>OY731401.1:4038736-5238736 GCA_963425845.1 Sphenostylis stenocarpa | reverse complement strand
TTCTGCAGATACAGATGCCACCTTGCTTTTACTTTGGAAGTTAACAACAGAAAGTTATAAATTTAAGATAGAACATAGAAATTAAAATCCATCCAACAGATTTCACATTTAAATTGCTTCTAACAGTGCTGCTTGTGACAAGAATTATTAACAGAGGGTGAGAGATCACATGTTTGGATGCCACAAAATCTGATAATGTACTTACCTATAGAAAGATCCAGAGAATAAGATGCATCAATGAGTGCAAGTGGGGATGAGCAGAACAAAACAAGATAAAAGTAGTGGAAAAGGCAAAAGAAAAAAAGTGGTTACAGAATGATAAGATGTTAGACAAATTTTTAGCACCAACGTTTTATAAAACAGTTCTGTGCCTTTTTCTATTGAATAACCCTCTAGCCAAATACATAAGTTGGAGGGGATAAATAGTGTTGGGAATATTACTTTATTATCTTTTATTTAAATTAGGTATTAAGATATTTTATTATAGAGAAAAGGTAAAAAGATATTAGATTATTATTTTGATTTAGTAATTATGATTAAGATATTATTGATATTTGATATTTTGTAATATTTTTACTCTATATATACATAAAGGACATGAATAAAAATATAACACACATGATATATCAGAAATACATATACACAAAACCCTAAAAATTTTCAACAAATTGGTATTAGAGCCTTGGTTCGATACAATGGAAGAAAAAAAAAACTTTTCAGAAGTCGCTATTACAATTTTTTATGGCGAAAGTTATGACTTATGGGCTGTGAGAATGCAATCCTATCTTAAAGGATTGGATGTATGAGAAGTTGTAGAAGAAGATTATATTGTTGATCCACTACCTGAAAACAAGGAAGGAAAAAGTTAAATCATGTTTGTTTGCTAGTATTTCACAAATGATCCTCACCAGAATCATGACGCTAAAGTCTCCCAAAAAAATTTGGGATTATTTGAAAGATCAATATGAAGAAGATAAGAAAATTCGAGTTATGAAAGTTCTAAACTTGATAAGGGAATTTGAGATACAAAAGATGCAAGAGTCTCAAACAATTAATGAATACTCAAACAAATTGTTGGGTATTACTAACAAAATAAAAATGTTAGGCAAGGAATTTTTTGATTCCAAAATAGTTGAGAAAATTTTGGTAACTGTGTCAGAGAGATATGAAACATCTATTGCTTCATGGAAAATACAAAGGATTTGTCTAATATTATTGTGGCAGAAATGCTACATGTTTTACAAGCGCATGAGCAACGAAGATTGATGAGAGGAAATCATACTGCTGGTGAAGGTTCTTTACTATATCATGATGGAGATTCTCTCCAAGCCAAGAACAACAAAGGTATAAAATCATGAGTTTTTTCTGTTTGTCCTTATTGCAAGAAAAATAATCACACACCCAATAAGTATTGGTGAAGGCCTGATGTGAGATGTCGCAAATGTGGTCAATTGGGACATATAGAAAAGATAATCAAATCACAACCAGAGGAAGTCCTTCAAGTTATAGAGGACAGAGTAAAAGAGGTACTTCTCTTTGCATCAACATGCTCTATAATAAAAAATTTCACAGGTTGGCTTATAGACATTGGTTATACAAACCACATGACTCATGATCGAGAACTTTTCAATTCAACAAATCATATATTTCTAAAGTGAGAAATGGTAATGGAGAACAAATAGATGTGAAAGGTACAGGAACAATTGTAGTTAAAAGTCATTCGGGTATTAAATTAATTTTTGATGTTTTATATGTTCCTGATATTAATCATAATTTGTTAAGTGTTACTCAATTATTGAAGAAAAGTTATAAGGTGTCTTTTGAACATAAACTTTGTGTGATTAAAGATACAAATAACTTGGAAATATTCAAAGTTCACATGAAAGGAAAAAGTTTCACTTTAGATTTGATGAGAGAAGAGTTGATTACAAACGAAGATATAAAAGAAAAGTCAAACAAAAATAATGAAGAAGATTTCTTGAAAGAACTTGATGTTAAGGAGAAAAATAAATATGCAGATGAAGAAATTATTTTCAACGTTCATCAAAGAGTCAACTATACTACCATGAAGTTTGAAAGAAACAAAGGAGAGAAAGTTGATAAAGGAAGTAATATTTTGATGAAGAAAAATGAAGTTGAACGAAGATGTGATCCCACACAAAAAGGAAGATGACAAAAAATACAAACGAAAAAGGAGAAAAAATTATAAGCAAAATAAAAGAAAGAATATCAAATTCAAATAAATAAATATTAAAGTAGGAAAAAAGGTTAGAAATATTATTTTATTATCTTTTATTTAAATTAGGTATTAAGATATTTTATTATCTTTTAAGATAGAAGGTAAAAAGATATTAGATTATTATTTTGATTTAGACAATTATGATTGAGATATCATTGATATTTGATATTTTGTAATATTTTTAGTCAGTATATATATAGAATACATGAATAAAAATATAACTCACGTTATATATCAGAAATATATATAAATAAAACCCTAAAAATTCTCGTCATATACCCCGCATAACCTGTTGCACTTTAATCATTCATACGAGTATGTGATTTGTCATTTTGTACTTCAACTGCATTAATTTTCCATCAACGTATAGACATGGGCTCAAAGTTCTACTATGCTAATGCAGGCAAGTACCCAAAAAAATTGTTAGAATCAATTTCTGTGTTTAGCTCCCAACGGGGAAAGTAGTAAACTCTGCTCATTCTTGTTAGTCTATTATGAGTTACGTTAAAAATTTGTCAGTTTAATTTAGTGAACTAAATATTTTACAATTTGAGTAGGTTAATCTAATTAAATATATATCTTTTTTTATTATTTTTCATTTATTAAAATTATTAAAATAGACTAGTTAGGTAAATTGAGTTACTAATATGAGTGAGATAAGATTTACACTGGTACATGATAATAAATATTAGAATATTAAAGATTAAAAAAATAGTCAATCCACCATTAATCCACTTCTAACCCATTTAACTTATGGATTAAAGGAGTCAAATTCGTTTTAATCTATTATTAAAAAAATTTATATTTTTTTAACCCAATCCCACTCATCACATTTTCAAATCAGGTTGGATCATAGATTAGGATTCTATTGACAATCCTATATATTAAAAAGAACAATAAAATTGAATAATATATAAGTAATATATTTTTTTTATATAGCTTCAAATGACAGTTTCATATACTCTAATATAAATTTATTTGATACATTGGCATCTAAAGTGCTTTCTAATTTATTTTTTTTACTATGATAGTAAATTTGCTTACTGAATTTCGGTCTTTGAATTTTTCTTGTAATAATACATTTTTTTGATATTTTGTATATTTTTTTATTTACTCATTTAATCAAAAAATAAGTTTTTTTATTTATTTTTTATATTACATTTTTTTCACTCTATTTATCTTTTATTTTTATATATAATTTTTTTCCCTAATTGTTTTCCCTCCGTATCATTCTCAATCCTAATAAAACATTAACCAAACACATTGTAAAAGATGTGAGTTTCTAATTATTAAGTGTGTGTGTTTGTAAGTGATTGAAGAAACCAGAAACCAGTCTTAGTTTTGTAACTCGAAACCAATGTTAGAAACTTCATAAAAAGTATACCTACCCGACCTAACAATAGGTCAAAGACAGAAGTGATTTAGATATTTGATCCTCTTTCGCATCTACAACATAAGAATAAATATTTTTTAATTTTTAGATAATTTTATTCGGATTTATCTTATAAAATATTTAATATTTCTTTTACTTCACATTAAGTATTAGAATTCCATCATTCTTTTTGAAACTCAAAGGACACGATGATCAACCTTTGTTATAACACAATATTTCTCGTAAATTTTTAGAATTTGTTTTTTAAATATATGCATGAAAAATTAATTTATTTTCTCTTAACTATAAATAAAATTAATTTTTATATTTAAATATATATATATATATATATATATATATATTACGTTAATAACATGATTAAGATTAATTCTTAGATATTATATCTGTTTTTAGCTATAATTCATCACAGTTTTGTTTTTAAAAAAATTTAATACAAAGATATATATAAATTACTTTTAATTTTAATTTTTTAACGATGAAAAAATTATCAACATACCAAAATATCTACCATAAATATTTTAACACACAATTATATAAAAATTCAAAATTTTAAACATAATATTTACTCAATTAAAACAAGTAATTTAAAAAATATTGAGAATCAATCAATAATTTCTTTTTAATGGGATTTTGTTAGAATTTAAATATGACTTAAAAATTAAATAAAAATTATAAAGTTGAATAATATATAAATAAAAAAGAGTTTTAAGATTTTAAGGTTATATTTCTCTTATTAAACTCAAGAATATTGTAATTCTCTTAAAAATCTAATACATTTTATGAATTTTATCGAACTTAATTTTATAAAATAAAATTTATAATAAAAATTATATCTTATTTATATATTTTATTTTAACTATATTTATAAAGATATATGAAATCTTCAACTATCCCCTTAAAACAAATCTAAATTTTTAATTAGTAATATTGTGTTGGTAAACAGAAAAATAGGATTGAGAGAAGCATTTATTAAACATATGTATTTACGATTTTAGTTTTTGAAAATTAAATTATTTAAAAAGTTATAGGGAAAGTGGTTTTGCATCTGCATTAAAATTTACTAAAGAAGTTACTATCAAAATGGATATAAAAGTTCAACGAAAAAAAAAAAGAAGAATCATAGAAAAAATTTATTTTGATGATATTTTTCTCATTGATTATTTTTTAATATATTTTCAAAATGGATATAAAAGTCAACAATTTATAGAATATTAAATTATTTTGATTTTTTTATTCATTCAAATAAATTTTAAACTTTAGAAAAAAAATATTAAATGAATCTTGAAAATATATTTTAAGTTTTGAGGACAATTGTAATAGTGATGGTCTTGATTTGTTTTTAGAATTAAAGTTATAGAAAGAATACGAACAAATGAAATTAGCATATTATCTAAATATTAAACTATATAAAATGATTAGATTTTTTTTTAATACATATAATATTATTTATAGAATCCGGATGTGATTACAGAAAGAAGTTTTTCAAAATTAAAATTATTTAAATCATATTTGAGATTAATTATTCTATGAAATATTTAATTAATTAATTATATTATCTATTTAAAATGGAATGTTAAAAATTTACTTGATTATAAAATTTTAATAAATAATTTTGTAGCTTAAAAACAAATAAGATGAAAGTTATTCATTGATATAACCTTGTTTAGTATTTTGAACTGTAAATCAAACAAATTAAAATTAAAAACACTAATTACAAGCACAAAACTAATTTCCCAAAATACTCACGTGATAGATTGATTTTTAAATGACTTGAAATGATTGTCGTTATAAAGTGTTAAACCCAGAAATCTATAACATTTTCTATCTTTTAACTTATTCATTTACAATTAAATAAATGTTAATAGATTAAGTTATATATTAATAAAGTATTTTTTGTTTAAAACTATTATATATAATCAAATCAATATAATTTTTCTCTAAAAAAAATCCTAAATCAATAAAACTAATTTAAGTTAAAATAAGAGTTTGAAATTTTTTAAAAGATAGTTGTTTCAATAACCAAGTGTAGTCCAGTCCATTAAGCTGAACAGACAAAACTGAATGGTTTCTTCTAAGTCTCCACAATTTCTTGTTGCACCCCATCATTAAAATAAATTTCATTTTATTTTTGTATATATCTTCTTCCTATAATTGTTTATTTTTTGTTTTTAAATCCTCTCATTGTCTGGTTTTTAAATCATAAAATATTCTCATTATTCTTACAACTATTATTATCAATTAAAACTAAGAATCATAAACTATTTTTTATTTTTATCAATTTTTTTTATCAAACATAATATCTCTAAACACATAAAAGTACGAATTCAAAACAAGATTTTAGATTTGACTTTTTTTAAAATACATTATAGATTTTTGGATTTTATTTTCTGGAAATAATTTCAGATTGATTATTCTAAAACTTATTCTCGCAATATCCAATTTAGAAATGAGTTATGAAACAATTAATTTCGTATTAGTGGTTTTAAAACTCTTTTTTAGCCTGAAAATGTGTTAGGATTGAATAGTCCAGATTCTATTGTTTACTTTTAGTCCAATTTTCATAGGTATTGGGATGAGTATTTTGTAATAGGTATAAAATAGGGACGGATGTTGATCATTGATCTTGAGGGAGTCAAATAATATATTATTAATAAATAATAAATAAATATAAAAGAAAGAAAAAAGATGAAAGGGTGAAAGGATAAAATTGTAGGCATATACTTAAATATATTAAATGATGATTAAGTTTGAGGGGGACAAAATCATAAATTATATGAAGAGTTACAAAGCTGAAGAAGGACTAAAAGGATAAAATTGTAAATATAAAAATAAATATATTAAATATTCATTAAGTTTGGGAGTCCAAATTATAAATTACATGGGAGTTACTAAAACTTTAGGAGGTCACTGGTCCCTCATCTCCTAAGAAGATTTGTCACTGGTATAAAATATTAATAATTTATAACTTCTATAGATTAAAAATGATTTTCAAGTATAAGGATAACAAAGATAAAAGGGTTATGGAGATGAGCACAAGAGTGAAAAAGTTTTTTAGGATTTCAAATAAAAATTAGTTATATGGATTGTGGGAATGCATGAAAAAATTATGGGAGTGCAGGAAGAAGGAACGGACATAATGGGCTAACTTGTCATTTTTATGTGCAAACTGAATGTGTGCTTGGGTAGGCTTAAAAAAACACTAGTCTTATTTAAAAGAAAACATTATCTCAAAAAAGAATTTAAGTTACATGAAAAATATAGTTTTAGTTATTTCATATATAACTGAAAAAATTGTCTTTTCAAATTAAGTTATTTTCCATGCCTTTTATATATATAATTTATATATTATTCATATAATGTATGGCTCGAAGAACCTTCGTACATGCAATGCATCTAGTCTTACTTTTTCTTCATTAATTAAAGACCTAACTAATTTATTCTGGGATGACTCATTCCCATGTTTATTTT
Organism: Sphenostylis stenocarpa; assembly: GCA_963425845.1. Taxonomy (NCBI): domain Eukaryota; kingdom Viridiplantae; phylum Streptophyta; class Magnoliopsida; order Fabales; family Fabaceae; genus Sphenostylis; species Sphenostylis stenocarpa. The sequence continues at coordinate 5,231,636 of OY731401.1, read as the reverse complement.
AGTTTACTTGATTGCTACCACCATAATTTTAAAATTAGCACTTATTTTATGGCAAAATTATCATTTTATGATATTTTTTATATCGTTCTCTTACAAAAATTAAGGAAATCATGTAGCAAAGATTTGTGAATATTTATATAAAATTAATAAACACAAATTTTTCATGCAGTAGGAGCACTAATAATTTATCATCAACAAACTCACATTATTTATTTATATTTTTCAACTAGTACGAAGAATCTATAAAATTTATTTTAATTTTCGTCAACCTCATTTACCCTTTTAATAAAATCTTATTTGTCAACCACGACCATTTTCAAACATAAGATAACTTCGTGAATATAATTTTTGAATTATTATTATATTTTTAGTATATCAATAATAAGAGAAATTACTATATTGATTATATAAAAGAATTTGCACTGTGAATCAATTAAAAACTAACATGTACATTTCTTTGTTAATTTTTACATTAATATTTAAAATCTGGTCATGTAAATGGTGTAAATTTTTTTAACTAAAATGCTAAATGTTAGAAATTGCAAATTTAAAGAAAATAAATTATATTGTTAAAAAATATCATTGTATAAAATGTGAAATATTTCAACCTTCTAAATTATTTTGTATATAACATTATAAAATGCGATAGTTGTAACAAAGATATTATCGGATAGTGTCGTGTTTAGAAAATTACACATTATGTAAAGTTATGCTTATATATAAAGATAAAGAGCGGAAAAGGTATTCAGAGAGAAATTAAAAAAAAAAAATTGGTTCATATAACAACCAACTAAATATTAGACATAATATTTATAATGGGAACTAAGTTAGTGAGATTAATCAATCTAATTAAAATCAATCATTATATTATAATTATTGAATTATCATTTAATACAACCTTGAAATTTAGCAATCGATTTAACATTTAAGTTTTTTCTCAATTTTTTGAACATTCTATTATTCAAAGACTTTGTCATAATGTTCGTCAGTTGCTCTTTCCTACCATAATATTTAAGCTTCAGCTTCTTCTTTTTTACTTCTTTCTTACTCCATCTCTCATGAAATGAAATCTCAATCCAATATATGTGTTTCTCCCATGATGAATTGAATTTTTCGTTAAATTGATAGCTGACTTATTATCAATATTTAGTATCATAGTTTTCTATGATCTTCCAAGGATTCGATTCACCAAACTTTCGATCCATAGTGTTTGACAAGTTGTGTAAGTAGTAACCATGATTTCAGCTTTGCAAGAGGTGTCACAATAGGTTGTAACTTTGAACACCATAAAATTGGTGATTTTCTCAATAGGAATATATAACCTGATGTGCTTTTGAAACTAATTTTATCCCCAACCCAGTTAGAATCACAATATCCAACCAACTCTTCTTCATTCTAATATGTAGCATTTGCTAATAAAATACCATAATTAATCATTTTCTTTGTGTATCTCATAACTATCTTAGATGTTGCAAGATGAGATGTTTTGAGTTTCTCTATAAATATGCTCAGCGACCCAACATCAAAATAGATATTTGGTCTACTACAACACAAGTACCTTAAGTAACCAACCATTTGTCTATAAACTGTAGCATTTACAAGTTTCCTATCTTCATCCTTGTCAAGCTTCAAATTTGTCTTGGATTGATGTAATTGTTGCATTACACTCACTCATCCTAAATTTCTTGAGTACTTCTTTAGCATATTTACTTTGGTGAATTAAAATACCTCTCCTGCCTTCGATGAATTCCATTCCTAGAAAAATATGACAGTTTTCCTAGATCGTTCATCTCAAATTGATCTTGAATCTTCCTTCTAAAAGTATCGATTGAAGTAATTTTACTTATTGTAATAAACAAATCATCGACATATAAGCAAACAATTAACACATAATCTCCTTTTATCTTCGAGTAAATCTCATACTCGATTCATACTTCAAGAATTCTTGTTGTCAAAGACAACCATCGATTTTAGTGTTTCAAGCTATTAAGGTCTGTTTCAAGCCATACAACGACTTCTTCAATCGAAGAACCTTCTGTTCTTCTCTAATGTCACAAACCCTGGTGGTTCTGTAATATAAATTTTTTCCTCTAATTCATCATTCAAAAATATATATTTTACATCCATTTGATGCATCTACCACCCTTTATAACTTGCGAGAGCTACAACTATCTTTATTATTTTCATCTTGACAACGAGAGAATACACTTCTTTATAGTTTTATCCTTCTCTCTGTAGAAAGTCTTTCGTCAAAAGTCTGGCTTTATGTCTTACTACTGTTCCGTCCAACTTCAACTTTGTCTTGTATGCCCATTTTACTCCTATTGGTCTTTGATTCTCTGGGAGATCAGTTAATTCCCATGTTCCATTCTTCTCGATTGCCAACAATTTTTCTTTCATGGCTTCATTCTCGTCCTCTATTTCTCCAATCATATGTCTGTTGTAACAGTATCATCAGTATTGATCACATAATCATTGAGTCTTGTTGGTCTTCTAATCGATCTTGTAGGTCGATTTCTTCTTCTTTCGATTCTTAAAATTAGTTTATTTCTACCTTCTACGATTTTAGAAATCAATCGATTTCTGATCCTTTCAATTTCTGATGTCGATTGATTTTCACCACCTTCGATTTCAAAAATCGATAAAATCGTCTTCGATTTTTGCATCACTTGAGTCATCAAAGCTAATACTTCGATTTTCCTCCATCGAAACCCATTTGCATTACTCTTTCTCATCCACAACAATATCTCTATTGACGATGATTTTCTTCTTGATAGGATCATACAACTTATACGTATCAGTTGAATGATATCCTACCAGAATTAACTTTTGGCTTCTGCTATTGAGCATCTTCTTTCTCTCATCGGAAACATGCCTCCACGCAATCGAGCCAAATATTCTCAAGTATTTTATATTTAGCTTCTCCTGGACCATACTTCCTTTGGTGTTTTTTCCTTCACTCTCTTTGTTGGGCATCCATTCAAGATATATATAGTTGTCGATACTGCTTCTCCCCAAAATGAATAGGGCAAGGCTTTGGTCTTCAACATATTTCCGACCATATTCAAAATCATTCGATTTCTTCTTTCTGCAACTCCATTATGTTGTGGTGTGTACAGGGGTACAATGTCATGCATAATACCTTTCTCCTTGCAAAAATATGCAAACTCACCATTTTTGTATTGACCACCACTATCGATCTCAACACTTTAATAACTATATCACTTTATTTCTAGACCATCAATTTAAAATCGATAAAGCGGCTAAACACATTTGACTTTTTCTCAAGCAAGTACATCTATATTTTTTTACTATAGTCATCGATGAACATCACAAATACGTTTTTTCACCTAGTGAAAAAATATAAAAAGTCAACACACATCAGTGTAGATAACTTCCAACAAATCCTTGCTTCTAGTCTTGATGTGCACTTTAAAGAGATTTTTGGCTTGTTTCCCTATTATGCAACCTTCACATATGTCTTTACACTTTTGTACTTGAGGCAGTCCAATCACCATGTTCTTATCTATTAATTAGCTCAAACTATCGAAGTCAATATGACCATATCTTAAATACCACAACCAATTGATATCAAAGACTGTTGTTGCAAAACACAAGTTGTTTAATATTGGAATATCGATTGAAAAAACTTTGTTATTCCTCAGAGGTGCCTTCAAAATCAGTATTTCATTCTTATTGAGGATTCTTAACATTTTTTCCCTCAATCTCCAATCAATCAAATGTCTTTTCTTGATCTTTAATTGATCAAATGTCCTTTCTGAAAAAGTTGACTAATATTCATCAAATTGTGTTTTATAACTGGAACATAGAGCACATATAAAATTATTACAGATTTGTCATCTCTTTTTCTGAACATTATTTTTCCTTTCCCTCACAAATCACTATCGAATTATTTACAAATTTCACCTTCGACTTTACATTTTCATCTGGATCAATGAATCAACTCTTTTGAAATGACATGTGATTCGAACAACCAATATCCAAATACCAAGATTCACCGAAAGTCTCTACTAATTTCGTCGTGGACATCATTAATAACACTTCATTATCTGAGTCTTCTTTTTGTGCAACATCCATTTCTTCTTCTTTGTGAAAGTGATGAAGATCTTATTGAACCTTATGATAGAACGAAGATTTTGAAGATTCGATGAAGTCAAAGGTCTTTGGGTTAAAGAGTGTAGTGATTAGTGAGTCAAAGGTCATCATTTGAAAGAATTTGAAATGCCTCTAAAAAATTTTTAATCTGTTAAAAATCAGTTTAATCGATTAATATATTCTTAAGACTAAGATTTAATTAATATACTTAAAGATTAATTGATTAAAATATGCTAGGAACATTCTTAACAGAGTTTTAAATGATGTATTTTTGAAACAATCGATTAAAACCACTTAGAGCATTTATTGTCCACTGTTTTAATCGATACACATTCAAATTAATCGATTATTTTCATTAAAGAAGTATTTAAAAAATGTTACATCGAGTATTTTAATCGATGTAGCTTTAAATTAATCGATTAAAATCACTTGAGATGTTATGAAAATTGTTCTGTCAGTATTTTAATCGATGTAACTTCGAATTAATTGATTAAAATCACTTGAGATGTTTTGAAAAGTGTTCTGCCAGAATTTTAATCGATGTAATATTGAATTAATTGATTAAAACAACTTAAGGAAATTTTTGTCAAATGTTTTAATCGATTAAATCAAGCTTTCATCAGTTAAAATCACTTATGAAGTTTTGAGAAAATGTTTGGCAGAATTTTAATCGATTAAACTGCGAATCAATCGATTAAAATAACTTAGAGAATTTTTGTATAATTGTTTTAATCGATTAAAACGTCGTCGCATCAGTTAAAATAAATATGAAAAATGGTCAAACACATTTTAACCGATTAAAAGAAGTTTTAATCGATTAATCAAGAAATAATAATCGATTAAAAGAAAGTTTTAATCGATTGATTAAACTAGTTAGTTGGAAAATTACTCTATATAAACAAGATTGCTTCAGCGTTTTAAAACACACATTTGAGTAATCAAACAAACAATTAATAGAGAGCTTTTTCAAGAAAGAAGTGTGTGAGTTTTTTGTGGAGTTTTTCAAAGTTCTTTCTTGAGGAATTTTTGCATTCTTACTTGTGAAGAAACTCATTATGCAAGAGTTGCATAATCCGGGTTTGATTGTTCTAGTTTCTTCTCTTTGTTCTTTTCAATTCTTTACTGTATTGTGGGTGTTTGGAAGTGTTGGGCACTGGTTCTGTAGATAGAATTTGGCTTCAGGTTGGTTCAAGAACTGGAACTTGGTTCTTGGTGAAGGTTTGGTGCAAGAATTGGAATTTGGTTCTTGGTGTGGATTGGGTGTTTTATGATTCGGGTTTGTAATAAGAAACATAATCAATCTAGTGGAACTCAACTAGAATTTGGTTGAGAACTGGACGTAACCATGTGATTTGGGTGAACCAATATAAATCTTGTGTGTCTTTCTCTAAACATTTACTCTCTTTTATTCTACTTGTGCCTTACATAAAACTACTTGTTTTTCTTGGTTCAAAACTTGATCAGAATTTATAATCTTTGAAATACATAATATGTATTCTTAAAAGTGCGAAAAACTTTAAAGATCAATTCACCCCCCTCTTGATCTCAGCCTACATTTCTAACATTTTGTTCCAACAGTCAGCAACATAATGATTATATTTAACAGTTGGTTGTACATTATTCTTGCTTGCATCAGAGTCCGATCTACCACCTCTTCACTATGAGTTTTTGTCTCTATCACCTCTCGATTGTAAAGAGTTCTCATATTTCCCTTATGAGTCTCGTCCACCATTGTTTTTACCTCTTCCTCGACCTCTCTTATTCTATTTTCCCAATTCCCTTTATTCTTCTGATTTTGTTTTGTCAACAACATTTGTTCTGTGTTGGACTTCTCTTCTTCTCTCTCACGTAACTGTTATCGTGAGCCTCCAATGACCCTTGTATTTCATTAAGTTTCAACAAATAGAGATCCTTAAATTCTTTAATAGCCACAAAAATTATATCAAACTTAGCATCATGGGTTCTCAACACCTTTTCCACCATCACTCTTTCTTTCGAACTTTCACCACATAACTTCATCAAGGTTGTGATCAACAACAATCTTACAAAATATTCTTGGATGGTTTCTTGCGTCCCCATCTGCAGTAACTCATACTGACTGTGCAAGGTTTAAAGTCGCACCACCTTAAACCTTTCCCCGCTTGCGTAATTGTGTGCCAATATATCCCAAGCTTCTTTCACCGAGTTTGCTAACAAAATCTTTTCAAAGTTATTTTCATCGACACACTGATGAATGTAGAACATAGCTTTGCAATCACATTGTTTTCCTCTCGAAACATCGCACGCTATGTTTCAATGGGGTTCTCCAATATCCCCTCATATACATTCAAAATTACGTTCAAGACTTCTTGAAAACTGAAGATGGTGATGTGAGCATGACCTATGATAAGGGTTAGAGCAAGGGAAACAAAGAAAGTTCTTCAACAAGTATTGTTGGTTGACCAAATTGTGTTTGAGATTAATCAATTAATGGGCTTTAGTTTAGTTTTATTGCAAGTTGTAATAAGGGCCCAATTGGAAATTTAGTTATCAGTCTTTGGAAGATCAAAAGGGTGTATAGCTGATTGAATTTTGGATGCCACAATTTCAGTTACAATCAATCATTAAGTAGTTTTCAATTCCTAGGTTAATAAATCATTATTAACATTTATTTTCCTTTAATGAATATTTGTAACTCTGATGACAAAACTTCTTTATAAGCTGAACCATTTTTATCAGAAATAACAAGTTGAGTATTATTTTTAGAAATATTAGAGTTTATCTCTTTTATCTTAATGAGAGTGATTCTCCTAAGTTCTTGAGTGATTCAAGAATAATTGGTTGTATTAAAGGACTTTCACATCCTTTGTGTGTTGCCTTCCTTGGAAAGAGTGATTCTTTCCTTCCACCTTCTTTCTAATTCCTAAATTTCTTACAAGGTTCTAACCTTAAAGATCCTAAATTACCCCTTGTGATTCATATCAGTTGGTATTCAGAGCTCCGATTTTAAGGTTTGAACATCAAATTGATGGCAGAGGAGGATAAAAAGAGAATGAGAGAAAAATTTCTTCAAGAAAAGAGAGAAAAAAAGAAGAGTGAAACACTTGAAATGAAGGAGAACTATTTAGCCATAAAAAGTGAGTATAATGTTAGTTTTACATTCAATTTATCAGACTTATCTTTTTTTAATGTAGATGACGAATCCGATTTGAGGACAAATCCTTTTCAAGAGGGAGAAAATGACGTGAACATGACCTATGATAAGGGTTAGAGCAAGGAAAACAAAGAAAGTTCTTCAACAAGTATTGTTGGTTGACCAAATTGTGTTTGGGATTAATCAATTAATGGGCTTTAGTTTAGTTTTATTGCAAGTTGTAATAAGGGCCCAATTGGAAATTTAGTTATCAGTCTTTGGAAGACCAAAAGGGTGTATAGCTTATTGACTTTTGGATGCCACAATTTCAGTTACAATCAATCATTAAATAGTTTTCAATTCCTAGGTTAATAAATTATTATTAACATTTATTTTCCTTTAATGAATATTTGCAACTCTGATGGCAAAACTTCTTTATAAGTTGAACCATTTTTATCAGAAATAACAAGTTGAGTTTTATTTTTAGAAATATTAGAGTTTATTTCTTTTATCTTAGTGAGAGTGATTCTCCTAAGTTCTTGAGTGATTCAAGAATATTTGGCTGTATCAAAGGACTTTCACATCCTTTGTACGTTGTCTTCCTTGGAAAGAGAGTGATTTTTTCCTTCCACCTTCTTTCTAATTCATAAATTTCTTACAAGGTTCTAACCTTAAAGATCCTAAATTACCCCTTGTGATTTATATCAAATGGTATTCATCTTCACACACTAACTATTATACTCATTCAAACAAGTTCTTGCTAATAAGTATTGACATGTTGTCATGCAACTCAATTCCTGCCACCACCATTTTCTTCTTTTTCTTCTTAAATCTTGAAACGTTGATATCACTGGAAAGAATCTAAAACAAATATCCCAAAAGAGACACTAAAAAATAAAACTATATATTCAACATAAATTTGTTTATATAATAACCAATTAAATATGATAAAGATACAATATTTATAAAAATTTAAGTTAATTAGACTATCCAACATAACCGAAACTAATTATTACATAAGCTAAATTATAATCTAATAATATATTATCATATAAAGGTTTTTTATATTATTTTCTCCTTATAAATGAAACAGTGATATGCAATATATACAAGTAACTAATTTTTATTATATTATTAAGTTTAAATATTTTTACGTTACCTAAAAAAAGTTAAAAATAATATAATAAATAAAATATTTAAAATTGTTTTTTAGCTATTTTTTTATGATGTGTTTCTATTTTCTTGATAAAAATATATGAAATCTTCTTATCTACAAATAATATCTATATAATCTATATATATATATATATATATATATATATATATATATATATATATATATATATATATATATATATAAGGTATTCTATCTTAGGTTGTTTAATATGCCATCTCAATTTTAATATCCTCACATAAAGTGTCTTTCTATGTCATCAAAAGCTTACATCATGGCTCCATTTACATATATCATAATTAAAAGACATTTAACCACTTTTAGAAAAAATGTCTTGAATTTGAACTCAGATTTTTACCAGTGACACTATCTACCAATTAAGTTGTCTTATAAGAAAAGGTATCAAGAACCTCCTTGTGTCTCAGCACTAAATAACCTCCTTGATAATTATTATGTTTTGTGTCACATAATAAATTATTTCTCAAATCATCATAGCAGTACTCAAATATATAAAATAAATTGATAATCTATAACAATTTAGTGAGATTTAAAAAAAATAGTATTTAGAACCATTGAAAAACATGTTGTTCATAATATAAAAACACTCTCTTTTCTCAACCAGGAAAGTCCTCTCCCATCAAATTAACTTTAAAGTTGTTTAATGAATAAATAATTCAAGTTTTCACTTGAATCAATTTCGCTCATTCACTCTTTAATCACCTAACAACAAACAAAGTTCTTAGATTTTCAATTAAAAGAAATTGGTTCAACAAATATTTGGAAACCCAACGAGTATTATGTAAAAACAAATTATACAAAACTTTAAGATCAATTCCAAATTGGTCTAAAACACTCTGATTCAATTTCAACCGAGTACAAAAAATTTCTTAGTTCATTTTCAACTTGTTTTACACCAATTTTGTTCAGTTTCTTAACTTTTCACTACAAATCAAATTATAAAAATGAAACTAAATCATTCTATTTTTCAATATATAATTTCTACTAATAACAAAATTCTCACACTCAATCCAATCATTTCAAATATAATAAGCATATCGCAATACATACCATTCATTTAAAATCATATAAAAATCAATCATAAATAACATTATTATAATTTTGGAGAAATAAAAAATAAATTAATTATTGATTAATGATATATGAGTTTGGAAGAAAGAGTGAAGGCAATATTTGTAGTTGTATGACAAGCTGTTTCTTTTTTACATATTCTTTTAAAACTGTATGAGTAACTCAAACTATTTCTTTAAATGGGATAGACAAGTAATCTCTTCTCTTCGCCAAATAAGATAATGATGTTTTTTGTTGTACGCTAAATAAATAAAAATTATAAATTATGACTAAGATAAAAATATTGTAATGAATATTTTGAATTTTAGAAAATTTAATTATTGCATCAATTTATTAATATTTTAGAAAATTTAAATATTTCTTATAAAAGTTTTGAATTAATCATCTTAGTATCTTAATTTCTTATATAAATAAGAAAAAATTATAAAAATATTATTGTATACAAGTATTTATGTCAACCTCTATTTCAAATAATATTTTTTTAGTAATAAAATTATCTTTAAATAAAACAATTTATTTATACAAATCTGTCTTTCAAACAACAATTTTTTTAATAATAGAATTATCTTTAATGAAGTCATAAAAAGAAAGTTTAATTTTAAGTCTATATATTAAACATCTTTTATTGAAATTGTTTTATAATTACATAATAAATATTATATTAAAACAATATATATATATATATATATATATATATATATATATATTACAGTATTAATTTTAACCCTTAATTTCAATTACATGTAATGTGAATCATTATTCATGTATTAAAGAAGTTTAAAACAAACAAAAGAAACACATTTTCTATCATAACATGTGTATATTTTAATGTAATTGATTATTATATTTGTTCAACTACTCTTAACTATATCTTGTATCCTTAATTTCTATTTGTAAATATGGACCCCATCATGTTGAATAAACCTAAGAATCTAGTGAAGACTAGTTAACATTATTCTAATGCAAGAATAATGGAAATGTTCAATGTTTCCAAAGATGCTTTACAACTTCCAAAGGATTAAATAACAAATGTTGGAAAAAATGGACATTGTTGAACTGAACTTCAATATAAGAAAATAAATATTAAAAAATAATATTAAAAGATTTCAAATTAAAAACATGGTGTATTTATTTAAAAGAAATTTTAAATAATTAATTGTGTTGAAATGATATAAATTTGTTTTAAAATACAAATATATTTTATAATTTTTTTAATTTGATATATTGTTAATATATATTTTTTAATACAATATATATATATATATATATATATATATATATATATTATGGTTATAAATTCTATGTTTATAATTATTATTACCTGCTTAAAAATTATATCATCAATTCTATGTCATATTTTTAATCAAAATTAATTTTGAAGTCTTATTATTTTAAAAAATAATATGCATTTAAAACAATAAAAATAATTATAAATTATTTTTATTAATTATATATATAACAAGATAAAAAAATATATTTTAAAGTTAATTAAATTTGCATATTACATATATACAAATTTGTGCATAGAGCAGTAGTGTAAAGTTGTATATGAACAATGTAAAATCAATGTAAGAGTTTTGTGAATGATTGAAAGATTTGATATATAATTTGAACGAGGAATTATTCAGGATTTTAATAAGTTAATAAACTACCTAAGAAATGGAATGAGGGGATAAATAACCTTTGAATGAGTTATTTATTTAAGAATTTGAACAAACATATAATTTATTTACAGATTTAACTTAAGATACCTTAAAAAAAATCTAAGAATGTCTTTTCTTTAAAAAAAATTAAATAATAAGAAATTGACTACATTATAATCTTGGGACTTTCTAACTGTTAATGCATAATATGGTTTTGTAATCTTTCTTTGATTTAAGTGATTTTTATTCTATATTCAATTTTATTTTTATATTTAAATTAATTAAAATATTTTATGACTATAGAAAATTTTTAAAATATGTAAAATTGAGCCAAACTTACGAATTTTCGAAACGTGGAGCTTCTTTCTAAGTTGTCGGATCCATTCATAAAAGTTAAATTTGAAACTTTATTTAATAAATGAGAGTTCAGTTTAAGTTGTATATTAAATACATATCAATTAGGGTTTTATTTGAATATACTTAGTTTGTCAGAATACATAGGCTACAGTTCGTAAACCGACAAAGTAACACAATGCCACATAATTTTCAAATCAAAACTGTGACGAGGAAGAATAAAGTATGGAATTCAGGGAATTAAATGATTAAAATTGGGAGACAACTGCAAAATCGAACAACTAAAAGAGACAATTATGTTACGTGAAGAGTGTCGACCAAAACCACTATTTGTTATCGACATGTACTAGGATTAAGAAACAGACAAAATAGCATGAATCGGATAACACGTGTCTTAAAACATGAACTTGCCATTTTAACGCATTTCAATTCTAATCAGCCACTCAACGCTTCCAACTTGGGCATGTTGCTTTTTCAATAATTTTTTTTTATTCGTTTTGCAGAAATGTTTTCATTTCACACTAAAGTTATTTCTTTTCTTATGAAATTCTATGAACATAACAATTATCTTTATTTTAAATTTCTTATATTTTCAAAAATTGCAATTGGAATTCCTAAAAATTTGATTAATAGTTGTCAACACAATTTGATTTATAAAATTCGTAATTAAAAAAGATTAAATTATTAGAATTTAATGATAAAAATTCAATATCATAAATATAATACAGAAGCCAAACTCCACACATTATAAGCTTCAATCACAAGAAATAAGTTAGTAATTAGTTTCTTAAATTGTAAAACATAAATATTTACCAGCAATTTTAACTCAGTTTATTTCTACTATTATAATAATGTCAATAATATGTAAAGACCTATATCTAAAATTTGTATCAAAATATTCTCTTCATTGCATTTTTTAATTCTAGTATTTAAAATAAATTTTATTAATTTAAGTTTTAATTTTAGGAAATATTAATATTTTTTTTCTCTATAATAAATATTATTATCTTAAAAATACTTAATGATATTCTTATAGAAATAAAAAAATATCAAATATTATGTTAAGAGGATTCAACCTAGTTGGAACTTCAAAAATTCCCAATGATACTTAAAATGAGCTTAAAAAATTGTTAATAAAATGTTGAAAATAAGAATTATTTGTGAAAAAAAAACTTCAGGTTAAATATATTAGAGATTATAACTAGAAAAGTATGATCTAGAAAGAGAACATGAGACAATAATATTATTTTATTTGTTAAATTTAAACAAAAATTAAGCAAAGTTCTTTTAAAAAAAATAAACAAAGTTTTATAATTAAGTGATAAAAAAAACAATAAAAAATATTAAAGTCATTATCATTTGTATTTATTTTTTGTTTTGTCAAACTCTAGTCTTTATATTTAAAAACATATTAATTAGTTCTCGGTCTTATTAAAATACTTATTTCAAGTTGATAAAAGAACTGATTATATATATATATATATATATATATAATTATATTAAGTTTAAGGACTAATTAATAATTTTTTATGTGTAAGAATTAAGATTAAATTTATCCAAATATCTAAACTAGAACATATTTAACTCTTCTATTAATTAATTAATATTATTGTTATTATATTATTAACATTTTTGTTTATCTATATGTAAAAATTGATTATATATGATTTCTTCTATTGAAAGATAATTGCAATTTTAAGCATATAAAATAAATCATCAGATTAAACTGATCTTATAATATGTTTATTATTATTTTTTAATATACATACAATAACTTTAATCCTATGTAAAATGATAAACTTTTGTTAATTAGCTTAATCAATCAACTTAAAAAAAAATAAAGAAAAAAATGTATTTTCTAAAATTTCTTTAAATATTTGTTAAAATAAAATTAATGACAAATTATATTATGTCAGATAATAGATCAATATTTAAAATTTTTCTAAGTTAAGATTGAACTCATATAACTTCTTCTTGGAGATGTCCTATTTTTAAATGTATTATTTATTTTTATTTCTTTAACCAAAAATATTTACTTTTTCTTCATCTACCATTCTCCTGCCACTACCAAATTAAATGAAAGCACAAGAGTAAAACGTAAACTTATCCCAATCACTTATTTAATATTATTTTATATATATATATATATATATATATATATATATATATATATATATATATTTATTTATATAAAACCGTTTCTTTCTACTTGATTATTAGACCAAAACAAAACCATTGGCTCATCGCATTGCTCTCTCCTCAGCGCCCACAGTCCCAAGGCCAAACCCGGAAACCGGTTCCGGTTTTATCAAAAACCGGTTTTGGCTCCCGAAAACCAGGAGCTTATTTTCTAACGTTCAAAAACCAGTGCAGAGTGGACCCTTTTACTCCCCAATATGTGGCGATTCGACCGCACTGGTTCTCCACGCGTGCTGCCACGCGCCTCCTTTTCGCTCCTCAAAATTTGTACCCTTTTGCATGCATGACCTGACACCACCCGAATTTACCCTTCTGTCCTTCAATTTCTTCGTTTTCTGTGTCAGTCTGATTCCTTAATGTACGTGCCTGTCTGACTGTGTGGCTGTCACTGCGCGTCTCACAGACACAAACAAACGCTGCTTTGGCATCCACAGGAGAGATCCGTATGTCTCACGGTACTCCTGTTGCAATTCATTCTTATTCCTTCTTACAAAACTTATATTTAATTTATCAAATTTTCAAATTATGTTTTTTTTAAATACATAGTTAAAATATTAACTAGAATAATATATTAAATTTAATTATTGAATATGTATATACAAATGAATAATTTATATTTTTTATTAAATTACTGGAGGTGATGTTGATTAAAAAGATTTATTAGTTTTTAATTTATAATTTTTAAATGATTGAAAGTAGTTTTCTTAAAAAAAAAATCGGTCTACAAAAGTTCTCTCAAGTTCAGATCAGTTTCCAGATAAAAAATAATATATTATTTATATATATTATATCAGAATTGGATTAAAATTACCTAATTTTAATTTTATAGAAATCAATATTATGCAAATATAAAATTATATGATTCAAAAGTTAGTTTAATATATATAGATTTTTTTTTATTTCTAATAAATTTAAGTAATAATAAAAATATACTAAAAAGTATTAGTATTTTTCACATGACAAATCCATATATAAATTTTGAATTGAATTGAAGTCTACGAACACAGACAAATAAAATAAAAAGGTCCAGGAAAGATATCATGCATAACAGGATAAAACAAAACACGCGTAAACTATAATAAATAAAGAAATTAAATATAGCAGTAGAAATTTATATTTATATATATATATATATATATATATATATATATATATATATATATATATAATGTCACCTTAGTTAATAATACATTTGTAGTATATATAAAATTATTCTTTTTTTCAATCGAGTTTTGAGTCTTCATTTATAATATAACAAATAATATGAGATATATATAAAAATGAGAAAAATAAAGCAAAATTAAAAAAAATTAATGATACAAAAAATATAAATACGTAGACATTTTAGTGTATATGTTTCCATTAGTTAATATAATAAGAAAAATAATAAAAAATAAAAATAATGATTACAAACAAAAATAAAAAAATAATTAAAATTAGGTTGTCAAGTAATCTTTATTCATAAAATAAAAAATCTCTATTACTTTTAAAATTTCTATGGATTGAATAAAACAATCAACAATAATGTCAGTATAATTGAAAACAAGTTTAAAGTGGACTACCAAACCACCTATATTATGAATATTCTAAATAATTTTCTTATGAATGCATGTCAAGTAATTTGTCTCAAATATGCTAAACATCAATGTGAGTTTTAGAACAAATTATCTCACATGAATACGCTAAAAATTAAGAATGACCAAAGACCTATCCTCATGGTTCTAAACTTAACGAGCAATATGCTAACACGTCCACAAATTATATAAAGTCTAAGATCTAATCATTTTGGTAGTTTTTTTTATAACTATGCCTATTTTTTATTGTTTCATATCTTCATTAATATTCAATTTGACATAAGGAGAAGCGTAAGGGATTCAAATACTATGTAGTTTAATTTTTGATGATGTTCATGCAATAGCAATGAAATTTTGACATGATTTGTGAAATCCAATTTCACATATAGGATATGTTTTAGTAATTGAGTGAGAAGATTGTGTTATTATTCTAGTAATCTATTGCTAATATCTAATATTGGTTTTTATAAAATAAAATGTTAATTAACCAAAAGTAAGTATCCATATTGATAAAAATGTCATTGGTTAGGGATCTCAGTGAAACCATAATTTGTTTGAATTTGGATAACCCTCAAAACACACAATGATCTCAACTTGACTAGAACATATGGTACACAAGGATTGAGGTATATGCCTGCAGAAAACCATATTACTATTAATGATAATGTTAACATGACAAAAAAACCATATTACTATTAATGATAATGTTAAGTAAATTATTTGCTACATAAAAATATAATTTTTTTTATTAAGATATCAATTTATATACCTTCATCTAAACATGGTTTGCATTATAAATGTGATTGATATTACATTTGTAAGTTTAAGATTTTGTGTAAATACTTTTGAATTTCCTTTCCAAATCTCAACATTATTTTTAAAGGGTTTTAGGGATGTTAATATCATGAATGGTATCGAAGATGTGCGTTGATGGTTACGGGTAAAGTCTACCAAGATTCCAACATTTTTATTTGATATATCATTTATAGTTAATTAAAAGTCTACAATATACACATATGGGAATAATAAAGTTTACATCTACCGAGTCATTTATATATATATATATATATATATATATATATATATATATATATATATATATATATATATATATATATATATATATATATATATAAAACTAGATTGACCCATACCTAAACTAGGTTTGAAACCATATTTGAGTTTGTCTATTAACTTGACAATGCTCTTCTAACATAGAAATCACCATCTTTCACTTTTTTATTTGAAATATTCTCATTGAGTAGATATTTTACATTTGAACTTCAACTGGTGGATTTTTTGTATGCTAAAAGAGATCCATATGAGTTTGTTAATGAGAAATATGTTCACTACTCAAACATCTCTAACACCTAACCCATAGTTAAGTTTTGTTACTTCTTCCTCACCATTTTGATGATATAGGTGATCTCTTCTTAGTTTGCTATTTTGTCTATAGTATTTAACTACTCATTTTCTTTTCATTTTTTTGCATAACAATCTTATGTTAAACCATTTTTTGCTAGTGTTATCAATTATTTTTCCATCATGAGTATATAAAATAGCAGTCATGACATGGTTAGAATTTGACTTGTCTTTCTTATTCTAATAGTATTAACTATCTCTAATTTGAATTAGATTGATTTCCATCTTTTTCAGGATTATGAGTGATCTCTCCTGAGTTTGTTGTTTTGTCCATAGTATTTAACTATTCTATTTCTTTTCATTTTGTGCATAACAATCTTATGTTAAACCATTTCTTGTTAGCGGTATATATTATTTTCCCATCATGAGTATATAAAATAACAGTCATGATATGGTTAGAAATTGACTTGTCTTTATTGTTCTAATGGTATTGACTATCTCCAATATGAATTAGATTGATTTCCATCTTTTTCAGGGTTATGGGTGATCTCTCCTTAGTTTATTGTTTTGTTCATAGTATTTAACTATTCATTTTCTTTTCATTTTTGTGGATAACAATCTTTTGTTAAATCATTTCTTGTTAATGGTATCAATTATTTTCCCATCATGAGTATATAAAAAAGCAGTCATGGTATGATTAAAATTTGACTTGTCTTTATCATTCTAGTGATATTGATTACCTATAAGATGAATTAGATTGATTTGCATCTTTTTTAGGATTATGAGTGATCTCTCCTTAGTTTTTCGTTTGGTCCATAGTATTTAACTATTCATTTTCTTTGCATTGTTGTGCATAACAATCTTTCTTGTTAGCAATATCAATTATTTTTCCATCATGAGTATATAAAATAACAGTCATGGTATGGTTAGAATTTGACTTGTCTTTATTGTTCTAATGATATTGACTATCTCTAATATGAATTAGATTGATTTGCATCATTTTTAGGATTATGGGTGATCTCTCCTTAGTTTGTCATTTTGTCCATAGTATTTAACTATTCATTAACGGTATCAATTATTTTCTCAACATAAGTATATAAAAAAGCAATCATGGTATGGTTAGGATTTGACTTGTCTTTATCATTCTAGTGGTATTGATTATCTTCAATATGAATTAGATTGATTTGCATCGTTTTCAGCTTTATGGGTGATTTCTCCTTAGTTTTTTGGTCCATAGTATTTAACTATTCATTTTCTTTGCATTGTTATGCATAACAATATTTATTGTTAGCGGTATCAATTATTTTCCCATTATGAGTATATAAAATAACAGTCATGGTATGGTTAGAATTTGACTTGTCTTTATCATTCTAGTGATATTGACTATCTTCAATATGAATTAGATTGATTTACATCTTTTTCAGGGTTATGGGTGATCTCTCCTTAGTTTGTCGTTTTGTCCATAGTATTTAACTATTCATTAGCAGTATCAATTATTTTCCCATCATGAATATATAAAATAGCAGTCATGGTATGGTTAGAATTTGACTTGTCTTTATCATCCTAATAGTATTGACTATCTCCAATATGAATTAGATTGATTTCCATCTTTTTCAAGGTTATGGGTGATATCTCCTTAATTTATTGTTTTGTCCATAATATTTAACTATTCATTTTATAGTACATGCCCATTTTAACCACAATTTTGCACAGAAAACATGTCATTTTTTGTACTCTTTGTACTATCTTTTATTCAAATAAAACTTTCCAATCCCTATGACATTCAAGTCAATCTCAACATAAACTCTATAAAAAGTTCCGCTTATTGTGTTAAGGATTTTCATATCGATTTTAAATTGCTCATTAATAAGAATAATAGTATAAACAATACACTTCCATCTTAATGAACCAAATCAAGTTTTATTCATCACAACAAAGTTTAATTAATTTGATTATGAGTGATGGAAAAATATTAAGATAACTTTTAAATAGTTAAATATTATTCTCATGATTAATATTTGTTTCCCTATCTTCTCATATTCAAGTTTACCATCAAATTGACGTGAAAGAAACAAAACCTAAAAAATAAATAAAATTTTATTATACCGTAAGTTTTTTTTTTTTACAAGATTAGAAATCTACATTTTGTTTTTATTCAAAAGATTACAATAAAACACTTTTTCTAATAGTCTTTCATTTGTTCACTCAACATGAATTAAGAGTTAATGAAATCTTTTATAATAATCAACTAATATTATCAATTAATACCAAAGGTTCGTTATTTTTAAATTAAACGATGATATTTAATTTGTCAAATACATCATTATCGTATACTATTTTCTATGTATGACACAACTCAATCTTTGTTTTTTTTTTTCAAATTGGAATCTTCTATCCTTACCATGATATATGTTATATATGTAAATTCTATATAAAATATAGGCAGATTTATCCCCAGAAAAAAAAGAAGTAAAAAAAAGTCTAAAAAATTATCTACTGATTAAATTATGAATTGAGAAGTAATTTATTCCTTGCTCGAACTTTATTCTCATTACATCATTCTTAATTACCATTTAAAAAAATATTTTTTTTCTTATATTGATTTGAAGATAAGAAAAAAATTGCTAATTTCGCAAAAAATTGTAGATTACACATCTTAAAAAAATATTTCTAAATTTTTAGAAAAATAAAAAACAATTTTCTTACATTGAAAGAAAATAAAATTCATTAATTTTTTATGGATTAAAATATTGTTTTAAGTTTTTGTTAAAAAAAACACTTATTTTAAGTTTTTAATAAAAAAACTTATTCATATTTAATCATTCATAAAAGAAAAACAAATTATATCTTTCAAGAAAAAATGTTTTTATCAATAAGTATTATGATAACATGACTTTATTTATTGTAAAGAAATATCCAATACAATCAGATTTCTGTTGTTACATTTATTTATAACTTTTTTTTCAAAGATTTATTCCTATTAATAGATTATAATTATTTTTTCATAGATATATTAATCATTTTGTTGATCGTTTTATTGATCTAAATATTACTGAGGTTAATAATAATAATAATAATAATAATAAGCATTTTATTATTTTTATATAATTAAATACATTTATCTTGTTTATTTTGTTAAAATATTATGTTTCATTTATATAAAACTAGTAAAATATTGGTTTTAAAACATTTATATGTACATATTTTTAAATTATTAATTTTAAAACAATTATTATTTTTATTTTTAAAAATATATATCACATATTTGTTTGTTTATTTTTATATATTTTTTTCTCACATCTTTTTTGTTCTTCTACCTCTATAATTATATTATCTTTCCTCTCATTATCCATTATTACTAATAATACAACAAACATATGAAAAAAATAAGATATATATATAATATTTATTTAAATTTTCAACCTCAAACATTTTTTTACTTTAAAAAAAAAAAAACTGTAATGCATGATCATGGGTGGCATGTGCGTGATGTTCCACGCCACAGGTGACGTGAGCCACGTCGACAGGAAGTAGAAAACACGCGCGTGAGGTGAGGGTGGGTTTGATCGCCCTACACAAGTGAAAAAAATGGAATCATTATTCTTCGCTTCAAACTAGAAAAGTGGTTCCAATTTCCAGCCCCCTTAAATGTGGAAAAAAAAAAAACCTCAAAACAATTGTCATGTTAAGAAAATAATAAATAATAATAAAACAAAATAAAAAACAATTCTTAAGAAACCCACAACATGTGAGAAACCCAGCAGCGCCGGAACCCCAACACTATAAAGTTCCCTCTTTCTCTCACAATCCCAATTCCAATCACAAAAATCTCCAATTTTCTCTCTCACTTTTTCTTCTTATTTTCTCTTGGAAGCTTCAATTGGGGTCTGAAGGGAATAGAAAAAAAAAAAAGAAAAAAAAAACTACGGTTGTGAGAAAATGCGAATGAGTTGCAATGGGTGTCGTGTGTTGCGAAAAGGGTGTAGTGAAGATTGTAGCATAAGACCGTGTTTGGAATGGATCAAGAACCCAGAAGCGCAGGGTAATGCCACTGTTTTTCTTGCTAAGTTCTATGGTCGTGCTGGTCTCATGAACCTCATCAACGCTGGCCCTCAACACCTTCGACCAGGTTAGAATTGGAATTCAATTTTTCTTTTTCATTTTCTCTGTTGCATGTTTATGTTCTTTGGAGCAAAGCCTAAATCCAATTTTGTTTCAATTTTTTGTGGTGTGTCTTCATGTGAATCGGAGTTTTTCTTCACAGATTCTGATTCTAGAAGTTTTGACACAGTTTATTGAAGAAGTTCAACAAAAACCTTACATGCAGTTGTGCTAACCTATAGAGCTGTCTCTTAAAAATTATTCTTTTTTTTTTTAAAAGGAATTTTGTAAGCAGAAGCTAATTTTTCGCTTCGTTTTTAAATTATTTTCTATTTTCATTTGATTTTCCATTTTTTTCTTGACAGTGTTAATTTTGACACACGCAACACGATTAATGCTTATTTGATCTGTCTGATGATATCAGATCGATCAATCTGTCGTATGACATTAATTATGTTTAGCAACAGTTATTCAACGGGTTAAAGTGAGTTTTTAAGTTAAAAGAAACTGAAATTAAAATAATTTTTTTTAGTACTAAATAATAATATTTCTACCCACAAATGATCTTGCATGCAGTTATTTAGAAACATTTAATTGATTTTTTTTTTTCTTTTTTCTTTTTTTGCAGCGATTTTTCGTTCGTTGTTGTACGAGGCATGTGGTCGAATTGTGAACCCAATTTACGGGTCGGTGGGCTTGTTATGGTCGGGAAACTGGCAGCTTTGTCAAACCGCCGTGGAAGCCGTTTTGAAAGGCGAGCCGGTGACGCCAATCACATCGGAAGCGGCGGCTAATGCGCGGGCCCCACCTCTCAAGGCCTACGACATTCGCCACGTGTCAAAAGACAAGGCGATCGAGACTCCAAAAACCAAAACCCGAGTCCGGGTTAAGCGAACCGGCGGCGACCTACCTATCAAACCGAAGGCCTCCAAGGGAACCGGATTGGTTCCGGTCGACCCGGACACAAACCAGACTACGAGTCACGAGTCGGGACTGAGCCACCTGTCGGAAGCCGCGGCCATCGTGGAAGGAGAGAGCAAAGAGAGTGAAAGTGTGGTGTCGATGGATAGTGATCGAGTCGATGAAAGTAGCAATGATCTTGGTTTGGAATTGAGCCTTGGGTTCGAACCGGTTTCACGTGGTCATCACATGGTTCCCATGAAGAAGAGAAAGATCGAGTTTAAAAGTAACGATGACTCCATTGAGAAAGAGTCTTGGAAGATGGAGTTAGGGCTTGAGTCCTCTGCTTGAATAATGGTTTTCTGATAAAAAAGAAAAAAAGAGCAACTTTTTTCTCTAGAAACTTGTAGCTGAGACGAGAAGTTTAGAAGCTCTATAGTCATTGTTTTCTTTTTCTTTTTTGGTTTAATCTTTGTTCATGAGGTGTTGTACAAACATGGTTAATATCATCATAAATAGAGGCAAGTTTCTTTTCTTTGCTTTTTCCTTAAATATATGCTTATGCTATTATGTATCACTTTTTCTAAAGTATAGTTTTTTAATTGTTACCTTTGTTATCATCATGTAAAAATAACAAGGTGGTAATTCATACGTTTCGATAACTGTTTTGTTTTTCAAATATATAAGTAAATTTTGTGTTAATTATGTAAGAAAAACGAGGATAACCATATGTTTTTACTATTTTAATAGAATAATATTGTTTGGTAAATTTCATATATATATTAAAAACTGTTATTTTATAAAATAAATTAGTCATAAATTTTTAGGTCACTTTAACTTAAATTTAACTAAGTGAAATTTTAAAATTTATTACTCTTGGGAGACACAGAACTTTTGAAGTGTGTTTATATTACTGTTACATTGAAAGTAATGTGAATTTAATTTTATTATTACTTTAACTTTTTGGGATTTTTTAATTATAATTGATTAATGTCGAGTTTGTGTTTATTTTGCGTTTTCGTTTAACTAACATCAATATAATTCTATTTTTACCTTATACTTTTACGGATTTAAAATTAAGGGATTTTTAAAACTACAATTTTTTTTTCTTTCAAATTTTTGGTTTTAATTTTTTTTTTATATTAAAATTATTTTAGTATAGTACTGATATTTAGAATAACGATAATTATGATTATAGTAAAAGAATATATGACAATAAAAAAAAAAGATAATAATTTTTGTAAGAGTGATCGACTTTTAATGACAAAAAGGTTATTGTTAAAAGTATATTTTTTAAATTATAATTTTTTTCTTAATATTAAAATGCTTAATATGATATTATTATTGCCTTTATTTTATTTATATTTTTTGTATTGGAAAGTGAAATTAGTCTATGGAGAATGTGTTTAACACCAATCTAGTTTTGTTGTTTTCTTTCTTTCTTAACATTTGAAAAGTAAAATATATTTGTCCAAATAAGAGTGTAATTCTATTGTTATACTTTTGATTTGAAGGGAGAAATATATTTGTTCAATGAGATATAAATTGTTGTTAAAAAAAATTACAATAATAAATAAATTTAGATGGTTTGGATAATTGTTATTTTGGAATTTATTGGATGTTGAAGGTTGAAAAAAAAAGAAAAAAAAGAAGGAGGTCCACCTACGAAAAGATTTTTAATAAAAAATTGAGAATAATAATAATAAAAATAAATCTCTTTTGATGATTTATAAATAATAAAATTATCTTATTTGTACACTTTTATTCTTTTACGATGGTATTTTAAATAGTAAAATATATAATTAAAGTTTATTATAACTGAATAATAAAATAAATTAAATATGTATTATTATCCTGTTGATATAATAAAGAATATTTTTATTATATAATAAATATAAAAAATTTAGGGATGGGATAGATACATAACTTGTTTTTTAAATAAACGTATTAATAAATATAAAGTAACTTCTAAATTTCAAGGTTTTAATAATGGTTCGCTTAACTTGTATTTTTCTATTTTTTAAAATAAAATAATTAGTTCTTAAAAATTTAGAAAAAAACATTTTTAATTTCTAGATGTAACGAGTTGATGGAAGTGATAATATATAAAAAATAGGTTTTCAGAAATTACGTAATTTTTTTTAATTTAAAAATCTGAAAAAACAAAATTATCCCGAATTATAAAGACTATTAATATATTTATAAACAATAAAGAATAAATATTTTAATTAAAATATATTCTATCAATAAGTTATTAACTGTAATAAAAATAAAGAATTTAATTAAAATATATTCATAACGTAAAACATTTATAACATCAATCAATTAATTATTTTATTAAAAAATCATTACTTTTATTTACTGTGTTATTTACTCTAAACTAGTAAAAAGAATTTAATTCTATAAAATGGATTTATAAAGTGAGATCATATCCTCACTTTGAAGGGGATTTACGCATAATTTAATCAAAATCCTTCTGTTTTCAATAGATTTCTAATGTTCATGCATGCATATCCTAGTACTTGTATTGAACTCCTTCACAATGTAAAAAGTTGAAAAACAAAAATCAATAGTCTAGAACAAAGGAGGAATTAACTAACATAAATATAAGTCTCATGGATTTAAAGGCTTTAAACAAACTTGAAGACCATATTTGGGTTTGATTGTGAGGACAAGCACTGGTGCATGCCTGTAGGTCTCAGAAATGGTGAAGCTAAACTGAGAGATGAACATGGCCAGGATGATCTTGGCTTCCATCATGGCAAATGATTGTCCAACACAGTTTCTAGGACCAGAAGCAAAGGGTATGAAACGACCTGGCATGAATGATTTTGAGGCAAACCTCTCAGGGTTGAACTCATTTGCATCTTCACCCCACAGTTCTTCACTGTGGTGAATGGCCAACACTGGAATCCAAATTGATAAGCCTTTGGGAATGTGGAGGTCTCCCAACACCATGTCTTTGAACACCATTCTTGGAAGCACTGTTGCAGGAGGATACAGCCTCATGGACTCTTTAATCACCATGTTTAACTGCAATATCAGATAACAACATAGGTCAAAATTCACTTAATAAGATAAGAATTACTTTTATCTATAAATTATAATATTTATATTTTTAAGTAAGGGTAAGATTTTAATAAATCTCCTCCAGACTGATTTTTCGGCTTATCTCCTCGGTTTAAAAAGGTTTTAGATCCTATTATCATACATTCAAGTAGTTTAATATAATTAGAATTTGGCTCTTATATGATTTTAAAAATAAAGAACTATATATCTCGTTCAATTCTACAAAATTGTTTCATTAAGTTAAAGATTATACTCATCTCGTAACAAAATGAACCAAAAACAAAACAGAACGATCCAAAACAGATTATAATTAAAAATATTATATTTTTTTATGTTATATTATTAAAATATATAAATATATTATAATATTATAAAAATCAATCAATTAAATTTAAATTATTAATTATAAATAATTATTTTAATACATAAATATAACATTTTTCAATTTAACTAATAAAATTATTAATTAATAAATAAGAACTTAAAAGTTATTCATATAATTAAAGATATATTTTAAAAAATATATATAAAAAAAATTATTGATGAGTTAACTCGTTGGTCTATCTTTTGGCAGACGAACCGAGATTTGTCTTGACTATGATATATCAGTTTATCCCGTTTCATTTTTGGCGGATTAGAGGTGTGATAAGCCAAAACGTGATGGATTAACCCGTTTTACCATCCTTTTATATATTATAATTATATTATTATTATTGTATCTCTAGTTGATATAAAATTTTAAAAAGAATAATTAAAAATTTATATTAATAAAAATATTTAAAAAAATGTCAAAATAAAGTTCAAGATAATTTTGGAAAAACATATAAATATAAACCAAATTTAATAATTTAACTCATTTCCTTAATTGTAATGAATTAGTTAAATGGATTTATAAAGATAGGTGACAGTATATAATATAAATAACTTGTTATCTTACCATTCAAAATATATATATATATATATATATATATATATATATATATATATATTTTTTTTGCTCATTTATTAATCTGTGGATTTGGCTTATTATTTCTTCACTAAAATATAAATAAAACTAAAATATTTCTATACTTATGTTTTTCTAAAATTCGAGGCAACAACTAAATGTTCAAAATCAAGACCTCTAATTTTTATTGGGCTTTAGACAATGAAGATTAGGCGAAGTAAAGGGGCAAAGCCCAAAGTACAACTAGATTAAAACAAACATGGGCAAGATACAGCACAGCATAGATTAAATATAAGAAAAAAATGATTTTACAACTAATATCATTTAATTTTATTAACAATAACTTTAAAAATAATTTTTGAAGAAAATATCCCTCATTGAAACTTGAGATCATAAATACAAATTAGTCATTAAAAAAGAAGTTTTAAAAATAACACCATTAAATAATAAAGTTAAAATAGTTAGATTTATTTATATTTGAGTCTACCATACATCATAATTGTTTTACTTATATTCAACTTCTAAAGAAATACAAGTTATTAGAAAATGTTAGTTACATCTTATTTTTTTACTTAAGTATAGATTCATTATCTAAAAAAATTATTATGTAATCATATATATATATATATATATATATATATATATATATATATATAATTGGAATATGTTAATTATTATAATAATTATTTAAAAAAATACATGTAAATACTTTTAGATAAAACTATAACTCATTAAATAAAGTATAAGTTAAATTTGAAAGAAAAAATCAAAGACATAATACTAGTGTGAGGAGAAAAACATAAGAATTGAATACTAACCAGAGTGAGCTTGGAGAGTTGATGAACAGATGGAGTTTCCCCTTGGAAGACCTCTTTGACTTCAGCTCTGACTTTGTCTTGCCAATGTGGATTGCTTGCTAGCAACATCACTGTCCAAGTGAGTAAGAGTGCAGTGGTTTCATGTCCTGCAAAGAAAAAGGTTTTGCATTCATCCATAACCAGTTGAAGATTCAAGCTTCCACCCTCTTTCTTCATCTCATCCAAGAGTATGCCCAACAAATCATTCCCATAAGAATTGCTTCTCCCCATCTCCACACAGTCTTTCCTCCCCTCTATGATCTCCATCAAGAGGCTCTCCACCTCCCTCTTCATACTCTTTATCTCTCTATTGTACTTGCTGGGGAAAAACCTACAACACATAAATGGTGTAGGTTCACATTTGAAAAAGGTGGCAACAAACAGTTCTGATTCTGTTCTACTACCATGTTCAAAATTCTGAACTCTCCCAGATTCACATACCTGCTTCCAGGAAGGAAAAGATGGCGAGTTGCTTGAGCACAACGAGTCTGAAGTTGTGTGAGGAGATGGAATATTTGCTTCCCCTTTTTGTAGCTTGTGTCAAACTCTGTTCTTGAGATAATATCTGCTGTGAGTTCAGTTAAGTACTCTCCAATCTCCACCTCACTTTCCCCACCTTCTAATGCATTTTTCAGTGACTGAATCATATCCTTTGTGCACTCCACCATGTGCCCAGCATAGCCCTACACATTAAGTCTCCATCATCATGTTAAGTCCAATCATTTCTATTCCAGATGACAGTAAATAATAGAACTGACAAACACAACACAATCAAGAACCAATATATAAACTGCATCCAGATAATTGAGGTTAATGACATTCTCTTCATTAGCCTTGGATTATGAAGATGCTTATTGCAAGAAACTAAGAAGATTATGAAATCATCATTTAGAGTTTCATCATCTGTTTCAATTATCCAGGTGAAGCTTATGAATCTGTTGGAACTTTACTTATAGCTAATTGAGTCTAAACTGTGTTAGAGGGTAAGTTGGAGAAGATAAGATAAAAATAGTAAAATTGAATAATATTAAGTGTGAGACACTCATATATATTATATTGTCTTTTGGTAGTCTCGTGATCTTTTGTAAGATTAGTTACTTTGTCTCCATCTATTAAAACTTCGTAAAATCTAACATTTCATGTCTCAATTCTTTGAGTAACATCTATATACATTTAGCTTAGAACAAACTTGATTAATTAGCATAAACAGCAAACATATACCTTAAGTCTCTCTCCCATGAATGCAGGGGCAACCATGTGACGTTGGTGGTGCCAATGTTCACCATTTGCCATCAACAAACCTTTCCCAATGAAATGTTTGGAGCCTTGCTGTTGTTGCCATGATTTTCCAGATAAGGAGTTGTACTTTGACAGAAATTCCTTAATCAATGCAGTGTCTGTTAAACACAACCTTGGTTCTATTCCATTCCAATATATGAATCTCTTTCCTTCATCATCATGGCAAAGCCAATAACAAAATTATCATTAACACACACTTCAAACATATTTAATCATCTTTTCGTGATAAAATATACATGAATGGTGAAACTTGTTTTCATTTATCTTTTAATATGTTACTTATAAATTTCATTAATGTGATCGACACGAAACATAGAAAAAATAAAATAAAATTGAGAAGATAAATATACATCTACAATTATACATAACTTATAAGATGAGACACAAGAATAACTAATCTCGGAGAATTTTCTTAGTATTTTGAAAAATTTAGAGGGTTTTGATACTGAGAAATTCATTTTCCTTTTATCTTTCTACTCTCACTCTTAATAAGCATTGAGATATGAATGATAAATGATGATGATTTTTTTGTTCTCACGTTAAAATTTCCTTTACATACATATTATATATATAATTTCTGCTGAATTTTTAAATTTAATAAAAAATAATTCATATAAGTATTACCTCATAAATTTACACACACATATATATATATATATATATATATATATATATATATATATATTTATTTATTTCCACAGCTTCAAAATGCATAAAAAACAAAAAAAATTCATATCTTGAGACAAATGTTCTCAAAACAAGGAGGTCATGTGTATAATGTTGTCAATAAGAAAAGAAGGTTTTGGCTCATGCAAACCTTCTCTCCATCATCCCTCCATGTCTCTAGCTATGCTCAAACTCATGGAATCGTTAAATGAAAAAAATTAATTGTACCAAATTCCTAGATTTTTCAAAATAAAGAAACTTTTTAAATTTTGATCGTTCATTTAGATTTAAAACACACTGTAATTAATTTTATTTAATTTTGATCATAATTAGTTGTTATTTTTCACATAATGAAAAAAAGTATTTATTTAAAAAATATAAATTCAAATAATTGAAAAAAAGTAAAGATTTAAAATTCTTTTATTTATATAAAAATTGAAAGGTGGAAGGTGAATTGGAAAAAAAAATAAAGGTATCTTGGTGGAATAAGTTTTTTTTTTTTTTTTATCTCAATAAAATACTAGTACGGATGTAATTGCTCTTATTTTAAAGTTAAAAAAAATTGTTAGTTTTATAATATTAATTATTATTTTCAATATATATGAATATTATGTTCATAATTTAAAATGTAAAATTTATTTTAATATAAAATTGCATGCATTAAGTGTGAGTACATGTAATGTAATATTTAAAGGGTTAAATATATATTTTCAGCGTATTTAACAAATTTAATTTCAATATTTATATTTAAAAATTAATTATCTAGTCTTTAAAATTAAAAAATAAAATAAATTTGTCTTTTTTTTTATTAACTAAATATTAAATTTAAATATAAACAAACTAAAATTACATTTAATATTTATATCAACTTGTAAAAAATTATTATTATTAACTATTAAATTTAAGTATAAAAAATAATAGAATCACATATTTTTTAAGTTTGAGAAATAAATTTATAAATTTAAAATATAAAAAACAAATTAAAAAAAAACATAGAGACGATTTCTTCTTTTTTTTTTCATGTTTGAAATTTCATATACCTTCTACTATAAAATTCCATGCATGCGTACCTAAACAGTCTGCATTCTAAACACAGAGAGCGCAGAAAGAGAAACATACCATATTGATTGGACCACGCAACAAAATGGGGCAAAATACGACCAACAATATCATGGCTGATGGTTTCCATGTCCTGAGAAACTGCTCTTGAAACAAGGGAAGTCATGTCCATGATGTTGCCAAGAAGAAATCTAGGTTTAGGACCATGCACACCTTGTTTCTCCATCATCTTCCTTATGCGCATTGGAGTGACCCAGTAACATGAAATCGTCTCATACCCTACCTTCAATACCAGACTCACAAAGATAACCAAAAGGGTTGTCAGAATTACCATCACCATCGATCAAGAACACCAACACAAGATGATCACAGAATGTAATGATATATATATATATATATATATATATATATATATATATATATATATATATATATATATATATATATATATATTACAATGTTTTTCCATTTGGCAGTGACTTTGGGGTTGGTGGAGACTTAAATCAGAATATAAAGTATGGTTGCAGTAATTGCATGTGATTTGTTTATTAAAATTTGTGAAAAAGTTTCAATGAAAAGTCATTATTTATTGAATAGACCTTTAAAAATATAAATTGAATTGTAGTTATGAATTGAAAAATTTATAACTTTCATAATATATTTAATGTTTTAGATTCATTGTCTTTGCTGTTTTTATTAAAAGAATTCATGTATCATAAATTTTAATATTCTTTTTCACCACTTCATTAATTTTAATATTAAAAAAATGAGTTTAATTTTAATTATTGTAAAATTTATATTAAATACAGCTTTTAATGTAATTAGTTATTTTTAATATTAACAATTTGGCTAAGACAATTTATGATTATATTATTATATATAAAAAATGTTTACTTTTAAGATGAAGTACATGATTAAAAGTTATCAAATTTTTTTATAAAAATTAATTATAAATTAAATTATCAATATTTTATATCATAACACCAAATATTCAATGCATATTTCTAGTCCATCATCATAATAATATAAAAAAATGTTACAAAAAATAGTAACAATTTATGATTAGTAGAACAATTTCACCCCCACAAATACAAAAGATTTAGAATACACTCAAAGTGACAGCACACATCAGATATGTGTGTCAATTAAAGGAATCCTTTTGAAAAAAAAATACACCCTTAAATGCAATAAATAAACTTATAGAACATATTTAATCATATTTTTTGCTTTTATTATATATTATGTTTAATAAATATAATATCAATGCTTTTACATTTACTTATCGAAACTTTATTAAATACACTCTCCATTCTATATTATTTTAAAAATAATTATTCTAAATTAGTTTTCATTTTATAAAGGAAATATTGCATTTTATTTCCACTTATCAATACTCCAATCGTTGATATATATTAGTGACGTTATAACATTTTATAAAATAAAATATGCTTAGTTGATGTTGAAAATTTTATAATAAAGGGTTAAACAATTTTTTTATATGAAATTTATATTTCATTAAATTTTCTATTTTTTTAATATTTAGTTTTAGGATGTTGTTGTTAGTTGTTAATCAGGTCTAGAAGTGACAAGAAGAAATTAATGTTTATTCATGTAATCAGAAATTAAAAATATGTAAGTTATTCCTAAATTTTTAAGAGCTTTATTTTGGGTATTTAAAAGTTAAAGAGAAAATAATTAGTGATTTACATTATTTTGATTACGTGGGAATATTGTCAAGTATATATTGAAGTCGAGGAATTAAATTTAGATTGTACTTGAGAAATTAAGTTAAAAGAATATTTAGATAAGTGGAATTAATTATTTTAATAATAATATACTTGGAATGAATGTATGTGTATTTGATGATTTGAGTGTAACTGAGAAAAGGTTATTTGGTGTTATATTGAATTTATTATGCATGATTATAACATGTGCAGGGAATGTTGTGTTTTGAATTGTATTAGAACAAGCAAATTCTTCTTTGTTTTGAATGGTACTATAGAACAAGTAAATTCTTCTGGTTCAAATGAAATACTAACAGAGAAAAAATATTTTGTTTTGTTTATTAATTGTTCAAATTATCAAAGTAGTTATCAAGTGAAAAATAAATAAAATAGATTATTTGTTTTAAAGGTATTTTGCTCAAACGAATAAGAATACTTAAATGAAGTGACATTATTGTTTAAGTAATGTGAGATTGTTAAAATAATAAAAAGATATAATCAAAAGAATTTATTTACTAAAAGTATATTACTCAAACGATTAAAGAATATTTAAACAATATACCTTGAATGTCAGGAATGAAATGTGTGTAATGAAAGAAGTGTGGGTTACGAGAGGTGGGAGGAAGGAACCTACGATGGCCATGGTCCCCTCTTGATCAGGAGGGAAGATATTTGAATTTTTTTTTTGTATGATGTCCAATGATAGATAGGTAGTTAGTATAGTTAATTTGTATAAAACTAAACTAATCTAAACTTTAAAAGTAAAAATAATCAATTATATTAAAACTTAAGCGCTAATAAACGATTAGATAAATGATTAATTGATTATATAACTTAAAATTAAGCTTTTATAAAACACATTAATAATCGATTATGTGGTCATTTAATCGATTATTTGTTAAAATTGTTTTTTAACACAATGTGCTAATAGTCGATTAGATAAAGAGTTAATCGATTATAAGACTTAAAATTAAGTTTTCATAAGACGTACTAATAATCGATTACGTGGTTCTTAATCGATTATTTACCAAAAAATTTATTTTAACATAACGCGCTAATAATCGATTTTGTAAACACCTAATCGATTATTTGACTATTTTCAAACTATCACTGCACACAAATAATCGATTAGATAAATCTGCTAATCGATTATTTGTGGCAGTTACAACAATTTTATTTCTATAAAAGGATGCAAAGTTTCTTCTATCAATATCAACTTTCAAATACAAATTAAAACAATTAAAAAGAACGTTTTAGGCATCAAGGAAAGAGCGTAATTTTGGACTTTGAAGATCAATTTCAAAGAAAGGTTATTTGGTTATAGGGTGCATAATTCTATAAATTCAAGGTGAATTCGTTTCATATCTTTCTTTTGTATCTTGTTTTTAAGTTTTGATATATGTGAGGCTAACTACATCAGTGTAACTTGAAAATTGTGAGGTATAACATTTTCAAGTTGTTAAGTGATAAAAGTTGATATAATTATGTTTTTAATTGTTATGAAATCTTTTAACTTATGTCAATTATAATATATTTTTCTCCCAATGTAGGATGAATTCGAGAATACCTTGATACAAGATCAAGGAGCATAATTGAAGAAAAAACTGAAAGGAGGAAGAAGATTTTCAACATGGAAGTTGCTCGAGCGAGATAGACTCTCGCTTGAGCGAAAATTAGTTAAACTTCTCTGGAACTCACTCGCTCAAGTGAGCACTTTTTTGCTTGAGCAAAAATACTGAACTTTCGCTTGAGCGAACTTTTTCGCTTGAACGAAAGACACGAGACCCAAATTCTCTTATAAAAAGATAAGATGTGTTTTGAGAAAATTGGCAAGTTTTGGGAAAAGAGGCGTGACTACTGCTAGTTTTCTTGGGATTTGGTGCACTTCCTTTGAACTCTTTTGTGTCATGGTGATATTTTGAGATATTAATCTATGTTTTGATACTGTTATTCTTATATTTTGTGCCTTGGAATGATTTATTCTTAATGTTTGGGATATGATTGAAAATATATATCTTGAACCCTAGATCATAGTAAGAATATTTGTTACGTTAATTGCTAAGAATGGAATGAATGTATCAATTGCTTAACACCCTAAACCTAATGCTGGAAAATCTCTTAATTGTGTGCGAAATCAACATTTATTAGGTTTTCTTATGAATTTCATGTGTGAGGAATCAACATAGATGATTTGAGTAGGTGACATCAACATTATTAGGTTAATTGATGATCTTA
Organism: Sphenostylis stenocarpa; assembly: GCA_963425845.1. NCBI lineage: Eukaryota > Viridiplantae > Streptophyta > Magnoliopsida > Fabales > Fabaceae > Sphenostylis > Sphenostylis stenocarpa. The sequence goes on along the minus strand of OY731401.1, from coordinate 5,198,157 downwards.
ATTGGATATAGCCATTGCAAAAGAGGGAAAAGGAAGGAAGTCAATCCTAAGTGCATTTAATTGATCTTTTCTAAGAAATTTACAGTTCTTTGTCATTTAATTTCAATTCAACTCTTTATGAAAAAATCATTTTGTTTTAATCCACTTAGTAAGCATATAATTGGGAATTTTCATTGAAACTGTTCCTCGTGGGATCGACTTTTATTTAATCGAAATATTATACTGCGATTGATAATTTTGGTACGTTTGCCAATAATTCAACAAGTATTTCTAGTGTCACTGTCGGGGAAAAGTGTTCTTAGGAAAGTCTTTGTCTAGCTTATTATTTGTTTTTATTTTATTTTATTATTTTTATTGTTATCCTGTGTTAATTCTTGTTTAAGTTTCTCTTTGATTTATGGTTTTAAGAGGACAAATATCTACAAATAAGTTAGAATTTGATCTTGAGATTGAAAAGGCTGCTCGTAGAAACCGGGGTAGAAGAAGAGAAACTCAAGAACAAGCAATAGGAGAATCTGTTAACCCTTTTCCGACACTCAACTTATTAGATCCAATCATAGAAGACATGGCGGAGGAAGGAACAAATCCAAATCCAAATCCACCTAGAAGAACACTCAGAGACTATGTTATGCAGCAAGGTTCGAGACATTTCTCCAGCATTGCAATACCAGCCAACCAAACATTGGAGATGAAACCAGCTTTCTTAAGTTTGATTAGTTCTCATCAATTCACTGGAATGGATCACGAAGATCCCTACATTCACTTGTCTACTTTTTATGAGTTGATTGATATCATGGGATTTAGAGAAGCAAATATTGAATATGTATACTTGAGATTATTTCCTTTTTCATTGGCTAGCAGAGCAAAGGAGTGGCTGAAAGCATATCCTAATCAGAGTTTGACTAACTGGGGTAATGTAGAAGAGAAGTTCCTGAACAAATTTTTTCCACCATCCCACTACATCAAGGAAAAATCTGACATCTCTATTTTAGACAAGGAGCAGATGCACCTTTTTGTGAAGCATGGAAGAAATTTAAATCACTGTTGAGAAGATGCCCAAATCATGGATTTGAAGACATTGCTCAGTTGAATATTTTCTATATTGGCCTGCGACCTGATACAAAGATGTTATTAGATGCTGCAGCAGGAGGATCCATGCTGGATGTAGACATCGAACCTGCCACAAGAATTATTGATGCACTAGCCTCTACAGACCAACATGCCCAACATGATAGACATCTAGTTCAGAAAAAAGGAGTACTTGAACTTAGCACCTCAGATGCTCTCTTGACCCAGAATAAACTTATAACCCAACAGATTGAAGCATTGAACCAAAAAATAGAGAAACTCCCTCAACAAATGCATGCAGTACAATCCACTCCTAACCAACAGATGAGTTGTGACTTTTGTGAAGGTGATCATCCAAATGGACACTACTCTTACCAAGGAAATCTACAATAAGAAGAAGCTAATTATATGGGTGTTCAAGGTAGTAGTGGTCAAGGAAGACAAGCAAATTTCTCTAATCCCAACAACTATCAGAACAATTTTTCACAAGGATGGAGAGGAAATCAGAATCAGAACTTTGGGTGGAAACAAGGTGTTGGGCCATCTAATCAGCAACTCTCAAACAAGTAACAGTCATATCAACAACCTCCATATCAACATCAGCAGCAACATTATCCTCCAGTGCATGACAGAATGAGCAAATTAGAGGACACTTTAGAAAAATTCATGCAAGCTACTTTGTCTAGTCAGAAAAATACTGATGCTTCATTCAGAAATTAAGAGACCCATATGGGTCAATTGGCTAAACAACTTTCTGAGCAACAAGGAGGACAATTTTCAGCCAACACATAAACCAACCCCAGGGAGTAATGCAATTCAATAACTACAAGGATTGGAAAAGTTGTAGGTAAGGGGATTAGTGATAATCTAACTTTTGAAGAAGAAGTTTTGAGAAAAAAAAGATGAAGGAGAAAATTGAAGGTGGAGAAGAAGAGGAGAATAATAAAGAAAGACATATCCTTAATAAGAAGAACGAAGAGGGAGAGAAAAAACAAAAGATAGAAAAAGGAGGGAGTTAAAAACCATTTGTAGAGAAGTTACCATATCCCAAAGTTCCCTCACAGATAGACAAAGAAAGACAATTCACCAGGTTTATGGATATCTTCAAAAGACTGCAGATCAATATACATTTTGTGGAAGCTATGGAGCAAATGCCAACATACGCCAAATTCATGAAAGAGCTCTTAACTAAGAAAAGAAGATTTACTGATGAAACAATGGAGTTAGAGGCAGGGTGTAGTGCTATATTCCAGAAATCATTGCCTCAAAAGTCCAAGGACCCTGGAAGCTTCATTATACCAGTCACAATTGGTGCATTACCGATGAAAAAAGAATTACTTGATTTAAGGGCCAACATAAACCTCATGCCATTATCTATGCTCAAAAGAATATGAGACTTGGATGTTAGACCAACTAGAATGACTCTGCAACTGGCTGACAGATCAATAAAGATTCCTTATGGAGTAGCAGAAGATGTTTTAGTTAGAGTGGATAAATTCATATTTCCTGTTGATTTTGTGATTATGGACATGGAGGAAAATGTGGAAGTCCCATTGATCATGGGAAGACCATTTATGAAGACTACCAAATTAATTATAGATGTTGACAAGGGCAAGTTGAAAATTAGAAGTGGTGATAATGAAGTTAATTTTAATCTGTTTGAAGTTGTACAACAACCGACAGACAAGAAATATTGCCTCAGAATAGATACTTTGTAGGAGTTACTCATCTAAACTGAAAAACAAGATTACAAGCCTGTTGCACAACCCTAAAGACATCTCAATCTGACTATGAAAGAAGTTGTTCAAAAAGATACTGAAACCTCCTGAAGCAGGTATGATTTACCCAATCTCTGACAGTCGCAAGGTGAATCCTGGGATGACAGTTATTCGCAATGAAAAGAATAAATTCATTCCCACAAGGACAGTCAAGGGATGGAGAATGCATATAAATCACCTTGATCACTCACCTGCATGAGCCATAAAGCAAATAGGCGTCGAGCTGAAGACATTAAACAAGTGCTCCTGGGAGGCAACCCAGTGCTTTCCATTTGTTTTGTTTTCTTTTCTTTTTGCAATTTAAATTTTTATTGCATTATCATTTGAGTATGAACAATGTTGAACTGGATTTATGTGAAAACTTTTTGGGTTCTTAATTTATCATTGAATTGCATTTGAGCATCATGTTAACAGTCAAAATTTACTGAAATTCGCTCGAGCGAATTTACGTTGTTTCTCTTTGTTTTCTCTTCGCTCAAACGACAAATTTCGCTCAGGTTTTTCGCTCAAGCGACAGACTTTTCGCTCAAGTGAAAGTATGTTGTTTCTCTCTGTTTTGTTCGCTCAAGCGAATCTTAAGTGAACTGGTTTTCGCTTGAGCGAAAGTGCCCAGATTTTGAATTTAAACATTTGAGTTGGGTCATTTTTTCACTTCTCTCCAAACTCTCTTCAAGCACCCACTCCTCTCCAGCCATTTTTTTCTCTAATTCAAGCTTCCATTACACAAATCTCACCCTTTTGTTACACCATTCTAATTATTTTATGGTATTTGTGCCTAGATTTCACAATCAAAAGTTCTAATTTCTCACTTTCTTCATTGTTCATCATTCTTGTTTTGTGCTTTTGCGTTTTCTACAATTAAGGTAAGATTTGAAACTCTTCTTGATGTTTTTGAATATACTTGAGTATGGATTTGTGTTTGTGGCTAGATTGAATGGTTATAATGCATATTTAAGGATTAGAAATTTTGTTGCACACCAACTGTTTGATGAATTGCTTCAAAGTAAATGATTTACTCTTTAGGTGATTTAACACTTGTGATTGTATTCTATTAGCTTAACGTGGTAATTGGAAATGAATACTTGCAAGAAAATTGAGTATAAGGATTCCATAATTAGATGCATAGTAGGTGTTCGATGAAATGATTCAATATAACCAATGGTATGTTTCATTGAAAAAAAAATAACTATTTGGCATAACCCATAATTATATTTGAGTATCATGATGTTTACAGATGGGTCCAAGAAGAGACACACATGGTGTTTCATCATCCAGAGCTGCTGGAAAGAGACCTAGAAATGAGCCTGAAGACATCCAGGTAGATAGAAGCAGATTCAGGGATGTCGAGAGGAAAGCAAGATATGAAAGAATCAGCAACTGGTCTTTCATTCCTGAAAGATGTGTGGAGCTGAATGAAGGAGAATTTCCCGAATTTAATAATGAGATCACGCGTTGGAATTAGAGACAACTGGCGCTCCCAATGCCAAAGTATGACTCTGAAGTAGTAGAGGAGTTCTACTACGCCAATGCTTGACTAGTAGCAGGAGAGTCATTCCGGTCTCGTTCGAAAGTGAGGGGCCACTGGGTCTCATATGATAGAGATACAATAAACAATTTGTTGGGCAACCTGCTTCACTTGGAAGAAGGTCACATCTGCACATACCAAACTATACGAAACAACAGGCGCCTATCTGTAGCAAGGTTTGGAGATAGGCGCCTGTGTATACCTAGGAGAACTTTTGAAGCTAATCAGGCTGGGAAGACATTAAGGATATTGAGGGCCAACATGACTACCTTGACACAAATTTGGACTTCATTCCTCCTGGCTAATATAGTTCCCATCAAGCACAATCCAGATCTAAACATGTCAAGATGCCACATTATTAAGTGCATTCTTCAGGAAATCATGATAGATGTCGCCGCAATAATCTCTGAAGAAATATATCAGTTTGTAGCGTTGGAAAGTGGGCGACGAACAGAGCAAGTCAAGGCTCTTGGATTTCCTGCCCTCATCACAGCTCTCAGTGCAGTAGATGGGGTGGATGTCAATCCTTCGGTGAACATCCGCCTGCCCATTAATAGAAGATTCATAGAGCGCAACTGTGTTAATCCTGCAGAGGGAGCAGCACAGTCAGTGCCACAACAACACCGAGAACCACCTCCACCACCTCAACAACAACAATATTTTCAAAGAATGATGCAGTATATGGAACAATTAACATTACACCAATCAGCAACCCACAGGGGTTAATGTAGCATTAATACAAATTTTTATAACCTGTCTTTGCAAATTGCTCCATGTATGCAGTGGACATCTCCACAAGAATTTGATGTCTTACTTCAATGGCCTGAGGACAGTCCAAATTTTCAGGGAGGGGGTGAAGGTACATCTGAAGCACAAGAGGAGGAGGAGGAAACATCACAAGAAGAAGAATCATCAAGTGAAGAAGAATAAGAGGGTGACAATTTAATTTAAGTTTAAGTTTTTTTTTTAATTTGGTGTGTTTAAGTTATTTGTTTTGTTAATTTGATGTTTTTAAGTTCTTTATTTTAATTTGTTTTGTTTTTAATGTTTTGAATTGATATCTGGTACTTAAGTTGGTTAATGTTCTTAATTTGATGTGATTAAATTTATTTGTTGTCCCATACAATTTTTATTAGAGTCATTTATGAAATTATTGTTTATTGTCTAATTCAAATCTGGAACTTGAAAAAAAATCATTTTGATTGTTTTCAATAACAAGTTATTTTGGGATGATGAGTATGATAGTGAAAAAGGAATTGACGAGAATAACTAGGAATTAACTGAATTGGAGAAGCTAGTCAAAACCCAAGAGAGGAGTGAATAAAAAACAGATAAAGTAAGTGTCAACACTTTATGATGATAACTGATATTGATTGATTCTTTGATGTGATTGCATGTTACTGAGACTTGAAAATGATAAAGGCATTTTTTTCTTGTGTAGTGAAAGTAGATATAACCCAAAGCCAAATAGTCAACCTTGCATTAATTAATTATAGGAAATCCATTTGAACCCCATTTGAGCCAAAAAACAAGATTGTTTCTTGAAACAGAACCCCTGAGTCTAAACAATGTTTATCCACCTTCTTATATTTGAGAAATGGAATGATTATGAATGTTATTATTTTTTCTATGGGTAGTGTTTTCTAAAAAAAAAAAAAGTGAGAGAGAAGGTTGAATAAAGCAAAAAGGAAAAGAAAAGCATAAATATTGGGGCTAAGCCGAAATGATAAACGCAAAGCATGAGGAAAGAGAAAGGAAATTCAAAGTGGTGTGAATGATAACTGGTGAGATTATTAACTCACTATCATTATGTTGAAGCAAAAATATAAAATTTGAAACCTGATTTGACGAAATGTTAAATAAGAATCATTCATATAATTTCAATTTCTCAAATACTTTTGTATATCCTAGAAAAACTAATGAATTCCTTCTTAGCTCAGCCTCATTACAAGCCTCAAAAGACCTTTTAATTTAAGTCTTACTTAACAACTGCTGATTGCTTGAAGATGATTATCAATATTGGAATATCTAAATGAAGTGATTAAATGAGATAAACACTTACCCGTGAGAGTTAGAGATGATTATATATCATTCTATTTGAGAGATCAGGCTTCTCTAAGGATAGTTGATGACTAATTATCCTTTGTTAGTTTCTGTAACTTTAATGCTTATATATCCTATTTTCATTTGGAGTTGTGAGCATCGCATCTGGAAGAAAAGTTATTTTTATGTTGTGATTCTGGAAGAGAAAGTGATAATAGGTGATGATTTTGTTTTGGAAAAATTGCTTTGTTTGAGACAAACAAGATTCTAGGTTGGGGGAGTTGTTAAGTGGTAAAAGTTGATATAATTATGCTATTAATTATTATGAAATCACTTAACTTATGTCAATTCTAATATATTTTTCTCCTAATGTAGGATGAATTCGAGAATACCTTGATACAAGAGCAAGGAGCATAATTGTCAACATAATTGAAGAAAAAACTGAAAGGAGGAAGAAGATTTTTAACATGGAAGTCGCTCGAGCGAGATACACTCTCGCTTGAGCGAAAATTAGTTAAAACTCTCTGGAATTCATTCGTTCAAGCGCCATTATTTTCGCTTGAGCAAAAATTAGTTAAACTTCTCTGGAACTCACACGCTCAAACGAGCACTTTTTCCCTTGAGCGAACATTTTTGCTTGAGCGAAAGATGCGAGACCCAAATTCTCCTAAAAAAAGATAAGATGTGTTTTGAGAAAAGGGGCAGGTTTTGGGAGAAGAGGCGCGACTACTGCTAGGGTTTCGTCCAATCTTCATCAATTCTTCCTCATTTGGAGCATTGTAATGGTCACCATGAGTGGCTAACTCCATTCTCTTGGGATTGAGTGCACTTCCTTTGGACTCTTTTGTGTCATGGTGATATTTTAAGATATTAATTTATGTTTTGATGTTGTTATTCTTATCTTTTATGACTTGGAATGATTTATTCTTGATGTTTGAGATATGATTGAAAATAATATCTTGAACCCTAGATCATGGTAAGAATATTTGTTACGTTAATTGCCAAGAATAGAATGAATGTCTCATTTGCTTAACACCCTAAACCTAATGCTGGAAAATATCTTAATTGTGTGTGAAATCAACATTTATTAGGTTTTCTTATGAATTTCATGTGTGAGGAATCAACATAGATAATTTGAGTAGGTGGCATCAACATTGTTAGGTTAATTGATGATTTTAATTGGTCATAACCATTGCAAAAGAGGGAAAAGGAAGGAAACCAATCCTAAGTATCTTTAATTGATCTTTTCTAAACAATTTACAGTTCTTTATCATTTACTTTCAATTCAACTCTTTATGCAAAACCCATTTTGTTTTAATCCACTTAGTAAACATATAATTGGGAATTTTCATTGAAATCATTCCTCGTGGGATTGACTTTTATTTAATCGAAATACTATACCGCGTTTGATAATTTTGGTATGCTTGCCAATAATTCAACACAAGTATTGTGATCTTGATTAGAGGTTGTTGTAAATCAAGATCATTTGATTAGGTCGTAATCTACTTTAATGTGAAAAACTCCAAGCTAAGGTTGTTTGGTTAAAATTGGATGTAGATTGAAGAAAAATCGAACTAGTATAAATTTGTGAGTCTTTTCTTTTTCTGCCTATGTTATTAGTATTCTTGTTTTATGAAAACTGTGATATTTCTTTTATAATTAATTATCAGAGAAAGTTCTCTAATATTTTATTAGAAATTCAAAATATTTTTTAAAACCCAATTCACCTCCCTTCCCTCTTGGGAAAGTTCTGTTATTAACATGTTATTAATAATTGGTCTCAGAACTAGGTTATCAAAAGTTAATTGATTTTGATCCAAAAAGAATGATTAACATTTCTCAAACTTTTGCTGAAGGGACATTTATAAATAGATCTCCTTTGTTTTTGGTGAAAATTATCCATTTTGAAAAATAAGAATGAAGATTTTTCTTGAATATGTTGATAAAGGTGTTTAGGATGTTGTTTTTAATGGTCCTTTTCAACCAACCAGGGTTAAGGATGATATAACAATTGTCAAAGATTTTAATGAATGGACTCCTAATGAGAATAAAAAAAGCTCACTATGATGTTAGAGCTAGGAATATTATTTCTTTTGCAATAACACTTGATGAATTCTATATAATCTCTGTTTGTGAAATAGCCAAAGAAATGGGGAGTGTTCTTGAAGTAACCCATGAAGGAACTGAAGAGGTAAAGAGAGCAAGAAAGAATACTCTCATTCAAGAATATGAAATATTCAGAATGAAGACTGGAGAAAACATCTATGATGTTAAAAAAAGATATACTCATATTGTAAATCATTTGATGGCTCTTGGAAAGATCTTTAACAAAGAAGAACTGAATATCAAGATTCTAAAGAGTTGAGGAAGAAGTTGGTAATCTAAGGTAATTGCTATTTCATAATCAAGAGATCTCACAATGATAAATATGGCTACATTGTTTGGAAAATTAAGAGAACATGAGTTGGAACTAGGAAGACTCAAAGAAGAAGAAGAAACATTGTTGCACTGAAAACTACTGCAAAAAAAAGTGATCTCATGCAAGGAAATAAAGAAGATGATTCTGACAGCGAAAACTTGAATCTACTGGTAAAAAGGTTTTCTAAATTTTTGAAATACAAAAAAAAATCTACTACAAATTTGTTGCTAAAACTTTCAAGAAACAGGAACAAGGAAATGTCCCTACATGCTATGAATGCAGAAAACCTGGACACATCAAGCCAGATTGTGCAATCTTTAAGATGAAACAGAAACTAAAAGAAAGAAAGGAAACTAAGAATTCAAAAAAGAAGAAGGCATACATTGCTTGGGAAGACAATGCCTCAAACACTTCCAGTGAGTCAAACAGAAACTCAAATGAAGAAGCAAATCTTTGTTTAATGGCAAATACAGAGACATCAAGCAAGGACAGAACAAATTGAATCCATTTATCAAAGATTCGATGAAATATTTGAATTTGTAAGTACATTTATGTATCAATAAAATGAATTGAATGTTATGATTAGAATGACTTCAAGAATCAATTTGGAAATAATGTATTCTTTTTATATTGATAAAATCCAAGATTAAGAAATTCTTTTTTTTATTATATTCTATTCACTGGGTAAATCCAATTTTTTGTTCTTTGATGAGTCATTATGCAACTAATATATATTGATGTATTTTTATTCTAATCCCATTTAATTTATATAATTTCGTTTATATAATAGATATAAATTTATATAATAGTGTAAGTACTCGCTGCATCTAATGATAAAAATAGTTATTATCAATTGCTAGATGCTTTTAATGAAATGCACGATGAAGCTAAAAAATTAGCATATTCTAATAATAGGTTTAAAGGTGAAAATAGACGGCTAGAAAATAGGTTAAAACAACTTGAGAATGAGAATGAAAATCTAAAAACAGAATTAGAAAACCTAGAAAAGAATAATAAGAACTTTGTGAATAAATATGATATCTATAAGAATCATTTGGAAAGAATCAAGTATCTTACCAAAACACTTTCAAAATTTACACTAGGAAAAACAAACTTAGATGTTATATTGAACTCTCAAAGATGCACTTTAAATAGAGAAGGGATTGGATATAATCGATTAGATAGGTCCAGAAATTTTCTAAATTTAAGCAAATCACCATCTATAACAAACTTCTATTGTTCTGAGATTGATCATACATCTAAAACCTGTTATTTTAAAAATTATGGTGTTCCAAGAGGAAAATACAAGTGGCTACCTAAAGATGTACTACATGTAACTAATATCAGAGGACCCAATTTTGATTGGGTTCCTAAATAAACCTTCAAATCTATTTTGCAGGAAAATCTGGGCACCAAAATTTCAGTGTGGTATTTGGATAGTGAATGCTCCAGACATATGACAGGAAATTTAAAAAAATTCAAACATATCACTATAAAAGCAAAATGATATGTTACATAAGGAGATAACAATAAAGGTAAAATTCTTGGAATAGGTAAGATAAGTAATAATTATTCCTTGATAATTGAAAATGTATTGTTAGTAGAAGGGTTAAAATATAATCTGTTAAGTATTAGTCAATTATGTGATAAAGGGTTGAAAGTAAATTTTGAAACAAATCACTGCATCATATGTGACTTTGCATCAAACAAAGTTATTTTCATTGGAAAAAAAATACAAAATATTTATATGATTGATTTTGTATGCACTTCCTTTGAAACTGGTAAGTGTTTGGTAACGAAAGAAGATGAATCTTGGTTGTGTGACAAAAGGTTAGCTCATATACATATGTCTCACCTAAACAAGTTGAATTCAAAAGAACTAGTAATTGGTCTGCCAAAAATCAAGTTTGAAAAGGATAAAATATGTGATGCATGTCAAAAGGGTAAGCAAGTTCAAACTACCTTTAAATTAAAATTGTATGTTTCAATATGTAAACCATTATAAGTAATTCACATGGATTTGTTCGAACCTTGTAGGACTAGAAGCTTTGGTGGAAACTATTTTGCATTAGTCTTAGTTGATGATTTTTGTAGATTCACTTGGACCTTGTTCATACACTCTAAAAGTGATACTTTCAAAGTTTTTAGAAAGTTTGCTATTGCCATTCAAAATAAAACATATTTGAAAATCAAAACCTTAAGAAGTGATCGTGGTGGTGAATTTCAAAATGAAAGTTTTGAAAAATTTTGTGAAGATTCTGGCATATCTCATAACTTTTCTACACCTAGAACACCACAACAGAATGGTGTAGTAGAAAGAAAAAATAGGTATCTAGAAGAGTTAGCTAGAACAATGCTAAATGAAACAACTCTACCAAAATACTTTTGGGCAGATGTAGTAAATACCGCGTGTTATGTTCTAAATGGAACTTTGATTAGAGCAATTTTGAAATTAACACCTTATGAGCTTTGGAAAGGTAGAAAGCCAAACATATCTTATTTCAAAGTGTTTGGATGTAAATGTTTGTTTTAAATAATGGCAAAAGTAATCTTGGAAAATTTGATTCTAAAGTTGATGAAGCAATATTTTTAGGATATTCCACAACTAGTAAAACTTATAGAGTATATAATAAGAGAACTTTAACTATTGAGGAATATATGCATGTATTTGATGAAATTTCTAAAGATACATTGTATGAGTCAAGAAAAAGTGCAGATCCTGATGTTATTAAAGAAGAAATAGAAGAACCATATGTTATTCAAGAAGAAGTTAAGCATAAACAAATAGAGGAACTACCAAGAGAATGGAATTCTCCAAGAGGATTATTTTTAGAAAATATAATTGGAGATATATCAACTGGAGTGAAAACTAGAAGACAATATACTCATTTTTGCATGAACGTAGCCTTTGTATCCCAGGAAGACCCAAAATCTATAGAAGAAGCACTCAAAGATGAACATTGGTTTCTGGCAATGCAGGATGAATTAAATTAGTTCAAGAGGAATGTTGTTTGGGAAGTGGTTCCAAGAAATTCATCTCAACAAGTTGTAGGAACTAAATGGGTGTTCAAGAATAAGTTAGATGATACTGGATGTGTTGTAAGGAACAAAGCCAGGTTGGTGGTTAAAGATTATGTTAGACAAATGGCATCTAAAGGGGGGGGGTGAATAGATGCACAAATTAAAATAGATGCTAAATTAAAATTTATTTAAGATGTCAATAATTGATTAAATTGATTTTGAACACAGATAAAGAGGAAACGATAATATAATCAGGAAGATATAAGAAAAAATACAAGCGCACAGATATAGGGAAAACAAAAGCCAAGAGTAATAAAATGAAAAGAGAAGAGCACACAGTAATTTATACTGGTTCGGGTATAGCCAACCCTACATCCAATTCTCAGTCACCTCTAACACAAGAGTGATCCTAATTCACTATCTTTAAAATTCAGTTTACAAATTACAGTCAATTCAGCAGAGGAACTAGTAAAGAGTAAACTAATTAAAAAGACAATCACCTCCTTAGAAACCCACTAAGGATGAACATCTCTTTAGAATCCCACTAGGGATGAACACCTCCTCTGAACAAATTAAAAGATGAAAAACACCTCTTTTGCAACCAACACACAAAGGATGAACATCTCCCTAGAATCACACTAGGGATGAACACCTCCCCGAACAAATCAAAGGGATGAAAACACCTTCTTAGAATCTTACTAAGGATGAACACCTCCCCGAACAAATCAAAGGGATAAAAACACCTCCCTGAACAAATCAAATGGATGACAATAGAAACTCCAAACACAAACACATTGCTCAAGAAATAGTGCAACCACATAAACCCTAAAAAGGGGATTAAACAACAACCACTTAAACCCTAAACAGGGAATTTAACATCAACTTCCTAAGCCCTAAAAATGATGAAGGCAATAAAATAAGAACAATCACACCTGGGTAATAGAGACCACAAATTGTAGAAGTCTGTAGAATGATAACTCCAAGAACACAGTGTGATTGACAGTGAAAGCGTAGAAGGCATTATGAACAAGTTTTCTTAGAAAACCTAAAAGTGTTCTACTACCTTCATAATTCTTTTCTCAAAACTGATTGAATGTAAATTAAATTTTCGAATTCTATAATTGTGTATTTTTTATTTTTCATTAAAACTCATTTAAATAGGAAAAGAGCATCAGAAAATAGTTGTTGGTCATTAATAATTTTGTAGAGAAAAATCAGGATGTATTAAAAAACTTTTATTCTTCAAAACGGATATATTTTTCAAATTTAAACTACCATAATTGATTATGTTACCAGTATAATCGATTATGATAGAGAGAGAAATTAATTTTCCATTTTTGATGCATCATAATCGATTATGACAGTGAAAAATGTCATGTTACGAAATTTTATCACACTTGTACTTTGGAGGCTTATGCATAATACCACTTCATCAACTTGTACCTCCATATCCAGTATTCTAAGATTCTATCTAGTCTTCAAGAATCATCTTGGACTTGCTTGATTCTTGAATGTTGTTGACTTGAATCTCGTCAAAATCATCTCTTGGAAATGTAGGGACATATTGTCATCAATCTCCCTCTCATTGCTTTCAGGTTATAGTAAATAAAAGATTGATTATGATGAAACTTTTGCACTAGCAGCTAGATTGGAAGCAATCAGAACTTTGCTAGCTATAGCATCAACATTAAACTTCAAATTATATCAAATGGATGTTAAAAGTGTCTTCCTAAATGGCTTTATCAAAGAAGAAGTATATGTTGAACAACCTCCTGAATTCATAGATTTTGAATGCCCAAATCATATATTCAAATTGAAGAAAACACTCTATTGATTGAAACAAGCTCCTAGATTTTGATATGAAAGGTTAAGTCAATTTCTTATCAAAAGCAACTTCAACAGAGGTAAGGTTGACTCAACCTTATTCATTAAGAAAGCTGGTAAGAATTTATTATTTGTACAAATATATGTGGATAACATTATATTTGGGTCTATTAATTTTGTTTTGTGCAAAGAATTTTTAATTGACATGCAACAGGAGTTTGAAATGTCTATGATGGGAGAGCTTACCTTTTTTCTTGGTTTACAAGTAAAACAAGCAAATAATGAAATTTTTATACATCAATCCAAGTATTGTGCTAAACTGTTGAAGAAATACTCAATGAAAAATTGTAAGGAATCCATAACTCCAATGGCTACAAACTGCTATCTGGACAATGATGAAAAAGGTAAGGTGAATAATCAAACCATGTATAGAGGTATGATTAGATCACTCCTATACTTAACATCTCGTCGTCCTGATATCATGCATAATGTGTAAGTTTGTGCTAGATTTCAATTTTCTCCTATGAAATCTCATTTAATTATTGTAAAAAGGATTTTAAAATACTTGAAAGGTACTATAAATCTTGGACTTTGGTATCCTAGGGGGACTGAACTATTTTTAACATGATACAGTGATTCAGACTTTGGGGGTTGTAAAATTGATGGGAAAATTACTAGTGGAACCTGTCACTTACTAGGATATTCATTAGTATCATGACATTCTAAGAAACAAGCATGTGTTGCATTATCCACTACTGAAGTTGAATATATTACTGCAGGTAGTTGTTGTGCTCAATCAATTTGGATTAAGAATCAATTAGAAGACTATGGTATACATTTAGAACATATTCCTTTGAAATGTGATAGCACTAGTGCCATAAATCTGACCCAAAATCCCATTATGCATTCTAGAATAAAGCATATAGAAATTAAACATCATTATATCAGGGATCATGTAATTAAAGGGGATTGTAAAATTGAATATATCAATACAAATAAAAAATTAGTTGATATTTTTACTAAACCTTTTCCTAGGGAAAGATTTTACACTATCAGAAATGAATTAGGCATAATACTTATAAATTCCTTTGATTATAAATTGGTATGCATAAAATATGATAGAAATAATCGATTAAAATTCAATATAATCGATTAGATTACTTCCAGGAAGACAAAATAATCGATTAGTAATTGACATAATTGATTAGGTCATCTTCAGGATGTTAATATAATTGGTTAATAACAAAAATAATCGATTAAATTGGGTTGTTCAGGATTTTATAAGATGTGCTAATAATCGATTATCAGTTAACATAATCAATTAATTAACCTTCTTCAGACTTTAATGCATGCTCTATTAATTGATTATTCACTTATATAATCAATTATTGAAAGTAAAGAATTAATTCGATTAAAATCCTTTGCACATCTTACTTTACTACTCTCCATTTTCTCAGTCGCTCATCTATCCTCAAGTGTTCATACTCGAAAATCCTAGCCTCCACAACCTCTCTTATCACTCCTTTTCCATTTCTTCATCTTCTTACTCTATACAAATGACTTCTACTGCAAAACCCAAGAGGATGAAGAGGACTTCCTCCAAGAGACCACTAAGACCTGCATCTGCAGAAGGTTGACTGAGTGATGATGAACAAAGGGAAAAATTTCTCAACCACTGAAAGGAAAGAAGGCTAATAACCCATAAGTATATCTCTATCTCCTTCTTCAGGAAAAATGGTTTCTTATTTCAAGATTTACTAGTGTATCAAGGACTAGAGAAGTTTATTGAAATGAATAGAGTATTTTATCCTGATTTATTTAAGGTCTTCTACTGCAATCTGAGAACTATAAATGGAGTTATTCATTCTAAGGTTAAAGGAGTAGATATTGTTTTAGATGAAGAAATTTGGATAAATGTAGCTGGATTTATAATAGGTGGTGAAGATGTCACTGGGGGATTTGAGAACTTTAACAAGTTAGCTATATTTAGATCTTGCCTCAGGAATCCAAATATTGTCAAGGATTACTCAATTTATAAGACTGGTGGTATGAAGAAAGATGAAAGAATGCTAGCCTTTGTGATAACTTGGATTCTTGTAGTTAGGGGGAGCAATCATGCTCATCTAACCTCTAAGGATATGTATATAATACATGCTCTCAAGTCTAGATTTCAAGTTGACTGACCTGTTATTGTCAGTGATAACATGAGGAAATCTTATAGGCTTCCTCTCTATCCATTACCATATTCTGTATTTTTGTCTAAAGTATTTGAATATGTTGGTGTTAATGTGGATGGAGAATCATTCACCATCATGAGTCATGTCAATGCCATAGGAAAATCTGCTCTTCACCATATGGGATTGGTAAAGAGGGATGAAGGATGGTTCTTCAAAGATGAAGAAAAATTTGTTGATGAAGGGGTTGAACCTATTAATGCCAATATCCATGATTCCTCTGCTAGGAGTAACTTTCTTGCATTTGAATAGAGCATGTTAGAGAAGCTAGATAATATTCATTTATGGCAAAAGGATAAACATCAATATTATTGTTCCATATTTGATGCATTAGATGATCAAGTCTCATCCATTATATCCATGTTGCAAAGGAACAAGATGGTACTGATTTGGAAGATGATGAAAATGATAGTGATAGAACAACCCAAATATCCTCCAACAATAATGCATGATCTTTCTTTATCTAATGTTTAAATTTGCTTGGATAATTTCAATGATACATTGTAATAATTGATTTTTACTTTAGCCGGTTTATAACTAAATATTGATTATAAATTTGTTTTAAATATTATATTCTTTCAACTGCATGTTTAACTTTTTTTATTAAGTTAAGGGGGAGAAAGAGTTTACTAAGGGAAGAAATACTAATACTCGCTATTGCTACTACTGAGAAACTTTCAAAATTTTCACTTTAGCATTTGGTGGTTGGCCATCATAAAAAAAGGGGGAGATTGTTGATGAAGAGGGAAGATATTTGAAAAATCTCTTTTTGATGATGTCAAATGATAGATAGGTAGTTAGTATAGTTAGTTTGTATAAAGCCAAAACAATCTAAACTTTGAAAGTAAAAATAATCAATTATGTTAAAACTGAAATGCTAATAATCGATTAGATAAATGGTTAATCAATTATATGACTTAAAATTAAGTTTTTATACAACGCACTAATAATCGATTATATGATCACTTAATCAATTAATTGTCAAAAATTTTGTTTTAACACAATGCGCTAATAATCGATTAGATAAATAGTTAATCAATTGTATGACTTAAAATTAAATTTTCATAAGATGCACTAATAATCGATTATGTGGTTACTTAATCGATTATTTGCCAAAAATTTTGTTTTAACACAACGCGCTAATAATCGATAATGTGAGTAACTAATAGATTATTTGGCTATTTTCAAACTACCACTGTACTCAAATAATCAATTAGATAAATCTGCTAATCGATTATCTGTGACAATTACAACAATTTTCTTTCTATAAAAGAATATAGACTTTCTTTTATCAATATCAACTTTCAAATATAAATTAAAGCAATTAGAAAGAACGTTTTGGGCATCAAGGAAAGAGCGTAATTCTACAAAAGACTTTGAAGATCAATTTCAAAGAAATGTTGTTTGCCTATAGAATGCATAATTTTGTAAATCCAAGGTGAATTCGTTTCATATCTTTCTTTTGTATCTTGTTTTTAAGTTTTGATGTATGTGAGGCTAGCTACATCAGTGTAACTTGAAAATTGTGAGGTAGAATATTTTCAAGTATTGTGATCTTGATTAGAAGTTGTTGTAAATCAAGATCATTTGATTAGGTCGTAATTTGTTTTAATGTGAAAAACTTCAAGCTAAGATTGTTTGGTTAAAACTATATGTAGATTCAAGATGAATCGAACCAGTATAAATTTGTGAGTCTTTTCTTCTTTTTCCTATCTTGGTATTCTTGTTTTCTGACAACTGTTATATTTCTTTTATAATTGATTATCAGATAAAGTTCTCTAATAATTGATTAGAAATTCAAAAAAAAAATTGAAAATCTAATTCACCCCCTCTTGATAAAATTCAGTAATTAACATTTTATTAACATCCCCACCTCCCCCAAAAATTCTATTTTTATTTATGTATGATGAGCAGTTTTTCAAAAGTTTAATAAAATTTATTTTTTTAGTATAAATATTTTTTTAATTTTACTCATATTTTCCTTTGTTGTAAAAAATAGTAATAATAATTATAATAAATATCGTTCTCTACTTACACTTATTTCTTACTTCTTTTCACTTCAAACAAACTTTTATTTTCACATTCCTATCATTCTTCTATTTCCATATTTTTCTAGTTCGCAGTTTTACCTTACAATATAAAAATGATAAGTTTATCTCTTTAGCTTTCATATTTTCTCTTTTTCATTTTCATCTTTAAATCATAAAAATTATAATTGTTTTTAGTCATATTAATTTTAATTTTAATTTTTTAATAATATAATATAAAAAAGTAATTACTTATTATTAATTATATTTTTATAATTTAATCTAAACATAGTATTTTTATCAAACAATTTTTAGCATTCTATATATTAATTTTGATATTATAATTTCAAATGACTGTAAAACTATTTATAAAATAAAAAAATGTTCAATATACATTATTACTTATGAATAAATATAGGATAATTGTATAATAAAATTTTCTTGTACAAATCTTACATCACCCCTTCTTTCTTGTGCTTGGAATAAAATTTTCCTATATTTATTTTGTAACATTTTCTTATATAAATATTTGTATATATAATTTGTTTTTTATTATTTTTGAAAAAAAAATAGTTCATAATTTTTTTTAAATATTTTATTTTATTTAATATTATAAATATTAGTAGAAACACAAACATTAAAACACCTGTGTATCTTAATTTATTTTAAAATATTTTTGTTAATTTTATTTTGATCTCTCTAGTTTTTAAATGTGCCTTTTTTTTTCATTAATTACATATCATGTTTTTTTTCTTTTCTATATTTTACTATTTTTTAAATATATAAATCATAATATATTTTTAAATATTGATATTTTTTTCTCCAAAGACATAAAAAATATTATAAAAGAGAATCATATTATATTATATTATATTATATTTTTTTAATAGAAACACAGGCACTAAATTTCCTTTCTATATTTTTTATATTCTTAATTTTTTAAAATAATTATTTTTCTTATTTTCATTATTTTTTTAATATGTATCACATTTTCTATATATATTTGTATGTACTATATGTTTTTTCATTTCAAATATTTCTTCAAATATATAAGTAGCTTTTTTAATTATTTTATTCTTTACCAAAATGACTATAATATATATATATATATATATATATATATATATTATCTCTTAATTTATATTTTTAATTATTTTTACTTTTTAATAAAAAGTATAAGTTATTAGTAAAATTTGTTAAATACTAGAATGTAAATATCAAAATAGGTGTAGATTATATAAGTTAGGTTCCTGCGCCTTTATAACTCCCAATGTACGATTTGTTTTTTTCCGGGTCCAGCATTGTTTTAACATGAAATTACATATATAGCACATTATGTATAATATTTACAGAACTAGCACAATTTTTTCAAAAAGTCAAATATTTTAAATAAAAAATAGTAATTATTAAAAATTTTATGTTTTAAATCTATTAAAATATATATATATATATATATATATATATATATTAAAAAAAATTATTTATATAATTATATTATTAATATATTTTTATAAATATAATAAATATAAATATATTTAATATATATATATAATATTTAAATATTTATTTATATAATTATATCAAATTAATATAAATATTCTTTTTACCTATCATAAATATATATATATATATAATTATATGTTTAATATACTTTTATAAATATAGTAAATATAAATATATTTAATATATATATATATAATATTTAAATTTTATTTAATATAAATTAGTTGAAGAAAAAAATTGATAAAAATAATAATTTATAGGAATAATAAATCAAAAATAAATTTATATAAGATATTGTATGAATAAAATTTATTTAATAATAATTTTGATGTAAAAAATTATAAAAATATAAATAAATTACAATATTATAGATTTAATATTTAAATAAATTTAATAAATATGGATTTATATAATATATATATATATATATATAAAATAAGATATTTAATAAATATATATATATATATATATATATATATATATATATATTTGTATATCTAAATTTACTTACCATTCACGTGACAAGATATACTTTAAAAGACTATTTTGGACCTTTAAGCCATGCATTGATGACTTTCGGTATTATAAATCACTAGTTCAAGTAGATGGGACATTTCTATATGGTAAATATAGGGGCACCCTACTACTGGCTGTTGCACAAGATGGAAGGAACAATATACTTCCCATTGCTTTTGCAATTATTAAAGGTGAAACTGCAGATGCTTGGTTGTTTTTCTTAAAAAACCTAAGGAGGTATGTCACACCTCAAGATAACTTGTGCTTAATTTTGGATCGTCACAACTCAATTCATGCAGCTTACACAAGACCTAAAAGTGGATGGACTGATGGTAACTGTATGCATGTGTACTGCATTCGACATATTGCACAAAATTTTATGAGAAGATTAAAAAATGCAACTCTCAAAAAAGATATTGTCAATATGGGTAATAACTCTTATTCTATCTAAATTATTTTACTATGTCATCTTATTTATTCTATGTTAACTTTTATTACTTCAATATGCAGCATAAGCAATGACTGAGTCAAGAATAAACTACTACTACAAAATTTTAACAAAATATTTATACCAAACATATTAAAATATAATAAAAATATTTATATATTTTTATAAAAGAAATATTATTTATACTTAATATATATATATATATATAATTTATTTATGTTATTATGTATATAGAAAGATATAAATATATATTTATAAAATATATAAATATACATGTATTTATTATATTTATAAAAAGATAAATAAATATTTAAATATATATATATATTAAATATATTTATATTTATTATATTTATAAAAATATATTAATAATATAATTATATAAATATATTTTCATGATATGTAAAAAAATATTTATATTGATTTGATATAATTATATAAATAATTTTTTTTAATATATATATATATATATATATATATATATATTTAATATATTAATATAATTTATATTAAATAAAATTTAAATATTATATATATATATATTAAATATATTTATATTTACTATATTTATAAAAGTATATTAAACATATAATTATATAAATATATTTTTATGATAGGTAAAAAGAATATTTATATTAATTTGATATAATTATATAAATAAATATTTAAATATTATATATATATATATATTAAATATATTTATATTTATTATATTTATTAAAATATATTAATAATATAATTATATAAATAAAAATTTTTAATATATATATATATATATTTTAATGGATTTAAAACATAAAATTTCTAATAATTACTATTTTTTATTTGAAATGTTTGACCTTTTGAAAAACTGTGCTATTTCTGTAAATATTATACATATACATATATATATATATATATATATATATATATATATATATATATATGTAATTTCATGTTAAAATAATGCTGGACGCGAACAAAAATCCCCAATGTACCTTATATTTATTTGAAAAGATAATATTATATTTATTTTTTTAGTTTAATGGAACTAGTAATTCGGAATCATTTTACATGAATTATAAATATAGAAAAACTTTAGATGAATTGATTTAGAAACATATAATTTCATTAAGTTTGAATTACAAAATTCGGAACATAATTCTATCATTTTTGGAAGGTCAATCCAATAAGCTTTCAAAAAGCTAATCTGAAAATGATTTTTGAACCTATTTTTTAATTTTGGATTATAAAAATCCGAAACATAAGTTTATAGAAATGTCAATTTGAAATGTTTCTACAAAAGGTGATTTTAAAATAAATATTTCTGAAAGGTTGATTTCGAAAAATTAAAAAAAAATCCATAACTTATTTTATCATAAAAATAATATTATCTTTTAAGATAAATATGGGATGCAGATAAACATATATTAGTAATTGGGAAGGGTTGGTCTATTTATTCACCTTTTACTTTTAAACTTAAAAAGTCAAAGTTTTATAAAATTGTTAGGCTTAACTTTTCATTTTTTAAAAATTTTATGAGAAAATTTATATAAACTAAGTTTTTTTAATACTAATAAAAAATTATATTTAAATCAAAGTTTTAATAAGTTACTAATACCGACACACTTTTGATTATTTGATTAAATTTATCAAATTTGTATTGATTTTATGAAATTAAAACTTTAAGATTTTATTTATTTATTTATTTATTTTCAGATTGAGATAGGATAAAAACGGGTTAAGTTTACCCGTTATACCATCCTATAGAATGATGGCCATAGGGTTGAAGAAGATCATCATTTTTTTTTGTCTTGCCTCAATATATTCTTCTATGAAAAAAAAATTATCAATTTTCATCACAAAGATATCAAACATGTTGTGTAGTGAACTTAGTTTTGGAACATTAACTCCAATATGATGTTTTAAGTAAGATGTTGACGGTTGTAGGGCTTTAGGCTTATTCATTTATACATTTTAATGCATGTAAGCCGAAGAAAAAAATATTTCTTAATGTTTTACTAACGAAACATACCACATGAGAGATGTCACATGATAAATATTAAACAAATCAAAATAAAGGAGAAGATATGATAAAAAATTAATTTTTTAAAATTTATTAACTGAATTACTTAAAATTGATGTAGCATTAAAAATCTCTATTTTAATTTTTCAAAATAAGAAATAACTCAGATGAGTTACTTCTATTAAAAATGTCACGGATTCTTATTTAAATTTGATTGGTAATAGCCAACACTTCTTATTTAAATTTTTGATTGGTCAATACCGTTAATAAGAAAGGAAAACTTTCGACCCAAATACAAAAATGAAAACATGCTTTTAAATTTGACAAACGGAAATCCATCCAAACAATATGTTGTTTTGAAAGCCCGAATTAGTTCATTTTATATTTATGTCTTGATTTATGCGAGTTTTCTAAGGAATTTAAAATCATTAACCAAAATAGGCTAATTATGTTCGGCCCCACAATTCTTAAGTTGGGTCTAATTTTGGACCAAATAGATCTGATTTCTTATAATTCACAATTTTGATACTATGATCTAATGTCATCTTACTCAACTTAAATCGAACAATCCAATCAGGAACCGGAGAAAAGTATCCAAAATTTTGGTCTTACATGAAATTGAACATGTCCCTTTGGAAAGTTTCAATAGACTGCAACAAAAGGCATATGTTTTTAGTATGTATGTAAAAAATATAACTTAAATATATTACCTTGAATACATAATTTAATATTTACTATGCACATGCTCATTCAATTCAATTAGTGATTCACTAGTTCAACCAGTAAATATTTAATATTTACTATCAATCTGGTTCTAATAACACAATTTTAATAGCTCTATTCAAGACCAGAACAAGTTGCCTTTCAAAAATAAATAAAGTAGCTATAGCAACTTTGCACTTACATTTTACGAATGATCTACTATTATTTGTTGAAGTCTCTCAAGAAAAGGAGGTTATTTTGAAGTGCCTAGATGAGTTCTTCTGTGTGACATGGGATAAAAATAAGCAATGGGAGATGTAATTGATACATGTGCTAAGAGATTTTGGGGTACACTTAATTTATGTTCTTCTAAGATCCTGCATCGTGCAATTTTTACAGGACCTTGTGAATGTAAGTTTGATAGCCTAACTTGGAGGCCAAAACAAAGATTGATATTTGAAGTCAATGCAGGATTTTACTGTATTGAAGTATGAATTGAAAATTTAGATGTTTATTTTATTATCTCTAGACTTTTAGCACAACAAATGTAGTTTCATCAACTTACTCCACTCTCACTCACCAGGAAAATGAAAAGATTTATTTGTAGCACCAACAAAAGTTGAGTAAATATACACATGGAAAAAGAATAAAATGAAACCAGAGGGCAGCGGAAACAAAGTGTAACAGTTTTAGAATCATTAGGGTTGAGGTTAATGCAGATCAAACTCTCAATCAATTCACTTTGTAAAGAATATTGCTGAAAAGCATCAAACATGCACCTCCACATCTAACTGTCTATCGAGCAATCCATCTAACTTAAACAGTGAAACCAAAGTCAAATGAGCTTCTTTTCTATTTCTTCTGACTTGGCAGGTTTATTTAACAGCCACTGCTTTATATTGCAGGCAAGAGTTACAAGAACAAACTGAGAGAAGCACAAATTCATAATTATTGCTTCAAAAAGGAAAGGATACTTCTTAGGAGGATGCATGGTCAAGTAAACTATGTGAAGAACAAAATAGCAACATAAAATAAGGAACATGGTTGCTGAGCCCAAATAAGTATCAAAGTAATTACTCTTTCTCGCTCTGTGTTGAACAGGTGCACTGAGCATCAGGACGAAGAGGGCAAGCAAAGCCAAATATGCAACAACCAAGTTATCGCGACATATCAGAGGAAACATGGAAAGCATGGCAAATTGTGTGAACCACTTGAAAACAAAAGGCTCTTCAACAGCCAGCATGGTTGCTGGAAGAAGTGGCAGCAAAATAGACTTCTCATGCACTGTAAGGGCAAATAGGGGAACAGACAATTTCTCATTAGGTTTTTCTTAAATTTGTTTCCAAAATTCTGTAATATGAAAGAAAAGAAATACTACCAACCTTGAAAAGAAAACAAATAAAATGAGAAAGCACTATTCAGCATGGCATAAAGGAAACCTCGATTGCTGGGAGACTTTATTTGCTGAATCATTGAAGGAAGACAGGTTATAACTGTTGCAGTGAAGCTGATAAGCTTCAGAGACTCTGTCGTAAACAATCTCTTCCACTTGATGAGAACTGAAGAGGCGCACCAAAAGTTGGCCACGTAATCCTCAAATATTCCCCTTTCAAATGGAGCAAGACGTGAGAGGACCTGTGTTACAAGTGCCACATGCAAATAACAAGGGTCCCTCATAAGGTTCAGAAAATACTTGAGAAGTCATCTCTGTTGTTTAATTCAATGTACCAATCAACACCCACGGCTAGGTTTAAACATTTATTACTAGATTGTGTCATACAAATAAATTATTCAAAAAATGAAGGTCTAAAGCCTTTGTTCAAGGGAACCAAGACAATAAAGGTAATATTATCGACTTCCACATAAGAAAATGAAACAAAAATTACAATAATAAAAATGCACTTTGTACCAGGCAAAGACAACATTGTTACCTCTAAAATGGATTGTGTTGAATATAGATAAGGCCACCACACAGCTGCAAATGTTCCTATAACCAACAACCCAAGTTTTAACACCTCAAAGATAGGATATTTCCGCCTCAGGCATTTTCCTAGTAGATGGCTGAAAAATGCAGGTGCAAAATATGCACTCATCTGAAAAAAATAATATGCATAAAATAGTTACCAATCACCGAAGGAGAGGAAAGGAAAGGAAAAAATGAGAGCACGTGCAATTACGACTACTTCAAATATTGTTCTTAGCTTAGTAACGGGCACAGCTACCTAATCCATTACCTTCCTTTTTTCATTTTCCTGGCAACTAAATGGTTTTGTCGACTAAGGATCAGAACATGCAAATTAATAAATAAATTATACGAATCAACCAAGATAAAGAAACATGATATACAGAATCCAATTAATTGACACCCCAACTTAGCACCAATTCCAAAAGTAATACAAAAAAAAAGCCATTCTATAACAATATAAGCACAAGGGCAAAATCTGAATAATATTTCTCTGGGAAAGGTTGAGTAACCATATATAATTACATAGATCTTGTAAAATAGCTTGAAGTAAAAAACCAATGAAATATATAGCTTTGCAATGATGAAGGAGACTAACCTGTTTATGATTTAGAGCTAGACAATAAAGAACAGAACCCACAAGATCTTTCCCAGAGAGAATGCCAGCAACAGCTCCAATAGTAAAGCCCAAGCTGATGCAGTTGAACTGAATTAACACAAAATACAATATTCAAAATTTCGCACTACCAAACCAGTGACTGAAAACTATGTAAAGAACCAAAGGCAATGAACAAGAAAGACATAAGAATTTTCTTTTGAACCTGGAAATGACCATGATCAATTAAGATCAAACATGGGCTTAGCAATAGGGCAGCAATGTGCCATGCTAATTCACTTTTATGGCTCCTTGAAGGCTGATTATAATGAACAACAATAAAATACAAGACAGCTGGAAAGAATATCAGGGCATCAGATGATAACACTGTCCACCTCATGAATAGTTTTCTGCAGATGTTAGAAAAAGCTTAAATTTGAATAATGATTATAGCAAAGTTAAAATACCACTACTCAGCAACTAAACTGAAAGTAAGAGAATTGTAGGCATCAATAGAATTTTAAATACTAGAAAGTGGGTCTAGGCCTAACTGAACCTTACAAAACTAAATTTGTAAGATGAAGTTTATATCCACTTATATATTATAATTTTATAATATCTTTAGTCCACCTCCAACAAATAAACTGTCATTTTTATTTTGGTCCGTGATAATTTTTTCCTAATTGTAATACAGTCGTTCATATAAATTACAAAATGAGAAACCTTAAATCATTCAAACTCTGTCCGCATTCTGCAGTTCCTTAAATACTTTTAGTATTTTCCTCCAAATAGAATCTGTTTTTCACCTCAGTAAACTATGTCGATCTTTAATGCAAACCCTAATTATGTAGAACCCCAAAATTACCATCAATTCAGATTAGAAAATCGGACCAAATGCACCCAATAAACTTTATCTCAATTTTGTCCTGGAACTAATTCAAACACTGAATTGTAAACATGACTTGAATATAGACTACATTGCAAGTGAGGTCCATGTCAATTCCAAAGACCTAAATACCATTTTACATTAAATTGGGAATTAAAAATGGGTAAAATACGCACCCAAGATACGACTCGTGACCCCTGGATGTGAAAAGAGCAACGGATTCCGGGTGGAAGAATTTAAGAAAAAGGCCATGAATGAAACTCTGGTACGCAGTCAAAGGCGGGTAGTCGAGTCCCCAATAGCTCAGATCATTGCTGGAGCTGTTTCTATACCATTCCTTCACTGGAAGATTAGTGGTAATCTCCATCCAATGCCTCTGAGCCTCGTAGTCCCCAAACTTTGGAGGGTTGCCAGCACCAGAGTAAGGATGCAGTGACACAGCCACACGGACCAACAATGCAAACAACCCAATAGTGATGAATACAGCTGATGTTCCATTCTGAACCAACCACCACCAACAATCATCACTTGCACTGTCTCTAACCTTCTTTTCCTTCCCCATGACAGAAAATCAGCTCAGATTCATTCAGAAGGTCAATTCCATTAACTAAAGGAAAATTAAAAACCAAAAAAAACAAAATTCATTAGTAATATATTGAATTTAATTACGGTACATGTAAAATCTCATATAAATTTGTTAACTTTTACAATTTTATAGAGTATAAGTAAAGCCTGGTTATAATAAGAATTATTTCAAGAATCATCATGCTTAAGATGATTTCCAATTAATAATGTAAAAAATTATACTAAACATACTTAAAAGTTAACCTAAGAGAAAGAGGAGAGAAATGCCTGCGGAGTTGGGTATGGTCGGAGATCGACACAGTTAGGGCAGCGTCTCCGTCGCAGCCTCGCAAGCTCGGTCTAGAAACCCAATGTGCAAAACGACGTCGTCGAAAGAGTTAACACACGCCTACGCTAAGACCTCAAAAAAATATTATTTATTTATTTAGTTCGTCTTTTTATTTTATTTTATCTCGATGTTAATAAAATTTTAAATTTATTTAAAGTTCAAATAAATGTAATCCTTTCAATTAAACTAATAATAATGAATACTAAGAAAATGATGTTGGTACTTAAAAAAGGTTGTTATTTAAATTTTGTGAATGAAAAAGTAAATTTAAAAGGAGAAACTTCATTAATCAAATTGAGCACATGACGCCCATGACCAATGTGTAAAGTGAGAGATAGAAAGTAAGAATAATTGGAAAATAAAAAAAAAATATTTATTATTTTAATATTTTTATTTTTTTTTAATTATTTTTTATGACAATAATAAAATATTAAAAAAATAATTAAAGTTGTCATAATCAATTATGTTTAACTTTATTTTTATTTTATTTTTACAAATTATTGCAAAATTATAAAAATATATATTTGTCTTGATTTTTGTAATTTTTTTTATCAATTGTTCTTCACCCCTAAAAGTTTTGAATGAATAAAGGTAAATTAATTTTCTTACAATACAATATCTTGTTATAATTGTCAAAATACAATGTTGTATTTAAATCAACTTGTTTTAAAAAAATTAAAAATTAAGATATTAAAATTAAACTAAGTCAGTTTTAACTTAGTGTATATCTGAATTTTTTTTTTAAAGGTGTAGTGAAAATACTTTCTTTTTTTAAGTTTTTTATTTTTTTCTATTCATAATATATTGTATGTTTTGCTTGATTGTTGAAACAAAATATTTCTTTTATTTTCTAATAAATTTTAACACTTTTTATATTTATTTAAAAAGTCTTGATATTATTTATCATTTAAATATTTGTTTATAAGTCTTTGATTTTTTTTAGTATAATATATTTTCATTTTAAGTTAGTATTTTATATTATAATTATTACATATATATTTTCCTATCAACTTATTTTCACGTTTTGATTTAATCAATATATAATTATATATTTTTGATGTCATATTTTAAAATTTATTCAAAAACATTACTTTTAAAATTATTTTATATTTAATACTCAACTTTTTATTAGATGGTATTTATTAGTTGGTCTGATACTCTGAATTCATTAGTTGATTTTAAGTGATTAATTGACTTATTATTTTCACTCTCTTATTTATTTTGTTACACACTTAACTTACAAGTTTAACTCTTTGAAGTTTAATCATATTTAATATTATATATATATATATATATATATATATATATATATATTCTAATGTTTTAATTTTTTATAATGACAAATATCATTAGTTTTATTAAAAAAAATTATATCATCATTTTACACAACAATGGCACTTGAGACTAAGGATATTCAAAATTGATCTAATTCAAAAATAAAATAAAAAACTGATAAAAGAAAAAACAAAAACCAATCAAAACAAAAGTTTTTTAAAAATTCAAAAATTTTACAACCAATCCATTCTGGCAGTTTTCAATTTAACAATCAAATATCAAGTCAAATCAAAATTATAAAATATAGCACTGAACTTAAAACATAAAATGATATTTATTATGAATGACAAATTAGTTTTTCATAATTTAAGATATGTATTATTATTATTATTATTATTATTATTATTATTATTATTATTATTATTATTATTATTATTATTATTATTATTTAAATGGAATATGAAAACATATGAAAAAAAATTAAAATTATGGATATTACAATTAATTATGCATATTGTTTTTATAATATTTTTTATTTAATAATTATTTTATTATAACATGTTTAATAATTTTATAAATAAAACTACAATACAAACATTTTACTAGAGACATTAATATAAATCATAAATAAAAATTTAAAATAGATTCATGTATGCATTATACCAAATTTTAAGATACTAAATTTTATATAATTATTTACACGTATATGGTTGAATAGATCACGTATATCCCTGGCCTAAATCAATAATTCTCCTAACAAAATTTTCTCCTATTTAACAAAGACACACTTTCTTTCGCTCCTTTTCATTAATGAAAAGGATAATAATAAAATCATTGATGGGATAGGATTCTTATGTGACTATGAATCAACTGCTTAGATGATACATTTTAAATAATGGAAATTTAAGAAAACATGTTCTTAAATGGAACATTATAAATATTTGCATAGAATAAGACCGAGTCTAAAAATAATTAGTGGTAAGTTAGTGTGTTGATATGGAAACATGTAATATAAGTAGAGAAATTAAAAGAGACAAGTGGAAACATAAAAAGGAAACTAAACAATTATACAATTAAAGGAAGAAATTGATAAAATAGAAGAGAAGAAAAAAAGGAAACTTATGAAAAGTGTTCACACCACTTGGAAGAAGCTCTAAGATAAGTGGAGGGTGGTGATCGCCACTTGCTTCATGACAAGATAAGATCACAATTTCAACTAAGAGATAATCTCTATCTCAAGAATTTGCAAAATGCAAAAACTAATTCTCATTCAATTTCAAGTGTGAGCATACAAGAGGAGTAGGGATTTTATTTATAGGTTTGGGAGCATAAGTAGTGGGAATGAGCTAGGAAATATGGGACTTTGGAGCAACCAAGGGAGAAGTCCCACATCTCCCCACTACTTGTTCTCCTAAGTGTTTATAAGCCAAAAAACACTAAGACAACAAAAACTAATCTAAGGTGAACTAAAACAAGTTAGAACATGTAAATGGGTTGAGAATACAAGCCCAAAATCCTATACTACTCTTGTTAGGAAAAGGAGTAAAGAAGTAAGGAGATGGTCTTGTTCATGCTTCGTATTACCCTTCTATTTTCTTCTTTTTGTACACCATCTATGATCACATCATCCTTCCGGGATGGAGAGGATTCGACCACGAATCGGGAAGACCTGCAAGAGGAGAAAGATCAGCCACATTAAAGGAAGTACTCACATTATAAGAATCAAGCAAATCAATCTCATATGCATTGTCATTTATTTTGTGAAGGACTTGAAAGGGACCATCTCCTTTTTGATTGAGTTTGGATTTCCTTTGGGAAGGAAATCTATCCTTCCTTAGGTGAACCTAGACTCAATCACCAGGAGAAAAGGTGACTTTCTTCCTATATTTATTTGTATGAGAAGCATATTTTTCATTTTTCTTTTCTATTTTGGTTTTGACTCGACTATGCAAATATTTAATAAATTGGGCTTTAGAAACACCATCCATGCACATAGAGTCAAAGTCAAGAAGGGGGAGGAGGTCCAATGGAGTGAGGGGGTTGAAACCATAAACAATATGAAATGGGGAATATGATGAAGTGGAGTTAACTACCCTATTATATGCAAACTCAACGTGGGGTAGTAACCACTCCCACTGCCTAGGGTTGCCCTTAATACAACATCGTAATAATTGGCCTAAAGTTCTATTAGTAACTTTTGTCTGACCATCAGTTTGTGGATGACAAGTGGTAGAGAATAAAAGTTTAGTGTCAAGCTTATTCCACAAAGATCTCCAAAAGTGACTAAGGAACTTAGAGTCTCTATTAGACACTATAGTTTTGGGTAACCCATGCAAGCAGACAACCTCTTTAAAGAATAAGTTAGCAATGTGTACATCATCATCTACTTTGTGGTAGGGTATAAAATGAGCCATTTTAGAAAAACGGTCCACTACCACAAAAATAGAATTCATCCCTCTTTTGGTCCTAGGTAAACCTAAAATAAAATCCATAGAGATGTCAACCCAAGGTGAACTAGGGACTGGAAGAGGGATGTATAAGCCATGAGGATGGGTGGTAGACTTAGCATGTTGGCAAGGGATGCATTGACTACAAAATTTAGCTACATGTTTATGCATGTGAGGCCAAAAGAAATGTTCATGTAGTATGTCGAAAGTCTTTGCTACCCCAAAATGACCCATTAAATCACCCTCGTGTGCTTCTTTGATGAGAAGAAATCTTAAGGATCCCTTGGGTACACATAGGCGTTTATTTTTGAAAAGAAAACCATTATCTATGAAAAAATCCTTCTGTGGCCCATGGGAACATAAGTTAAAAATGGAGGAGAAATCACTATCATCTTGGTATAACTCCTTGATGTTATCAAACCCAAGAAACTTAGTTTCCAAAATAGTCAAAAGAGTATGTCTTCTAGATAGGGCGTCGGCCACTATGTTTGAAGCACCTTGCTTGTGTTTGATAACATAAGGAAATTGTTCTAAGAACTCCACCCACTTGGCATGTCTTTTATTGAGTTTGCTTTGACCTTTCAAATGTTTTAAAATTTCATGATCACTATGGATCACAAATTCTTTTGAAATCAAGTAAGGTTGCCAAGTATGCAAAGCTCGAATAAGAGCATAAAGCTCTTTATCATAGGTGGAATAATTAAAGTGACTTCCTTTCAACTTCTCACTAAAGTAAGTTATGGAATGCCCTTCTTGAAGAAGAATAACCCCAATGCCTACATTAGAATTATCACACTCAACTTCAAATGATTTAGAAAAGTCAGGAAGGGATAGAATGGGAGCATGAGTTAACTTATCTTTTAAGATTTGAAAACTCTTTTGTTGTTCATCTCCCCATTGAAACCCTACATCTTTCTTTACTATATCACTTAAAGGAGTGGAGAGAGTAGAGAAGTTAGGCACAAATGTCTATAAAAACTAGCTAGCCCATGAAAACTTATACCATCTTTGATGTTTTGAGGAGTGGGTCAATCCCTAATGGCAGCTATTTTGTTAGAGTCAACTTGGACTCCTTTGGAGCTTATTACGAATCCTAAGAAAACTACTTGCTCCATACCAAATAAACATTTTTCCTTATTGGCAAATAAAGATGCACCCCCTAAAGTTTGAAGAACACTCCTAATATGCATGTAATGATCCTCTATGGACAAACTATAGATTAACATGTCATCAAAATAAACTACTACAAACTTGCCTATGAAAGGTCTAAAGACATGATGCATGAAGGTGCTAGGAGCATTTGTCAAACCAAAGGGCATGACTAACCACTCATATAATCCAAACTTGGTTTTAAAAGCGGTTTTCCATCCATCACCTTCTTTGATTATAATTTGATTGTATCCGCTCTTAAGATCAATTTTAGAAAATATGGTGGAACCATGAAGCTCATCTAATAAATCATCTAGCCTAGGAATGGGATGTCTATACTTAATGGTAATGTTGTTGATAACCCTACAATCCGTGCACATATGCTATGGCCCATCCTTTTTAGGGACAAGTATAACAGGCATAACACATGGACTCATGTTATCTCTAACCTATCCTTTGGACATCAAACCCTCAACTTGTTTTTGGATCTCTTGGAATTTAGTAGGGTTTGTTCTATAAGGTGGACGGTTTGGAAGAGAAGAATTAGGGATAAAATCAATTTGGTGTTCAATCCCTTGTATAGGTGGTAACCCTTTAGGAGGATCTTGAAACACATAATTGAACTCCTCTAGCAAACTATCTACCTTAGGAGAACTTATGAGAGAGGTGGTGGATAAGCATTGGTTAGTGGGAAGCATGCAATAAATTAACTCTCTTTTGTCGACCACTCTTATTACTTCCTTGTGAGAGATTAAGCAGTTGTGTTTCACTCTCTCTTCTTGCCTTTTCTTTTTCTTGAGAAGGTGATCTTCATGAATTTCTTTTGGGGTTAAAGGTTTAAGAATGATCTTGCGCCCATGGAAGACAAAAGACATCATATTAGTAAGGCCATCATGTTGAACATTTCTATCAAATTGTCAAGACCTTCCTAACAAGATGTGAGTTGCTTCCATTGGTACATCACACAAAACCTCATCTTTATATTTTTCAATGGAGAATGAGATGAGAACTTCTTTATTGACTAGGATTTCCCCCTCCTCACTTAACCATTGTAGCTTATATGGCATGGCATGAGAGATAGTAGGTAATTGGAGTTTATCTACCACTCTCGTGCTAGCCACATTAGTACAACTTCCCCCATCAATGATCATGGAGAAAACCTTATTATTGATAAGACATCTTGTATGAAAAATGTTTTCTCTTTGAGTTTAATCTAAGTCCTTGTGGACTTGACCCAAAAGACGTCTTATTACTAATAAGTCTCCATCAAAAGGGGCTTTATACTCATCCTCAGAAGTAGAAGAGGAAGAAGTGTGAGTGTGTGAAGGGGAGGAAGGTGTGGAAGTGTCAGTGATGACTTCTTCTTCCCTAATGCACATTGCCCTTTGATTAGGGCATGCAGAAGCAATATGATCATGCCCTAAACATTTAAAACACTTAATGGAGCTAGGGCGAGAAGGTGATTTAGGTTTGGAAGTGTGTGGAGTGTGAGAAGAGTGATGGCCAGATTTGTGAGTGGCCTCCTTAGAAACATCCTTATTTTTTTGTTTGGATGATTGTGATGTATAGAAAGAGTCTTGAGAAGGTTTTGAAAATTTGTCTTTAGAAAAATTTCTAAAAGACTCCTTCCTTAAAATTTGTTTTTCCACTTTGATTGCTCTATGCACGACCACATCCAATTTTTCATCATCATGAAGCTCAACTATATCTTGGATGTTTCTATTGAGCCCACTAACAAATCTAACTATTTTTTGTTGTTCATTTTCCCTGGTGTTAGTCCTATGCATGAGCACTTTGAGCTCTCTAACATATTCCTCCACACTTCGTCTCCCTTGATTAAGCCATTGGAACTTCACCAAGAGTTCCCTAGTGTAGTGTGGGGGCACAAAACGCGTTTGAAAAACGTCCTTAAAGTGTTCCCACGTGACCGCACATGGTCCCGTGGTTTTAATGTCCATCCTAGAGATTCATTGCATGACATAGTCCTCTAAAGCTAAGGAAGCTAACCTTACACGCAAGCCTACATCTACATCATACAAATCAAAAATATGCTCTACTTTAACTATCCAATCTAAATAAGAACTAGGATCCTTGTTTCCATCAAATTTGGGAAGATCAAGCTTGGGCAATTTCTTTACTTGAGTCCCAAAGTCTTGGTGTTTAGCTGCTCCTCTCCTATAGTCGTGTCTACGACCACCATGATTGTTACGACAAGTGTTGGTGCAACCGCAGAGAGGAGAAGGGTCCTCATTCCCGAAGAGCTTTAACTTTGTGTTCATCCTTGTGTTGAGCAAGTCAAGTTGGCTTTGGAGACTCTTCAACGCATGAGTCATATTGAACTTGCTAGGGGCACTCCCAACCTCACTATCTCCTCTTTCCGTCGAACAATGCTTAGAAGAACCTAGAGAATTCATGACAAACAATTGCACACAAAAGAAAAACTAGAGAAAATTGTTAGTTAAATCAAAAGTAAATCTCACCAAGTGTATAACTCTTGGTCATACTCAAATGTAGGAGGGAAGGAGCACTCTCACTCAAGCAAAAATCTCAAGATAGAGGCTTTTCTTTTAGGAAAAATTGATAAGCAATTTGAACACAAATGCGAGAGAAAGATGATCAATCACCAAGCTCACTTAAAAAGAAGTAAAATCGAGAGGCATAAAACACAAGAGGCCAAAAAAAGTTTAAAAACAAGACAAGTAATGTGAAATTGAACTTAAGTAAAGCAATAAAAGGTTGAAACCAAGAAAGGTAATAATTCTAGAGTTTTTGTTTTTGAAACAAGACAAAACTTAAACAAAGACAAGCAAGAAAATAGGATATAGCTCAACAAAATAGCAAGATAATTTGACTAAGAACTAGAAAGTTTAAACACACAAAGAATCAAAAAATGCTAAAAGAGAAAGATTTCAAGAGAGTGAAAATAATTTGTCCTATCTCAATTTATATGTTAAAATAAGAATTTCAAACACAAGTGAGCATGTATATCCTTTGGCCAAGACAATTTTGAAAGCTTAATTGATTGAATAAGTGTAAATTGAAGAGCTGGATTTTTATTTTTATTTTTTAACACCAAGAGGTCTAGGCCAAAGCAATTTTTTTTTACACTTAGAATTTGAAGGTAATGAACTTATAAAGAAATAAGAACAATTAAATCCAAACATGTAAAACTCAATGTATCATTTAAACAAACAAGTTCAAAGCAAATTGAGAAGCTAGAAAACCCCTAGGAAACAATGAACATATGACTCAATTAACAAAGCTAGAAGTAAGAAACAAGACACGAAAATCCATCCACAAATATCAAGGAGAAATTGGATAAAAAATGACAAAGGAAGACACAACCTACTTGTTCGAAACCTCCAAGCTAATCACTCTTGTTGCCATAGAAATTTGTTGTAGAAAGTGGTGTAGTCAGGGAATTGCTTGCTGGAAAATTGGACTAGCTATGTTATGGAAAACATTAAACACTTGGAGCACACCAAAAATAAGACAAGGTAACAACAAATTAAGGAAGCAATTAGCAAGGAAATGATCAACAAGAGTTGAGCAAAAAGGAAAAATCGGACACAAATTTAGAAGCAAATTACCTAGAGATATAGTGAAGAAGAAAAAAAAATCTACTTAAGTATGCAACCAAGAAAAGATAACATAAGCTCTAGATACCAAATGATATGGAAATATGCAATTTAAGTAGAGAAATTAAAAGAGACAAGTGGAAACATAAAGAGGAAACTAAACAATTATGCAAGTAAAGGAAGAAATTGATAAAATGGAAGAGAAGAGAAAAAGGAAACTTATGGAAGGTATTCATGCCACTTGGAAGAAGTTCCAAGATAAGTGGAGGGTGGTGATCGCCACTTGCTTCATGACAAGATAAAATCACAAAATTTCAACTAAGAGATAATCTTTATCTCAAGAGTTTGCAAAATGCAAAAACTAATTCTCATTCAATTTCAAGTGTGAGCATACAAGAGGAGTAAAGACTTTATTTATAGGCTTGAGAGCACAAGTAGTGGGAATGAGCTAGGAAATGTGGTACTTTGGAGCAACCAAGGGAGAAGTCCCACATCTCGCCACTATTTGTTCTCCTAAGTGTTTTTAAGCCCAAAAAATACTAAGACAACAAAAACTAATCTAATTAAGGTGAACTAAAACAAGCTAGAACATGTAAATGGATCGAGAATACAAGCTCAAAATCCTATACTACTCTTTTTAGGAGAAGGAGTAAAGAAGCAAGGAGATGGTCTTGTTCATGCTTTGTGTTACCCTTCTATTTTCTTCTTTTTGTGCCCCATCTATGATCACATCATGTGTTTAGTTAAATGTTTCTAAGTTCGTCTTATATTATTAATACTGGTCCAAAATAATGGTATCAAAATATGTTTAACCTGATGGATCGACCTGCAAAGTTAAAGGTTAGAGAAATAGGTCAAATTAGGCTAAAACTGTTAGGAATTAAAGTAATTGTATAAAAACTCACAACTAAAACGAAAGATGAGAAAAGAGAAACAAAATCGACAATAGGCAATAATAGAATTTTACTATCGGAAGAAATTATAATACCCTCTTTAAATTTAAGGAGAAAACAATAATAATATTCTCTCTCAAAAATAAGAGAACTGAACTACTATGCAATGTACTAGTAGAAAGGAGAAGAAAGAGATTTTTGGCGATTTACAAGGTAGACATGGTGCTCCTTTTACAACAAGAAAAGTAAGCATCAACATATAATTTCCCTGATGTAGGATTTCTCTTCTCACATTCTCACAATCTCTCACTTCAAGATTTCGATTAAATTAATCAAATATTCACAATACAGTATTATTGTCTTCCATGTTGTTATTGGAATAGACTTTTAGTATGATCGCTTCTATGTAAACTTGTCATCGCTAATTGACTGTCATAGCATCTGCTAGGTTCTTTGTGTTTTATATTGAAATACGAGGCATGATTCATTGCAATGTGCTAGACATTCTTACTGTCACAATACACAACAATTTGTTGTTGCTTGTGCCCGAGTTCCTCCATTATCCTCTTAATTCAAATAGCTTCCTTACATGTTTGATTGGATGTCATGTACTCAACTTCTGTGATAGACAGAGTTATAACATCCTATAACTTGGATAAGCAATTATTACCTCTCTAACAAAGGTAAACTCATCAAGATCACTTGTAAAACCTGAACAAACATAGCATTTGATAACTAGTTTTGATCCTCCGAAACATAATACAACATCCAAGGTTCCTTTGATAAGAATTCTCTTGATAATACTCATGTTCTCCACCACAATTTTCCATACTAACCGCTCTCACTGCTTGTGCAATGTCTGGTCTTGTACTGATCATGGTATTCATAAGACTTCTCACCATTGATGCATACAATACTCGAGACATTTTCATCCTCCCTTTTTCATTGCTAGGACTCATACTTGAGGTTAACATGATAGAAAATGGGGTAAAAATTGGCTTACATACTTGCATGTTAAAGCATTGCAAGACCTTCAGTAAGTATTCTTCTAATAAATCCAAACATTCTTATCTTTTATGTCCTGGTGAATTTTCATCCCTAAAATCTTGTTTGTTGGTCCCTAGTTCTTCATATCAGACTTCCTAACCAATTGTGCCTTCAAAACCTGGATTCGAACTTTGTTGGAGCTTACCATCAACATGTCATCCACATACAACGACAAAATGATACAATCATTCTCATCAAATCTATTGTAATAGGTACAATAGTCTTAACTTAATATGTTGTAATCAAGGCTAATCATGAAGAATCAAATCTCTTGTACTAACACCTAGACACCCGGTTTAAATCATACGGAAATTTGGTCAACCTAAAAACCAAGTTTCCTTTTTCTTTAAGTCTGGTTGGAGCACATCAATCCTTTCTCTAAGTTCATCTTGAAGAAAAATAATATTTGTATCACCTCTAACAATAACCGTGTAGATAGTAGGATCCACAGGAAATACCCATTCACATTGTTAGCATAGTCCAAGAATTTCCTTTCCCAAACATTGAAAACACAGACTTCCTCTTGATGCAGTACACTCATAATCTCTTAGAGTAATCATTGTCATTACTGACACAAAATATTTGGTCACTCCTAGGGATAATACTAATTATTCCAACATATCATAATAAACAAGTCTAATATGTGTTTCCTCCTGATACAATTGTTAGAATCGCGTGGTCGGACAAAAACCAAGAGGGGGGGTGAATTGGTTTCTTAACAAAAATTAGGTTTTCAAAATTTTCCCCAAATTTTACCGATTAAAAACTGTGTAAATGTAAATAGAGTAGAGATAGAATCTTACACAGGAGATTTATACTGGTTCAGATCAAAAGATCCTACGTCCAGTTGCTAATCACTCAAACAGAGGATTAACGCTGTCACTATAATCACAGTTGTTACAAACAGATTACAATGGAAAAGATAAAGTAAAGAAAACACCTCTCTTGAAATCCATAAGAGATGAAGAACAACTTTCCCTAGAGACGGCACAACACACAATCCACTAAGAACTCCACTTAGTGATTCTTATCTCTTCTAGCCCACACTAGGTTCCAAAAGCCCCTTTTTCTTGCAACAAACAGTTCTCTGGCACTCACAGCACTTAACTTTTGTATGAAAAAGGTTGTTCTTCTTTTCTAAGTGCCATAGAGAAGCTTAAGTAGAGAAATTAGGGTTTGGGAATTGGGATTTTCGAAACTAGGAGTCTTGGAATTAGGGTTTTCGAAAATAGGGTTGATTTGAAGTTAAAAATCAAAATCTGACTGAAATAATCGATTAAATGAAATGTTAATCGATTAAATGAAATGTTAATCGATTATTACAGAGCCAAAATCAACAGAACCCCAAAACTCTCTGTTTTAATTGATTAAAAGACCTGTTAATCGATTAACAGGCCTGTTAATCGATTAATAGGTGTGTTAATCGATTAAACCAGTGAGCAGATACAGAAAATGGTTTTTCTCACTGTTTTAATCGATTATTTCACCATTTAATCGATTAAAGCCAAGGCACTTTGATAAAATTGAGCTTTTTGAAGCTTCTAAGGTGCAGACTATGTACCGGCTATCTCAAACTCAAATATTACAGACTCAATCTAATCAAAACAAAGTTATTACACTATAAAACAAGTTTTCAACTCTCTAAGATCTTGTGTTCTTGAATCATTATCAAAATCAACAAGCTTCAAGCTTCATGTCCATCAAGTTTAACATCAAGTCCTTGAATGTTCAACAATCTCCCCCTTTTTGATGATGATCAAAATTTTCTTTTAAAGCCTTGTAATAACCTGTTTTATCTGTCATACTAACAAACACATTAAACATACCAGATAATATTTAAAAACAATAATATTAGGCTTTAAATATTTCTCCCCCTATTTTGATTATAATAAAAAATAATTCTTCTATTACAAACATAAGAGCTCCCCCTCAAAATATGCATAACTTGGAGATAACTCCCCCTCAATCAAAGCAATAAAAGAACACCACATTTTATTTCAGAAATAAGCATTCATTACAATATAAGAAAAAATAACAACAAATTTAAAAATTATTCACTATCATCAGTATGAAAGTGTGCATCAAATCTATTTTCTAAATGGCACACTTTATCATCTACATCAAATATACGGCGAATTATTTCCTCATGCCGTACTCCAGAAAGAGTGAAGAATGTTTGCATCCTTTTATTCATATTAAATAACATGTATTCCATAGATTGTCGGGTTTCATGATGAGTAGAGGAAGTTCCAACACTTTGGATTTGTTCAGAGGGATACTCAGCAGCAGGAGGCATATCTTCATCAGAATCTTCATTATTGTCACCTTGGTTTGGAACGTCATCCTTGTGAACATAAATATCATTGACACGCACCATTTATAGTTGGATCAATGTGCTGTCTAGCATGCAATTCAAGTTATTTGTTCGTACTGTTTGTTCACCTTCGACATTTACTCCTTTGTATTCAAGGATGCGAGAGACAAGGAGGGCATATAGAATTTTGAAGGTGGGATGGTGACAAGAACGCCCCAATCTAAAGGCTCATTATTCATTATGGCATGAATAATATGAAGATCAATTGAAGAACATTGAGCATGATTCGTAGCCCGGGGACATAGGATCCAGACAAGTAGATGTAAAATCATGCGTTCCTCCTTCTTCAAAGGTCCAGCAAGAAGGAGACGCCCAATCTCCATGGAAGGATTTCGCAGAAAAGAGCGGTAAGCTAAAATCCTGTCAAAATCATCTAACTCACCATACACGTTAATAGCATCTTCTCTAATAGGAAAGTGGGCAACGTTTTCCCAAATATCATCATCAAGAATAATTGTGACTCCCTTAACTCGAGAGGTAGCGATTTGATCTCTAAATTTGAACCTAGAGTAAAATACCCTAACTAAGTCAGGATAATACGTACCTTGCATTTGGATGAAAGGGAGAACTCCTTGAATTTCAAGGAGATTGGGAAAGTTGAATCCCCTATTGATGAACTGCTCACCAATAAGGAACTTTGGAGAAATAATACCACGTTCCTTCCAATAGGACAAAAATTCTTGTCGGCCGTCTGCATCAGAAATCCATCTTTCTACAGAATTAGGACGGGGTTGAGATGAGGGTGCATATCTTCTTCTAGTGGGGATTTTTGCACAAGAAGATGAGGTCATTGAAGGATTAGAAGAGTAACAAGAAGATTTAAGAAGACAAGTGGAGTAAAAAGAAGGTAAGATTGCTAGAGTAAGGCAAGAAAGCTTGATTTCAAGAGATAGAAGTGAGTAGAAGTGAAATGGAGGTCCCTATTTATAACCAAGCATGTCTAACGGTCATATGGAAGTGAATAAGAGTCAAGAGAGCCGTTGGCAATGGCTAGGAATCCAAACTTGCCAGGTTTAATCGATTAAAACTCAAATTAATCGATTAAACTAGTACCAGACCCAGTTAATCGATTAATTTGAGTTGTTAATCGATTAAAGTTGGTTTTAATCGATTAATGGACGAATTAATCGATTAATCTAGAGAGGAATGTCATGTTTTGGGTGTTTTGGATGCAAATAATCGATTATAACTCCAATTAATCGATTATTCTAGAGAGTACATCAAATTTTTGAGGTTTTTACGCATGATAAACTATTAACATCCTGTATAATGAATTATATCCTTACAATCATCAAAAAATTGTCTGAATAAGCAGAATTTAAGCTATTTCTAGTATCCCTAAGTCTCTTCTAAGATCATAGAATATATCCTTGGGTAGAGGCTTAGTAAAAATATCTGCTAATTGATGCTTTGTATCAACGTACTCTATTTTACAGTTTCCTTTGCTGATATGATCTCTCAAAAAGTGATGTCTAATTTCTATGTGCTTAGTCCTGGAGTGCATTACTGGATTCTTAGTAAGATTGATTGCACTCGTATTATCACACATCAAAGGTATGTCATTTAAAAATATACTATAATCTTCTAACTGTTGTTTCATCCACAGAATTTGAGCACAACAATTACCAGCTGCAATATATTCAGCTTCAGTGGTAGATAAAGCAACACATGTCTGTTTCTTAGAATGCCAAGATACTAAGGATGAACCTAACAAATGACATGTCCCACTAGTGCTTTTCCTATCAATTTTCACCATAATCAGCATCAGAATATCCTATTAAACTAGTACAAGCATCAGATGGATACCATAAACCAAAACCAGTAGTTCCTTTTAAATATTTTAAAATATGTTTTACTGCAATTAGGTGAGATTCTTTTAGACAAGCCTGAAATCTAGCACACACACAGACATAATGCATAATATCAGGTCTACTTGCAGTTAAGTATAACAGTGAGCCTATCATACCTCTATACATAGATTGATTAACTTCCAAACCCGATTCATCCTTGTCTAAATAGCATGAAGTTCCCATGGGTGTGTTAGCTTCCTTTGAGGTGTCCATTCCAAACTTTTTAAGAATCTCTTTGCAGTATTTGGTTTGAGAGATGAAAATGTCATCTTTAAGTTGCTTGATTTGTAGTCCTAGGAAGAATGTCAATTCTCCCATTATAGACATTTCAAACTCTCCCTGCATTATCTTAGCAAATTCTACACACAACGAATTATCAGTTGATCCAAAAATAATATCATCAACATATACCTGGACCAATAAGATATGTTCTTTAACTTTCTTTATAAACAGAGTAGAATCAATTTTTCCTCTAGAAAAATCATTTGAAGTTAGGAAACTACTTAGCCTTTCATACCAAGATCTAGGATTTTGATTCAACCCATATAATGCTTTCTTTAATTTAAAAATATGATTAGGATAACTAAAATCTTCAAATCCAGGGGGTTGCTCCACATAAACTTCTTCTTTAATAAAACCATTCAAAAATGCACTCTTAACATCCATTTGATATAATTTAAATTTCATCAAAGATGCATAAGCAAGAAGTAGGCGTATAGCCTCTAACCTGGCAACAGGAGCATAAGTTTCATCATAATCTATACCTTCCTCCTGACAATAGCCTTTGGCAACAAGTCTTGCTTTATTCTTTGTTATGTTTCCATCTTCATCAAGTTTATTTCTAAACACCCATTTGGTTCCAATAACTTGATGTGATTCTTCTCTTGGGATTAATTCCCAAACTTGATTCCTTTCAAATTGGTTAAGTTCTTCTTGCATTGCTATGCACCATTGGTCATCTTTAAGCGCTTCCTCAACATTTTTGGGTGCTATCTATGACACAAAAGCTACAGACATGCAAAAATTAGTCATATTTCTAGTTCTTACCCCTTTTGAGATATCACCAATGATATTGTCCATTGAGAGTCCTCTAGGTGATTGCCATTCTTTTGATAATTCAGGCATTTGAGAAGGCTCATTTTCTTCCAAATATAATTCATCAAGAGCATCTCTTATATACTCATCATCACCTGCAAGTTCTTTATTTGACTCAAGAGGATTTCCCCCAAGGTCTACAATCTAATCAAAAGTAACATGAATAGATTCTTCAATATTTAAGGTTCTTCTATTAAATACCCTGTAAGCCTTGCTAGTTAATGAATAACCTAAGAAAATGCCCTCATCGGCTTTTGAGTCAAGTTTTCCTAAGTTGTCCTTTCCATTATTTAATACAAAGCACTTACATCCAAATATTTTTAAATTAGCAACATTAGGCTTTCTTCCATTTAACAATTCATAGGGAGTTGATTTTATAATTGACCTAATGCGCATTCTATTTAAAACATAACAAGCAGTACTAACCGCATCAGCCCTATGATAGGCTTGTTATTAGGCTTGTTCATAACAACCAAAATATTTAGGAACATTAGATTCATTTAACATTGTTCTAGCAAGTTCCTCTAATGACCTATTTTTCCTTTCAACTACATCATTTTGTTAGGGAGTCCTAGGAGCAGAAAAGTTATGAAATATTCCATTTTCTTCACAATAACTTTCAAACTTTTCATTTTGAAACTCACTACCATGGTCACTTCTTAAAACTTTAATTCTTAAGTCTTTCTCATTTTGAATTTGTTTTGCAAATTTTCTAAAGACCTTAAAGGCTTCACTTTTCATAGTTAGGAAAAATGTCCAAGTATATCTAGAGTAATCATCAACAATCACAAGTCCATAATAATTTCCACCAAAGCTTTATCCTAGAAGGTCCAAATAAATCTAAATGTAATAATTCTAGGGGTTTTGAAGTGGAAATAACATTCTTTGATTTAAATGATGATTTTACTTGTTTACCTTTTTTACATGCATCACACAATCTATCTTTTTCAAATTTTAACTTAGGCAAACCAATAACTAAGTCTTTTGAAATCAATTTGTTCAAATGATGCATATTTATATAAGCCGCTCTCTTATACCATAACCAATGGTTCTATTCCTTAGCAACTAAACATGTTATACTAGAATCATGTAAACAATCCAAATCAATCAAGTATATGTTATTATGCCTAATGCCTTTTAATTCTACATTTTCGGAATTTATCAAATGTATGGTGCAAAATTTACTTTCAAAGATTACCTTAAATCCTTTGTCACATAGTTGACTTATGCTAAGGAGATTATGCTTTAGTCCATCAACAAGAAGCACATCCTTAATCTCCAAGGTGTTTGCACCACCTATATTTCCAATTCCAAGAATTTCCCTTTGTTGTTGTCCCCATAAGTTACATATCCTTGTTCTTTAGCTTTGAAACTCACAAATTTCGTTTTATCACCGGTCATATGCTTTGAGCATCCACTATCAAGATACCACATAGACTTCTTTGATTTGGAAGTTTCCTACAAAATAAGAACATAGTAAACTTAGGTCCCCAT
The DNA here is from genome assembly GCA_963425845.1 of Sphenostylis stenocarpa. Lineage (NCBI taxonomy): Eukaryota > Viridiplantae > Streptophyta > Magnoliopsida > Fabales > Fabaceae > Sphenostylis > Sphenostylis stenocarpa. The sequence goes on along the minus strand of OY731401.1, from coordinate 5,153,485 downwards.
AACTTTTGGGTCCTTGGGGTTAGAGACAAACAAATTATTTAACAATAGGAACCCAAATGTATTTACCTTTAGGAACACCAAAATGTTTTATTTTGCATTTATTTGAAGTGTGACCTTGTTTCATACAATAAAAATATGCTTTTGATGTAGCTTTAGAATAAGATGCATTACTAACAAAACATGCTCTAGTTCCTTTTTCTACCCATACTCTTTTGTTTTTCCTTTTAGGCTTTTTCAAAGGAACTTGATAATTTACACTATTTTGAGCAAAAACAGTTTTATCCTTCTTAAAATCACTTATCTCCTTTTCGGCTTTATCAAGTAGATGATTAAGAATATCTATGTCATATTCATGCTCTTTACAAGTTTCACATGCTAAGTTCTTATCATCATTCTCATCTAAACATACAATTTTTGTTTCTAAGGATTCCTTTTCTTCTAAACATGTGATTTTCATTTTTAAAGAGTCAATTTCCTTTTCGGATCTACTTAAATTCTTCTTCACAACTTTATATTCATTTTTCAAATTCTTAAAAGCACTAAACAGTTCATTATATGCATTTTGCAGTTCATCATAGTTATTATCATCATCACTAGAAGATGAGTCGGAATCACTTACCTCAACATCGGAAGATATGTTGTCATTTGCCATTAAGCAAATATTTGCTTCTACTTCTGAGTCACTTGATTCCGAACTTGAGTCACTGTTGTCCCAAGCAATATAAGCTTTCTTCTTGAAGAACTTTTTGCTTTTGATTTCTTCGTTCTTCTTATTTGGACATTCGGTTTTTACATGTCCTGCTTCACCACAACCATAACATTTTATATTTACGGAAGTAATTTCTCTTACCTTTACCTTACCTTTGAATGGATGCCTTCCTTTAGCTTTCATGAATTTGGTGAACTTCTTTATCATAAGACTCAATTCTTCTTCTTCGTTCTCCGAGTCTTCTTCTTCCTTTTTATTTTTACCTTTGGAAATTTCGGTTTTGAAGGCTAAGTTCTTCTTTTGATATTGTCCTTCTTTTTCATTTAGCCTCCCAAGCTCAAGCTCATGCTCTCTTAGCTTTCCAAATAGCGCCGCCATAGACATAGTGGCAAGGTTTTGTGACTCCGAGATGGTCGTCACCTTAGGTTGTCATTTCCTATCCAAAGATTTTAAAATTTTAACATTCAATTCATCAACATCAAAGATTTTACCTAATCCGGTGAGATGGTTCACAATATGAGTGAAACGCTTTTGAACGTCAAATATCGTTTCGCCTTGTTGCATCCGGAACATCTCGTATTCTTGGATTAGGGAATTTTTTCGTGCTCTCTTAACATCGTCGGTACCTTCGTGGGTCACTCTTAGCATTTCCCACATCTCCTGAGCACTTTTACAAACAGAAATCCTGTAAAACTCGTCAAGGGTTAAAGCAGATGAAATTATATTTCTAGCCCTAACGTCAAATTGTGCTTTTCTGTTTTCCTCTGTTGTCCATCTAGAAAAAGGTTTGGGAACGTCAACACCATTCTCAGTAACTTTAGGAACATATGGACCGTTTAAAATAGCGTCCCAAACGCCTCTATCAACAGACTCTAAAAAGATTTGCATTCTTACTTTCCAGAAAGGATAATTTTGACCCGCAAAAAGTGGGGGTCTGTTGATAGACGCACCTTCGGCAAAAGTTTGATTTTGTCCGGCCATTTTCGAAAAGTTTGAATGACTATCAAAGCAAGCTCTGATACCACTTGTTAGAATCGCGCAGCGGAATGTTTGCGTGGTCGGACAAAAACCAAGAGGGGGGGTGAATTGGTTTCTTAACAAAAATTAGGTTTTCAAAATTTTCCCCAAATTTTACCGATTAAAAACTGTGTAAATGTAAATAGAGTAGAGATAGAATCTTACACAGGAGATTTATACTGGTTTAGATCAAAAGACCCTATGTCCAGTTGCTAATCACTCAAACAGAGGATTATCGTTGTCACTATAATCACAGTTATTACAAACATATTACAATGGAAAAGATAAAGTAAAGAAAACACCTCTCTTGAAATCCACAAGAGATGAAGAACAACTTTCCCTAGAGACGGCACAACACACAATCCACTAAGAACTCCACTTAGTGATTCTTATCGCTTCTAGCCCACACCAGGTTCCAAAAGCCCCTTTTTCTTGCAATAAACAGTTCTCTGGCACTCACAACACTTAACTTTTGTATGAAAAAGGTTGTTCTTCTTTTCTGAGGGCCATAGAGAAGCTTAAGTAGAGAAATTAGGGTTTGGGAATTGGGATTTTCGAAACTAGGAGTCTTGGAATTAGGGTTTTCGAAAATAGGGTTGATTTGAAGTTAAAAATCAAAATCTGACTGAAATAATCGATTAAATGAAGTGTTAATCGATTATTACAGAGCCAAAATCAACAGAACCCCAAAACTCTCTATTTTAATCGATTAAAAGACCTGTTAATCGATTAACAGGCCTGTTAAATGATTAACAGGTGTGTTAATCGATTAAACCAGTGAGCAGATACAGAAAATGGTTTTTCTCACTGTTTTAATCGATTATTTCACCATTTAATCGATTAAAGCCGAGGCACTTTGATAAAATTGAGCTTTTTGAAGCTTCTAAGGTGCAGACTATGTACCGGCTATCTCAAACTCAAATATTACAGACTCAATCTAATCAAAACAGAGTTATTACACTATAAAACAAGTCTTCAACTCTCTAAGATTTTGTGTTCTTGAATCATCATCAAAATCAACAAGCTTCAAGTTTCATGTCCATCAAGTTTAACATCAAGTCCTTGAATGTTCAACAACAATTTGGCGAGGGACTCCCAAATCTCCTTCTTTGTACCCTTCTCCATAAATTTGCTCTAGCATTATTATTAATTTCTTCCCATCTTCGATCTGTGATACCCATGGTCTCTTTCCAATTGCTTCTACACAATTATCTTTTCTCAAAATTGTCTTCATCTTCAGTTTTCACAATGAGAAACTATTCTCATTAAACTTTTCTATCTCATATTTTATTGTCATGGTTTTAATAGACTTATACACATTTCATTATGAATAGAATTGCCTACTGGAACAACAATGTAAACTGTAAACCATAACTAATATACCAGTTAAGTTCCCAAGAAATAGAGGTGGGTCAATAATGGACACACTTAAATACCAAGTTTTTCCTTGTCAAAACTTTTCCTAAACATGCACTGTCACACTACCACACTTTATATCCAGTAACTAGAATAACTCATTTCTTATGTGGAATAGCATATTAACCGCAACCATAAAGCATACTAAGAATTTTCTCCAACATTATTCTAATGACTATAGCAACCAACCATCAACTCTGATACCACTGTTAGGAATCAGAGTAACTGCATAAGAACTCATAACTAAAATAAAATATGAGAAAAGATAAACAAAACTGACAATAAGCAATAATAGAATTTTACTATCAGAAGAAATAATAGAATTCAACCACTATGCAATACACTAGTAGAAAGGAGAAGGAAGAGATTTGGGATGATTTATAAGATAGACATGGTGCTTCTTTTATATAAGGAAAAGTAAGTAACAACATATAATTTCCCTGATGTAGGACCTTTCTTCTCACATTCTCACAAAAATGTTTGTTGCTTAAATTGAATCAAGTATATTTTGACCTCATCGTTTAGGTTATGACCTACATGGGCTTAAGTTAGCTTAACCCGTAGACTTATGAGTCAGTCTGTTTTGATAAAATAATAATAATGTTTTAAAATTAAAAATATATGTATTAAAAATTACTACGAGGTTAGTTGATTCATTAGGATATAAAAAAATATTTTATCAAAAATTAAGTGGACCAGCCTTAGGTTAGATTGAAATTATACACATAACCACATACAAACACATAATATCAAGTTTAGATGTAACAAGATACAAGAGTGACCATTTGTTTGTATGAGGTGTTCTCCACTTTCTTAGAATCCTCATCTATACCTAAGCATTGGATGCATAGGATTTTTCATAGGTTTAGCATCATCCAACTTGAAATTTTCTAGGAGGTCATTCATATACTTTGTTTGGTGTATGTATTTAACTTCAATTGACTATTTAATTTGAAGCCCTATGCTTTAAATTTCAATTATTCCTCCTTTCTCATTTCCTCTGACGGTCATTATTCCTCCTTTCTTCAACTTTAGGTGTTCGAACATGAACCTTTCTCTCATCATATGTTGTGAGTAACCATTGTCCAAGTATTATGATTAGGCATGGCAACGGGGCGGGGCGAGGGGCGGGTTTTGCCTCCCCGATCCCCGCCCCCGATCCCCGCCGGGGTTAGAAATTAAGTTCTCATCCCCGTCCCCACTGGGTTTTGGGTTCCCGCCCCGTCCCCGATTTATATTATTTTTAAAAAGATAATTACATTTATAATAAATTAATTTTACTATCTATTTTTTATATATAAATAAATATTTATAATTTATAATTATTATTAATTAAATATACATTTTAATTTATTATGTTTATATTAAAATATGTATGTAAAAGAAACATTTAATCATTTTTTATTTATAATATTATTATTATTATTATAACACTTGTATTCAAATATTTGAATATTTATAACACTATTATGATAATACTGTATTCAAATATTTGATTATATATATAAGTTAATTCATTTTTAAGTTGTCATTTAAAAATATGAAATATATAGTTTATAAGGAAATATTTAATAAGTTAATTCTTATTCAATTAGTTCGAAGTAATAAAAATTTAAATTATCAATTCCTTTAATCCTTTAAAATACAATTGTTTTATTAAGATAAAATTTGATATATGATAAATAAGAATAATAAGATACAAAAATATGACATAATAAAACTTAATAAATATAAATTATAAATAAAATAATATTAGTTACTACTAAGATTTATGTAAAATATTTAGAAAAAGATAAAGAATAAAAAAAAATAACTTTGTGTTCATCAAATTGGTTGAAAAGATTGAAAAAAAAACAAATTGATGGGAGAGATTAAGGAAATGTGAAAAACTGAAAGGTAGGAGAAAGAATAATGTAATAAATTAATTGATATAAAAGATTAAAAAAGACAAAAAAATTAAAAAGTGGGTAGAAGAAAACAAATTTGGTGAAATATAAAAAAATGACCTTATATGTAATAGAAAAAGAAAAGGAAATACTTTTAAAATATTAATATTTTAAAATTTAAATTTAAATATAAAGTCGGGATGGAGACGAGGTCGGGGTGGGACTTGCATTACCCATCCTTGCCCCCACCCCCGACTTTTTAAAACGGGGAAAACTCGAACCCGCCCCCGCCCCCAGTCAACTCGGATTTTCCCCGTCAAACTCGGGGCGGGGACGAGTTGGTCCCCACGGGGACGGGTCGTTCCCCACGGGGACGGGTTTAATTATCATCCCTAATTATGATTAGTGTTTCTCATTTATTTTAAGCATATCTTTCAAAGGTGTTAGATATGATTAGATATTAGTTGATATTGTTTGATATTGTTGAGATATTGTTAGATATTGTTAATCACAATATCAAATAATATCTTTTTATTTACCCTATTTGTATTCTGTTACTCTTTTAAGGAGTACCTTTCTTTATTATAAATACACTGCCCTATGTGTGGTAAATACACAAGGGGAAATTAACCCTATATTCAACATGGTATCAAAGCCAAAGCCTAACATCTTTCCGGTTATTGTCATGGGCCAAAAGTTGCCCTTTAGTTAGGTCAAAAGTACCCTTTGCCTGGTCCGGCGGGCTTCGTTGGAGGGGGTGTGTGTTGAAAGTCCCACATCGCCTACCTCATATCATTTGGTATGGTTTAAATACATGTTAGGCTACTCCACATATTGCCAATTGGTTTTATGTTGGAACCTTAACATGGTATCAAGAGCTTAAGGTCTCTTGGGATTTTTTTTTCGGCTCTGCCACTGAACCTGCAGCTGTCGCCGCCTCCATCACCGCCGCCGTCACCACCGCCGTCCGCCGCCGCCGCCGCCGTCGCCAGAGTAGCAGTTCGGACCGCCGAGCACAGGGTTTTGCTCGCCTCCTCCGTGTGACCTCCACCGTGGAAGTTTTGCGGTCATCGGAGCAGCCACGCTCCCTCACGCGCCTCCCGAAGCCGCGCCACCTTCTCCCGTTCCGCCGCGCGTGGCGGCGCGTCTCGCCGCCGATCTTTGCGCCGGCGTCGCCTCCTTCTCCTCTCTCTGGATCTGTCCTCGCTGCTCCAATCGGACCTCTTTGGTGTTTTAGGGTTTTTCTCTCTCTTCCTCCATGGCATCTTCCGCTGCCACTTCCAATTCTGAAGTTACCTTTGTCAGCTCCGGTGGGTCTGAGCAATCTGTTTTTACTAATTATGTCAATGTGAATTTACCCATTGATAAATTAGATGGTACGAATTATGCAACTTGGGCATCTGATATTAGACTTTGGCTTGAGAGTCAGGGGTATGTTGATCATCTTACTACCAAGGTAGATGATGTTCCTTCCAATGATCGTGTCCGTTGGAAGAAAGTTGATACTCATATATGTATGGTTCTCAAGAATACCATCCAATCTTCTTTAAAAAAAATTTTTCGATCGTATGGCACATGTTATGACGTTTGGGAACAAGCCAAATTATTATACACCAATGACACTCAACGTCTTTATGGTGTTTGTTACAATCTTCTTGATGTTATTGCTCCTCGAGATAAGGATCCTGTGGCGGATTATGTGGGTAAGATCCATGCTCTTCTCCATGAATTTAATGAGTTATTACCCCCTGCCTCGACTCCTGCCCAAGAATTAGAGCAACGATCAAAGTTTTTCATGGTTTTGATGTTACACGGACTTGCTGATAAATATGCCCCTGTTCGTGACCAGATTTTGGGTTCCCCTGTTACACCCAGTTTTACCGCTACCAGTTCCTCCCTTTTGCGGGTGCCATGTAAAACTCTCAATATTCCCCCTGTAGTTTCTAATGATTCATCTGCCTTGGCCTCTCACCGTGATGATCGTAATCGCTCTCACAAGCCAGGCAAAGGGCGTGTCAAGTGTGACCATTGTGGCAAACTAGGCCACAAAATTGACAAATGTTATGCTTTACATGGTTATCCTCGTCGATCTGCTGCAGTTGCTCAGACTGATTCTTTCGCACAATCCTCTGCTGTGGATCCTCCTTCGTCTGTACCTTTAGACAAATCTGCTATCTTCAATGATTTTCTTCAATGGTATGAGGATCGAAAGTCCTCCAGTTCCACTACTTCTGTTGCCCACACAGGTACATCTTTTGCTGGTCTGACTCACTCTTCTTCTATTGGCCCTTGGGTTCTTGACTCAGGCGCCACCGATCACATCACTGGTAACAAATCCTTATTTTCCTCTTTCACTTCTTCTCATAATTTACCCTCTGTTACAATGGCTAATGGGTCTACAACTTTAGCTCATGGTGTTGGAACGGTTACTCTTTTTCCCTCATTGTCCATTGATAATGTTTTGTATGTACCCGGGTCCCCCTTTAACTTATTATCCATTAGCCGTCTAACTCGATCTCTTGATTGTGTTATCTCTTTTACCAAAACTTCTGTTTCCCTACAGGACCGGAGCTCGCAAAGAGTGATTGGCACCGAATGTGAGTCACATGGACTTTATTATCTTCAACCTTCTCCACATGTTGGCACGGTTATGGAGTCTCCTTCTCTCCTTCATGCTCGGCTTGGTCACCCCGGTCTGCGCAAATTACAGCAACTTGTTCCCGGCTTATCCCAGTTGTCCAATTTGGTGTGTGAGTCCTGTCGGTTAGGCAAACATAGTCGTACTTCCTTTTCTCGTAGTGTTTCCCGGCGTGCTTCATCCCCCTTTGCCTTAGTTCACTCGACATTTGGGGACCCGGTCGTGTTAAGTCTAATTTAGGTTTTCAATATTTTGTTACTTTTATTGATGATTTCTCTCGTTGTACTTGGTTATTTTTAATGAAAAATCGTTTTGAGTTGTTTTCTATATTCCAAAACTTTTATCATGAAATTAAAAATCAATTTGGTGTCTCTATTCAAACTTTTCGAAGTGATAATGACCGTGAATATCTTTCAAACTCGTTTAAACAATTTATGGCTTCTCATGGCATTCTTCATCAAACTTCCTGTGCTTATACCCCTCAACAAAATGGGGTGGCTGAGCGCAAGAATAGACACCTTATTGAAACAACCCGTACTCTTTTAATTCATGGTGAGGTTCCTCAACATTTTTGGGGTGATGCTGTTCTTACTACCTGTTATCTTATTAATCGTATGCCCTCTTCGGTTTTAGATAACAAAATTCCCCATTCTATTTTATTTCCTCATGACACTCTCCATCCTTTACCTCTGAAGGTTTTTGGGTCTACCTGTTTTGTCCACAATTTTGATCCTGGTCATGATAAGTTATCTCCTCGATCACACAAATGTGTTTTCTTAGGATTTACTCGATCCCAAAAAGGATACAAGTGTTTTTCTCCTTCTCTTAATCGTTATTTTGTGTCTGCCGATGTCACCTTCAATGAGTGTTCCTTTTACTTTAAGGACCCTTCCCTACCTGCTGAGTCTCCATCTGCTACAGTTCCCATTCCTGTTCTCATTGATCCTTATGTTGAGGACCATCCACCATTAGCCCCTCCTCCTCCACCACCCCTTCAGGTTTATAGTCGCAGACCTCGCCCACAACAGACGCCACATGACTCACTCCCGGTGCCAAATACTCTGCCTCCTCCGGTTCAGTCCACGAGTCCGACCTTCCTATTGCCCTTCGTAAAGGTACGCGTTCTACTCGTAATCCTTCTCCACATTATACTGCTTTAAGTTATCATCAAATTTCTTCACCATTTTATACCTGTCTCTCGTCTATTTCTTCCGTGTCTATTCCTAAATCTGTCTCTGAAGCCTTAGCCCACCCTGGTTGGCGTCAGGTCATGCTAGATGAACTCGGTGCTCTTCGGACTAGTGGAACCCGGACGCTTGTCCCATTACCATCTCGGAAAATCTGTTGTTGGTTGCAGGTGGGTCTTCGCTATCAAGGTTGGTCCTGATGGTACTATTGATCGCCTCAAAGCTCGCCTTGTAGCCAAAGGCTATACCCAAATTTTTGGGTTGGATTATGGTGATACTTTCTCTCCGAGTGGCAAAGATGGCTTCGTTCGTTTATTCATTGTCATGGTCTGCTATTCAACAATGGCCTCTTTATCAACTGGATATCAAAAATGTTTTCTTGAATGGCGATTTGCAAGAAGAGATTTATATGGAGCAACCTCCGGATTTGTTGCTCGGGGGAGTCTTCCGGATTGGTATGTCGTCTTCGCAAATCTTTATATGGCCTAAAACAGTCTCCTAGGGCCTGGTTTGGAAAATTTAGCGGCGTTGTTCAACAATTTGGCATGACTAGAAGTGAGGCGAGACCACTCGAGTCTTTTACCAGTCATTCGAATGCTTGGATGTATCTATTTGATAGTGTATGTCGATGATATTGTTCTTACGGGTAGTGACCATCATGGCATCTCTCGGATGAAACAACACCTTTGCCACCATTTTCAAACCAAAGATCTTGGCAAACTCGGATATTTCTTGGGTATTGAGGTAGCACAATCTACCGATGGCATTGTTATATCTCAAAGAAAGTATGCATTGGATATTTTGGAGGAAACTGGGTTGATGAATTCAAAGCCTGTTGACACACCCATGGATCCTAATACCAAACTCTTGCCAAATCGGGGGAGCCAATGTCGGATCCTGAACAGGTATAGAAGATTAGTTGGAAAATTAAATTATCTTACGATTACTCGCCCGACATTTCCTTTGCGAGTCGGTGTGGTGAGTCAATTCCTCAATTCTCCTTGTCAAGATCATTGGAATGCGAGTCATCCGTATATTGAAGTACATCAAAAAGTCTCCTGGAAAAGGTTTGGTGTATGACTCCCATAATCATACAAGAATTGTCTGTTATTCGGATGTTGATTGGGCGGGATCTCCCTCCGATAGAAGATCTACATCCGGGTATTGTGTTTCCATTGGTGGTAACTTGATCTCATGGAAAAGTAAGAAACAAAGTGTTGTGGCAAGATCCAGGTGCAGAAGCGAGTATAGAGTTATGGCCTCAGCTACCTGTGAACTTATTTGGCGCAAGCAATTGCTTAAAGAGCTACAATTTGGAGATGTCACTCAAATGACACTAGTGTGTGACAATCAGGCTGCTCTCCATATAAGCTCTAATCCTGTCTTTCATGAGAGGACTAAACACATTGAGATTGACTTGTCATTTTATTCGGGAAAAGATTATGTCCGGAGACATCAAGACCGAGTTCGTTAACTCATGTGATCAATTAGCAGATATTTTCACTAAGTCTTTACGGGGACCTAGGATGGATTATCTTTGTACCAAGCTAGGCACATACGATTTGTATGCTCCAGCTTGAGGGGGAGTGTTAGATATGATTAGATATTAGTTGATATTGTTTGATATTGTTGAGATATTGTTAGATATTGTTAATCACAATATCAAATAATATCTTTTTATTTACCCTATTTGTATTCTGTTACTCTTTTGAGGAGTACCTTTCTTTATTATAAATACACTGCCCTATGTGTGGTAAATACACAAGGAGAAATTAACCCTATATTCAACAAAAGGAATTATATTTTGCTTGGTACCCATATACCTTTGGGTCCTTTCTGGTTAATCTTTATTGGTCTATTCTTTGTGAGAGTAGATAAATGATTATAAACAATAGTACAAACTAGAATAAAGACTTCTTTATTTTTAATAGTTGCAACTTTATTACTTTGGATGTAACTTATACTTGTTTTTTCATTTGAATATTTAAAGATGATCATAAGATTAAGTTTTTTGTCGTCATTGTATGATCTTGCAAGCATTGACCTAAGACTTTTGTTCTCATGCATTAGATCTTTTACTTCCTAAGAACTATCAACTATGAAAACTTTTTACTAAGTATCTACATTTCTGTAATCAAACTTATTTCATTATTTTCAAAAATAGTTTGTTAATTGCTAAGATTATTTTTAAAAAAATTTGTTTTTGAATTCAGCTTTTCAAAATCAATAATCAAATCATTGAATTTTTTATCTTTAGTTTTTAAAATTTGAATCTCGTTCAAAGCAAATTGTTAACCTTTTTTGGCATAATTATAACCTTTAGACAAAAGTTCAAACTTTAACAATAATTTATAGTATTTTTCCATAGAGAATTTTGGTCAAAACAATTTACCTCATCATGAGGCACATCTAATGGATAATTTCTAGCCACTTCTATTATCAAATAAATGTTAATTTTTTTCTCGTTTAACAACATCATGAGTATAAGAATATCTTACCCTTAGTATTCTCCTAGTTTGAGCATTTGAATCTTATGTGACTTGGCATTTTGTAGCCGTAGCAAATAACATGTTCTTTACCTTTAGATTCCTCTTGTTGAGATGAGTAGCTTTTGTTTCTCAATCACATATTATTTTACCATATCTTGTGCATGCGTCTAGTTAGGGTTTTCAAAATGGGCGGTCCAATCTAGCCTGACCGACCTAGCAAAGTAAAAAAAAATCTAATGGTCCAACCTTACCTACATTTTAAAATGGACTAAAAATTTTTATCTAGTTTGATCCTATGTTAGGTCAATGGGCTAACGAGTCATTTTTTACCTAATTAAAAATATTTTTTATTATATAATTTTTTTAAAATTTGTTTTAAAAAAATATGTTATTTATTTGTTTATTTAAAATTAACGCATAACATATTCAGGCAAAATAAAATCAAATATATAAAATCATAAAAATAAGTTGTTAAAGTCATGTAGCCTTTAGGAGTTATAATTGTCCATAAATCACAAGTCAAACCTATTTTACTATAAATACACATCTTTTAGTTTTTTTATTTTTTTTGTTAAATACACATTATAAACCTATGTAATTGAAGTATTTATAGTAATTGGTTTAAAATCAAGTTTTAAAACTTTATTTACCTTCCAAAACTCTCTCATACTCAACATAATTAAATTGAAGATCATGCTTAATAATGCATCTAACAAGTGCATCTTGGTAAATTTTAGAATCAAATTTTCATTACTTCAACAAGCTAGCCTTATTTTCCAATATAAGGTCAACATCATGATACTTTGGAAATACATTATATTTAAGAATATGTCATCTTAAATTATTGGTCATTAAAAGTAAATATGACGGTAGTAGTAGAGAGGAAGAAGATGACTAAAGCAAATAAAGATTACAGTGTAGAGTTTATTATTCTTTCTAAATTATATATATATATATATATATATATATATATATATATATAACAAAATATATTATCAAATTAATTTATTATACATATATTTTCTAATAAAGTAATATTATTTTTATTTTATTGGTAAAATAATTATTATTTTATAAAACAGACCAGCCTATAAACTTATGGGCTAGCCTGACCTAAATAGGTCGGACCAAAATTTGTCTGGTTCTATTTAGGTCATACTTTGTTTGGCCTATTTTTCGGACATTTTGGGTTGGTCCATCGGACTAACCCTATTTTAACACCCCTACATCTAGTAATAAAGATGAGTTTGTCATCCTCATCTTCATTAAATTTTTCATTAGCTAATGAGTTGTTTAATAACTCTACAACTTTGGGAAATTTGGTAGGAGTGTGTCATTCGGTGGGTTTGACTTGAGATCTAGTGACTTCTCCCTTTTTACGAGTACATCTTGTAACAATCTGTACTTGTAAACCTTTAGTATACCAATTAGCTCTTTTAAGGATAAACTATCCAACATTTTAGAAATTCTTAGAGTATTCGAAATTATGGATATTCTTAGTGTTATAACTTATGAATATCTTAATATTTTTGTCTTTATATCTAAGTATTGCTATTCATTCAATATTTTTGTCTTTATACTTAAATATTGTGATTCATTCAATATTATTTTAAACATGATAAACATATATTGTATCATTTTATTTTCATTCATGTTAAACAATTCACTTTGTCTTGCAAATAAATAGATTATTACATTTTACCTCCCTGAAACTTGATACATTATTATAAGAATGTGTCACATTTTCTTTACTCTTTAGCACATATGAACTTTTTCAACTTATTTTAGTTTCTATTTTCAACAATTACGTGTAAAGATTGAAAGAATATTATTATATGTTATTTCCAATAATCAAAATTCTCAAAAGAAATGTGGTTTATTTAGAACATGTCCTTAAAAAAACAAAAAATATCTCATAATAATTTATTAAAGTAAAAAAACAATAAATATTTTTTTTCATTTTTATTTATTATTACAATAAGTTAATATGAGTAATGTAGTATAATAATATAAAATATTAATAAAAAATATTTATTATTATTTATTTTAATGTTAACAAAAATTATCATATTGAATTTTAAATATATATATATATAATATGTTTAATAACATATTAAATATTATTAATTGAATTTAAATTTTTAGTAAGTAGAGTTTATTTTTTTATTTATATTCTTTATTTTAAATGAGTATATAATTTTATTATATATATATATATATATATTTATATAATAATTAGATAAACTAGTTTTCCTCATCTTTCAAATTCTCTCTCTTATCTTAAAACTAACTAAAATTTATTGAGATATCACACATAAATGTAAAAGTCGTGGGACTATACCCACATGTTAGACCCTAATTAATCACATTTAAAAACTAATTAAAAAAAAACTCTCCGCTAGATTTTAATTTTTTAGAAGAACTAAAAAATTAGAAAAAAAATCATATAAAAGTTACATTATTTTATATCAAATATCTATTTATTTTCGCTCATAATATTATATTATATTATATTATATATATATATATATATATATATATATATATATATATATATATATATATATATATATATATATATAATATGGAATTGGTGCTATTATTGGTGGTGAGTGAAAGATTCAAAGCCATTAATTATTGGCCCATCAAAACACCAGTTTCTATCCACCTTTACCTCCTCAACTACTTACACTAAATGTTAGTAACCATAATATAATATTTTCAACATGATGTTTGGTTCGAGGAAAATAGAGAAAATTAAGAGTTCATTTTTTTCAAATTTTACTTCTTTTTACGTAAAAAAAAATATAATTCAAAACATTTTAAATATAATAAATTTTACTTCTTTTTACGTAAAAAAAAATATAATTCAAAACATTTTAAATATAATAACAAAACTATTTTTTTAATCTAAAATTTTAAGAATATAAATCAAATCAAAGTTTAAAATTCATCTTATGTTTAAGAGAGAAATAAAAAAATAAAAGAACTACTTCTCCAATAATATTTTTAATCAAATATAATATCTTAAATATTTATTGTTATTGTTAGGAATTCGAAATATTAATTTATCATATCGTGCGTCACTTGCTATTCTTCTATTTTTAGATATGTACAGCTTCTGTTTCAAAATATGTATTGTTAAAAAAATATTATTTATTTTTATTTCTTAAAAATACTTTAAACGAAATTTTAAAAAATATAAAAATACATAAATATTAATTTTTTGAATTAAAATATTAAATTTAAAAGTTTTGAATATATGTGAGTATTAAACCATAAATAGTTATCATCTTGGACTACTCAATAAACATTTTCAATTTAAAAAAATATGCAATAAATATTTTATTATTAATTTTAAGTATAAATTGCATAAAATTTAATCAAAATAATTTATATAAGAATATTATTAAAAAGAATTTTAATAAGAATGGTTGAAAAATAAAATTAAATATTTTATTATGAATTTTACAATTATTTAGAGTTATATATATAAGTAATATTTTTCTAATTTTACATAATTATTTGTATTTTTAAACAATTCAGAGATAGGATTTATAATCAAATATTTATTTTTATTTTTAAATAATTTTTGGTAGCCATTCCTTTTAAATATATGCTCTAATTAATTTTTTTTAATTTTAAATAATTTATTATTTTTAAATAATTAAGACGTGGATTTATAATAAAATATTTATTTTATTATTAAATAACTCTGGTTACCAATTTTCTGGTTCATGATGAGAACTTATCTTTTATAAGATGTTAGAGGGTTTAAAAGTAATGACAAAATTTTAAAATTTATTTTAATTTAAGGTTATAAATAGTTAAAATAAATAATTTAATTCTTCATCCATATGTTAATTTGGACTAGTAGAGGGATCCACACCTATAAATAAATTATCTTTTCTTCCAATCATATTCTATCACCAAAGTCAACTTTTTATCTTAATATATTCTCGTCAAAAATAAATGACAAATAATAATAAATAATAAGTTCTAATATATCAGTCTCGATAACGAATTTTTTAAAACTTATTTGGTCGAATTTTGTTTTACACTGAAAAAAAATCATCTATCAAAATATTTTTATATATAAAAATATGTATTTAAATATCAAAATAATAAATTTTAACATATTTATAAGAATATTAATATAAAAAATATTTTCATAAAATATAATAAATTTGAAAATGTACAGGATATAAATATAAATATAACGAATGATAGTCATTTTGGAAAAAGAAATAAAATTTACATTTATGAAATTGTGATGACCAACAGTGAACTTAATTATAAAAAGAAAAATATGAATGGAAATGAAAAATAAAAATATAAAACAAAATTTAAAGTTTGATTAAAGAAAAAGAATAATAAAATGAGATAAAATAAAATAAAAAGATAAAAAAGTGAGTAAAAATATAAAAATAAAAAATAATACAATGGGTATTGTAATTTTTAAATAATTTATATTATTTATCTGAAAGTTATAACCAGTTTTTATTTATCTTTTGTATAAAATTAATTTATTATTTTTAATTTTAATATATTATACATCAATGATTATAATAATCTAAAATTATAATATTATAATTGGATGGAGGCTATTTTTTTATATAAAGTTATATTTAAAATTTCTTTGTTTCTTAGCACCTGAGTAAAATATTCAAGTACGTAGATCCGATAAATATATGGTCATTTACGTTGATCAAACCGTCAATATTTTTAATATATTTGAAAAATATAAATTAAAATATATTTATTTTCTATTATAAAATAAAATATAAAAATATCATTTATAAAATATAAAATTATGTAAATATGTATAGTTAATTAGATTATTAAAAAATTAAAATATATTTTAATTTTACAAATCCTAATCATAATCAGGTACCATAGCATCTATATAATAAAATCTTAAAAAGGAAAAAAAATCTCTATCCTCCCTCTATGTATATAAATTTGGATGTCTAATTTAATAAGTTATTTTGATATATTTCATTTTAAATCACTTTTATTAGAATATTAGTTAATTGATCTTAGGAGTGAATTATAGATAATTTTGTAATTTTTTTTTAGCTTCTCCTTCAGTAAAGAATCTATTCACATTAACATAGAATGTTAAAATAGGTTTAATCAATGGTTCAGTCCAAAAAATTTGAAAAATAGATTAAATTAGACAAAAAAACTTATGATTTAAATACAACTAAGTTAAGTTTGGTCCGATCTATTTAGATCATAAGTTAAATGAGACTAGTTCATAAGTTTATGAGCTCATCCGTTTTATAAAATAATAATTATTTAAAAAATAAAATAAAAGTAATATTATTATATTAAATATATATATATATATATAATAATTTAATTTGATAATTATATAAATATATAATTTAAAAAGAATAATAAATCTTACACATAAACTTCATTTGTTTTGGGCATCTCATACATGGTTATTTTGTGACTTCTTATATTCTCATTCTCATATGTACACCTCTAATTCCTCTTCCTAAATCTTGGAAGAATGGTTTTGTGATCCTTCAAAATAGACTACATGATTTTTTTTTCTTGTATTTTTTTTTATGAATTTTTGTTTATTTTAGTTATTTGTGTCATGTTATGAGACATTCATAAAATTATTTTAAAAAAAAATTTAAACTTTTGGTGGAAGATAAATTGTTGTATGATGATTTTTTATGATTTTATTTTGTATAAATAGATTATAAATTAATTTAAAATAAATAAATGAAATATTATTTTTTGAAATATAATTTAAAAAATATATAAATACTTTTTTTTAAGTTAGGCAAAAAATATCTATTAGCCCATTAGCTGAGGTAAAAAATTTTGATCCGTTTTAAAATATAAGTCAAGCTAGACCGTTAAATATTTTTATTTGATCCATAGAATCATATAAGGCTAGATTGGACCACCCATTTCAACCGTCCTACTTCAATATATTTTGTTCGATTATATTATATTTTACTAGATTATGACTAATACAAATAGTTTTATTATCACAATATAAATTAATAAATGATGTAAATAAATATCAAGTACTTTGTAAGAGAAATATTAATCGTAAATCTTTACCAATTCTAAATATAAATATCTAAAATTAGTTTCTACACTTAAAAATACCACATTTTACATTTTATTTCTTTGTATAACCAGATTATAATCAATATATATAAAAAACACATGATATTAATTATGTTCATAGATATCTTAATCCATAAATTAAATATTATATTATATTCTCAAACTAGTGAAAATTTATCTAAAATATATCGTATGCATCGTGGTACAACATATTATATCCTAATTAATTAGGTTTAAAAACTATCTTTTTATATAAAAAAATATTCTCATTAAATTTTATTTTTTTAGAAAATAAATAAATAAAAATATAAAATTTACGTTATTTTATATCAAATATAATTATTTTCAAGATATATATAATTGATATTTACTTTTAAATAAAATTTGATATTTAAATTAGCAATATATTGTTTAAATTACTAAGATTATAAAATGACTAAAACATATAACTATTTTATCATTTTAGTCATTTAAAATTATACTTCTAATATCAATATCAAATTCTAATAGAAGATAAAATAATTTAAAAGTAAATATCAATATATATAATGATTATTTTATTATTTTAATAATTTAAACATTATTTTTTTAACATAAATATCAAATTTTAATAAAAATAAATATCATATATATATATATATATATATATATATATATATATATATATATATATATATATATATATATATACTATTTGTGGTAAGTCAAAGATTCAAATACTTATCCAAGACATTAATTTCTCAGCAGAATTGATAAAATATCAGCCCATCAAAACAGCACAGTTTCTATCCACCTTTACCTCCTCAACCACTTACACTAAATGTTAGTTTGGATCAACAATATAATATTCTGAACATTATGTGTTGGTTGGAAGAAAATAAAGAGATTAATTTTTTAAAATTTTATTATTAAATAAATTTTTTTAAAAATTAATAAAATATTTATATAATTAAGAGTGTATTATTTAAAAAATATAGTGATATATATATATATATATATATATATATATATATTAAAAACTATATATTTTATCAATTTTGATATATATATATATATATATATATATATAAATGAAATATTATGTAATTCAAAATATTAAAGGTGTTATAATAGGTTACGTTATTTGATTTTATACTAATACAACTTTAATAATTATTAAATAGTTTAATATATTTTTAAATAGAGAAGGGGAAAGAAGGATTAAATTATACTAATATAACTTTTAATAATTATTAAATAGTTTAATATATTTATATATTCTTTAATTAATGGTTGAAATAAAATTTTCTTTCACATTTCATATAAAAATATAAAATTTTATTTTATAATAACATAGATAAAAATTAATTTAATATATATTTAAAAAGAAAATGAAATATGAATAAATGATTCTTTATTTTAAATACATAAATAATCATAATAATATAAAATTATAGCATAATAATTGGATCGAGGCTATTTTTTTTTATATATAAAGTTATATTCAAAATTTCTTTGTCTGTTAGCACCCGACAACGAGCAAACAATCATGTTGGTGGATCCAACCATTTATGTTGATCGAACCGTCAACTTCAGATTACGTAACAGAGACTCTGCCAATGTTTTTTTAAATGGTTTTATTATATAGAGAAGTTTAAAAAATAAATAATACATATAATTGATAAATATTCTACCATTAAAAAGTAACGTGCATGTGTATTTATATGTGGGGAGAATTATTGTATGGGTTGCTGTGAGAAAGAAAGGAGAGTGAAAATGTGGAAGGTGAAGTTTTCAGAGCAGAACAAAGAAGAAGAAGAGTGTGTAAGGAGCGTGAACAACCATGTGGGAA
Source organism: Sphenostylis stenocarpa (assembly GCA_963425845.1). NCBI lineage: Eukaryota > Viridiplantae > Streptophyta > Magnoliopsida > Fabales > Fabaceae > Sphenostylis > Sphenostylis stenocarpa. Next base: position 5,134,213 of record OY731401.1, on the reverse strand, counting down.
GACAGTTCTGGGAATTTGATCCAAATCTTGGAACCACAGAGGAGCGTGCTAAGGTGGAACATGTTCGAAGACAATTCACCATGAATCGCTTCCAACATAGGCACAGTTCTGATCTCTTAATGAGACTCCAGGTGCATGCATGCAATAAATTGTTTCATAAAAAAATATTTTTTTTATTTTTTATTTTTAATGTTGTCCATAAAATCATTCGTTATTCGTCTATCGCTGTCTAAGAGTTTATCGGTAGGAGTAGATTTTTCTTTTATTAATCAAAACCTCTTGTAAACTATACAATTAAGTTTCTTACAAAGTATAAAACTCTCTTGATGCAGTTGATAATATCAATACATATGAATTTTATATACATCGCACAATAAAATTCAACACGAGTGTATATAAGAATCTAAATATATTAATGAAAAATTTGAATAATCTATAAATAAAAAAGATACATAACTTTTTTTTTTAATTATAATAAATAGATTTCACCTTACATATAAGGTTTTTATAAAATTAAGTTATACATTTTTTATTTTTATCGATTAAATTAAACTGTACTTCTATAGAATATTTGACGTTAATTTTGTTAAATTGAATTAAACACTTTTTTTTATTTTTAATAAAGATATTATTAATTATTGTGTGTCTTTGGTAGATTGAAAGAGTGAAATGGTTGGAGAAGGAAGAGAGTGAGATGAAGATAAAAGGAGAGGAAGATATAAACGAAGAAGTTGTGAGAAGAAGATTGAGAAGAGCCATGAGATACTTCTCAGCACTGCAAGCTGAGGATGGTTCTTGGCCTGGTGATTATGGTGGCCCCTTGTTTCTTCTACCTGGTTTGGTAACATTCTCCATTGAAATATTATAAAAAAAATATTAATGATTTTACATTCTTTATAAATAATCTCTGTCTCTTTTCTTTTCTATTAAAAAATGAAAAAAAAGACTTATATTATCTTTCACGTGTAGATAATTGGATTAACAGTGATTGGAAAACTTGATGAAGTGTTGACGCCGCAGCATCAAAGTGAGATGCGGCGCTATGTATACAATCACCAGGTACAACAAGTAAATTTCTATATTTGAAAATATTGTGTATTTACAATAATTTTTTAAAAATGAAAAATGAAAAAAAAAAGTGTTGATTTCGAATAAGGTGTTAACAGAATGAAGATGGAGGGTGGGGATTGCACATAGAAGGAAGCAGCATAATGTTTTCAACAGCTTTGAACTATGTGAGCTTGAGATTGCTTGGGGAAGGAATGGACGGTGGAGATGGTGCCATGCAGAAAGCAAGGGCGTGGATTCTTGATCATGGAGGAGCCACTTATATCCCTTCCTGGGGCAAGCTTTGGCTTTCGGTAATTAATAATATATTAAATAATCTTAATCAATAATGATCAAATTAATATTATTTTAAAAAAAACTATGGTTAATTATTGGATAATTTGAATATGTAAAAATAAGAAAAATTGAATATTTATTGGAATATGTAGGTGCTTGGTGTGTATGAATGGAGTGGCATGAAGCCAATTCCACCAGAGCTATGGTTGCTTCCTTACTTCGTTCCTTTCCACCCAGGTTCTTCTTAATTTTATTTATGGAGGAAATAATTAAAAAAATATATTTTTTAACCTTCTTTTTTATAAATTTATTTATTTATTTTAATATGTTATCTTATATAAGACGCTAATATTGAATTAAGAAAATATAATGAAAAAAGTTTATTAAAAGCACGTGATGTTAACTTGCAGGAAGAATGTGGTGTCACACGCGATTAGTGTATCTGCCAATGTCGTATTTGTACGGAAAAAGATTTGTGGGTCCCATTGATGATATTGTTTTGTCCCTGAGAACAGAACTCTATCCCCTTCCTTATCATCTTCTTGACTGGAAGGAGGCTCAAAATCTATGTGCCAAGGTCCTTTTTCTGTTATTTTTTTTCTTTATTCTTAATGTGATAAAAAAAAATCTTTTTTATATAAAAAAATATCATGTTAACTAAATATATATAAATAAGTATAAATTTTATCTATGAATTAGATATGACACCATAATTATATTTTGTGAATGAATTAATATTGCAGGAAGATCTGTACCATCCATGTCCAATGATCCAGAATATTTTATGGGGTTTTCTTAAGAACATAGGAGAACCTCTACTTGTGCAGTGGCCATTCTCCAAGTTAAGGGAGAAAGCACTCCATTATGTAATGCAACATATACACTATGAAGATCAAAACACAAATTATATATGTATTGGTCCAGTTAATAAGGTAATAACCAACCATGTTACCATTTCCACACTCTCTTGAAAACCTCATAAGTTTATTACAAGTATAACTTCAAATTTTCATGTCAGAATTGGTAACATTCTTTTTTAAATTTTTAAGCGATCTTAACCACACTGATAAGTGTTATGAATAGGTATTAAACATGGTTTGTTGTTGGTTGGAGAACCCCAGTTCTGAGGCATTTAAGTTTCATATTCCAAGAATCAAAGACTATCTCTGGCTTGCTGAGGATGGAATGAAAATGAAGGTTCTCTATATATACATCAATTAATTATATTCTTTGTTTCTGCATTATGGTATTAAGATTTTATCACAAAAATAAAGAATCTTTGTCTACATAGTATAAATGAAGAATTTCATTCCAATAATTGTGAATAAGATCTTTAAAGAAAAACATTTCAATGTCCAAATGTTTAAAAAATTAAATTAATCCTTATTATATTATATTTGTGGTAAGACATAGATTTTGACCTATAATTTTTAAGGTTAAATTACTTATCATTAATAAATAATAATAAAATATAACAGATGAAAAAATATTAAATATTTTATTCAATAATATATATATATATATATATATATATATATAACAAAAATTTAAATAAGTAAGATCCCCTCAAAATTATCCAAATGTTTAAAAAATTAAATTGATCTTTATTATATTACATTAATTATATTTTTATTAATGATATAATGAGTCAATAATATATCATTTATAAATAAGAAAAGAATATAAAAATTATTAAAAAATATAAAATATTTTTTGTATAATATATTTAATAATTTATTTTAATATTTATAAAAATAATAATTCAATATTATAAATATATAAATAATTATATTTAGTCATCGTTAAATTTAAAAATTAAAATTATAAATATAAATTATATATATATATAAGTAACATGTTAAATATTTATTTTTATCATCAATATTATATATATATATATATATATATATATATATATTAAATTAAGTGATATGAAGATCTTATATTTTCTATATTAATAATATATATTATAATTAATGTAAAAAAATTAAAATAATCTGTGTAAATTTTTTTTATGATAATAATAATATAATTTATTAATAAAATAGTTCATAATAATTATTATGAATGGTGTCTTAAAAAATTATTTTGATAATAAAATATTTTAGAAATAACATTTAAAAATGTAAAGAAATTTATTATTTAAATTAAATTGATAACACCTCAAATTGGTGATTTATTTAAAATTTTGATTTGTGATTAAATATTGGTATGTGAATTCTAATAAAGGAAGTTGAATGTTAGGGATATAATGGTTGTCAATTATGGGAAGTGGGCTTTTGTGTTCCAGCAATATTAGCTACTAATCTTGAGGATGAATATGGATCAATGCTTAAGAAAGCCAATAATTTCATAAAGTACTCACAGGTAAGCTATGTTGATTGAAAGTTGTGGTTGAAGAAATTAAGACTATGAAATATTGATTACTAAGAATACATTGCTTTGAGTTTGAAGATTACAGCAAACAAGTCTGGTAACCCAAGTCAATGGTATTGCCACACTTCTAAAGGTGGTTGGCCCTTTTCAACTGCAGACCAAGCTTGGCCTTTGCTTGACTGCACTGGAGAAGCCTTAAAGGTGATGCCGATCATAATCATAATGAGTTGATTTTTATTACTTTCATTTAAATTTTATGTTCTCAATAGTTAGTGTCAGGTTAAAAAACAAACATACTTAATAAATATATATATATATATATATATATATATATATATATATATATATATTTATCTTCATATAAAAATATGATAATATATAAATATCTATAATATTTATCTTCAATAAGATTGAATTAAGTATTTCATATTTTTTAAGATATTATTATAACTAATGGTAGAGATGTTAATGAACTTAACGACTTATTATTGAAATATTTATCTTTAATATAAAGGGTACGATAAAAAAATCTTTTTCGATATAAAAAAATATGTTAAAAAATCTTGTATGAACTATATATATATATATATATATATATATATATATATATATATATATATATATATATATATATATATATATAAATAAATATTCTTCCACACGAGAGAATAGGTTAAGAAATCTTATATTTACTACAAATATTATAATATTTACATAAATGAGCATAATATTCCTCTCGTTAAATTAATTTTGTAAGATTGGGTTAGATATTTTACTATCTTTTAAGATAATTATTTTAAAATAAAATTTAATATAATATTATATGCTAAAATAAAATTTAATTAGGCCATGGATGAACTTTTGAAACATATGTATTACTAAGGTAAGAATTTGTTGAATCATTTGTGATATGAGATTAATTTGTTTAACATGTCCTTATTTTCTTAGGCTGCAATTTTGTTATCAAACTTATCACCTGAGGATGTTGGGAAACCAATGGAAACAGAACAACTATGTGATGCTGTTAATTTCATTTTATCCCTCCAGGTACCCATCATTTCAACCAATATATATTACATTAATTAGAAAAAAATCATTGAAAATCTATGTAAAATCGAAACTAACATTAATCAATTATCATTTTCATAATATTCCAGAATAAAAATGGAGGCTTTGCATCCTATGAACTCACAAGATCTTATGCATGGCTAGAGGTAAAGTTTACACCACCAATTATTTTTTATAAGATGAAATTTTTTTATTGTTGGTTAGAGTCACTTGTCTTTATTTATAATTTATTTATTTTTTTTACTTCTTTATTAAAATATTATGATATATCTATGTGTTTATCATATTTTGTTTTTGTTGCAGAAAATAAATCCAGCCGAAACATTTGAAGATATCATGATTGATTATCAGTATGCACAGCATATTTTCTTGTAACTTGAATATGGTGGTTATTTAGAATTGTAACAAATAAATGAGTTGATAATTTTCTGATAGGTATGTGGAATGTACATCATCAGCAATAGATGGTCTTGCCTTATTCACACAACAATATCCAAAATATAGAAGGAAGGAAATAGAAATTTGCATTGCCAAAGCAGCAAATTATATCCAACACATACAGTTAGATGATGGCTCATGGTTTGTTTTCTAGTCCACAAATATTTCTTATTTAATAATTTTCTTATTTTAAATATTAATTCTTATTATAATGATATCGAATAATCAAATAATATATTATTAGTAAATAATAAATAAATATAAAAATATAAAAAAAAGTGAAAAATTAAATTTATATATATATATATATATATATATATATATATATTTAATGATTATTAAGTTTGAGTCCAAAATCATAAATGTTTAACTAATACTAATCATAAATTAAAAAAAATAGATATTAAGTTATTACTTTGATATAAGTAAATATGATTAAAATATTATTATTATTTTTGATATTTTGTTATATTTTTACCCATATATAAATAAAATACATGAATAAAATATATATTTATATGAAATATATTTTCATATATCAAAAATATTCTACGAATTCTCGTCTAATTAAACAGGTATGGATCATGGGGAATTTGCTACACCTATGGAACATGGTTTGGAATAAAGGGGCTAATAGCTGCTGGTAAGAGTTACCAAGATAGCCATAGCATTAGAAGAGCATGTGAATTTTTGCTTTCCAAACAACAACTTGATGGTGGGTGGGGAGAGAGTTACATGGCATGCCAACACAAGGTAAAATAACTTCCTTTCCCCTCACAAAATCATTGTCTTTCATAGATTCATTTTTTAAACACACAACATAGTTTTCCACTTCACTACTTAATGAATCAACTTTAACCCTAAATAGGTATACACAAATCTAGAAGGAAACAAGTCTCATGTGGTCAACACTTCATGGGCTATGTTGGCACTTATTGAAGCAGGACAGGTATCACAAATTTCAATTAATTTTTAACTTATCAATAAATCTATTTTGTTTTATTTTTTCATGAAAAAAAAAAAAACTTGTCCAAATATCTCACAATGGTTAGAAAATAGTATGAGTGTGATTGTTTATTTGATGGTTTAGGGTGAAAGAGATCCCACCCCATTGCATCGTGCAGCCAAGGTTTTGATCAATTCACAAATGGAGAATGGGGAGTTTCCCCAGCAGGTAAAAATTTTCATACAATTATTATAAAACTCATAATGTTAGAAAATATTGATTTTTTTTTCTTTAAATAAAAACAAGCTGATTCAACCCTAAATATTAAATATGTTTCAATTAAATAGAAAAATGTATTATGATTATAAATTTGATTTGAAAATTAAAGATATATAATTTGATGTGCATGTATTTAACAAGTACCTAACATGGTATTTGTAGGAAATCATAGGGATTTTCAGCAAGAATTGTGCAATCAGTTACTCGGCATATAAAAATATATTTCCGATATGGGCCCTTGGAGAATATCGAAGTCGTGTTTTGCTTTCTCTGAATAAAGGATCATGAGCAACAATAAGTCCCAAGGGTTTTCTTTTATGTTTTTTTTTTTTTTCATATCTCACCTGCTTCTCTTGCATTTGGATACTCACTTACCCCATTTGCTACAATAAAGGAGGCAAAATAAAGTGTAACAACGGTTGAAAATATATGTATTATTGAAAAATGTAAATTGCAATTTCATTTAGACAAAATAGGTTAAAATTTTGGATCGACTAAAAATTTAACTAAATGAAGTATATAATTGAAACGAAATTCACACCTTACAACTCAGAGTTTAACCTATTTTATTTCTAATAACGTATCGGAGTCAAGTTATAGTGATATTGAAACGATTGAATTATCATTTATCAGTTGTTGAAATCACAAAATTAGTAGAATTATGATTCTAATACTCACTCACAAAATCACAACCCGACCTATTTTACCTTCGTCGGTTATTTGTCATCTTGAAGGTAAGTCTACCTCTTCTAAACTTCAACTTGGTCAAAATTGCTACAATAGGAGCCTCCTTCAAGATCATAGTGAAAAACATCATACAAACAAATATCGTTTCATTAATGTTCTATTATCCATACAAAATTCACAAAAGTTTGAGCTATAATGAAGGTCCATGACATCACAATAATGAAGACCTCGTTCTAAATGTCTAAAGAATTCGAATTCATGATGCTTCATATCATGTTAATAAACTGTTCATACCGTACACATTGAAATCAAGCAGTCTGGGTTCTATTAGAGCCCTCTGCTTGTTTCAACATGTATTCTTTCTTCATTTCCTCCAAAATAGAATCATTGGTGCTGTAAAAGAATTAACAAGAGATATCAATTTCGCATCCATAGCTGATGATACAACTTTGGTTGTATGGGTAAATTAAGCTGATGATAATGGCAGCAAGAGCAGTGGGAAATCAAATTTACATGAAGAACAAGAATGATAAACAATAATTAATGCTAATACTGACTGATGTTTCTCCAATTTGGTCACAGACTTGATGGAAATTTAGAAATAACTAACGTCTTGGAACAAAAGAGGATGAACTGACAGAAGGTATATGATAAGGATATGCAGTTCCCAGTTCCTCCACTCTTTCCCCCAAAACAAAAATGATTTAAATCATCAGACTAATATGCTATGAATGTGTATGTCAACTTTTGAGTTTCCATGGTTCCAGAATAACACAATGAAACAATGAAAAGAAAGAAAGTACTATCTAGACAATCTAGCACAAATCAAGCCCTGCAAAACCAAATCAACTTTAGATCAACAATATAAATATATTTTCAAAGACTACAATTTCACTATATGATTGGAAATTTGGAATTTACAGTTGGTAATCCACTGTGGTAGACATTGATCCTTCTGAGGTAATATATGCACACCTAAGATCTGTTACAAAGGACTGAGGCCGATTTGCAAAGCAGAGTGAAAAAAACAAGCAGTTAAGATTTTCTTTTTTTTTATAAGATAGGAGACTTCTATTCTGTCCTTTATATGGAACTACTTATCCACACAGGAATCTTCTAAATCTGTGAATAAGAACTAACTAGGAAGTACATAAAAGTTGAATTCCTCAAGGTACTTTTACTTTGCCTTCTAAGGCCTCATGTATGGCAATGGTTGTTTGTTATTAAGAGGTTGAGCCTTTTATCATTTTGTAAAAGGTTATTGATGAAAGCATTTTATTTATAAAGCCAATTAGGAGATTTTTTTTCCACAAACACTAATTGCAGAAGGGAATAAAATGAATCAACGAGATAAAATGAATTGAATTTCTAATGAGATAAAAATCAACATATACACCTCAATTGTTTCGAAAGCTGCTCTATCATCTAATTTTTCAAAAGCACCTATTGGGCATGTTTTGGGACAACTTTGAAAATTAGATTATTTCCGTGAACCATTATATGTATAATTGATTATAAATTATAATCACCAAAAGTGAATTTAAAATTCCATAATTTTATTAATCAAATTGCTCATAAAATTCAAGAATTCAAATTCTTTTAAAATTCTCTATCAAAACAACATGGTCTGTCATAAAGTATTTCAAATTCTCTATAGAAATGAATTATCCTCCAAAAATTATTCTTCCAAACACACTTAAGAGTTTACTCCAAAAAGAATTGTGTGAGCACAACTTCAACGGAAACTTACCAAGATATATGGGCAACGTGTACAGCTTTAAGGTCTATCTGGCTTTAAAAACTTTTCATGTTCTAATTTCTAGTTTCAGCATTAATCACAAATTACCTTCTTTTCAATTTGCTTCTTGTTTTCAATGATTTATACAGGAAACGTGAAAACAGCAGACAAATATTTGAATACAACAAATAGAGTGAAAACATGGTGTTCATAATCATTAACGAAAACAGGACAATTGAAAAAGGCAAATGAGGAATAAAACTTTGCCTCTTCTTGAACAGGCTAAGACTGAGTCTCTTTGAATTCACCTTTATCTATCCCTTATCCTTATATGTTTTCACTTGTTATATCTTCCCTGAATATAAACTAGGACTGATAAACCCTCCTGAACTACATTAAGAACTTAAATCTTCGGTTCAACAATTATATCAAGAATTCTGAACAAAACAATAAGATGCACAGACACAAAAGAGAATCAAGAATGAAATGAACAGGCAACAGCTACAAATAGCAGACAGAAATGACTAAAACAAAAATTTAAACAGCCAACCAATCAGTAATCTTCTTAAAATATGACTTTTAAGGTAATCATTATCAAACTCAAAAATTTTACCACGCAACTGGGATGACAGTCTAAAATAACTTAACACTTAGAACAAATGCATTCAACTTGACTAGAAATCAAATTCCACTTTTCTTGTTCTCCACAAAACAATCCAAGAATTGAATCAAAGAAACCAAGGAATGATTCATTTCACAACAGAGCTTACAATTGGTGAAGGCAATCATTCAACTCTTTAGCTTGTTGGCGACAGCGCCACACAACTGACAGGGTTTTCCCAGAAGCGCATTCAGCATACTTTGCCGTGTAACGATCACACTCCTTCAGTGCCTTCTGCTTCATTTTGCTGCGCAAAGCTGCAAATTTGACGATACACCATCACATTAATGTCACCAATTAAAAAGAAAAAGAAAAAATAACTTGATCTTAATCATAACCCCGTCTTGGATTCGTACGAGAACTACCAATTTAAATTAAACCCACGATTAACTAAAAGGGTTCCCATTTCTTCCTCCAATATCATAAATTTCTGCACTTCTTTTTCTGTAAGCAACGAAACGGTGAGTTTAGGTTTTAGGGTTAAAGAAAAAAATAAAAAAGGTGGTACCTTCTTCCACCTTCTTCTTAACGTGATTCTCGCGTGCGTCTTGAATATAACCCATTGAGGTTTGAGAATGAGATTGAGATTATGCTTTAGATATTTGTTCGTTCACTGAACAAAACTCAGTTGGGAACACAGTTTTTTTTTTTTCGTACAAATGCACTCCATTCTTACCATCCCTAATATATTATCCTTTAATATATTAATTTTTTTATAATATTTATATAATTAATTTATTTTATACTTTTAATTTTAGTATTGTTAAATATAAATCAATTATTGAAAGCAGTGTTTAAGGGATAAGATTACTCGAGGTACCCTAATATTAAGCATTTTGCAAGAATTTCATGTACAAGTATTAAATTGAGTTAATTCGACTAATGACTCATAGTTAAAAGTAAGCGAGTTTAACTTAATTTATATAAGATATTTTATAATCTAACACAATTTATTAATTCATTACATATTATATTAGGTGGATTCTCTCGTTAATTATATTTTATTTTTTTATTTTTTTTAATAAGTAGAAGTAAATCACATGATTAAAAATACAATGATGTAGTGACTCAATAAATATTATGACGTGATTGAAATACGATAAACATTAAGGTATAATTGAAGCATAGTGGCGTGATGATACGATAAATGTGGTGGTGCGATAAATACAATAACACAAGAAATATTGTGGTGTGACTGAAACGTTGTGACGTAACTGAAACATAATATCACGACAAACCAACGAACACGGTGGTACAACGAACCAATAATTATTTTTAAAATTTAAAATAAATGGTAAGTTAAAGGTCAATCTACTAAAAAGTTTCAGAAGACCTTAATTGAACAGAGATTTTAGATCGATTCATTCAACATTACAATTATGATCGAGGTTATAGTTTAGGTCATTATAGAGGTCATCGCGACCGAGGACGTGGACAGTTTGAAGGACGAGGAAGAGGACGTGATCATTCGAGAATGGAAGGGCAATCAACAAATAATTGTCCTCAAAGCACTACAATTGATGATAGGCAAATGAGAGGAGTTATGAATACGAGTGCAAAGGGTTTTGTTGAAGGAGGAAGTACAAGTTCTGAGCAAATGATTGTCCTCGGAGAACCATAAATGATGAAGGACAAATGAAAGGAGTTATTACAGGGGGTTTTGTTGGAAGAGGAAGTATAAGTTCTGCTAAAAAATGACACTTAAGAGTATAAACAATGTTAACATAGCTCGATCATAAGACCCGGAAACGCTACCTCCTATCACTTTTACGAGTGAAAGTTCAAATGATCATCTACAATATAATTCAACTATAACCACTATCTATATTGCTAATATGGTAGTAAAGAAATCATTGATAGATTAAGGGAGTTCAACTAACATACTCTATTAGACCATTTTTTAAAGATGAATACTTCACATGATTTGATACCACCATACCCTAGTTGTTAGTTGAATTTGTTGGAGAAAGGGTTCATACACATGGATACGTTAATTTGTTGACAACCTTTGGAAGTGATGAGCAAAGCAAAAATCTTCTAGTAAGATATATATTAATAGAAGTTGACACTTCTTATAATGTGTTAATAAGAAGAAAGACGTTAAATAAGCTTGGAGCCATTCTTTCTACTCCATATATGGCCATGAAGCTTCCTATTGAAGGAGGACACATAATTACAATTAAAGCAGATCCCAAAGAAGTAAGAGAATGTTATGCATTTAGCCTTAAAACAACTCTACTCTTTAAAGCGAGTGAGAGAAGATTGTTCCTAATAGGCATCTGTCAATAATATTGAAGAAGTAAATGTTAATCCTCGGCATGAGGCGAGACGATCACCAGGGCTTTGATGAGCCAATATCATATTTTTAACTCAGATTACATCCTGGGCAGACAACTCAAATTAGAGAAAGAATAGAAGCCAATTTGTGAAGTCACATAAAAAAGATACTCCATAAAAAAAAAAAAATTAGGAGCCATGATCTCTATGAGAAAATAGAAGTATTAAAAATTATTAAACTCCAACACAATAAAAATAAGTTATATCTTAATTATGAATCGAGATTTATAAAGGTTCTTGATAAAAAAACACATATGACATGTCTATACAATTAATTGTGTAAGAAAGACTTGATAATATTTTTATAATTTTCTTTATCCTCAAGAGTAAGCAAGTGCTCGACAAGAGATTTAAATTTATGAGGAACTCTCCAATATAAAGGGAAACGAGGATTGTGATCAAGGTAGAAGAAAATACATTGAGAAGCATCTTCTTGAGCACATTTAAATTTGAAAAAGCAACTCTTAATTTTTTTTAAAAGAAGAAAAGTAGATAGTGAATAAATTGTTGTGTTAAGAATCATTTAGAGATACCAAACCAATTTTGGAACCATATTTTAACTGATAAAAATATAAAAATTTATTAATAATAGGTGACAAATCTATAACATCGCATAAAACTTAGAAAGCTTTCAGAAAAACCTAACTATTAGGATGAAGTTGGTTAGGTGCAACATAAAGGATAGACAAAATATCCCAGTAAAAGGAAGAAGGATGTTCAAACCCTTAAATAGACATTCATATACAAAAGTGAAATCCTCAGAGTTTAAAGCAACTTTCATGTACACATGCCCAGAAGAAGAACAAGTTTCAGCCAAAATGAATGTAACATCAAAATAAGAACAAATGTCATAAACTTTACAAACATCTTCTACTAAGGATGAAGAAGTGAAAATGGAGGAATAATGTCTTACTTCCCCAAGAATCCAAGAATATTCGGGATTAAAAATTGGGGAAAATCTACCCTTTTGAGTTCTTCTAGTAGAAATCTAACCTATTTTAGGATTTTTGGAAGACATGTTAGTGAAGTCACCAGAAAAAATAGTTGAAGACATGATAAAGGAAACATACCTAAGAAAAGATTTGAAAGAAATAAATTCTCAGAAGAAGGCTTGAGTATGGAATGATGAAGAAATTGAAAACCAATGAAGGAGATATCCACCACTTGTCGAGCATAATAGTTGAGAAAAGAAACCTCAAGATAGTGCTACATAATTGCTAAAATTTCTCATTAATGCATGTTAGAAGTCATGCTAAGAAGGTGGAAAGACCATGGTTGGGAACCCATGGGTTGATCTAATTTATATGTACAAGCTCATATTTTTATAACTCTGATATTTGTTAAAATTTCTCATTAATACATGTTAGAAGTCATGCCAAGAAGGTGGAAAGACCATGGCCGGGAACCCATGAGTTGATCCAATTTATATGTACAAGCTCATATTTTTATAACTCGGTATTTGCTAAAATTTCTCATTAATGCATGTTAGAAGTCATGCTAAGAAGGTGGAAAGACCATGGTCGGGAACCCATGAGTTGATCCAATTTATATGTACAAGCTCATATTTTTTTAACTTGATCTTTCAAAGCTCATAGTAAAACACTCGATTATAGAAGAACTCTCGACTTAAAAGATTAAAAACTCTTCAGTTTTATGTTTTGAGTTTAGGGGGCTTATATACCTTCCGAGATTATTATTATTATCTTAACGGAAAGATTCCACCCAAATATTTATATTGAATACTTGTTAATACTCATTATGACGATTAATTATGCACAAAGAATATTGTCATTCAATATTATAATTAAATATATTAATGAATATTATTTATTCAAAATAACGTTAATAAGATGTTTATAAATTATGTTATCTTATATAATAGAGATATCTTCAAAAATACCAGACTTAAACATCGAAGTGTTTTTGCATGTGGACCTCCTCATTTTTAGCATTCACCAGAGTTCGGGTCTAATAAGTGCAACTTAGACCAGATTGTTCATGAACAAGACGAATTAGTTCAAAATATTTGTAATGTTTTTGTCATATTTTCTATTTTGGCAAGAACACTTGGCACCCATCGTGGGGTCCAGTGAAATACGAAGCATGTCACCTTGTACATCGATCATCTCAAATTGTCAAGATGAATGTGAAGGATATCCTCAATTCTTTAAAGCTCTACATAAAGAAAGTACAAAAAAAAAATGAAGAGAAGTTCAATCTAATAAAGTAAAACATCATGAAGAAGTGGAGGCTTTTAGAAGGCAGAATGCAAAAGTGGAGAAGTAATTACAAGCTTTAGTCTGATCCCTTTCAAGACATCCTCATTCATCTCGATATCAATCTCAATTATGGTACCTATCGCCCTCTCATGAGGATGATGCTTGGATAGAGGGAGAATATGATAGGCGTGATGTTGAAAATGAAGTTGAACCCGGGCCAAGTACGAAGAAGCCAAAGATTTATCATGTTCAAGGACAATCTCGGATGAAAATAGCAAGCACATTTATTCCAACAATTCTAGCAAAAGTCTTACCAAATGTGTGGAAAACACCCAAAATAGAAAAGTTTTGTGGCGGATCATATGCGAACAAGCATATCCAATCTTACTTGACTCAAATTTTGTATTCAAGGAGAATGATACCCTTTTATGTAAAGTTTTTCCCATGATGCTTAGAGATGTTACTCTCAAATAATTCTATGGTTTTTCCACTAGGTCAATAGATTCATTTGAAGCGTTAACTCAAAAGTTTCAAACTAGTTTTGTAGTGCAAGGTCATATCGATCAACCTCGCTCACATTGCAAGTACTAAGACAAGAAAGAGGTGAACCATTAAGTAAGTTCATGGAGACGATTAATGAAATCAACCTTAACTTGAGTAACCTTTCTCATGATCTAATTATTCATTCCTTGATATCTAGGTTAAGGCGAAGTCCATTTTTAAATAGTATATACATGGATTACCCTAAATATATAGAGGAACTTAGAACATGATCTACTTAGTTCATACAATTAGAAGAAGGTATTGGGACTAGAAAAAAGAGAGTTATTAGAAAAAGGAGGTCCATCTAATAGGTACAACTGAAAGAAAAAAAAAAAGATATACAAGAGAAGACAAAAAAAAAAAAAGGAAGTTCACTCCTTTTAATGTTAGCATCGAAATAATTTTTCAAAAAACTTATAATTTGGAGCTTATCAAGTTACCAAAACCTTTTTACCATCTATAGATGCATATAAATCATTCAATATTACAATTAAATATTACACAAAATAACATTGGTAAGAGCTTTATAAATTGTTATTTCATATAATTGAGTTATCTTCAAAAATATCATATACTCACTTAAGTATCAAAATATCTTTGTAGATAAACTTTCTTATTTTTTACATTTATCATAACTCATACCAGATTATTCCTAATCAAGACTGGTTAGTTCAGAATCTTTATATTGCTTTTGTATATTTTTTCTTTTGACAAAAAATATTATTTTTTTACTAAAATAAATTATTTTTATGCTAATTGACTTATTATTTACTAAAACAATTTATAATAAGTTTACCTAATTTGTTATTATTTACTTCCATCTTAATCTTTTATATATATATATATATATATATATATATATATATATATATTTTTATTTATTTATTTATTTATTTATTTTTAACTTATTCAATCTTAATTTATCTTGAGAATGGATTGATGAATTATGGAATTACTATGTCAAAATTTTAGTTATATTTTTAATATATTTTTAACTTAAATAAGTTGATTATATAAATATTTTTAATTTTTATTTATTACTTAAGATAAATTAAAAAATTATTATATGTGTATATTAAATTATTTATCGAATTAATATCACAAATAATATATTTTAAAAAAAATTACTTAAATAGAATCGTAGGTTTATTTACTCAATTATATATATTTATTGTTTTGTTCATACACAAAATTTAATAAAAATAAATAAATTTATCTAATATAACATAAATATTTTCCTTTTTTTCCTCATTTATTTTCTTATTATTCTCTCTTCATTTTTTTCTCTCTTTATCTCTCGTTCTTCTCTCACTCCATTTTATTCTATTCTATTTTATTCTTCAATTAAGAATATTAAATTAAAACTTCATAACATAAGTCTTTTATTATTCGTGCCAAACAAAAATATTTAAATAATCAAGAAATACTATAATTTAATATATTACATTTAAAAAAAATATTATATGAAAAATTTGAGATATTATAAATATTATTATTATATTATAATTATTAAGAAAAATTAAATATTTATTTTAAAGTGTTTTTTAATAAATATTTTTTAAAATTACTTAATCTAATTAATTATCATAATTCAAAATTACTATAATTAGGTGTAATTATTAAATAAAAAATATATTTAATTTATAAATATTTGATTTTTTTTAATTAGATAAAAAATAAGATAGAAAAAAAGCATAAATTAAAAAACATAAAAAATGAGAAATTTATTTAAAAAAATGAAAAACTACGTATAAATAAATAGTAAACAAATTTATTTAGATAAATAAATTCATATAAACTCTATTTAAATAATTTTTCTTTTAAAATATATTATTTTTAAAATTCATCATGATATAATCTTAATTCTCCTCTTAGTAAAATTGAAACACATGAAAGATTAATTTATTATTATTATTATATTTTTTAAAAATTTCATATTAATATAATAGGATATTAGTTCATAAATTATTAATAATTATGCGTTATGAAATGGAATAGCTTAAAAATAATATTTTAAAACTAACTTTTCTTTGTTATGTGGATACTAATGATTTTATTTCTCCTAATCCTAAATTAATTACATGTGACCATTTCATCGTGTTTTCTACAACCAAAAATCTATTCTTCAATCAAATTTAACAATAAAAAATCACAAAAACAAAATCAATTTTTGTTATTTATTAATTATATTATTACTTTTTAAATCGATTGCTTTCATTTGGTTCTTTGTTTGAAAATCGGAAATCAATCTAAATCAACTAAAATTAAAATATATATTATTAAAATTAAAACATAAAATAATATTTATTATGAATAACAATTAATTTCTTATATGAAATATAAAAACATATTAAATAAATTTAAAATATGAATACCATAATTAATTACTATATTTTTATAATATAAATTTTTTATTTAATAATTGATTCGTTATAATATGTTTAACAACTTTATAATAGAGAACACAAAATCGTGAAAATCAAATTGTAAAATATTGATTTTATTTTATTCGGATTTTTTAAAATTAAAAACAAACCAAATTTAATCATATTTTAATTTTTATATTCATTTAAGATTATTTTTTAATACAAAACTGAATCAAATTGTACCACTAACAATCCTAATGCATATTTTGCATTTTTTTTTCTTTTTTTCTCTACTAAATAATAAGTAAAATTATTCTGGTGTTTAAGAGAGAATGTATAAATCTTGTTAAATTGCTTCAAAAAGAAAATAAAAATGTTAAATGGTCTCCAAAAGTTACTCAAATTAGTGGCTATATTAACTCGAAAGACTAATATTATTTTAGTACAAAGTATAAATACTGTTAAAAAACATTTTTTATTAATTGAAATTAATTTATATATAAAGTAAAAAAAATCAAAACAATATATAAACGAATTTTCGCTAATTAATTTATATATTAATTATACAAAAGTAATTTTGAGGTAAAAAAGTGTTTTTAATCCCTTTGCTTTTTTCATATATTTATCTTTTGAGTCTTATTTTTTTTAAATTAATAAATTCCATCATTTAATTTTTTTAAATATGTAGTTTTAATAACTTTTCATATTTAAATATGTTTTTTTCACCTAATAAAATTAAATATAATTTGAATAATTTTATTTATTTAGTAACATTTTGTTCATTATAATAAAATTGATTAGAGGTCTACATATATAATTTTAACATTTAAGGAGTTATTTTCAAAATATAAAATTAAAATTAATGTTAAAAAATATAAGAATAAAAACATATTTAGCTGTCATTTTAGTTTTAGTTTATGAGAGAATAAATATTTGTTTGTTTAATGTTTTTAAAAATATTTTTTGATTTTTTAGGTTTAAAAATGGTAACTGTTATGTTAAAACCGTTTTTAAAAGACATATTCCTTCCGCACCCTCGTATTTCAAACCCATGTTTATCTAAAAAGACAATAAAATAGGTTCTAAATTCAATTTTTGAAAGCTTCATGAATTTTTAGTTGAAAGTTTTTTTTAGAAAAGTTCTGAAATCAAATTTTCAGAAATAATATGAATTGATATTTCTAGAAGTTTTTTTTGAAACGTTTCAACAATTAATTTTTCAAAAATATTTTAAATATTGACTTTTTAAATAGTGAAGTTATTTTTCAAATTTTATAATTTATAACTTAAATCATATGTATAAAAAATCATTTTGAGCTTTAACTTTTCGAAAACTTTTTGAATTGATTTTTATGAAAGTTTTTCAAATAGTTTTCTGAATATTCTGAATTGATCTTTTCTAAATTTAACTTTCATGAAACTTTATGAATTGATAGTGTCGAAAGGATTATATTTCAGGTTTCATAATTTAGAATTAAAAAAAAAAAATATATATATATATATATATATATATATATATATTTACACATCCATTTTTAGTTTTTTCATTCAAAATACTCAAAAATATGTCTTCAAATGAATAATTTCATCAAATTAAAAAAAATGTTATCATCTTTTTAAATAAATATTTATAGAAATTTATAAATAAAAAAATGTGGATTACAAGGAGAATATGTCTTTTTCTAAAACCTGTTTTTGTTTTTCAGTTTCTAAAAATTTATAATAAAATAATAAAATATGTATTTTATTTTTATTAATGACTATTATTCTTCTCTCAAATAATTATTCATTTTTATTATTATAAAGTTATTAAAATTAATTTTTAATTTTGTTATTTTTTCCTTTTAAAATAGTTTTTAAAAATAAATTTACTAAAAAATTTATTAAAATAGTTTTTTGTTTCAATTTATTTTCAAAAATAATTTTTTAAATTATCTGTAAGATTATTATTAAAAATAAAATAAAACCCTAAATTAATTGTTAATTTATTCGTAGTGGATTTAGTTGAGCGATTGCTTTCAAAAATAGTGTTCAGAAACACCAATTCGTAAGCTCCACGCACTAAGCGTCTGTGATAATCTTCTTTTTCTTCTCCACTCTCGCTCTCTGTCACTCACTCCAACCTTCATGGATTCCCATTCCCATATCATTGCATGGTTTGTTCTCTCTCGTTCTCTATCACCATTTATCTTTCTTTTTCTTCTCTCAGTCTAAGGAGTTTGTGTGTTCGAGTAACTTTCTTCAGGGGCTCTGGTGAAGATGGTCAACTAGGAATTGGCAGCAACGAAGAGAAAGAATGGGTTTGTCTCGTCGAAGCTCTTCAACCCTACCGTTTCCGTTCCGTCGTCGCTGGCAGCAGAAACTCCCTCGCCATCGGTGACGACGGCAAAGTATCTTAATCTCTCTCTCTTTCTGTATATTTCTTTTCTTCAATTCGTTCATATAAATCGTGGGTGTCGTTCAAAATCTCATCTTTTTTGGTGGGGTGGCGGTTTCCTGTCTGGTGTAGTTATTCACTTGGGGTTGGAACCAAAGGGGCACACTTGGGCACCCAGCTGAGAGCAAGTCTGAGAACAAGATTGAGAACATTCCCAGCCAGGTTAAGGCTCTTTCCAATGTTAAGATTGTCCAGGTATGCATCCATCCATCCATTCTCTTTTAATTCATGACTATCGTGCTTATTATGCCCTTGCTGTTCTTTTTAATGGTTTGCTTATTATGTGAATATTGATAATGAATCACTTGTGGTTGTTAGGCGGCTATTGGAGGGTGGCACTGTTTGGCTGTTGATGATCAGGGCAGAGCTTATGCCTGGGGTATTATACTATTGTTCATTTCACTCCTCTTTTTTGCTTCCATTTCTCTCCTCCTTTTTGCTTCCATTTCTCCATCACAATTGTTATTGTTGTTGTTATTATTTTTTTTATTAGTAGAATTAGCATTGTTCAAAGTGGAAACGTCATTAAACGTACTAGGTGTGTCTTTAGTTTCATGGCAGATTTTATGCAATCACATTAGATCTTCACATGTTTGATCTCATGCTGATGAATTGATTCTGATTTAATGCAAATTTGAATAGCTTCCTCTGTTGGATAGAAATTTTATACTGAGTTTTACTATTAACTTGTTTTCATTTTTAAACCATCCAAACTAAAATCACAGCACTTCAAAATCAATTTCTTTCAAAATTAATTTTGCCAATGCTAAACACATACTAAACTGAAATCACACTGTTCATTTCAAAATTAGTTTTCCACTTCGATTGTCATTACCCTCCTTTCATTCCTTTTTAAACTCTACACTGTTCCGTCCACTTATTTTATTATAAAATCATCCAAACTGAAATCACATCACATCACGTCAAAATCAATTCTTTTAAAATGAATATTGCTAGTGCACATTGAAACACACACTGAATGTATTATCGTTTTCCACTTCAATTTCCATATACCCTCCTTTCATTCTTTTTCAAACTCTATAGTGTTCCGTCCACTTATTAGTTGAATGGCTCTTTGGACAAAATTATATGCATACATTATTTAAAGGACAAGGTAGTTGTCATAAACAAGGTTTTAAAGTTGTGATTTTTGGTATTGAGGAAAATTGTGGAGAAATGTAATCAATGCAATTGCTGTGGTGGAGACTCCAAAAAGCTTTACATTGCAATCATAATCATGGTCGTGGACCTTATATTTAATACCTTGGTCATAATATAGGTACAAAGTAATCTCAGTAGCCAAGTCATACAGTCATTGACTTACTGTGTACCAGATTCTTTTCAGAAGAAGTCTTGTAGTAAAAATGTAAAAGGTGACTACGAGTTACACGGATTGTGTACTGTACTACATACTTGATAACTATTGATTTATGTTCGGATAAAATTCTGAAGATTGGGTGGAATGCTATATATTCTTTTCCCTTTTAGTTCTCCAAAATTCAGAAAGAGTGTTGAAGTTTCCTTGATGTATATATTATCAAACTTCTAAGAGCTAGCATTTTTTATTTCAGGTGGAAATGAATATGGGCAGTGTGGTGAAGAACCTGAGCGCAAGGATGATACTGGTAGACCTTTAAGGAGAGATATAGAGATCCCTCAGCGCTGTGCTGCTAAACTTGTTGTTCGACAGGTAATTTATATATTCCAAGGCCTTACATGCTATGGTGGAACAAAAATTATTTGCCTTTGTTTTGTTTCTCTACCAGTCTTTAATGTTAGCTGTACATTTCTTTTCTTCAATTTATTAGTTTTTTATTTAACTATAATTCCTATGTAAGTCTTCATCTACCTTTCATCATCCATTTGTTGAACTCTAACTAAAACTACGAAAAAAGGAGTTAGATGTGAATGTCACTTTCAATATTTTGTCTTTGACAGAACATTATGGTTGCTTTTAGTCCCTGTAACTTTGTTGTTATTATTGTACAATTCCCATGTAAACTTAGTCGAATATCATACATGTCACATGATTTACTTTCAAGATGTATAAGTTGCTTTTTGCTCAATGCTTACTAGTTACTTTATCCCAGAGAAAAAACAATACGGTATTTATACATATTTCTTAAGTGAAGATCAAACTACAGCTTCTGATATGTTGGAAAGAAAATATTTGATTTTTTTTTCTTTTTTTTGGTTTCTTGATCCGTTCAATGCCCTATGAAACATGTTCAAAATAAAATTGGTTAAGCTCCAATGAACAATACTCCGGTAAACATATAATTGTTTTAGTTGACCTATTTATTCTTCATTTTTATTTTAAATGCATAACTCTAGTAATATTTAAGGTTAAACTTGTGATATGTGCTTTTCCCATAGAAAGAGTGAGTCTATCAGCTTGGCTTTTTTGCTGATGATGTGACAGGGAAAAAATCATTTATAGCTCCAGAAAACTTTAGTTGTTCATTTTAATTTGTTATGAATGTGGTACATCTGAATGACATGTGATTAGAATTGGTGTTACGACCTTAACCCCCATAGTCTTGCTCAATAAATTGAATTTGATACTTATCTGATAAGTGATTGTGCAATATATATTTTCTTATAGTGTTTGGGTTTGTGTAGAACTTCCACATCTTTCTTATAATTAATGTATCATTTGCATATTTGATCCCATGGATTTTGCTTTGTTTGATATTTTTCTAAGTGCTTGTGGTGCAGGTTGCTGCAGGAGGAACTCACTCAGTGGTACTTACACGTGAAGGGCATGTTTGGACATGGGGTCAGCCATGGCCGCCTGGTGACATGTAATTTTCATTTTTCCATAAGAGTAATAAATTTATTGAGATGAAGGGAATGAAATGCTGAGAAAAAGTACAATAAAGAATAATTCATATAACAAAGCAGAAAACAACCTTGTAAAAAGTTAAATTTGTCATATTTTAACTTAAAACGAATTGGTATTAAGTGAAGTTGTCCAACAAATATAGCTGCACTCCAAGAACTGAGTAAGTGATTTAGGACTTCGCAACACTCCCTTTGTGCAAATGTCTGCCAAATCAGGCTGAGTCTAATAGAATAGACAATTACCAAGATGATATAGGCGATGATACCATAACATATTTCATCTTAAAACAATTGATATTAAGCAAATTAAAACAACTGATATCAAGCAAAACTGTCCGATAGATATATAAGCCACATTTCAAGAATTGAGGCAAACATTTGAAACTTCCCCACAAAAATTCAAGTGATAAAGCCTAATTTCTAGATGTATTTGTTAGTGAACTTTTTAATTAAAAATAGTGGCAAAAACACACATAATCTTTTCCAAATCAAGTGACATGCCAAAGAAGCTTCCTTAACTAGAACTCCACACCAAACAAATGCTTCAAATTGTAGCATAGATGGCACTTTGCCACAAAACTTGGCATTTTTGCTTCTACCAAAAAAATTGTCAAGCTTGATCCAATGTTTTTCTTTTCATTGCCTTCTTTATAATACTATGCTGATATTATCTTTATATGAACTTAATTTACTTATCAAGATGTTTTTCTGTGTTTTAGTTTCCGAACAGTTTCTACTCTTAATACTAACTTATCTAATTTTTTTGCTTTATCTTACAGAAAACAGATTTCAGTTCCTGTTCGGGTTCAAGGTCTTGAAAATGTAAGGCTCATTGCTGTTGGAGCATTTCATAATTTGGCTCTTCAAGAGGATGGAACTTTATGGGCATGGGGAAATAATGAATATGGACAACTTGGAACTGGAGATACTCAGCCAAGATCACAACCCATTCCTGTCCAAGGACTTTCTGATCTTACTCTGGTTTGTATATCTTTCTCTGCAATCATGTTGTTTTCATCTTCTATGTTAGCAGACAGAATAAATAATATATTTTGGCTTGTGTACGAACTAATGCATATTTCTGTATAAACCAAGAATATAAAATTTCAAAATGATTTTTGAAACTCTCCTCTTAATTTTCATAGTAAGTAAGAAGTACTAGATCCAACAAGTGACATAGTTGATCCCCACATTTCTGACTCTCTGCATAATTGCTACATGTGCTCCTTTTGGTTACTTTTTTTTACTTTGTCAACTTTGTAGTAAGATGGTTTACACAACTATCATTGTTTCATGTCTTTTCTAGTGTTTTGCAAGCTATCATTGGCCAAAAAATGTGTTATAGGACAATCATAAGGCTAAGATGGCTTGTCCAGTTTGCCTTGTAGTTTTTTTGTTATAATATATACTCAATAGTGTAAATTTGTCTTTCTTATGAGTTGTGGTGTCAAATGTATTGCCTCAGCCTCTATCTAGTTTCACATAAACAAAGTGATAACAATATAAATGTGTATTATGGTATGCATGAATTGGGGAAAGTGTTTTTCGTTTTTACAAATAATTATAATGAATCACATTTCATTTTCACATTTATTTTTTTGCATTCAAAGATTTGTATAATAGTGAAAACAAAAGAATTTGTTTTCACCATTTTCTATACTCAATATGTTTAAAAGCAAGAAATAAAGTGAAAACAAAATGGTTTTGTCATGATTTTTGAACATAGGAAATAAAAATAAATTGTTATTTCAAGCCAAATAGTTTCTTGATTACTGAGACAAACTTTATAGTGATATCTGAAATTCCTCTTTATAAACTTGTGTGATTTAGAATCAGATATATGCTTGCTTCATATTGTAGGCATATATCATTGTTATAATATGCATTATAATGTGTGTGTATGAGCAGCTATTTTGGTGCACAAGCAAGTATTAAATTATGCATGTAGGTAGAAGGCGATGTATTGTAAATACTTAGCCTTTGTTTGGTATTGAAGAAATTAAGAAGATGAATGAAGATAGAACTAATATAAGTAGTTTGGTGGGGAGGAAAAATAGGAAAAATAAATTTAAATTGGTGGGATCCAATGTACTGTTTCTCACCTATTTCTATGCATCCCTATATCTCTTTCCCCATCACTTCTCTATTTCTCTTCAACCAAGCATATATAGTATCTATTTGTTTGTAGGGAAAATGTAGAATGGATAGTGATTAGTGTAGATAAATGAGCACAAAGAAAGTATTTCTTTCATTCGTTACCAAACAAGTGACAAAGAAAAATAGTGTAGGATCTTAATTAGGTCTCATGTGTTTTGCTTTTCACTCATATGAAGAGAAAATATTTATGTAGGTCGCAAATCCGTCGTGGTGGAGGGTGGATATGTGATTTTCCCTTTTCTCGCTTTTTTTCAACCTGTTTTCCTCCTTCGTCATTCTTTGATTTGGATTGATGTTCTTGGATTTTGTTTATGAACATTGATAGGTATTTTCTCTCTTCGTCCACTTGACTTGTGCAAAAATAAATTATGTTAAGAACCTGTTCGTATACAAGAATGACCCTTACATGAGATGAGGCTGCTAGGTGTGGCAGATCTAAGATGGTGGAGGCAAAAGATCTAGGATGGTGGAATCGAGCCCATGATTTTTCCCTTTGTCCTATCATTTCTTTTCCAATCTTCCCTTTTATTTGTGGTTATGGGCGGAGGTAGCGAATCTAGGGCTGTTCATTGGTCAGTTTGAATTGGATTTGGTTGGAAGAAAATAAAATCTGAACCAATCTAGAATGGCTTGGTTCGGTTTGGATCAATTGGATCTAATTATATGCAAACATAGAAAAATCTGTTTCGAGGAAATAAAAGATACATAATTTTTGTCCAAAAAATCACATTCAGGGTGGATCTGATTAAGTAAAAAATTGAACCAATTTAATTAGTTTGGTTTGGATTTTCGAG
Source organism: Sphenostylis stenocarpa (assembly GCA_963425845.1). Lineage (NCBI taxonomy): Eukaryota > Viridiplantae > Streptophyta > Magnoliopsida > Fabales > Fabaceae > Sphenostylis > Sphenostylis stenocarpa. Next base: position 5,108,979 of record OY731401.1, on the reverse strand, counting down.
TTGGTTAGGTTGATCTAAACTGAAGAACATCCCGGGTGGATCAATGGTGGTGGTTAAGAAGAGAGATTCTGAATGATGGAAGCAAATCTACTATTTTTCCCTTTATCTCTTCTTTTCTCCAATTTCCCCTTTTGTGGCAGATCTACGGTGGTGGATCTATGGTAGTGGAGGCAGCTGATATACAGTGGCGGAGGATGAATCTACAATTTCCCCTTTTTTTTTTTGACTTCCACTTTCCCCTTTTGTTTTCTTTTACTATTTCTCGTTCCCCTTTCTTTTTTTTTCTTCTTTGATATTCCCCTTCTCTTCTACGCCTGCGTTCTTTGACCCCTTTTCATGTTCTTGGATTTTGGCTATGAATATTGGTTTTTTTCCTCTTTTTTCACATGATCTGTGCAAAACATCAAAATTATAATGTTAAGACAGGTTCTTATAGAAGAATGATTCTTACATGTGTAAGAATTGTGTTAGCACTCTACTGGAATGTAAGAACTAAGAACCAAATGCTTAATTTAAGGACCCAAAGAAGAGCCTGCCATGGAGATGGTCCCAAAATCAGGTTAATAGGATATTTCTATAATTTTGTTGGTATAGTTCCATGCTTCCAGTGGGATCCGCTTGGTTAAACATTGGCTTTACTGGGGCAATATTTGGGTGTAAGATAGGGGTTGAGGATTGTTATGTATGTGTACCCTTCAAACTTTGAATATTTAATTATAGTTGAAATAGCTAATTTCTTTTATTAAATCTGTTTGGAACGCTAGGTTGATATTGCAGCTGGTGGATGGCATTCTACGGCATTGACTGATGAAGGAGAGGTACTTTTTTTTTTTTTCTTGTGTGTGGAATCTATTAGTTTTAAATTTTAATTTGAAGATATCCCTGTAATATATTTGAAGTCTGGGTTTAACTGTGTATATTTAGATTTTTTATTTTCACCTTTCTTCTGAAAATAGTTATGGTAGAAAACCATCTATACATTATTGTTTTTGAAAACAAATTTTGCATGAAAGTATATCTGCTTGTTAAACATTTTGTTTTTAGGTTTCTTTTTCAAAAGAAGCAATTTAAATGATGTATGCTCTTACAAAGTGGTTTAGACATGAGGATTGTTATCACTTATATACCATATTTTGACACTATCTCTAGTTAATTTGAGACTCGGATTTTTCCCAATATATTCTCTTGTGTCCAGCACTATTGAACTTTGTATGAGTGATATTATGATAGACTTTGATACCATCTTACAAAATGGTTCAGGCCCAACTCAAAATTTCTTAGTGCCAAGGATTCACAGTGGACATTTTTATGGCCATGTTTGTTAGGTTTTATGGGGAAAGCAAGGTTAATTGGTTAACAGGCCAGAAGGGCTATAGAATCTGACGGTAAATTCCAGAAGAGAACAGGCAAAATGGGAGAGTCTAGAAGGATTTGCTGATTTGGCAAATTGGTTATGATGATAGTCTGTTAGGTAGCCCCCATTAGTAGACTAGTAATTATGCTAGTCTAAGAAATACAAGGGGTTATGTTAATGGGCTGGCAACTGAGTAGGCCCGTTTAGAGTGGGTTTATGTTAGTAGACCAGTAGCTGTATATAAATAGGAAGAGGAATTGAGAGGGATGTATGTTATTTATGTTATTTCTGATGTAAAAAAGAAAAATAGTTTACTTTTTCGTTTTCAACCAGTACATCCATCTTTTGAAATCGTTAAGTTATGCTTCCATCTATGTCCGTAGAATAAACGATGAATGTCATCAGTGTGATGTATGTGAAATTGCTATCAAACCATCTATAAATATCTAGTCTTATACTTGAGATGGCAAATTCTTTTTGAGGTATCCACTTTTTAAGAATATTTAATACTATTAATTTAATTCCATATGTCTGGTTTTGTGGTTTCTATTAACATTTTTCAGTTGATTTGTCTATAATTTAATCTTCGTTGACATTTATTTCAGGTATATGGCTGGGGAAGAGGGGAACATGGCAGATTGGGATTTGGTGATAGCGACAAGAGCAGTAAAATGGTACCCCAGAAGGTTCAACTTTTAGCTGGGGAAGACATTGTTCAGGTACTCATTTTCTTTCTACTCTTGATGAGGTTGACAAAGTATGAAGCATCAGTGTCATGGCTTGGTAACAGCAACAATCACTTTCGAGCCTTTATCTCACTTTGATTTGACATCATTCATGCTCAAAACGAAGAACCAAAATCCAAAACTAGTGAAAGTATTATAATTCAACATATTTATGCAGCTATTTTAATTCTGAAGATCTACATTTAGCTTCTTACATGAACCTTTTTGACTTCGATGTTGTTGCTTCATATCTGGTACTAATCATGACAATCTAACTGAAGAAATTTTAAGGGTGTAATCATTTTATTGAGATAAGGATAATTGGTTTGTGGTCAGGTATCCTGTGGAGGTACTCACTCAGTTGCATTAACCCGGGATGGACGCATGTTTTCTGTAAGTATCTTCTATGCCATCTTCTTTGTTTCACTTTTTTGTGATTTGGTCATATGATAGAATCCTTCAAAAATTTGTTTGACTTTTATAATAATTGCTTCACAAACATCGTATGATTAAGCCTACTTTAAAATAAAGATATTGTTGTAGAATAAAACATATTTAAGTCATTTAGTTATATTGTTTATTGGCTTGAACTGTTTGCAGTTTGGTAGAGGTGACCATGGACGTCTTGGATATGGTAGGAAAGTGACCACTGGTCAACCAATGGAGGTCCCTATAAACCTCCCTCCTCCAAAGAATCTCAGTGACAGTGAAGCTGAGGGACATTGGATAGCTAAACTTGTTGCCTGTGGTGGCAGACATACCTTGGCAATAGTAGAATGGAAAGTAGATAATTCTTAATTTAAGATTGATTCATAGATCATAAAAATAAAACAAAAACTGGAAAGTAGATTATTAGGCTAATGGCTGATGATTGATTTGGAGCTCAATTCAGGTGCTGGAATTGGTCTGTTGGGTCCAGTTTGATATAATCATGTTTTTGTATAATCATATGCACATGAACACAGTGCTCATCAATATTAGTGTGGTGTTTGGTTTTGAATGGTCTTCATTTGCATAATAATTCAGGCAGTGTTTCTTTGGGAGAATTTTTTTTATTTTTGGAAATCATGTGCTCATAATTGGATTGGTTAACTATTGACACACTCTCTGATATTAGTTAAATTTATTATTAGAAATCATCATTTTTTGTTGGTTCTATTACAATTTCAATGTTTTTTATTTTGTAATTTTAATAAATTTTAAATAATAACAAAGTACACCAACAATCATTGACACAAGTAATAATGATTTGTGTCCCTTCACTAGTAGTTAAGAAGTCAAATTCTTGTAATACCACTTTGAATATGGGTTAGTGAAATAATTTCTATAGATATACTAGTTTTAAACTTTATTATGTAACTTTTTAAAAAAATTTATTACCATAAGATAATTTTTTTTATTTAAAATATTACAGTCTTTCAACAAGGGTGTATCCTTGCTCATGAATGTAATAGAGATTTTTTTATTATTATTATTTTTTATATATATAGAACTTTTAAATAGGTTAATAGAATCACCTTTAAATATATCAACCAACTTAAATTTTTAGGTTTCTCAAAATCTAGCCTATAAATAAACTAATCAATATAATGAAAATTAATATAACATTGTTACCAGAGGGATCAAGTTATTTTTAGATTAACAAGATAATTTCTTTTTATCTTCATTATTTAATATAATATAATATAACTTTATTTTTCTCATAATAGAAATTCATAAAGTATGTATTGAACTGAGTATTTTCAACTATCTATTATATCTAAGTTTGACTACTCTTAAATCAGTTAACAATGTGCTTAATTAAGCACTGAACCATATAATTTGATGTCTTTGTATGGAATGATGAACTTAATTTAAAATGGATTTCAAACGTATATCTTTTAAGCATAAGCCTTAGATTGATAAAAATCACTTATAATATGATGCACATTTCAAAAGGCAAATTAAAAAGAATAGAATAAAAAAAAATGAAGTAATGAATAAATAGTGAGCATGTAAAGTACAAGATTATTTCTCAAATTTATAAAAATTTCATTTTAAAATTTGAATTTTATTTTCCATATGTTACGAAACAAGGTTAGAAAGATTAGTTTTGTAGACTAATAAGAGACCTAGCATATTTTATGGTTGGCCCTGCTTTGCGTGATGCACAACTTCATCTTCTTCATGATTTGCTTTGTAATTCTAACAATGATTTACTATTTCATAGTAGTGGTGCCTTTTACTATTTCAATTCATTATTTTTTTTCTCCCTCAAATTTGTCTTTGATTGAAACAAAAGCAATAAATTCTTTGAGACCGGTGGGTCTTTGGTGGCAAAGAAAATGGATTTCTTGTGTGTGCTTTAATTTAAAGCAAGGACCCCCAAAATAATGGAAAATGTAGTTGGTGATTCTCAATAAATTCATCACAACAATATCTCCAAACAATATATTTTTTACATCAAAATTCGTTCAATATAACTACTAAAAATAAACACAAATTTTTCTAGAAGTATCCTAAATTCGTTTAATAATAATGAGTAGCACCAAATAATTTAATAAGAGTAGTTGAAATTTCAACAACAACAGCTGCAATAAAGATTATAATAAAATTGTCGAAAGGGATAATGTTAATATTCTTAAATGTTGTTGGTACAAGTTGTGTGATTTTTTTTCCTTATTTATTTTTAATTTTGTTCGTGGAACACTGGCTTATTTTTCATTTTGATTTTTTTTTATAATTTAATAATATGGAAAACACACACGAATAAGTGTCACGTTTATGCTAATTATTTTATAATATTCTGAGATAATAAATAATATTCTCTCTACGATAAATAGGATAATTTTATAAAATCATACACAGTTCTCCTTTTACATTTATAAACTAATTTAGTAATAATCTATCAATTATTGTGTTTACTTAGCGTCTAAAAAAAGGTGATATATTATAATTTTATTAAATTTAGTGTCTAAAATATTATAAAGTGATGATTTAAGGGAACAAATTATCTATCTACTTATATCATTAGATTTTTTTAAATTAGATTTTTTTATTTTAATTTAATATATAAAACCGGTTGTATTGATGGATGTATTATGTTGAGAAGGTGGTACCAAAATAAAATAAACGATTTAAAACGACTAATTTTATGTGGAGTAATGTCTGCATTAATTATTTTAGGTCCATAAATTCCCTCTATCTCAATGGTCTTTTTAATGTACATTGTTAGAGACATGGTCCTCACCCAATTAAATCTACATCATCACTTTCACTTATTATCAGCATGTAATGGATAAGTTTTCAGCTCTTTCTTTTTTTCTAGAATTTTTATTTTTACATTTTCCATTTTTTTAAATTACTTTTAATGTTTTCATTATATATTATATTTTAATTTTTTTTGCATAAGAAAATAAAAATATGATAAATGTATTTTTCATGTTGTTTATTTAACTATTCAAAATTATAAATAAATTCAAAAAGTTATATTTTTGTACAAGTAAAAAAAATAAGATACGTAAAAATACATTTTTTATAATTTTTTTGTGTTTCTATATGATTTTTAATATACCTTCATTTTAATTAGTGACCACATTTTTTTTTAAATCAAAATTGGAAACGAAAAACTAAAAATTTGCAGCCATTAAAAAACAAGTTTTGCTAACATTTCTCGTATTCACAAGTTGATCAACCAATTTTGTTTTATTATATAAATTTAGAGCGGTAAAAAAGATTCTGATCCGGCCCTACTATGGTACGAGTTAAAAAAAAAACAATTAATTTAATCTATATTTTAAAAGAAGATTATGGTCTAGTTCTATGTTAGGCTGATGCAGCAACGAACGAATTTTTTTTTAATTATTATCATATTTATATCAAAATAATTTATTAAAAAAAATTAATAAAAATATATCTTTTTTAAAATTTAAATATTATTAAAATTAATTTTTATTTAAGATATAGTAATTTAATATATAAATTACAAAAAAATAAATCATTCCAAAAAATAAAACTTTAAAATTTACTTTTTTATCATTATTTTTTTTAAGTAATTTATTGATGTAAAATAATAATTAATCTTAATAATTAGATTTTTGAACCAATAATTAATAGAGACGTACTTTAATATTTATTTTTAAAATAAGTAAATTTTTTATTAAATTAATTTATTATATATATATATATATATATTTAATGAAATAATATTAAAAATAATTATTATTCTATAAAATGAGTCAATAGGTAAACCTTCCACCTAATCTAGCCTAAATAATGTATCTTATATAAAGTGGAGGAACTTCTTAGAAATTGAGGGACCGTAGGTTAAATAGGTAATTTAGTCATTTATTTATTAAAATGTTTCAACGTGGTTCCAAAATTTTTAAAATTTTCAATTTAGACATGAATATTGAAATTGATGTCAATTTTGGACTACCGTTATATATGTTTTGACTCTGTTATATTAGATACCTAGTTGGAGTATCAGTTCTGATGTGGTTAGGTGATTCGTTATAGTTACTCACTACAAGAAAATAATTTATTACTGACGGATATTTACCGACGGATATGTAGACGTCGGAAAATTAATGATTACCGACGGAAATTACCGACGGATATTCAGACGTCGGAAAATTAATGATTACAGACGGAAATTACCAGACGGATATAATAAAATTGTAGAATTTGGTCTTACCGACGGATATATCCGTCGGTAAATGAAGAATTAATTACAGACGGATATATCACGTCGGTAAATTAACTACTTAATTATATCACCTTTAAGCCCGCACGACCGGCACCACTCCCATCCCTTTCTACATCTCATTCGCTTCTCCTCTCCCACTCATCCTCAAGCCTAGATCTGCGCAGCACAACCACTTCCGATCATCACCGGCGGCCAACACGTCTCCACTAGTGCCTATTGTGAGCCCTAACCAACCCCGCGAACCATCACTACCAATTGCGCCCCAATTTGATTTGTGACCCTCTCATTGCAACCGGTCATTACCTCACCAGGTCCTCCGCCATCACGCCAACCACCGCGCACCTTCGAACCACCATCCAACAACACTCCCATTCCTTTATTGATCTCATCCACTTCTCCTCTCCCATTCATCCTCAACCCTACATCCGCGCGCCACAGCCACCTCCAGCCATCACCTTGCAGCCAACACGTCCCCAATAAGGGAAGATTATATGGAGCTGGACAACTTGGTCATTGTTATCAGGGTGGGTCTGATATTCTCAAGCATCAGACTCAAGCAGCCAGCTCCTCTGTTAATGTTGAAGAGATGAATGAACTGAGGGAAGAGATTCGTCGAACAAGGGAGCATAATGAGCGACTAGAGCACCAATTTCGGGAGTTTCAATCACTTGTGGGTGCGATCGCTCAATTCCTACCTCCGGTGCACAATCCCTCATTCGGCAACGCCAACGGGATAGTCGGCAACAACAACCTCAACAAGAAGAAGATAACCCGGAACAACAGGACAACCCGGAACAACGGGATAACCCAGAACAACAACGACAACGAGTCTCTCGATTATTCCCATTATTAGATATTTTATCGGATAATATTGTATTTGACATTATTCTACTTTCTAACCATAGTTACTCTTACACGTTAAGTTTATTTATAAATAGTTTGAATTATATGTCATTTGTTTGAATTGAGATTATTTTTCCTATGTTTAATTTCAATTGAGGTTATTTGTCCTATATTTAGTCCTATATTTATGTTGTTATTGATCCGAAACAGTTGGAACTGGATTTGGTGTAGCGTTCTCGATATAAAATGTGTGATATGCGGAAAAATGGTTTATTGAAAAATTAAAATGCTTCAGGAAGAAATTTGGATATTATCGACGGATTTCCGACGGATAAATCCGTCTGTAATGACCTACAGCTAGTTCCGACGGATAAATCCGTCGGTAATGACCTACTGCTAGATTTCGACGGATAAATCCGTCGGTAATTACCTAGCTGACGATTCCAGACGGATAAATCCGTCGGTAATTACTACTGACAGATTCCGACGGATAAATCCGTCGGTAATTACCTACGCCAGATTCAGACGGATAAATCCGCTCGGTAATTACCGACGGGTTATTTTAATCCGTCGGTAATATTTACCGACAACACAATTTCCGACGGAATTTTGTCCGTCGCTAATCCGTCGGTAATATGTATTTACCGACGGATTTTTGTTGTTATTGACGGATTTTGTCCGTCGGTAATTCCAGTTTTTCTTGTAGTGACTTGGCAGATTTGCCACATCACATTAAAATTGCAGGAAGAAAAAAATATGACCGCGGGATGTCTTTAGGGTTTGAACAATTGAGAGTTTATGCAAATGGGTGAAGGAAAGTGAAAGGATCTGCAACGACATGAGAGGTGAGAGTTCCATTTGTCACGACGGTGGGGGTTTAGGGTTCCAATCGCCGTCGTATGTGAGATTGACTGTGACGAAGGAGGAGGAAGTTGGTTCCATTTAGGATTTGCGACGACATCGAGAGAGCAAGTTATTTCTGACGATGAGGGAAGGGGGACCTGTGACGACGACGAAGTCGAGCACGCGGAAGAGATTACCTGCGAACCATTGCGAAGACGAAGGAATGACAGTGACGAGAGAGGAGCGGTGATAAGCGACCATCGTCAACGAGAAGGCAAAGACGAAGAAGGAGCCAAACGACCCTCGTTGTTGTAGTGGCAAACCCAAAATGGAACCACCATTCTCCTCCTTCGTCACAAATGGAACTCGTACATCCACGACAACATTGCAGATCCTCACGCTTTCTCTAACCCATTTGCACAAACTCTCAATTGTTCATACCCTAAACACATCCACGACCCCTATTCCTTTTTTCTTGCAATTTTAATTAATGTGACGTGACAAATCTGCCACGTAACTATAACAAATCACCTAACCACATCATAACTGATACTCCAACTAGACATCTAATATAACAGAGTCAAAACATAAATAAAGGTAATCCAAAATTGACATCAATTTCAATATTCATGTCTAAATTGAAAATTTTAAAAATTTTCGGACCACATTGAAACTTTTAAAAAAATAAAAGGACTAAATTACTTATTTAACCTTTATGATTTTAATCCCCAAATGATATATATTTATAAATTTATCTTCTCACCATTCATCTTCTTTTACCTTTTTATATTATTTATTAATAATATATTATTTATCTTTTAAAAAAATAATAAAGGTTCGTCATTGATCATGCATGACCTAAACAAATAGGATCATAATTGTTCTAATTCAATTTAAATTATAATTTTTTTTATCTAATTTTATTTATTTCTCGTACCTTTACCGACTCATGGAATTAAGTATAATCCTCTTATATAAATTTACATATATTCTTAATCATAATAATAATAATATTATTATTATTATTTTATTTTTCTAAAATTTAATTTGTATTATGATTAAGTATATAATTTTGGTAGGGAAGTTTGGTAACCCTCGAAATCATATATGCTAGTGAATTGATTTCCATTGAAGTTTGGACACATTTAAGTACAAAACAAAAACTATAAATAAGTTTGGAATATTTTTAAGTTTACAAACTTAAATTTAAATCAATTCTATATTACAAATTAGGATTGTAAAAATAATATTTTTATTTGTCTTCTATTTCAAATTAGGAGTGTGTAGGGTTGGCTAATATTTTTTTATATAAAGTCATCGTTAATAAATACTGTGTACCAATAACATAATTGAAAAACAAATAAATTTGAAGAAGAAATTGAGGTAAAAACTTATATTTCGAATCAAACGCACTAATTAGAAATCAAACATAACTTTTTCAACCCTATTTTTGCAAGTATGTTTGGAATTTCCCAAATAAACATATACATGCCCATAATGATTCCAGTTCAATAAAAAAAAAAAAAAAAAACATTTCGTACACACAATATCAAAATCCTATTGCAGAATTATTACAACACAAATAAATAAAATATGAAGAAGAACATGCATGTATATGTTCCATGTTTGGTTAACTTTATGCCTTAAGCTGTTTTGCTGCTTCTATTATCATCCCAAGAGAATTCTCCAAACACGACTTCAATAGTTGCTTGTCCATGAAGTCCTTCTCCACTCCAAATGCAATTCTTATCTTTCCCATGTAACTCATGATCGTTATGGTGAGACTCTGCAACCCATCACCATATACATTTTCTTTTGAACCAAACTAATGTGAAAGGATGATGGCAAAGAGTGCAAAAAAAGATGTATCGAAAGTTTTTTTCTTTTTTAACAATACCAGTGATAAATGAGAGTGAGAAACAATTTATCTTTAATGTATAATATTAGTTAAATTATAATTTTTATTCATTCCTTCTTTTATTTTTTTCTTTGAAATAAATAATAAAAATTATATGTAACTAAATAGAGTGGTTTAGTTTGGTTAGTAGAAAAATAAAATCATATATAAATATACCTACAACTATATATATATATATATATATATATATATATATATATATATATATATATATATATATTATCTTTTGTAATTGGTTTTTGGTGTCATGGGAAAGAAAAAAAATAAAAGTGTTATAATTAAAAAAACAAAAACAATTATTATGATTTGTATATTTAAAAATAATAAAATTATAAGAAAAAAATATGATATGTGAAAAAAAAGTGAATATATTTAAAGGGTAGAGAAAAAATAAATAAATAATATTTTAAAAATAATATAAAAAATGTGAGTAACATATACTTTTAAGTTTGTATTTCTTCTAGTATATATAATATTAATAAAATGAAAAAAATAATTTAAAATTTAATGACTTTTCTTTTTATTTTTTTTAAAAAGAAAGAAAAAGACTTGATTTAAATGGAATTGTGGATCATATAAAAAAAATAGATTTAATGTAATGTTTAATTCAAATTTTGATTCATCATATTATATAAGTAGTGGTTTGGCTGGACCCAATTCTGTTAATTTTGATTGACTTTTTAATATGTCATTCAAAACTAATAAATAGAATTCAAGAAATATAAAAACAAAATGTTAATTCATTTAATGTTACACTAAGCATTAAATGATAAATAAAAGGAAACAGAAAAAAAAAAGTTCAGTGACATGACATGAATAATGAATAAAATTGTCTTTTTTATTTTTTATGAATAGTGCTGCTCCAAATGTTATTGGTTGACATGCATTGATGATGTAACCTAACAAAATGCACCGACAACAAAAATCAACACGTACACCATTAATGCAAAAAGATTATTAATGTGAAAAGCGAAATGTGCCTGGTGCATCATGTGCATGTTTTGATGAAAAAGTAGGATTTGTGGGGAAAAAAGATTCTGCAGAAAAGAACAGAAGATGCAGACGATGAAATGCAAGACACAGTGACAGACACATACCTCAGGTGAACCAGCCACCATGAAGTAAAACCCTTTGATTGGAAGATTAGCGACAGCCATTTGCTCCACTGGTCCAATCATGTTTGAGATTGTTGTGCTTGAGTTTCTTAAGGTAGAGTGCAGGTATTTTGCTGCAGCCTGAAAACACATTAAGAATATAAATTCTATGATTGAAAGTCAACACACTGCACTGCTTGAACTATCAAAGATTTACATAATCAACAAATAAAACATGTTATTATTATTATTATTATTATTGTTATTATTTATTATAATGAAAAGTGATTGCATTTAATCAAGGTTAGATACCAACCTCAGGACCTCTGAGTTTTCTCAGCATATCCAGAAGCATGCCAGTGAGAGGAGTGGCCAAAGAATTTTTCATTTTGGTCATCTCTCTGTGTGCTTCCCAAATAAACTCAAGAGGGTTTGCATATTTGGAGTCACTGAGTTCAGGAATTGGAACATGCAAAAAAGCATATTGATTCCCCCATGCAGACCTGCTATTCGTCTTCTCCACCATCTCCTTCACAGACTTGTACCCTTCAATGTTTCTGGTGTTCAGCAACACCAGTGCTGTGGACTGGCTCTGGCTTGATTTCAGGCTGATTTCTTGCATGTATAGCCGAATGCCAAAGAAAATTACCCCAGCCAGGACATCATTTATGCTCTGTTTTAAGTGCCATGACACAAAAAGATAAAAGCTTTTAAATTTATCAAAGTTTAGAGTTATTATAATTTGAGAGAGATATTTCACCTACCACTCCAAGCTTAGATTTCAGTTCCTTGATGAGATCCAAGGAAAAAGAAACATCCGAGATGGTGATATGCCTTGTCTTGGTGTCTTCAGCACAAGACCTAATTGGTGTTTGATCATCTTCAACCAAGTTACTCTTTAACAAACTCCATCCAAACTCCGATATTGTGCGAAGCAAAATGGAGGGCAATCTCTTGAACACCTCTTTGGTGTTGGAAATTGGTGATTTGGGTCTTTCGCTTGATGGGAGTGTGAAGGGGAGAGACGCTTTGTCAGCTCTTTGCATGCATGAAAGAAGGGCACCCATGAGAGAGAAACCATCCCCTAGAGCATGGTGGAGTTTGAACACCAAGGTTCCCATGGCTTTGCTTGTAGGGTACTTTATAATATGAAGTTCCCATAAGGGTCTATGTTGTGGCAAGTGTTCCACAGCTATTCTAGACATGTAACCATCAAGATTCTCATCATATAAGAAGTTTGATGACTTGCCATTTGGAAATGTAGGAACTTTGATATGATCCTCCAGCTTCACTTCAACTTTCTTCCACTTTTTCTCTCCATTTTTGTCCCTGATCTATTATTGTTCAAGTACACTCCATAGTCAGTTTTTTTCTTCTTCTTTGGAGGCAATAATAGCAAAAGGATAAAGACATCCCTAATTAATTATGTATATTTTTTAGATGGCTAAAAGGTTTGCCAATTAGGTAGGTGTCTTCATAATATATGAGAGGGTAATTGAACCTAATTATGCAGGTTCTATATGTAGCTCACTGCATTAAAGGCTTTAATAATGTATGAATTTTGAAGGTTTTTGGAAATTCAATTTTATGTAGTTAAGGGTTGGTAATCCTTGTACCATCTATATATATAGTTTTGCTTACCAAAACAAAAGTATTTATGAGTACAAAATACGAAAATTTAATAGAATTAAATTTTTCTTATAAATGTAAATTGACTTATGTATTTGATTATTCATAAACTTTCTTTCATTTACCTTTTTTTCATAAAATTTTGTTTTAATTTTCACACAAACTAAACTACAAATAAAATAAATAATTTTTTATCATTTATTATAATTATTGAATCACTAGAGTCAACTAAGTGATGAGAGGCTGAAATAGTTTATATTAGATCTTAAATTTAAACTTTGAAGCCACTATTATCAGTGACAGAAACACAAGTTATCATAAATGGAAGCATCTGCTCCCACTGGGTATTTTTTAATTTAAAATATATTTCCCATAAAAAAAATTAAAAAAAAAATAAATGTTTCTCCTACAATACATTTTTTATAAATAAATATGAAATTATAAGAAATAAAAAAATAGGAAAAAAAAAAAAACTAGATTCGTCACTAGCTACAATACATACACAGATTCATTGCAAAACTTATCCACATGCAAGAAGACTCACTGCAAAACTTATGAAAACAAGAAGATTCAAGTGAAAATGGTTACCATGATGGAGGAGAAACGTGAGTTGATGGGAAGGAAGAGATTGTGAAGAAGTGGCACAGTTTGAGAGTCATCAATGGGAACCTCAGTTTCCAAGACAGCAAGAATGTAAATACTGAGAGAAGAGCTTGTCAAGTATTGCCCTGTTGGACTCACTGGCTCTACAATCTCTTCCTCGTCAAATCCTTCCATTCCTTCACCTTAAAACAAGCAAGAAAAGAATTTGTTTAACAAGTTTTGCATTCGAGATTCAGTTCTTGAGTTGAGGCTAGATATAGAAAATGAGAAGAGAGAGGGAGTGAGAATTGTGTTGAGGGAAATTAATTAAATATCTGAGTTTGTTTGGTCCTCTTTAATGGTCACACAACCAGTACCTCTACCCTTGGGCGGTTCCTTAATGTTTACTGAAATTATCGAATTTGTGGTAGCTTTAGAGCATTCAATTCTTACCCTGTTAGACCATTTTTTTGGAGTAAGCAAAAAGGATGCGTGCATACATAGCATATGTTAGAACAAGAATTGCGTATACTACAGAGAAACTTCAAATTCCGATTGACAGACTGTTAAAATTGAATTTTTATTACGAATTAATTATGATTAATTTTTATTGTAGACATGGCCACAAAATTATCATCAATAAAATGTACATATTGTAATATCTAAGAATTAATTATGATTAATCCTAATTATTCAATATTTTGATTGTCTAATAAACTAGGAGGATCTATATTTTGATTTCTTATAATAATTTAAGAGTATTTCTAGGAGATTCAGACTCTAATGATATGGTATATTTAAAGACATTTAGGTTAAAAAAATTCAGCAAACAAAATTTCTCTCAAATTATTATAATATTAGAGTTATAAGAGATTTTATATGACCCAAGTAAAGAAATATGAATTATTAACAATGAATCTTTTAATCGCATATATGACAAAATTTTGATATGAGTATGCATTCAAATTTAATGAAAGATTTCTAATTAACCTTTCATACAAGAATACGACATCCCTCTTTAAACATCATGTAACTAGACTCACATGTTTGACAACACAAATAATAAGCTTCCAAGTTTATCATATATGTCAAAGGATAAAACAAATTAGAAATAGTTTTTTTAGTAATAACAAAACTATTAGCGATTTTGAATTAATTCATTGTGATTTGTGGAGACCCTATCAAAACTACATGCTATTTGAATTTATCTTTTACTTGATAAAAGGGTGTTTCTAGAACCCTATTGAGTTTTGTTGTTTGGTTAAAAAGATAGTATGAAAAAAATTAAAATTATTTGAAGTAATAATGGAACCGAGTTTACAAGTTTGTCAAGAAAATTTCTTAAACTTGATATTAATTTTCAAACGTCTTATACATGGACATCTCAACAAAATGGTCAAGTTGTAAGAAAACATAAACACATCCTTAACATAGCTCGTCTTAAAATTTCAAGATAATTTTCCTATCTCTTTTTGGGGAGAATATATCTTAATAGTTATATATGTAATAAATAAAACACTAACACCTTTGTTAGATAACAAAACTCCTTATGAAATGTTAAGGGTGTTTGGTTCATTATATTATGTTCATAATCAAGGTAGAAAGGAGATAAATTTGCTAGTCGTAATAAGATATGTGTGTTTGTGGGTTATCCTTATAGGAAGAAACGATAGAGGTTGTATGATTTGGAGACCGAAAATTATTTTGTGTTAAAAGATGTCAAATTTTTTGAAAATGAATTTCTTTTTAAACAATTCACTAGTAATGAGTTGGTTCATTCTGTGACGACATTTGGTGTTAATATTAAAGATAATAATATGAAAAATTATGTTATTTATAGATTTGCAAAATGTGAATACCTTAGATAAGGAGGGTAGAAAATTCAGAAAACCAACTTTCTTTCTAAAATCATAAAACAATGAACTTCTTAAATAGGAAAAATGTCTCAAAATTTCCTTTGTGGGAGTTCGAGAGTATGTGACTAATATTATTGAAGTAAAAATCTCATTTAGTTGTTCTTTCACTCCATAGCATCATTCGTGTGAGCCCTATCTATAACACATTATGTAAGTTGTGATAAACATTTTTTTTTGAAGCATCACAATTTCCTTGTAACTACAGAGAGAAAACCAATTAGTTATTTAGAGGTAGTAAAATATGGAAGATTCAACCATGAGATAAGAAAAACAAGCACTTAAAGATAATAGAATTTGAATATGTGTCATTTACCAAAAAACCAGAAGAAACTATATGCAAATGAGTATATAAGATTAAGTAGAATTCAGATGAAACTATAGAATGTTTTAAAGTTCGTTTAGTTATATTTAGAAATCAAGCTTTCAAAACAGGTGATCCAACCTAGCCTAATTTGCTCTTACCAGTCAAGAAAAAAAATGATAGTTTAGCTTGACCTTTATTTTAAAACAAACTAAAATTTTTAGCTTAACCTAATCCTATGTTAAGCCAACAAGCTATCGAACCAATTTTGGTTTGATTGAAATTAAAAAAAAACTAACATATTTATACCAAATCAATTAATTAAAAATATATTTAAATAAAAATAAAAATAAAAATTATATTTTTAAAAATTTAAATTTTATTAATGAAATTAGTTTTTATTTAAGATATAATGATTTAATATATAAATTATAAGATAATGCACTTATTCAATCTCATAATAAAAATTAAAAACTTACTCTTAATTATCATTATTTATTTTTTAGTAATTTTTAAAATTTAAAATAGTAATTAATCTTAATTATTAGATATTAAAATAAGTGATTATTAGACATTTATTCTGATATTTACTCTTAGAATAATTGAATCCCTTGTCAAATTAATTTATAATACATATATTTTTTAATAAAATAATATTAATTTTATTTTTTATTTAAAAATAATTATTAATCGCCACATAAGCGTACAAATTAGTCTGACTTAAGTCTATGTGGGTCATGATCTAAATAGGTCAGACCAAAATAGACCTGATTCAATTTAGGCCACAAATGTTTACCTAATCTGACCTATTTCTCGAGCCTTTCGGATTGGTCTATCAGGCTAAGCTTATTTTAACACCACTATCTAGAAACCATCAAGTTTAATTGATTACACAAAGACATTTGCCCAGTAAAAAAAATGGTTACCATTTGAATTTTATTGGCAGTTACTATAGAAAAAAAATTGGGAACTTCATCAAATATATGTTCACAACGCTTTCTTGTATGCTGACCTTGAAAAAGAAGTGTACGTGAAGTTGCACCCAGGCTTTCAATGCAACTTAATGTCTTAGTTTATGTTGATAATCTAATCAAATGTGGAAACAATCATGAAGTTATTTAAAGATTACTTGAGCAAATGTTTTCAAAGGAAACATTTGAAAAAATTAAAATATTTCTTTAGAGTAGAAGTGACTAGATTAGTTGTTAGAATTTTCATATGTCAAAGAAAATATGCTTTAGACATAATTAGTGAAATTGCACTGCTTGGAGCAAAACCTATGTCTATACCAATGAAATAAAATCATCATCTTGATCTTGCTAAAGGTGAATTTATTTCTAATTTGGATCAATATAGACATTTAGTTGGTCGATTGATTTATTTGTGTTTTACTTGACTTGAATTGTCATATTGTGTGCATGTTCTTTCGTAATTTATGTAGCAACCACACACGGAAAATTGGGAAACTGTCCTTCATGTTGTTCGATATCTGAAAGGAAATCTTGGACAAGGGATTATCTTAGATAGTTCTATCCATATGAAAATTTAGATGTAGTTGCAGATTTTGACTAATATTTTTGGGGGATCAAATGACATTATTAATAAATACAAAATGAATATGAAAAGGTGAAAGAATAATAAAAGATGAGAGACCAAAATTGAAAATATACAAGCATTTAAATTTAATGGTCAAGGACCAAAATCATAAATGTACGTGTAATTTATAAAACTTTGGGGAGAGGGGAGGATGAAGACCTTCCTCACCTCCCAAAAAATTCTGCCACTAGTGTGATGCAAATTAGGCAACATGTCTTCTCACTCATAGGTCTCTTACGGTTTGGGTTATTTTCTTGGAAAATTCTCCTATTTCTTAGAAGACAAATAAACAACATACAATGTCTCATTCCTTGGTTGAAGTAGAATAACGTTCAATGGCTATCACCACATATGAACTAAAGTGGGTGAAAAACATTCTCTCCAACCTTGACATTTCTTATTTCACACTAATAAGTTTGTATTATGATAGTCAAGCTATTTTACACATAGCTAAGAATCTCATATTTCATCAATATACTAAACATATTGATGTAGACTATTATTTTGTTTGTAATAAAATACTTCATGATATTTACAACTATTTTATCTTCTTACTCATGTAGAACTTGCAAACACATTTACTAAAGTTGTAGGACATGTACAATTTTCTCTACTTGACAAGTTAGACTTTCAAAAGTCTTCATGCACCAACTTGAGAGAGGATACTCCGGATAATGTAGACAAAATTCAAATTATAGTCTACATATTGTTGCCATTGCAATCAAATTGAAATTTTTATAAATTAATTGTGATTAGTTCTATATTACAAATATTGCAGATAAAATTATGGCCAACAATTTTTGTATATTGTGATATTTATGAATTAATTACAATTAATTTTAATTATTTGATATTTTGATTTCTTTTAATAAACTGAGGATTTGTAAAAGATTTCAGATTCTAAAAAATATTTCTATCAAAATTATTAACAAGAATATAAAATTATTTTTCCACGTAAACAAGACTTCAACTTGGTTCAGTTGAGAGTATTAAATTATAAAATATGAAACGTGGGTAAGATTAGACAATGTTTAGTTTAACCATAAGAACTTTCATTCTTACATTCTAATTTTGTTTATCAAAGTCACTTAATAGATTAAAGAAATAATATTTATAAATTATCTTTAATTAAGACACTAAATGAAATACGATGATATATATATATATATATATATATATATATATATATATATATATATATATATATAAAATGTTATTTCAATTGTTCGGGTTGTTTTTTAAAATTACAAGTTATCTTATACATATTCTTTTTCTTGAATACTTATTGAAGAACCTTTATAAATGTATCTATCTGTGATTACATCTACAACGAGTTACAACACCCTTAAACTTTGTCCATCTTTATGGAGAAATTATTTATTATGAATACAGTATATTTTTATAAGTTTTTTACTTTGATTTTCATTCTTCTATTGTTTTCAATCTTTATAAATTCGGTGTACTTTGATTTTAATTTTTATAAAATGTTTTTATTTTTATTTTTATTTTTAAAATTTTGAAATTATTATTTTTACTTTTGATATTCATTTTATGATAGATGAATAATATTTATTTAAGAACTAAAAAAAATGCATTTTATTTGTTAACAATATATCACGGAATTGATGGATATTTTTCACGTTTCATTCAATGAATAAATATTTAATAAATAATACTATAAGGATAAAAATATCTTCACTTTTAGAATATGAAAGAAATTTGAAATAAATAAAAAACACTCATCTTATATAAACAAAAAATTTATATAAAATAAAAAGATATATTTAAATTAGTACCGATAGATATTGTGTACAGTAGTACTGAATTTCTCTTAATATTAAAATAAAAGGAAAGAATAATATGAACAAGATAATCTTCAACCATCCAGCTTCTTTTAAAAATAGGTTGAATAGAGTGGAATGATATAAATAAAAGATAACAAAATAGAGATAAAATAGCATATGTAATAAATAATGAGGAAAAAAAGTGAAAAGAAAATAGAGTAAAAGAAAGAGTGCAGAAAAGTAGTGTATGTATGTATATATTTCTCTTGTTAATAGTATTGCCAATTGGAAAACTCGTACTCGATGAACTCTCCTATAATGATTTCACTATTTTTTATTTATTTAAGTTATAATAACACATTGAGGAAATTACATTACACATTGTTTTATTTTTTAAATTATATTTATCATATAAAATATATTTATATTTACATGATGGTTGGATTGGGAATTATGTAATTTTAAAGAAACTTAAATATATTAGATTTTAAATACTTTTATTTTAAATTATTTAAATAATTTGTTTAGATAAAATAATTTAAATATATTTAAATTTTGTATAAAATATTTCAATTACTCTTAAATATAATTATATATAAATTATATTTCTCTTTTATTTTTAATCTACATCCACATCTACGAGTACTTACTTGACTTTCACTAAATTAAGTTTGACTAGGTTAAATTGAGATAAATCATATTGGGGTTTATTGGTGTTGCGGAACAGAATGTTTACATTAAGACAAAAACTAAGAGGGAGATAAATTGGTTTCTTATAAATTTTTTTCTTTAAAAATTTTCACAAAATTTTACCGATTAAAAGATAATATAATAAAACACTTGAAAAGTAAAGAGATAAAGGAAGAAGATTACACAAGTAATTTATATTGGTCCGGATCAAAAGACTCTACGTCCAATTGTTAATCATTCTAAAAGAGGATTAACTCAATAACTAAAATAATGGTTCTCAAATAAACAGATTACAAATAGTAAGGATTAGAAAACACCTCTCTTGAATCACACAAGATATGAATACCTCCTTTGAAGCTACAAAGGATGAAGATAACTTTCCTAGAGACGGCACAACACTCAATCCACTGAGAAACCCACTTAATGATTCTTATCGCTTCTAGCTCACACTAGGTTTTCAAAACCCCTTTTTCTTCCCTACTCAAAATTATCTCAGCAATCACAACTTTCAACTTTCAGAGTATGAAAAAGGTTTGTCATCTTTCTAAGAGCATGAGAGTCCTTTAAATAGAGTTTTAGGGTTTTCGATTTTAGGGTTTTCGAAAATTAGGTCTAAAATTCGAAATTTAAATTCATAACTGACATAGATAATCGATTATCATTAGTGATAATCGATTATCATTAGTGATAATCGATTATTACATAGACAATATAAGAAAATCAATTTTGTCCAGGATAATCAATTATTCCAGAGTCAATTTCGAATTTAAATCCTTAATAACCATAGATAATCGATTATCCTCATAGATAATCGATTATTCCAGAGCCACTTTCAGAAAACTTAAAGTTTATCCAGGATAATCGATTATCCTGAGTGATAATCGATTATTCAGTGTGACCTTGATAAGAATGAAACTTTTGTGGACAGACTAAGTGCTGGCTATCATGGACTCTATTTTTACAGACTCAAAATGACAAAATAGAGTTATTACAAGCAATTTCAAATATATATACGTCTTCTAATCTTGAAGTCCTTTGTTCTTGAATCATCATCAAAATCTTTAGTCGCCATATCCTTGCATTTTCAACAATCTCTCCCTTTTTTATGATAATCAAAATTTATTTTAAAGCCTCTTTGTAATAACCTGTTTTCTGTTACAACTATCATAGAAAAATATTTAACATACCATACTTTTAAATATATTCTCCCCCTTTTTGATCATAAACAAAAAGACAAACAGTAAACATAAGCATAAACTCCCCCTCAATAAATGCTAGAAAGAAATGACTCCCCCTCAATAAATCAATTTATGAATAGAAATTTATTCAACAAAAAGAAATATTACACAATATGGATTGAAAAGAGCGAAACTTATGAATACAATAGTTAAAATTCATCAGATTGAGAATCGTCGTTAAATTGGAAATCAAATCGGCCCTCAAGGGTCGACACCCATAAATCCACGTCCGAAATGAGATTCACAATCTCTTGATGCCTATCTTCTGAGAGTGTAAAGAAGTCCTACATCCGTTGGTTCATGTTAGAAATCATATCTTCAAGGGAGGGGTGGGCTTCAGTATAGGCACTAGATGAAGTCCCTCTTACAGGAGCATCAACAACAATCATCTCATCATCGTCAAAATCAACAACAGAAGCAGTGACATTGGGCGCATCATCCTTATGAAAATAAGTTTCATCAACGTTGACCATTTGCAACTAAGATAGTGTACCATCAAGCATTTGGTTGAAATTCAACGTGTGGAACCTTTGTTCACCTTCAAGATTGACTCCTTTGTATTCAAGAATTCTGGAGATAAGGAGAGCATAGGGAATTTTGAAGGTGGAATGACGCTTGACTTTGAACATGGTGGAAAGGATGAGACTGGATCAATCAATCAGCTCATTGTTCATAATCACATGGATGATGCGCAGATCAACAGGAGAGCATTGAGCATGATTGGTGGCTCGAGGACAGAGGATTCAAACAATAAGATGAAGAAGAAGACGTTCATCTTTCTTTAACGGTCTGAAAGAAGTAGACTCCCAATCTGCAGTGCAGGATTACGTAGGAAAGAACGGTATGCCATGATCCTGCCGAAGTCGTCCATGTCCATCAGCACATTGACAACATTATCCCGGATAGGAAATCTTGCTACATTTTCCCATATATCATCATCAAGGATGATGGTTACGCCTTTGACATGGGTAGTAGCAACATTGTCTTTGAATTTGAATTAAGAGTAAAAGACACGTATCAAATCAGGGTAGTAAGTGTCTTCCATCTCAACGAAGGGTAAGATAACTTATTGTTCAAGAAGAGTGGGGAAGTGGAATCCTCGGTTGAGGAACTGAAATCCTTTTAAGAATTTTGGAGTAATGATACTCTTTTCTTTCCAAAATGTAAGAAATTATTGTCTCCTATCATCATCAGAGATCTATCCTTCAATGGAATTGGGATGGGGTTGAGAAGCAGAAGCAGATCTTCTCCTGGTGGGGATCTTTCTTCTGGATGATTCAGCCATTACAGAGAAATTTATAAAGGATGGGAATTTTAAGAGAGAATGGAGAGGCAAGAACTTAAGAGAGATAAGAATGAAGCTTGAGATTAATGCATAACACTTGGAAGAGAGGCAACATGTGAGTGAATGAGTTTCTGAGTCCCTATATAAGTAGAGAACACTTCCAACGACTATAAACGCAAGAATCAAGGCAAAGAGATATGTTGCCAACGGCTAGTATTTCTCAAACAGCGTGAGATAATCGATTATCAACTTGTGATAATCGATTATTTGTTCATCAGCTGCCCAAAAACTTTTCTAGAATGCATGGATAATCGATTATCACTTGAAATAATCGATTATTCCAGAGAGTTTTGCAAATGTTAAGATGTATGACATGGAATAATCAATTATTGCCTTTGATAATCGATTATTCCAAAGAGGTTTGCAAGTGTGAAAATGTATGAGACACAGAATAATCGATTATTGTCTTGAATAATCGATTATTCCAGAACGAAATTTGAGAATTTACAATTTTTTCAAAAGTTAGGATATTTCTAATATTCCTAAATCTCTCCTAAGTTTATAGAATATATATTTGGGAAGAGGTTTTGTAATTGTAAATATATATGCTAATTGATGTTTTGTATCAATGTATTCAATTTTATAATTTTTCTTACTAATATGATTTCTTAAGAAATGGTGCCTATTCTCAATATGCTTAGTTATGGAGTGCATGATAGGATTTTTAGTAAGATTAATCGCACTTGTATTATCAAACTTCAAAGGAATGTTATTAAGTAAGATATCATAATCTTCTAATTGTTGCTTCATCCAAAATATTTGAGCACAACAATTCCCAGTCGCTGTATATTCCGCCTTAGACGTAGATAAAACAACACAAACTTGTTTCTTAGAGTGTCAGGATACTAAGGAAGATCCTAATAGATAACAAGTTCCACTAGTACTTTTTCTATCTATCTTACAACCCTCATAATCAACATCAAAAAAACCTATTAAACTAGGTGAAACTCAAGAAGGATACCATAACCCAAAACCTATGGTTCCTTTAAGATATTTTAATATTCTTTTTATTGCAGTTAAGTGAGATTCTTTTGGACAAGCCTTGAATTTAGCACACACACATACATATTGCATGATATCAGACCTACTTGCAGTCAAGTATAATAAAGAACCAATCATACTTCTATACATAGATTGATTTATTTCCAAACCTGATTCATCCTTATTCAGATAGCAGGACATTCTCATTGGTGTGTTAGTTTCTTTTGCAGTATCCATTCCAAACTTCTTGATAATCTCTTTGCAGTATTTTGTTTGAGACACAAAGGTGTCATCTTTTAATTGTTTAATTTGAAGTCCAAGGAAGAAGGTTAATTCTCCCATCATGGACATTTCAAATTCATTCTGCATAATACTTGCAAATCCTTCACATAGAGAGTTATCAGTAGATCCAAAAATAATATCATCAACATATACCTTAACTAACAGAATATGTTCACCTACTTTCTTAATAAACAAAGTTGAGTCAATTTTTCCTTTAGAAAAATCATTTGCTAATAGAAAATTGCTTAACCTTTCATACCATGATCTAGGAACTTGTTTTAATCCATAGAGTGCCTTTTTCAATTTAAAAATATGATCAGGATATTTGAAATCTTCAAAACCTGAAGGTTGTTGCATATATACATCTTTAATAAAATCATTTAGAAAAACACTTTTCACATCCATTTAATATAGTTTAAATTTCATCATTGAGGCATAAGC
Source organism: Sphenostylis stenocarpa (assembly GCA_963425845.1). Taxonomy (NCBI): domain Eukaryota; kingdom Viridiplantae; phylum Streptophyta; class Magnoliopsida; order Fabales; family Fabaceae; genus Sphenostylis; species Sphenostylis stenocarpa. The sequence continues at coordinate 5,084,730 of OY731401.1, read as the reverse complement.
AAGAAGTAGGTGTATAGCCTGTAACCTGGCAACAGGAGCATAAATCTCATCATAATCTATACATTTCTCTTGACAGTACCCTTTTGCCACAAGTCTAGCTTTATTCTTAGTTATGTTTCCATCTTCATCAAACTTGTTTCTAAATACCCATTTAGTTCCAATTACTTGATGAGATTCTTCTCTTGGAATCAATTCCCAGACTTGATTTCTTTCAAACTGATTTAATTCTTCTTGCATTGCAATACACCATTAATCATCCTTGAGGGCTTCCTCAACATTCTTGGGTTCTATCTGTGAGACAAAAGCTACAGTCATACAAAAATTAGACAAATTTCTAGTACTTACCCTTTTTGAAATATCACCAATTATGTTGTCAAGAGATAACCATCTTGGTGATTGTCATGCTTTTGCTAACTCGGATGGTTGAGATGATTCATTTTTATTTAAATACATTTCTTCTAATGCTTCCTCGAGATACTCTTCATCACCTGCATTTTCTTTTCTTGACTCAAGAGGAATTTCCTCAAAGTCTACAATTTCATCAAAAGTAACATGGATAGATTCTTTTGTATTTAATGTTCTTTTATTAATTACTCTATATGTTTTGCTAGTAAGAGAATAATCTAAGAAAATAGCCTCATTGGCTTTTGAATCAAATTTACTTAGGTTATCTTTACCATTATTTAGCACAAAACATTTACAACCAAATATTTTTAAACGAGCTACATTTGGTTTTCTCCCTTTAAATAGCTCATAAGGAGTGATTTTCAAGATAGATTTAATGAGCATTCTATTTAAAACATAACATGCAGTACTTACAACATCTGCCCAAAAGTATTTAGGAACTTTAGATTCATTTAACATAGTTCTAGCTAATTCCTCTAAGGATCTATTTTTCATCTCTACTACACCATTTTGTTGGGGCGTTCTAGGTGCAAAAAAATTATGTAAAATACCATTTTCTTCACAAAAATTTTCAAAAAACTCATTTTGAAATTCTCTACCATGATCACTTCTTAATACTTTAACTCTTTTTCATTTTGAATTTGTTTTGCAAACTTTCTAAAAACCTTAAAGGTTTCACTTTTCAAAGTTAAGAAAAATGTCAAAGTAAATCTAGAGTAGTCATCAACAATCACAAGAGCATAAAAATTTCCTCCAAAGTTTTTAATTCTAGATGGTCCAAAAAGAACTAAATGTAAAAGTGCTAAAGGCTTTGAAGTTGAAACTATGTTCTTAGTTTTAAAAGATGATTTTACTTGCTTCCCTTTTTTACATGCCTCACATAATTTATCTTTTTCAAATTTTAACTTAGGCAAACCAACAACTAAGTCTTAGATATTAGCTTATTTAATTGATGCATATGAATATGAGCTACTCTTTTATACTATAACCAATACATTTCTTCTTTAACAACTAGGCATGTTATATCAACATTAGATGCACAATCCAATACAATCAAATAAATATTATTATGTCTAATACCTTTTAATGCAATTTTCTTATAATCCTTAAGATGTATAGTGCAGTAATTACTTTCAAAAATTACTTTAAGTCCTTTATCACAAAGTTGACTTATACTTTAGTCCATCAACAAGGAGCACGTCCTTTATCTCTAAAGTATTTGCATCACCAATGTTTCCGGTTTCAAGGATTTTTCCTTTGTTGTTATCTCCATGAGTCACATATCCTTGTTCTTTCTCTTTGAAACTTACAAATTTCTTTCTATCATCAGTCATGTGTCTTGAACAACCACGGTCAAGGTACAACATAGACTTCTTGGATTTAGAAATTGCCTACAAAATAAAAACACAAAGATCTTAGGTCCCCATAACTTTTGGGTTCTTGGGGTTAAAGACAATCAAATTATTTAACTATAGGTATCCAAATATATTTTCCTTTAGGAACACCAAAATGCTTAATCCTACATTTATTTAAAGTATGTCCCTGTTTCATATAATAAAAACATGCATTTGGGATTTTTTTTTTGAATAAGATTCAACTCTATTTTGAGGAGGTACAGTTCCTTTCACAACCCATATTCTGCGGGTTCTTTGATTTTTAGTTCTTTTCAAAGGAACATGACTATTAAGTTTAATTTTCACAGAATTTTGATTTTCATCCTTTTTACAATCACACATATTTTTTGTAGCATTTTCTAGTAAATGTTCAAGTATGCAAATGTCAAATTCATAGCTCTTACGTGATGCACATGCAATTGGTTCATCTTCTTTTTCTTTTAAAGACACCATTTTTATTTTTAAAGAGTCTACTTCCTTTTTTGATTTATTCAAACTCCTTTTCAATATTTTATGTTCAGATTTCAAATGTTTAAAAGTAGTAAACAGTTTTTAATATGCATTATGTAATTCATCATAATCATTTTTATTTTCACTAGAAGAACAGTCAGAATTAGGCATGACAACGGGGCGGGGCGGGGGCTGGTTTTGCCTCCCTGATCCCTGCCTCCGACTTTTTTAACCATCCCCGTCCTCGCCCCGATCCCTGCTAGGAGTTAGAAATTAAGTCCCCATCCTTGTCCCCGCTAGGTTTCGGGTTCCCGTCCCGTCCCCGATCTATATTATTTTTAAAAAGATAATTACATTTATAATAAATTAATTTTACTATTTATTTTTTATATATAACTAAATATTTATAATTTTATAATTTATAATTATTAATTAAATATACATTTTAATTTACTATATTTATATTAAAATATATTTGTAAAAGAAATATTTAATCAATTTTTATTTATAATATTATTATTATTATAACATCTGTATTGAAATATTTGGATACTTATAATATTATTATTATAATACTTGTATTGAAACATTTGATTATATATATAAGTTAATTCATTTTTAAGTTGTCATTTAAAAATATGAAATATATAGTTTATAAGGAAATATTTAATAAGTTAATTCTTATTCAATTAGTTCAAAGTAATAAAAGTTTAAATTATCAATTCCTTTAATCCTTTAAAATACAATTATTTTATTAAGATAAAATTTGATATATGATAAATAAGAATAATAAGATAAATAATTATGACATAACAAAACCTAATAAATATAAATTATAAATAAAATAATATTAGTTACTACGATTTATGTAAAATATTTAGAAAAAGATAAAGAATAAAAAAAAATTAACTTTGTGTTCATCAAATTGGTTGAAAAGCTTGAAAAAAAATAAATTGATGGGAGAGATTAAGGAAATGTGAAAAACTAAAATGTAAGAGAGAGAATAATGTAATAAATTAATTGATATAAAAGATTAAAAAAGACAAAAAAATTGAAAAGTGGGTAGAATAAAAATAAAAATTGGTGAAATATAAAAAAAATGACCTTATATGTAATAGAAAAAGAAAAGGAAATACTTTTAAAATATTAATATTTTAAAATTTAAATTTAAATATAAAGTCGGGCAGAAACGGGGTCGGGGTCGGGGTGGGGATTGCATTACCCATCCCCGCCCCCACCCCCGATTTTTTAAAGCGGGGAAAACCCGAACCCGCCCCCGTCCCCGGTCAACTCAGGTTTTCCCCATCAAACTCGGGGCGGGGACGGGTTGGTCCCACGGGTACGAGTTTAATTGTCATCCCTAGTCAGAATCACTTACCTCACAGTCGGAAGAGTAACTATTATTAGCCATCAAGTAAATGTTTGCTTCAACATCGGAATCACTTGACTCTGAACTAGAGTCACTATCCTCCCACACAATGTAAGCTTTCTTTTTAAAGGATTTTCTTCCTTTTGAATCATCACCTCTTTTGTTGTTGGGACAGTCTCCTTTCACATGTCCTATTTCACCACATTCATAGCATTTGAAGATTGATGAAGATCCTTCTTTTTCTTTCCTCCTACTTTTGAAATGTTGCTTTCCTTTTGATTTCATGAACTTAATGAACTTCTTGATCATGAGACTTAAGTTCTCATCTTCTTCATTTTCAGAATCTTCTTCTTCCTTCTTATTCTTGCTTTTTGAGACTTCAGTTTAAAAGCTAAGTTTCTCTTGACAATTTGGCTTTCCTCATTGTCGCCGCCGTTAAAATGAGGCGGTCAGAGCGACGCGATGGTTCCGACTTTACCGATTTTCGCGTTTTTATTGGTGTGGTTACAACGCCTTTAGGTTGTCCGATAATCGGGCTGAACCTAGGGACGAGGTTTTCGAAAAGGCATTCTTGGATTGTCCGATAACCGGGCTAACCCAAGAACTAATTTTGAAGGGTTCTTCTGGAGTCGCCACCGATGTTTTTATCGGAAACATCGGAAAAGGAGTGAAAAGGCGTTGGTTTTCGAAAAACCAACTTTGGTCATTAGAACCAGAGTTGGGTAAGGGAGTTAGTTACGTGTAAGGGAAGTGTGAGTTCCCTTGCGACGTCCCTTTCGGGTTCCCTATGATGAGCCAGCTATTTAAATAAGTAAACCGATGAAAATACGCTTTTACCCTTTATTTACGGAATTTAAAGTTACGACTAATGGCCCTAATATCTACTGTGCAATTTAAAGATAAAGCAGTAAAGAGAGAGAGAGTGTGTGGAAACCTCCGAGGCAAGCTTTATATTAATTTCTTGAAAATTGGGGTGCTTTTTGGCAGCCCCTCACTCCTTACAGCGCCAGAAACCTCTCAAAACGCTATAAAAACTCTTAGAAACTCTCAGAAAACTCCGGAAATGCTTCGGAGGGGTTCTAGGAAGAGAATTTGATGAAGTGACAAGAGAGAGAATGGAAGAATTGTGTGAAATGAGGGGAATGGTGCGACTATTTATAGGGATTCGCGCCTGTCAGGTCGAGACGACCGTCTTGCTTTACAAGAATGGCGAGACGGCCATCTCGCCAACTGGGAGGGTCGTCTCGCCAAACGAGACGACGGTCTCGCCACTTTCGTAAGGCGAGACGGCGGTCCCGAATGCGAGACGACGGTCTCGACCCTAAAAGGCGAAAATCCTTATTTACATGCAGAAAATCCCTCCTATCCTAGTATGGGGCCTAATAGTCTCTCCTAGTGGCTTCTTAGGCTTCATCCATCTTTGAATAGAAGGTCTTCTGGTCTTTATTATGAGGTCGGGCAAGATTTGGGGTCTACAGCTGCCCCCGCTTTACCTGACCAGTCGACTGTTGGCCTGTTGTGCCAAGAAGATCGACTGGAAGGTAAAGGAGTTGACCCTCTTGTTCGGTTACCCTTCGGATGTTCTGTCTTGCGGCGGTTGATCTTTTGGGGAAAATTTGTGTTGTGCACCTCCAGGATACTCCTTCTGACGGTAGCCGATCCCTTTGGTTGACACGTGGTAGAACCTCAGGATACTCCTTCTAACGGTAGCCGATCCTTCGGTTGATGGGTATAAACCCCTCATCAGGCTGGTAGTTACAGCTCACTGTGCGTAGGACTGGATGGGTATGAACCCCCCATCAGGCTGGTAGTTGCGACTTACTGATCTGTCTTGAGCGCAGATCAGGCGCACTGCGTGCGCAGGTTGATAGGTATGAACCCCCTATCAGGCTGGTACAGTCCACTGCGTAGGACTGGTGGTGGTGGCGGCTTGCTCGGGTGGCTCATGCGCCGAGCATTGAGATGTGCTTTCTTGTCTTTGTTTGTCTTTTTTCTGGGAACGGTCGTTCGAATTGTGCTGGGGATTTTGTTGGTGTTCATGCAGCTTTGGTTTGCTGGGGATTCTTTGGTTTTTCGGCTTTTGGTAGCGGTTATCCGACTTCACTGGTTGTCGGACAGTCTTGTTTTCTTGGTTCGACTTCTACTTGGTTGTCGAAAATTGTTGGTCAAGGTGATTTTTAATCCTGTCTTTTTTTCGCGGTTTTATCTCTTTTTTCTCGCGATTTTGGATTTTGACTTTTTTAAGCGTAAGTCTTTTTACTTTAAGCTTCTTTTGTTACGCCGACTTTTTGAAAGGAATAGCGAAAAATGCATGAAATGAAATTTTTATTTATAAGAAAAATTTATTACAGCAACTTGAGAAGGAAGTCCCACCAAATGCTGTCAATGTGGGCCCAAACGTCCTCCCACCCAAATTCGGCGAGAATGCCGAAATCCAATTTGAGCATGGGATGCCATGTGTACCCCCGGATATGCTCAAGACGAGCTTGGTGTAGTGGAGAGAGTTGAGTGGGGTCCTGGGGAACAGGTGCTGATGAACTACTAGGGCCAGCAGAGCCTCTTCTCTTCCTGGATTGGCTTCCACGATGCATCTTGACGGTAGAGTGCTCGAGAGTGAGAGAATAGAGAGTTGGGGTGCAGGAGGAGGTGTGGAGACCCCCTAGACCCCCCCTATTTATAGAAAAAATTCTGGATTCGGGACTGCCGTCTGGGAAGTCGAGACAGCGGTCTCGATTTCGTGCAAGTCGAGACGGCCGTCTGGGACCTCGAGACGGCGATCTTGACTTCGGCCTTAAGCGAGACGGTCGTCTCGCCAACCGAGACGGCGGTCTCATTTTTGGCCAAGTCGAGACGGCGGTCTCGTTGGTCAAGACGGCGGTCTCGATTTTCTGGAGATCGAGATGGCGGTCTGGGAATGCGAGACGACCATCTCAATTTTAAGAGATTTTTTTTTATTTTTTATTTTGAAAGAAAATAGGACCTGATTCAAAAACATTTTATGCATGCAATGTTTTTATGTTTGATGTCCTATAATGCCTATTTCAATTAGTTTTTCAGAAGGATTTAACCGACGTGTCTTGTAGCGTTGAGTGCCCTCTGATCAGCGTTCTCGTATTTGACTGTACCATGCCGGACTTCTTGTGACCGAAGGATAACTTATTTTTTCTTTTTCTTTCTTTTTGTAGAGCACACTTTGCCATGTAGTGTCTCTTTTTCTTCACTTTAGGGATTTCAATCTTCTTGTTGACTATACGCCTCCATATTCCCAAATTAATTATTAGAATATTGTTGTGAGGGTCAAGAGAAAAGAAGTAAGAGGGCAAATTCAATGGCTTGTGTTTTAGATGGTTAATTTTTATTTAGAAAAAGGTTTTGTAAGAATGGTTGGCTAGGGTTAGGCCTGGGTGTTTAAGCTTTTGTCTAAGCAAACGTTCCTCTTTTTTTTTGTATTTGCGCTTTTGGTTTTATCTCCATTGCTTTTTATGGCTAGTTGATCTCCCTAGATCGCCCTTTGGGTTTTCGAACTAGGATATTGTGTTTTTGGCCCTAACTTTTGTCTAGGTTCCTTCTTTTTGTTTTTGTTCGGGTATCCTACCGAGTTGACCCTATCTTTTGCGTAACCCCCTTAGTGGGTTTCCTACCGGGTATTTTGCCCTTCTTTCTTTTTGGCCTTTTGGCTTCTATGGGCTTTTTTTGTATTTATTTTCTCACAATATTGACGAAGCATGATGAGATAAAGTCCTATTTGTTGCTTTTAATCAACTAGCTCGATTGTAATGGCAATGACGAATTTTGATTATTTGGATGCGCTTTTTATTCTTCTTTTTTCTTTTACTGAGACAAGGTTATTATGAGGTCTAGTCGTGAAATAGCAAGAAGAGAAGCAGATAGTAAGAAGTATATTCTTTATTAATTAATAAGGGAATATGTGCCCTAAATGCCCGGGGGTCGAGCTAGCCCCGGGGGATAATCTCTAACAATCATGGGGTTTACATCCCTTAAATGAAGAAAAATGTCTTCTAATGACTAGGGTAGCTCTTGACGCTTGCATCCCTCCGCTTCGGAATATTTGCTTGAGTGTGCGGAGGGGAGACTTCCCTTTTCCTCTTTCTGTTCGGCCCTTAGTGGGGTCATATCCTAGGCCACACTTGTAAGGATTATCTTTGAATTCCGGGGGTTCCCTCATGCCTTGGGAACATGCCCCAGTCCTTGGCCAGGATGGTAACCATGTTTCAACATCATGCGGGCTGCCTTTGTGTTTTTGGGAAGTCGCTCTATATTGGCAATTTCGAGCACTTGAAAAGTGTTTCAAAGGCCTCTTCAGCCGTGTCCACATAAGGTTGGGTAGAAGGTCCACTGATCAGGATATCATCTTCTGCTTGGACTGTGACCAATTTATCATCCACTATGAACTTGACTTTTTGGTGGAGCGTCGAAGGTACTGCTTTAGCGTCATGAATCCAAGGCCTGTCGAGGAGACAACTGTATGCTGGAGTAATATCCATTACATGGAAACCGACGTTGAAGATAGTGGGTCCAACTTGGATTGGCAAATTAATTTCTCCCACTACTTCTCGTTTGGATTCGTCGAAGGCTCGAACGATAGTGCTGCTTGGGCGTAGACGGGTTCCTTGGATAGTCAACTTGTCTAGTGTGCACTTGGGCATCACGTTCAAGGATGACCCGTTATCCACAAGAACTTTAGCGATGAGGTGCTCCTTGCACTTGATCGAGATATGCAAGGGCTTATTGTGGTTTGACCCCTCGAGGGGGAGTTCTTCCTCTGTGAAGGTGAGGTGATCGCTTGCCATAATGTGACCGACGATCCTCTCAACTTTTTCTTGGGATATGGTGTGAGGTACATGCGCTTCGCTCAAGACCTTCATCAGGGTGTTTCTGTGTGGTTCTGAGCTCATCATTAGAGATAACAGGGTTATCTTTGCAGGTGTATGATTGAGCTGGTCAATAATGGAATACTCGCTTTGCCTTATGAACTGGAGTAATTCCTCTGTCTCCTCCTTGGATTCTTTATTTTTCTTTTCTTCGGTATTTTTATTTTTTCCTTTCTTTTTGGGGACATCTTCTTGTGAGTCCTTGGGGGAATAAATTCTTCCACTTCTAGTCATGCCCCCGATGCCGGCTATATTCGAGATATCCTCCTTTATTGGTGAAGATTCCTCGTATCTCCATGACACAACTTTATTTGATTCGTAAGGGAAAGGACATGGCATAAATAGTCGCACTGGTGTCCTTGCCCCCTCTTCCTCATTTTTGAGGACCAATGGTCGAGGCTTATTGTCCTCTTGCAGCGAGTCAACCATTGGGGAGAGCTTGATTAAGAGTGACTTTCTCTCCATTCTTCTGATTTGGAAGACGTGTCAGTTAATCCTTCCTTTTTATTATCTTATTTATTAAGAATGAAGGAGGGGAAATTAAATATGCAAATGAATGACATGCATGCAAGTAGATAATTGTTGAATAAAGAAAAATTTCATTTATCCGTTGGAAGGTGTACATTCCCCTACTCCATACTACGAAGCAACTTTTGGCAGAAACGAAAAAGCCTAAAGAAACCCACAACGGGTCTTGATCTCTATGTAATTCCCTTTCGGCTTCCCGAACGTGACGAGCAAGTGCTTCGCTTTGCTTCTGGACCGCCTGGCTCATATATTCACTTTACTTTTGAGCCTCTTTGATCTTCGCTTCCTGATGGACGACCAAGGCTTGCAGTTCATCGAGTTTTGCAAGGGCTCGGTCCTTTTCTTGTAGTACTTGGCCGTACTGAGCTAACCCATCTCTTTCTTTGCAGTGTAGCTCAGCGAGACTTTTGTTGAGTCTCCGATTGGCCTCTCGCTCTTGGCGTATTTCTGACCGAGTCCTGGTGAGGTCTTGCAACAATTCCTTGATCGTCTGAGTCTGTTTTGCTGATTCGGCCTCAAGGCGTGCCGGTTATTTCTTGGAGTTGGCTATCCAAACTGGTTCTGGCAGCTTTGGATGCTCGGATAGCTTGCTCATTAAAGTCAGCACACTGATCCTTGAGGTGCTCTATTTCATGATCTTTTTTCTTGCATTGCCTTTGTAGACCATCAATGGTGAGGATAGATTCTTGCTCTCTTTCTTCAAGGGCCCTCATCTGGGCTCCTATGATTTCTATCATCTGGTTCAAGGCATCGACTTGAGCTTGCAGCTCTTCACTATTGGGGCTTGTAAGGAGTGAGGTGGATGGTTGAGACATCCCTCTTCTTTTTCTCCATACCTCATAGTCACCGGAGACAGCCACTCGAGTTTTTCCTAACTCTCTGTCTCCCATAAAGACTGGCTTCTCCCATGCTTTTCTCACGGCTAGTGAGTTGGCGATTGTGCATGGGTCTCCGAAGAAACACAGTCCTCCGAATTCCCCTCGAGAAATTGTGGTTTGGGTCCTCATGAGTTGTCTCATAGCTACTCTAGGTGAATGGGCTATGCAACCCCTGAGTCCTATCAATGGTACATTCGGATAGTCTCCACATCTGATGAGGACTGGACCGGGTCGGAACCACGGGCAGACCCAGGATAAACTGTTGGCGTCCCATTGTTCGAACTTGTCCTTCCACTCTAAGGTTAAGCGTCATTGGAGAGGGATTTTGGAAAAGCTCTTCAAAGGGTCGGGGAACATCCCCATGTGACTAGAGGCGTAAAAATGTGTGATGCCCCACACAAAGAGTAGTGAAGAGCAACAACGGAGTGTTTTTCCTTGCTTTTGGCGGCAGAATTCCACCGAGAGCAAGGTGTCGGCAAGAATTGCAGGCAAGGGACTCTTCGAGTTCACGTCCCAGGCAAAGAAGGCGTCCATGACGGCTTGATCCACTGTGTCGAGGTGGAAGGGAAACAAGATCGTTCCAAATATGATTAAAGCCAGGGTTTTGTTAAAATCGACCCATTCTGCCCTTTCAGCCAAGTCGGACAGATGATCTTCTAACATTGAGACTTTCCATCCCTGGATGTTCCCTTTTTCTATCAGGGTAGTCTACCGGAAAGGTAGTTGGATGATGGTAGCGACTTGTTCTGCAGGAGTATATGCCCCGTAGCGGATATGGACCCCGGCTGATTTGGGCTAGGGATGGCAAAACGGGCTAGGCCCGCCAGCCCACCATAATATGGCGGGGCGGGTTGGTGTTTTCAGTCCACCAGCCCGCTTTGGCCCGCCCCGCCAAGCCCGCCAACCCATCGGGCCAACCGCGGGACGGGCGGGCCAACCCGTGACCCGCCTAATTAATAAAAAAATAATTTTTTATTGTAATAAAATTAATTATAAAGATAATATATAAAGTTAAAAATTTTAAAAAGAGAATTAAAAAAGTTTTATTCTCACAAAAAATATTCTCCTTCCCGAAACATAACCTTCTCTCGTGTTCTTCTTGTTTATCCTAAACACCGATTATTTTTATCCTTATTACTTGAATTAATGGTGTAAGAATTACTCAACCAAGAATAATATGAAGTTTTATCAAATAAAAAAGATATAGGTATTTGAATTTTTCAATATAAAAAATATAAATTTTATAAGTTTAACGTTATTTATATATACAGATATATATATATATATATATATATATATATATTATTTCAATTTAATAATATAAATCAATACATTATTTTAAGAAACTATATATATATATATATATTGAATTATTGACAAACAAATAATAATTTTATTATTAAATTTATTAAAAAAATTTATTTAAAAAAATATTTTTTTCTAAATTATGGCGGGCCGACCATGACCCATAACCCGCCCCTTGGCGGGGCGGACCAAGGTCTACAACCCGTCATGACTATATCGGGCTAGCCCGCCCCGCCCTGCTTTTGGCAGGCCAAAGGCGGGGCGGGCCAAAACGAGGTGGGCTGGCCCGTTTTGCCATCCCTAATTTGGGTCATTTCAGCATAATTTCATACTCCTCCAAGGTGGGCATCATATCGAACTGTAGAAATTCGAAGCAGCGCAGACTGGAGTTCCAGAAGTGAACTAGTACCCTGATGAACACTTGATCGACATAGATCTTCAGTAGGTCGAGAATCCGTCCATAGGATTTTTCAAAGTCGGAGCGGACCTCTGGTGGAATTATCGCGCAAAGTCGTTCCAACTTCTCAGTATGATATCGAGGAATGTCCACCTTCTTCAATTGTCTACTAGTCCCCTCCATTTTTTAAAACCAAAATGCATGTTTGATGAAAATGATGCTTATTGAATGAATGTGAGTGTTTATTTTTCTATTTATCATGTTTTATTTCTACATGATGTATGGTATTTGCGTATTTTATTTATTTATTTTATTTTGGAAAAAATAGACTATCTATATGAATAATTTATGAGTGTAATGTTTATGAACAAGGTCCTATTTATTGTTTTGGAATTAGATTTTTTATTATTTTTATTTTATAACCTTTTATCTTTTCTGTCGGACTGCGTGACTACTTAGCTTACAAAGAACCTGAAACCAGGCTAGCTAAAAGGCAGACTGTCCGAGATAAAAAATGGCTTTATGCGAAAGAATAATATTTAGCGTCCCTTATCTCTTCTGTCGGACTGCGTGGCTACTTAGCTTACAAAGAACCTGAAACCATGGTAGCTAAAAGGCAGACTTTCCGAGATAAAAAATGGCTTTATGCGAAAGAATAATATTTAGTGTCCCTTATCTCTTCTGTCGGACTGCGTGACTACTTAGCTTACAAAGAACCTAAAATCAGGCTAGCTAAAAGGCAGACTGTCCGAGATAAGGGGGTTTATTGCAAAATATTTTTTTGTTGTTTGGTAATGTTATGCAACAAAAAAATGCAACAAACAAATGCGCACACAATTCGATCATCCGCGAACAGGCGAGAAGTCGTTTTAATCATGAGGTAGGGTTTTCCTGCAGAAAAGTTCTTTGGCGAAGGTAGGTTCTAACTATTCTCACCAAGGCTAAGGCCCCCAAGGTGCCCCCATTATAAGGTCCCCACTCTCCAGCCTTCCGACCATGCTTAGCACTAAGGTCATAGTTAGTCTTTGTGCCAAAAGAGGAAGGTTATCACCTTGAGTGGTAGTTTCCGATCATACTGGTGGGCACAAGGCCATCACTACAGCGAACCGTACCTGCCACCCACTCCCTATAGATTTCTCACTTGCCCCCGGGTATAGGGGGAACTGTTGTGTGCAAGGGTTTGTGTACAGTTTGTATTTCAAACAATTGCATAAATATAAACAAACAACAGTTATTAAAGTCAAGCATTAAAACATGTTATAATACAAGGTAGGGTAAAAGCGTAATTTCTTGGTTTATTTATTTAAGCTGGCCCATCACTAAATGGGATCAACTCTCTAGGCTTCCCCAATGGAGTCGGCATCTGTCGCCGCCGTCAAAACGAGGCGGTCGGAGCGACGCGATGGTTCCGACTATACCGATTTTTCGCATTTTTATTAGTGTGGTTACAACGTCTTTAGGTTGTCCGATAACCGGGCTAACCCAAGAACTAATTTTGAAGGGTTCTTCTGGAGTCGCCATCGATGTTTTTATCGGAAACATCAGAAAAGGAGTGAAAAGACGTTGGTTTTCGAAAAACCAACTTTGGTCATTAGAACCAGAGTTGGGTAAGGGAGTTAGTTACGTGTAAGGGAAGTGTGAGTTCCCTTGCGACGCCCCTTTCGGGTTCCCTATGATTAGCTAGCTATTTAAATAAGTAAACCGGTGAAAATATGCTTTTACCCTTTATTTACATAGTTTAAAGTTATGACTACATGACCCTAATATCTAAAGCGCAATTTAAAGATAAAGCAGTAAAGAGAGAGAGAGTGTGTGGAAACCTCCGAGGCAAGCTTTATATTAATCTCTTGAAAATTGGGGTGCTTTTTGGCAGCCCCTCACTCCTTACAGTGCCGGAAACCTCTCAAAACGCTATAAAAACTCTTAGAAACTCTCAGAAAACTCCGGAAATGCTTCGGAGGGGTTCTAGGAAGAGAATTTGATGAAGTGACAAGAGAGAGAATGGAAGAACAGTGTGAAGTGAGGGGAATGATGCAACTATTTATAGGGATTCGTGTCTGTCAGGTTGAGACAGTCGTCTCGTCTGACAAGGTCGAGACGACCGTTTTTCCATTCGAGACGGCCGTCTCACCAACCGGGAGGGCCGTCTCTCCGTTCGCAGGTGGCGAGACGGCCATCTCGCAACTTTCGCAAGGCGAGACGATGATCTCGACCCTAAAAGGAGAAAATCCTTATTTACATGCAGAAAATCCCTCCTATCCTAGTATGAGGCCTAATAGTCTTTCCTAGTGGCTTCTTAGGCTTCGTCCATCTTTGAATAAACGAGACGGCGGTCTCGCCACTTCGCAAGGCGAGACGGCAGTCCCGAATGCGAGATGATAGTCTCGACGCTAAAAGGCGAAAATCCTTATTTACATGCAGAAAATCCCTCCTATCCTAGTATGGGGCCTAATAGTCTTTCCTAGTGGCTTCTTAGGCTTCATCCATCTTTGAATAAAAGGTCTTCTGGTCTTTTTATGAGGCCGGGCAAGATTTGGGGTCTACACTCATCATTTAACCTTCCTAGTTCAAGTTCATGCTCTCTCAATTTTCCAAAGAGAGCCTCCATTATCATAGTTGCAATATTTTGTGACTCCGTGATGGTTGATAATGTGTGTGCAACACTTTTGGAATTTAACCTTAGGTTGTCATTTCCTATCCAATGATTTTAGAATTTTAACATTTAATTCGTCAGTATCAAAATTCTTACCAAGCCTAGAGAAATGGTTGATAATGTGTGTGCAACACTTTTGGACATAAAAAATTGTTTCTCCTTGTTGCATCTGAAACGTTTCATATTCCTGAATCAAAGAGTTTTTTCTTGCTCTTTTCACATTGTCGGTTCCTTCATGAGTTACTCTTAGTATTTCCCACATCTCCTCAACACTTTTATATATTGATATCCCGTAAAACTCATCAAGGGTTAAAGCAGATGAAATAATGTTTCTAGCCCTAACATCATATTGGGTCTTTCTATTTTCCTTAACAGTCCATCGAGAAAAGGGTTTTGGTTCCTCTACTTCATTTACAATCATTTTAGGAATAAAAGGACCATTTACAACAGCTTCTCAAACACCCCTGTCAACAGACTCTAAAAATATTTGCATCTTAACTGTTCAGAAAGGATAATTTTAACCAGCAAAAAGTGGGGGTTTGTTAATAGAGGCACCCTCAACAAAAGTTTGGTTTTGTACGACCATTTTTGAAAATTTGAAAAACTATCAAAGCAGGCTCTGATACCACTTGTTGGTGTCGCGCAGCAGAATGTTTGCGTTAGGACAAAAACCAAGAGGGGGGGGGGGTGAATTGGTTTTTTATAAAAATTTTCCCTTTAAAAATTTTCACAAGATTTTATCGATTAAAAAATAATATAATAAAACACTTGAAAAGTAAAGAGATAAGGGAAGAAGATTACACAAGTAATTTATACTGGTTTGGATCAAAAGACCCTACGTCCAGTTGTTAATCACTCTAAAAGAGGATTAACTCAGTCGCTAAAATAATGGTTCTCAAATAAAAAAATTACAAATAGTAAGGATTAAAAAAAACCTCTCTTGAGTCACACAAGAGATGAATATCTCCTTTGAAGCCACAAAGGATGAAGACAACTTTCCAAGAGACGACACAACACTCAATTCATGGAGAAATCCACTCAATAATTCTTATCGCTTCTAGCCCACACTAGGTTTTCAAAGCCCCTTTTTCTTCCCTACTCAAAGTTCTCTCAACAATCACAACTTTTAACTTTCAGAGTATGAAAAAGGTTTGTCATCTTTCTGAGAGCATGAGAGTCCTTTAAATAGAGTTTTAAGGTTTCCCGATTTTAGGGTTTTCGAAAATTAGGTCTAAAATTCGAAATTCAAATTCATAACTGACACTGATAATCAATTATCATTAGTGATAATCGATTATTACAGAGCCAATATATTAAAAATCAATTTTGTCCAGGATAATTGATTATCCTGAGTGATAATCGATTATTTCAGAGTCAATTTCGAATTTAAATCCTTAACAACCATAGATAATCGATTATCCTCAGAGATAATCGATTATTCCATAACCACTTTCAGAAAACTTAAAGTTTATCTAGGATAATCGATTATTCTGAGTGATAATTGATTATTTCAGTGTGACCTTGATAAGAATGAAGCTTTTGTGGACAAACTAAGTACTGGTTATCATGGACTCTATTTTTATAGACTTAAAATGACAAAATAGAGTTATTACAAGCAATTTCAAATATATATACGTCTTCTAATCTTGAAGTCCTTTGTTATTGAATCATCATCAAAATCTTTACTCACCATATCCTTACATTTTTCAATAGGGACAATATAGAATGTATCAACTCGAGAATGTTCAGTAAGATCAAATTAGATCAGATCAAGATAAGTTGGGTCATGTTGGGTCGAGTTATGTCAAGTGGCTCAGATCAGATCTAAATAGGATGGGATGGATTAGTAGTGACGAATTTGACCATTGATCTTGAGGGGGTCAAATAATATATTATCAATAAATAATAAATAAATATAAAAAGGAAAAATAATATAAAAGGATGAGAGGTCAAATTTGTAAATATACATGTAAGTATATTTAATAATTATTAAGTTTGGGAGGCCAAAATCATAAATACTAATATAAGTTACAAAACTTTATGAATAATCATTAAGTTTGGAAGACCAAAATCATAAATGCTAATGTAATGATATGAATTAGAACGGGTAATTTAGGATCTTTAGGGTTACAACCTTATAAGAAATTTAGGAATTAGAAAGAAGGTAGAAGGAAAGAATCACTCTTCCCAAGGGAGGCAACACACAAAGGATGTGATAGTCCTTTGATACAACCAAGGGTTCTTGAATCACTCAAGAATTTAGGAGAATCACTCTCACTAAGATAAAAGAGATAAACTCTAATATTTCTGAATAAAATTTCACTTGTTATTTCTTGATAAGAATGGTTCAGCTGATATAGAAGCGTTGTCATCAGAATTACAAAAGACTCAATAAAAGAAAATAAATACTAATAATAACCCATTAATCTAGGAATTGAAAACTATTTAATGAAAACAAATAAAGGCTAATAATGATTCATTAACCTAGGAATTGAAACTACTTAATGACTGATTGTATCTGAAACTATGGCAACCAAAAGTCAATCAGCTATGCACCCCTTGGTCTCCCAAAGGCTGATGACTAAATTTTCAATTGGACCCTTATTACAACTTAAAATAAAATCAAACTAAAGCCCATTAATTGATTAATTAAAAACATAATTTGGTCAACCAACAATATTTGTTGAAGAACCCCTTGCTCTAGCCCTTATCATAGGTCATGTTCACATCATTCTCTCCCTCTTGAAAATGATTTGTCCTCAAATCAGATTCGTCATCTACATAAAAAAGAGATAAGTCTGACAAATTGAATGTAAAATTAACATTATACTCACTTTTTATAGCTAAATAATTCTCCCTCACTTCAAGTGTTTCACTCTTCTTTTGATCACTCTTTTTCCTTTCAAGTGTTTCACTAACGTTTTCTTTCTCTCTCTTTTCTTGAAGAAGTTTTTCTCTCATTTTTTTTATCCTCACACACTTCTTGTGGACTCAAAGGTTTAAGCACAATCTTCTTGTCTTGGTGCATGAAAGAGATCTTGTTGGTGAACCCGCTATGACTAACTCTTTTATCAAATTGTCATGGTCTCCCCAAAAGTAAGTGACTGACTTCCATAAGAATAATATCACAAAGCACCTTATCATTGTATTTTCCAATGGAAATATCCACTTCAACTTGTTGTCTCACTTGCACCTCTCCATCCTTACTAAGCCATTGAAGTTTATATGGCCTAGGATGTGGTTTGGTAGCTAAATTTAGCTTTGATACTAATCTAGCACTAGCCACATTGGTGCAACTACCTCCATCTATGATCATCATGCACACCTTGTCATTGATTAAACATCTAGTGTGAAAAATATTTTTTCTTTGACTTTCTTCCATAGGTTTCAATTGACTATCAAGTAATCGCCTAATCATCAATAAATCTCCCTTTGGAATCTCTTCCTCCTCAGTGTCTTCACTCTTTTCTCCCTCTTCAACCTCAAATTCACTTATATATTCTCCCTCTCTAAGAATCATGGTCTTTATGTTAGGGCACTCATAAGCATAGTGTCTTAGGCCTTGACACTTGAAACACTTCACATCGCTACTTTTTTTAGAGGGTTGTTCTTCATATTTTGAATGAGTCTTTGTGGGAATAGGTGTGGAACTACTAGAAGTAACAACTCCATCTTTCTTGCCTTTGTCCTTCCAACTTGAAAATCCAAAGTTGGTAGAACTCTTCTTAGTCATTTCTTTTCTTTTGAGTTGTTGCTCCACTCGAATTGCTTTATGAAGTAAATCCTCCATATCAACAAATTCCTGCAACTCAACAATATCACATATATCAATATTCAAACCACCAATAAATCGGGCCATAGTTACCTCTTCATCTTCTTCAATCTTTGCTTGAATCATGAGCATGTCCATTTCTTTGAAATACTCCTCAACCCCCTTGTTGCCTTTAGTAAGTTTTTGAAGTTTAAATTTCAAGTCCCTTGCATAACTAGTCGGCACATACCGCTTCCTCATGATCTTTTTCATCTCAGTCCATGTATCAACCATTGACTCTTCATTTCTATCTCTCTCCTTTTGTAGCTTGTTCCACCAAACAAGAGCATAGTCAGAAAATTCCGTTGTTGCAAGTCTCACCTTTTGGGTCTCCTCATAATTGTTGCATGAGAAAACAAGCTCTATTTTCATCTCCCACTCCAAGTATGCCTCCGGATCACTTTTTCCTTTAAATGGAGGAATGTTAAGCTTGACTCCTTCAAGCCTACTTGGTCTTGCTACTCCATCATTCATTCTCCTATTTCTCCTTTCTTCTTCGTCTTCAAGATTTCTATTCTCCAACCGGTTCAATCTATCATGGAGTTCATTGTTATGTCGTATCATTAATCCTTCCAAATGTTGTACCAATACTCTCATTTGAATTGGATTAATTCCTGCTTCTTGATTGTAATTTTCCTCTTTTGCCATCAATTTTATGTTTAAACCCTTAAACCAAGGCTCTGAATACCAACTGATATGAATTATAAGGGGTAATTTAGGATCTTTAGGGTTAGAACCTTGTAAGAAATTTAGGAATTAGAAAGAAGGTGGAAGGAAAGAATCACTCTTCCCAAGGGAGGCAACACACAAAGGATGTGACAGTCCTTTGATACAGCCAAGGGTTCTTGAATCACTCAAGAATTTAGGAGAATCACTCTCACTAAGATAAAAGAGATAAACTCTAATATTTCTGAATAAAATTCCACTTGTTATTTCTTGATAAGAATGGTTCAGCTGATATAGAAGCGTTGCTATCAGAATTACAAAAGACTCAATAAAAGAAAATAAATACTAATAATAACCCATTAATCTAGGAATTGAAAACTATTTAATGAAAACAAATAAAGGCTAATAATGATTCATTAACCTAGGAATTGAAACTACTTAATGACTGATTGTATCTGAAACTGTGGCAACCAAAAGTCAATCAGCTATGCACCCCTTGGTCTCCCAAAGGCTGATGACTAAATTTTCAATTGGGCCCTTATTACAACTTAAAACAAAATCAAACTAAAGCCCATTAATTGATTAATTCAAAACATAATTTGGTCAACCAATAATATTTGTTGAAGAACCCCTTGCTCTAGCCCTTATCATAGGTCATGTTCACATCATGTAAGTTACAAAACTTTGGGGGAGGGGAGTCATTGATATGAACCTCATTTGCATAAGGACTGACTTAGGATCTTTAGGGTTATAACCTTGTAGGAAATTAGTGAGAAGGTGGATAAGAAAGTAATGAAAGTTTTAGAGTTGGGTAAAATTTTAGAAACATTAATATCTCGAGCTATAAAATTTTGATTGAGGTGATTCAAAAACGAGGTGAAAGTTCTCATTTTGAATTTCAATTTAGTCTAAAAAACACTTACTTTGGATGAGTATAAAGAAATTTATGACCACGAAATAAATCTGAGCATAATTGAATTTTCTGGATTCTGGTGAAGAAAAGACAAAAAGTGAATGTAAAAGGTTGAAGGAAAAAAATCACTCTTTCTAAGGGAGGCAACTCACAAAGGATGTGAAAGTTCTTTGATACAGTCAAGGGTTCTTGAATCACTCAAGAACTTAGGAGAATCACTTTCACTAAGATAAAAGAGTTAAACTCTAATATTTCTAAATAAAACTCAACTTGTATTTTTTTATAAAAATGGTTTGGCTTATATATAAGTTTTGTCATCAAAGTTACAAAAATTTAATAAAGGAAAATAAATGCTAATAATGATCCATTAATCTAGGAATTGAAAAATAGTTAATAGAGGCAAATAAATGTTAATAATGATTCATCAACCTAAGAATTGAAAATTACTTAATGATTGATTGTAACTGAAATTGTGGCACCCTCTTGATTTCCCAAAGGTTGATGCCTAAGTTTCCAATTGGACCCTTATTATAACTTGAAACAAAACCAAATTAAAGTTCATTAATTGATTAACCCAAAATATATGTTGAATATAAAAGAAAAAGAGTTTGAGATTAATCTCCCTTGTGTATAAATCACACATAGGGTAATCTATTTATAATAGAGAGATACAACTAAAAGAGTAACTGAAAGTAACAGAATAAACAGAAGATATTGTTTGATATTGTGGTTAACAATATCTAACAATATCTTAACAATATCAAAGAATATCTAAACAATATCTAACACTCCCCCATACAAATCGTATGTGTCAAGTTTGTTATAAATATAATCAATTTTAGGCCCCCGTAAAGATTTAGTAAAAATATTTGTTAATTGATCACTTGAGTTAACAAACTCAGTTTTGATGTCTCCAGACATAATCTTTTCTCGAATGAAATGATAGTCAATCTCAATGTGTTTGGTCCTCTCATGAAAGACAGGATTAGAGCTAATATAAAGAGCAGTCTGATTGTCACACACAAGTGACATTTGAGTGATATCTCTAAATTGTAACTCTTTAAGCAATTGCTTGAGCCAAACAAGTTCACAGGTAGCTGAGGCCATAACTATATATTCTACTTCTACACTAGATCTTGTCACAACACTCTTTTTCTTACTTTTCCATGAGACTAAGTTACCATCAATGGAGACACAATATCCAGATGTAGATCTTCTATCCGAAGGAGATCCTACCCAATCAACATCTGAGTAGCAAACAACTCTTGTATGGTTATTAGAACCATATAACAATCATTTTTCAGGAGATCCTTTAATATACTTCAAGATACGAATGACTGCATTTCAATGATCTTCACATGGGGAATTAAGAAATTGGCTTACCACACTGACTGCAAAGGAAATGTCAGGACGAGTAACTGTATGATAATTCAATTTTCCAACCAATCTTCTATACTGCTCAGGATCAGGTATAAGCTCCCCCTGATTTGGTAGAAGTTTAGTATTGGGACCCATGGGTGTATCAACAGACTTTGAACTCATCAACTCAATTTTCTCCAAAATATTCATGGCATACTTCCTCTGAGATATAACAATATCATCATTGGACTGTGCCACCTCAATACCCAAGAAATATTTAAGTTTGCCAAGATCTTTGGTCTGAAAATGGTGACAGAGATGTTGTTTCAAATGAGAGATGTCATGGTTTTCACTACCTGTAAGAACGATGTCATCAACATATACTATCAAGTAAACACATCCAGCACTCGAGTGTCGATAAAAGACAGAGTGATCTGCTTCACATCGAGTCATACCAAATTTTTGAACAACCTTGCTAAACTTTCCAAACCAAGCCCTAGGAGACTATTTTAGGCCATATAGGGATTTGCAAAGACGACATACCATCCCAGAAGACTCCCCCTGAGCAACAAACCTAGAAGGTTGCTCCATATAGATTTCTTCTTGCAAATCACCATTGAGGAAAACATTTTTAATATCTAGTTGATAAAGAAGTCATTGTTGAAGAACGGTCATGGCAATAAATAAACGAACAGAAGTCATCTTTGCCACGGGGAAAAGGTATCTCCATAATTCAACCCCAAAATTTGAGTATAACATTTGGCCACAAGACGAGCTTTGAGGCGATCAATAGTACCATCAGGTCCAACTTTGATAGAAAACACCCATTTGCAACCAACAACAAATTTCCCATACAGTAATGAGACTAATTCCCAAGTTTCACTATTATGAAGAACACTTAGTTCATCTAACATGGCATAACGCTAACCAGGATGGGCTAAAGCTTCACGGACAGTTTTTGGAATGGTCACAGAAGAAAGAGAGGAAAGACATGTATAAAAAGCTAATGTCAGTCGATGATAACTCAAACCAATATAATGGGGAGAGGGATAACGTGTAGAGCGGATACCTTTTCGGAGCGCAATGGGAAGGTCAGACTCAGGTGTCACATTCGGAGGAGACAGAGTAGTTGACACTTGAGTGGAGTCACATGGTGGTGGTTGTGATTGGTTTCAGCAACTATAAACCTGAAGAGGCGATGAAGAAGAAGTTGACTACGGAGCAAAAACTAATGGTGAAGAAGACACAGTTAGAGGGTCACAAACAACAGGAACATTAAATGTACTAGGAGTGTTGACAAAATTAGATAGAGACAGAGTGAAGATTGACTTTTAAAATAAAAAGAGAACTCATCAGGTGACATCTACAGACACAAAATAACGGTTAAGAGAAGGAGAAAAATATTTGTATCCTTTTTGTGATCTTGTAAACCCTAAGAAAACACATTTATGTGATATAGGAGAAAACTTGTCAAGACCAAAACTAAAATTATGAACAAAACATGTAGACCCAAAAACTCTTAGAGGTAAGGGATGAAGTGGTTCATGAGGGAATAAAATGGAATGAGGTATTTTATTATCTAAAACCGAAGATGGCATGCGATTAATGAGATAACATGCAGTAAGAAGAGCATCACCCCAAAAATGCTGAGAAACCTCTCCATGAATTAAAAGAGTGCAAGTTGTTTCAATAAGATGTCTATTTTTACGTTCAGCTACACCATTTTGTTGATGTGTATAAGCACAAGAAGTTTGATGCAAAATACCATGAGAAGTCAAGAATTGTTTAAAAGAATGAGAAAGATATTTACGATCATTATCACTATGTAAAACTCTAAAGAAACACCGAACTGAGTTTGTATTTCATTAAAAAAAGATTGAAAGATATGAAATACTTCAAAAAGATTTTTTATCAAAAATAACCAAGTACATCTAGAATAATTAACAATGAAAGTAACAAAGTATTGAAAACCTAAAGTAGACTTAACGTGGCTAGGTCCCCAAATGTCAGAGTGAACCACAACAAAAGGGAACGAAGCACCACGTGTGACACTACGAGAAAAGAAAGTACGACTATGTTTGCCTAATTGACACGACTCACACACCAAAGTAGACAACTTAGATAAGGTAGGGACAAGCTGTTGTAGCTTGACAAGACTTGGATGACCTAACTGAGCATGAAGAAGAGAGGGAGACTCCATAACTACACCAACATGTGTAAAGAGACGAAGATGATAAAGAGCATGAGACTCACATCTTATGTCAATCACCTGTTTCGAACTCCGGTCCTGTAAACACACAAAATTGTTGGTAAAAGAAACAACATAATCAAGAGAACGAGTTAGACAATTGATGGATAACAGGTTAAAAGGGGACCTATGGACATAAAGAACATTATCAATGGTTAAAGGAAAAGTTTAATAGTTCCAACACTATGAGATGATACTCTAGAGCCATCAGCCAGTGTAACAGAAGGTAAAGGATTAGGAGAGGATAAAGAGGAGAACAAAGATTTGTTACTAGTAATATGATCAGTGGCTCCTGAATAAAAAACCCAAGGATCAGGAGAAGATTGGGTCAAACCAGCAAAAGATGTACATGTGTGTGCGACAGACACAGTGGAACTAGAAGATTGTTGATCCTTATACTATTTGAGAAATTTGTTGAACATAGCAGGTGTGTTTGATGAAATAGAAGAAGGAGGATCCTTAGCAGATAAAGGTGGGGAAAGATCAATCTTAACAACTGCAACAGATCGAGGAGGATGACCATGTAATGCATAACATTTGTCAATCTTATGACCTAGCTTGCCACAATGTTCACACTTAGGACGCCCTTTCCCCTGTTTGCGAGGGCGAGTTCGGTCATCACGGTGAGATACCAATGCAGAAGAATCATTAACAGAAGCAGGTGTGTCAGGGTTGGGTTTTGCTGGTACACGCAAAAGAGTGGAGCAGGTCGATGTCAAGGTGGGGACAACTGGAGAACCCAAAATCTGATCACGAATGTGTGAATATTAATCAGCAAGTCCGTGTAATGCCCCTAGCATGAAGAACTTTGATCGTTGTGCTATCTCAGTGGCAGGGTCGGGGGAAAGAGGCAATAACTCATTGAACTCATGAAAAAGAGCATGAATTTTGCCTATATAATCAGTCATAGAATCTTTATGTTTAGAGGAAATAACATCTACAAATTTAAAACAGACATTATAGAGACGTTGAGTATCATTGTGTATAATAACTTGGCATGTTCCCAAATTTTGGCACATGTTTTGTAGGAATGAAAAATTTTTTTTAACGAAGGATCAAGAATACCCTTGAGAACCACACATAATTGAGCATCAATGGTGTCCCAATGGTCTTCCTCACCAGGAGTGAGAGTAGGTGCTTTCGGGGGCAAGATGATCAAGATACGTTTTACTCTTAAACCATAATCTGACGTCTGATGACCATGTGACATAATTAGGGTCAGTTAACTTGTCAATGGATAAGTTCACATTAACATAGTTAGTGTAGATGGAAGGATCAGAGGCAGTACTCACAAAATTGGAAGTACTAGAAGGAGCGGAAGAAGTCATAAATGGCGGAGGCGGCAGTGACAGCGGCGTGAACCAGTACACCAGGTAAGTTCCCAGGAAATAGAGGTGGATCACTAATGGACACGCTTAAATATCAAGTCTTTCCTTGTCAGAACCTTCCAAGACATGCACTTTCACACTACCAAATAATATCCAATAACAAAAATAACTCTTTTCTGATGTGGAAGATCAGTTTAACCGGCAGTGATAGCGGCGGTGGTGGCGGCTCCAACAGTGGTCAATGGCGAAAAAATTTCAAAATAACTTTAAGCTCTAGATACCATGTTGAATATAGAATAAATAAAGTTTGAGATTAATCTCCCTTATGTATAAATCACACATAGGGTAATTTATTTATAATAGAGAGATACAACTAAAAGAGTAACTGAAAGTAACAGAAGATATTTTTTGATATTATGGTTAACAATATCTAATAATATCTTAACAATATCAAATAATATTTAAACAATATCTAACAATATAATTTGGTCAGCCAATTTTACAAAGGATTTGACTATTATTTAAACAAACTTAAATACTGAAATAAAGTGAAGCATTAGTCCTCCTCTTTTTGGGTCATGATGCAATTCACAACTTTGGTTTTTCCTCCTTAAAATGTGGGCTTATATTTAAATAATATGGACAACACTTGTTAAGAACTTCCTTTTCTTTTCTTTCTCTAACCCTCGTTATAGGTCCTCCAAGTCCTTCAAGTGAATCATTGCCCTTGCTCATGGTCATGTCTCCATTAGTCATGGTCTCCCTCATCTTCTAAGAAGATCTGCCACTGTGGGTCAAGTCAAGATGAGATAAGTTGGATCAAATCTAAACAGGACATGTTGGGCCGAAAAGGTTAGATTAGGATGAGTCGGGTTAAGATAAGTCAAGTTAGGATAAATTTGGTTGGGTTCAATTAGGTTGGATCGGGTTTGTAGACCCCAAATCTTGCCCGGCCTCCAAATAAAGTCAGAAAGCTTCCTATTTGAAGACGGCCGAAGCCTAACAAGCCACTAGGAGAGACTATTAGGCTCCCGTACCAAGATACGAAGGTTTTTTGGCTTGAAAATAAAGTTTCTCGCCCTGAAGGGACGAGACCGCCGTCTGGAAGGACCAGACCGCCGTCTCGTCTCAACGCCAGGACGAGACCGCCGTCTCGATTTTCCAGACGGCGGTCTCGATTCCTGCAAAAGTCGAGACGACGGTCTGGATTTTCCAGACGGCGGTCTCGATTCCCGCCTAGTCGAGACGGCGGTCTGGATTTCCCAGACGGCGGTCTCGACCCTCTGCCACGAACGAGACGACGGTCTGGACTTTCCAGACGGCGGTCTCGACCTTGTCAGAGGAGACGGCGGTCTCGACCTGTCAGGCGCGAAAAACTATAAATAGGAGCGTCATTTCTCCCTTTTTCCACACACAGAATCAACAGCTCTCCCTTCTCTCTAGACTTTCTCTCTCTAAGAATCCCTCCTAGGCATTTCCGAAGTTTCTGAGTGTCTTTAGGCATAAGCTGAGCGTTCTAAACCTTCTTTAGAATCCCTCCGAGGCATTTCCGGAGTTTCTGAGAGTTTGTAGAGTGAAGGGTTGCCAAAACGCACCCTCTCTTTTAAAGAGAATATATAAAGCTTGCTTTGGAGGTGCACATTCTCTCTCCTTATCATTTTACTGCTTCCATTTAAATATATGCAATAGATACTAGGGCCATGTAGTCATAATCTCTAAATACCGTATAATAAAAGGGTAAAAGCGCTATTTTCCAGTTTAATTATTCATTCAAGTTAGCCGGCCTATCATAGGGAACCCGAGAGGGGCGTCGTAAAGGAACTAACACTTCATTTACACGTAACTAACTCCCTTACCCAACTCTGGTTCTAATGACCAAAGTTGGTTTTCGAAAACCAACGCCTTTTTAAACCCCTTTTCCGATGTTTATGGTAAAAATATCGGTGGCGACTCCATAGAACCCAAAATAAATAAGTCCTTGGGTTAGCCCGGTTATCGGACAACCCAAGGACACTTTTGAAAACCTCGCCCCTGGGTTAGCCCGGTTATCGGACAACCTAAAGGCGTTGTAACCACCAATAAAAAACGCGAATATCAAAGAAGAGTTGAAAAACCATCGCGTCGCTCCGACCGCGCCCCCCGTTTTTTGGGGAGGCGGCGACAGATGGCGACTCCACTGGGGAAGTCTAGAGAGTTGATCCCATTTAGTGATGGGCTGGCTTAAAAATAATTAAACCAAGAAAATAGCGCTTTTACCCTACCTTGTATTATAACATGCTTTATTGTTTGGCTTTCAAATAACTGTTGTTTGTTTCTACTTACGCAATTGATTGAAATATAAATTGCACACAAAACCCTTGCACACTACAGTTCCCTCTATACCCGGGGCAAGTGAGATAACCATAGGGAGTGGGTGGCAGTACGGTTCGCCGCAGCTAGGGCCTTGTGCCCACCAGGTGTGATCGGAAACCACCACTCAAGGTGATAACCTTCCTCTTTTGGCAACAAGACCGACTATGGCCTTAGTGCCGAGCATGGTTGGACTAGCTGGAGAGTGGGGACCCTATAATGGGGGCACCTTGGGGGCCTTAGCCTGGTGAGAACAGTTAGAACCTACCCTGTCCAATGCACCTTTCTGCAGGAAAACCCTACCTCGTGATAAAAACGAAATCTCGCCTGTTCGGGGATGATTGAATTGTGTGTGCATATGTTTGTTGCATTTGTATGTTGCATAGCATAAATAAACAACAGAACAAAATCACAAAAAAAAAATTTAAAAAAAACACCCTTATCTCGGACAGTCTGCCTTTTAGCTAGCCTGGTTTCAGGTTCTTTGTAAGCTAAGTAGCCACGCAGTTCTGACAGAAGAGATAAGGGACGTTAAATATTCTTTCGCATAAAGCCATACTTTATCTCGGACAGTCTGCCTTTTAGCTAGCCTGGTTTCAGGTTCTTTGTAAGCTAAGTAGCCACGCAGTTCCGACAGAAGAGATAAAAGGCCATAAAATAGACAAATAAAATGAAAATCAAAACACCAATAATACAAAAATAAATCATCTCCTGACAAAGTTAATACATTCATACTACATCATATCATGAGTAAAGAAAAACCAAGAGAGAAAATAAAAATGAGAGTACATTCAGCATCATTTAAAAATCTCTCATGCATAAGCATACTCCATGCTAGTTCAAGCACTCAACATGCATTAATAAACTTTTTCGGACATTCTAGAAAGTGGTTGGTCCTCTCCCCACTCGTACTCGTGCACAAAAGGCTAAGGCAATGGAAAATTTGGAAGAGCAAAACCGCAAGCTTACTGCAGAAGTTAACATCCTCCGCGAACAGATAGCCCAACTAATGGAGGTCGTACGCCAGGGGCAGAACAACGGCGAAGGCCAAGCTGAACATACCCCTCCTCATGAGGAAGAGGAGGAGGAATACTTTTTCAGCGATAAGGACGCTAAGACTACACGCGTCCTTACCCCAGAAGTGTCTAAACAATAACTCTCTGCCCTGGAGGAGAGGCTGAAAGCAGTCGAGGGGCATAACTTCGACGTCAAGGAGGTGGCTGACATGTGCCTCGTGAAGGATATCCGCTTCCCTCCCAAATTCAAAATCCCAGACTTCCCCAAGTACGCAGGGATGACCTGCCCTAAGAACCATCTTACGATGTATTGCCGTAAGATGGCCGCCCATGCTGACAACGAGAAACTCCTGATTCATTGCTTCCAGGAGAGCTTGGCGGACACCGCGCTTAACTGGTACATGCAGTTAGAGAGAGGGCAGGTCCAGAACTGGAAACAGTTGGCAGACACTTTTCTTCGTCGTTACCGATATAACATCGATCTGACCCCCGACAGGTCAGATCTTAGAACTCTAAGCAAAAGAAACGACGAGCCCTTTAAAGCGTACGCCCAGAGGTGGAGGGAAATGGCAGCCCAAATAGAGCCTCATTTGACGGACAAGGAGACAGTGGCTATGTTTATCGACTCACTGACAGGAGCGTACTACGACAAGGCAATAGCCAGTACCTCCAACCTCTTCTCAGACATAGTCACTGTGGGCGAAAGGGTGGAGCAGGGACTAAGGAGCGGGAAGATAGCACAATCTTCCCAAGCTGGTTCCTCCTTCAGGAAACTTGCTGGCAAGAGGAAGGATGAATTTGTACACGCGATCAATTTTGTCACTCCGTCCTCTACCCCGCCAACGCCCAGGCAATCCCGTAGGAAAGAAAGGAAGTTCACTCCAATCTCCACTACCTACGGATTGCTGCTACCTCAACTGCTGGAGGCTAAGCTCCTGACCTGCGTCCCTCCCAAGAAACAGTTGGAACCTCCCTACCCCGAATGGTATAAGCCAAACGAAAAATGCGCTTACCATTCGGGCTCACCCGGTCACTCTATAGAGAATTGCTTGACCCTTAAGTATCGGGTTCAAGAACTAATCGACGCCGGGTGGATTACTTTTGACGCCTCTGCCTCTAGCACCGATGACAAACCTCTGTCAAAGCCGTAGTAACGAGAGGGAGGACCGGGAGGACCGGCCCTAGGGTTTCCTTTTTAAGCTTTTCTCTACATCTCTTGTGGTCCCCGCCCGCGGCCACAAGAATTTTTGATTAAAAGGGCTTGTAAATACATTCTCATTTCCATTAATATACGAGGCATTTTGTCATATTCATTCTTTTCCTTCTTCTATTTATTATTCTTTCGTAAATAAATTGAATAATAAAATCTATGACTAAAACAGAACCTAAAACGCATCATGTCTCGTGATTGATGAATCCCCATGGACTCCGGAAACGGAAGGCGAATGGACCGAGTCCGACAAGTGAGCGGGAGACCATTTCTCCGGACATGCAAAGGATGCTGGAAAAAGAAACACGCATCATACAACCGCATCGTGAAGAAATAGAAACTGTCGATTTGGGAAAAGAGGATGAGGATAAAAAGGTGAACATCGACACCCAAATGGAAAATAGCACGAAAAAGGGGTTAATACTCGCTCCCGAAAGAATATATGGATGTATTTGCCTGGTCATACCATGACATGCCGGGACTCGACACGAGCATAGTGGAACACAGATTGCCACTAAAAGAGGGGTCCCGACCTGTAAAACGAAACTCGAAGAATTAAACTCGACCGGTCCTTAATGATAAAGGAGGAGGTGCAAAGGCAGCTTGGATGCCAATTTCCT
Organism: Sphenostylis stenocarpa; assembly: GCA_963425845.1. Classification (NCBI taxonomy): domain Eukaryota; kingdom Viridiplantae; phylum Streptophyta; class Magnoliopsida; order Fabales; family Fabaceae; genus Sphenostylis; species Sphenostylis stenocarpa. Next base: position 5,054,939 of record OY731401.1, on the reverse strand, counting down.
AGTAGTTTCCAAATACCCGTAATGGTCGGCCAACATAGTACCCGTCATCAAAAAGACCGGGAAGGTCAGGGTATGCGTGGATTATAGGGACCTCAATCGAGCAAGTCCAAAAGATGACTTTCCCTTACCCCACATAGATACACTGGTAGACCATACCACTACCAACACGCTGTATTCCTTCATGGACGGGTATGCGGGGTACAACCAAATCAAACTGGCCGTTGAGGATAGGGAAAAAACCTCCTTCATTACACCATGGGGTACCTTTTGTTATAGGGTAATGCCGTTTGGGTTGAAAAATGCGGGGGCAACATATCAAAGGGCTATGGTCACACTATTCCATGACATGATCCACAAGGAAATAGAAGTATATGTGGACGACATGATAGCCAAGTCCAGAAACGAAATGGACCACATTCAATATCTCCGGAAACTTTTTGATCGACTTCGGAAGTATCAGCTTAAGCTAAACCCGGCAAAATGTACTTTCGGAGTACGATCAGGAAAACTCCTAGGGTTCATTGTTAGTGAAAGAGGAATCGAGGTGGACCCCGACAAAACGAAGGCAATTTTGGAAATGCCTCCGCCAAGCACAGAAAAGGAGGTCAGAGGTTTTTTGGGCAGGATAAACTACATTGCCCGTTTCATCGCTCAGTTAACAGATAAATGTATCCCCATCTTTAAACTGTTGCGCAAGAATCAGCCAACGGTGTGGAACGAAGAATGCCAACAGGCGTTTGATAAAATCAAAACCTGTTTAACCAATCCACCGGTATTGGTACCACCCGTTGAAGGGAGACCTCTGATCCTATATTTGTCAGTTCTCGAAGAGTCAATGGGATGTGTGCTCGGCCAACATGATGAAACTGGGAAAAAGGAACGAGCCATTTACTATCTCAGTAAAAAATTCTCAGATTATGAAACCCGTTATACACCATTCGAAAAAACATGTTGCGCATTGGTGTGGGTCACTTAGCGTCTTAGACAGTACATGGCTCGACATACAACATGGTTGGTCTCCAAAATGGACCCAATCAAATACCTCTTCGAGAAGCCCATCTTGACTGGAAGAATAGCTAGGTGGCAAGTTCTCCTCTCAGAATTTGACATTATCCACGTCACCCAGAAAGCTATTAAAGGAAGTCCCCTAGCGGATTATCTAGCTCATGGATCCACAGATGAATACCAATATTTACAGGATGATTTTCCCGATGAGCATATCATGCACATCGAACACGAAGAGACCAAAGAAGAGATGTGGACCATGTTCTTCGATGGGGCTTCCAACATGCTTGGACACGGGGTAGGAGCTATTTTGATATCCCCTGAAAAGAAACACATCCCTGTAACGGCCAGGCTTAATTTCGATTGCACCAATAACATGGCCGAATACGAAGCATGTGCGCTGGGAATCCGAGCGGCTTTAGATCATGGGGTCACTAAGCTCAAAATATTCGGTGATTCATCCCTCGTCATCTATCAACTTAAAGGTGAATGGGAAACCCGAAACGCCAAATTGATCCCATACCTAGAGTACATCCATGAGCTGGTCTCGAACATGGAAAGCGTCACTTTTCAGTACATCCCTCGGGAAGACAACCAAATTGTCGACGCCCTCGCCACTCTATCATCCATGTTTGCCCTGGACCAGGAACATGAGATGCCAATCATTCAAGTCAAACTGCATGATAAACAAGCTTTCTGCATGGCAGTAAATGGTGAGCGCGATCAAAACCCCTGGTACCATGACATCAAACGATACCTCATAAAGGGAGAATATCCCGAAGGAATCAGTGACAATGATAAATGAACTATTCGCAAAAGGGCCGTAGGGTTCACGTTGATTGAAGGAACCCTCTACAAAAAGAGCCCTGATTCCACTCTCTTAAGGTGTGTGGACCAAGAAGAAGCCCAAACACTGATAAAAGAAATCCACAAGGGGACTTTTGGAACCCACACACCTGGGCATGTCATGGCAAAGAAAATCCTCAGGGCAGGGTACTATTGGTCCACGATGGAAGCTGATTGTCACCAATATACCAAGAAATGTCACAAGGGCCAAGTGTACGCCGATAACATTCATGTGCCGCCCGCACCTCTCAGTAACCTAGTTACACCATGGCCATTTTCTATGTGGGGCATGGATGTCATCGGACCCATCGAACCTAAAGCATCTAACGGTCATCGCTTCATATTGGTAGCAATCGACTATTTGACCAAGTGGGTCGAGGCAGCATCATACGCACACGTAACCCGGAAAGTGGTGACCACCTTCATCAAGAAAAACATTATATGTCGGTACGGCGTCCCTCATAAGCTCATTACTGACAATGGGACCAATCTCAACAATAAAATGATGGAGGAATTATGCCAAGACTTCAAAATCCAGCACCACAATTCCTCTCCGTACCGACCAAAGATGAACGGTGCAGTAGAGGCAGCCAATAAAAATATCAAGAAAATCATTCAGAAGATGGTGGTTACCTACAAAGACTGGCATGAAATGCTTCCTTTTGCCTTGCATGGTTACCGAACGTCGATACGGACCTCCACAGGGGCTACCCCGTTTTCCCTCGTATACGGAATGGAGGTCGTGCTACCAGTAGAAGTCGAAATACCCTCCCTACGAGTCATCATGGAAGCAAAACTGACAGAAGCTGAATGGGTCCAAAACCGATACGATCAGTTGAATCTAATAGAAGAAAAACGGTTGGACGCCATATGTCGGGGGCAGGCTTACCAAAAGAAAATCAAGAGGGCCTACGACAAGAAGGTCAATCCCCGCACTTTCCAAGAAGGAGATCTAGTAGTAAAGAAACTGCTCCCAGCCCAGAAAGACAAAATCGGGAAATGGGCAGCCAACTACGAAGGACCCTTTGTGGTCAAGCGAGCCTTCTCAGGGGGAGCCCTTATCCTCACCAATATGGACGGAGAAGAGCTCCGATATCCTGTCAACTCAGATGCGGTGAAAAAATACTACGCCTAAAAAACATTGCTCATGACCCGTCAGGATGAAAACTCGCAAAGAGCGTCCTGAGCAAAAGATAGGGCCTATATACCTCGCTAGGATACGTCCTAGGCAAAAAGTAGAGGTGAAAAAAAAAAATGAATGAGGAGAGAGCAATGATTACCATTAGCCGAAAACCGCAAAGGCGACTAAGATAATACCTCCACAACAGCAAGCAAACTTCGCATAGTCTTCACTCCGGGCTCAGGCATCTCGACTGAAGGGACCGGGAAAAATTGGGAAACAAAAATCACAGACATGATTGTGGCACCCCCATACAGTTTAGTCAACCCTGGCCAGCCATGCTTACAAATTCTTTTGTAAAAACCCCCATGTAAAAAATAAACCATCTGTTTATATCAATAAAATTGTCTTTTCTTCTCTTTACCTACTTGTATAAATGACTTTGTATTAACGAAATATGAGCATGCATAAAACAAGCAATTCGAGAAAGCATAAAAACAAAAGACGCACATCACCAACCAGGGCCGTCCCAAGTAAAAAATACAGGGTAGCCTGCTAGATCGAAAACCCGCAAAGGGCGGTCTAGGCAAAAGATAAGGCTTTCGTAAAAAAGGAAAAAAGCCCATCAAAATGTCTTGCATAAAGAATTAAAAAACCCGCTAGATCGAAAACCCGCAAAGGGCGGTCTAGGCAAAAGTTAGGGTTAAAACAAAAAAGTGCAACAAGAATAATCACGAGAACACAAAAAAAGGAAAGTACCGGTCACTTTCTAGATGTCCTTAACTAAAATAAAATTGCATCAACAGCATCCACACACAAATAGTTGCACAAAAATGACTTTGTCAAAAGTAAAACAAACAAACAAACAAATAAAAGGCACCCAGCCTCATGCTTGCATTCATGAAAGGTATCCCGGTAAAACTTCACCGACCCTTTTGCCTTCTTTTACAAAAGCCAGCGTAACAAGAAAAGCTTAAAAAGGAAAAGGCACGCGCTTAATAAAAAGCTAGAATCCAAAGTCGCGAGAAAAAAATAATAATAATACCGCGAGAAAAAAGGCAGGATAAAAGTTAAGACTACCTCAACCAATAAAAATCGACTACCAAGCAAAAGTCAAACACAAACAACCCGACCAACCAGCAAAAGTCGGATAACCACCACAAAAAGAACAAAGACAAAGAATCCCCAGCAAACCAACAAAGCTGGATGAACAACAAGCCAAATCCCCGGTACAGTCCGGACGACCATTCAAGAAGACCAAGAATATCTACCAACACAAAAGTCACTCTCCAGGGAGACGGCGCATGAGCCACCTGAGCTGTAAGACGCCACCACCACCAGTCCTACGCAGTGGACTGTACCAGGCTGATAGGGGGTTTATACCTATCAACCAGCACACAAGGAGTGCCTAAACGGCGCATGGGCCATCTGAACAGTAAGCCGCCACTACCACCCTGATGGGGGGATCATACTCATCCGGTCCCACACAACGGACCGTACCACCCCGATGGGGGATCATACCCATCCGATCCCACACAACGGACCGTACCGGCCTGATGGGGGTTCATACCCATCCGAGTCCCACACAACGGACCGTAACTACCGGCTCGATGGGGGGTTCATACCCATCCGAGTCCCATACAACGGATCGTAACTACCAGCCTGATGGGGGTTTATACCCATCAACCGAAGGATCGGCTACGTCGGGAGTAGTATCCGGAGGTTCTACCACGTGTCAACCAAAGGGATCGGCTACGTCGGGAGTAGTATTCCGGAGGTGCACAAACACAACATCTCCCCGAGAGGATCACCTGCCACAAGACGGGACGTCCGAAGGGTAGCCGGGCAAGAGGGTCAACTCCTTTACCTTCCTGTCTACCTGTCTGGCACAACAAGCCAACAGTCGACTAGTCGGGTAAAGGAGGGGCAGCTGTAGACCCCAAATCTTGCCCGGCCTCCAAATAAAGTCAGAAAGCTTCCTATTTGAAGACGGCCGAAGCCTAACAAGCCACTAGGAGAGACTATTAGGCTCCCGTACCAAGATACGAAGGTTTTTTGGCCCAAAAATAAAGTTTCTCGCCCTGAAGGGACGAGACCGCCGTCTGGAAGGACCAAACCGCCGTCTCGTCTCAACGCCAGGACGAGACCGCCGTCTCGATTTTCCGGACGGCGGTCTCGATTCTTGCAAAAGTCGAGACGGCGGTCCGGATTTTCCGGACGGCGGTCTCGATTCCGCCTAGTCGAGACGGCGGTCCGGATTTCCCGGACGGCGGTCTCGACCCTCCGCCACGAACGAGACGACGGTCTGGACTTTCCAGACGGCGGTCTCGACCTTGTCAGAGGAGACGGCGGTCTCGACCTGTCAGGCGCGAAAAACTATAAATAGGAGCGTCATTTCTCCCTTTTTCCACACACAGAATCAACAGCTCTCCCTTCTCTCTAGACTTTCTCTCTCTAAGAATCCCTCCGAGGCATTTCCGGAGTTTCTGAGTGTCTTTAGGCATAAGCTGAGCGTTCTAAACCTTCTTTAGAATCCCTCCGAGGCATTTCCGGAGTTTCTGAGAGTTTGTAGAGTGAAGGGTTGCCAAAACGCACCCTCTCTTTTAAAGAGAATATATAAAGCTTGCTTTGGAGGTGCACATTCTCTCTCCTTATCATTTTACTGCTTCCATTTAAATATATGCAATAGATACTAGGGCCATGTAGTCATAATCTCTAAATACCGTATAATAAAAGGGTAAAAGCGCTATTTTCCAGTTTAATTATTCATTCAAGTTAGCCGGCCTATCATAGGGAACCCGAGAGGGGCGTCGTAAAGGAACTAACACTTCCTTTACACGTAACTAACTCCCTTACCCAACTCTGGTTCTAATGACCAAAGTTGGTTTTCGAAAACCAACGCCTTTTTAAACCCCTTTTCCGATGTTTATGGTAAAAATATCGGTGGCGACTCCATAGAACCCAAAATAAATAAGTCCTTGGGTTAGCCCGGTTATCGGACAACCCAAGGACACTTTTGAAAACCTCGCCCCTGGGTTAGCCCGGTTATCGGACAACCTAAAGGCGTTGTAACCACCAATAAAAAACGCGAAAATCAAAGAAGAGTCGAAAAACCATCGCGTCGCTCCGACCGCGCCCCCCGTTTTTCGGGGAGGCGACGACAGGGTTGAGTTATTGTGGATCAGATTTGGTCAAGGTGAGTCTCGGTCGAGCATGTTTAGTCTTGACAATTGAGTCGAACATGCTCAAGAAGGATTGAATCATGTAAGGATAGATCAGGTCATGCCAAATTAGTTGGGTCGAATAAAATCGAGTAAGGTTGATCAGGTATAGTTAGAACGGGTCAAGTTGGGTCGAATCTAGCCATCTTGGTCTAATTATGCCAACTTAAGTCAAGTTAGACCATGTTTATCCAAGTCAAGTAGTTATGGAAGGAGTCAAATTAAGTCGGGATAAAACGACCTAGAACATATCGTTCAAAGTAGGTCAATGATATCAAAATATATTAAGACAAGCTAAGGATGCCCTATGAAAACTAAATATAGTTAACACATGTTAAAATAATTAAATCATAACCCACAATAATGAAATATAACATGAAATAATTAAACAAAATGAGATTAAAGAAAATCTACCAAATAATTATAATTATAAATATTATAAGATAATTAAGTAAGACAAAATTAAATCATTTTACCTAATAAAATATCTTAAAATAATCCAACAAGATAAAATTAAAGGCATCTCACTAAAAAATATATCATAAAATAATTAAACAAAATAATATTAAAAATACCTCACTAAATAAAACTAAAAAAAATAAACAATATAAAATTAAACACACCTCCATTAAAAAAATTATATTTTTAAAGACATAAAATAAATAAACATAACACAAGTATAATTTTTATCTCTTATTTGTGTTTCTTACTTTTTACTTTCATAGTCTTCTTCCTCCAAATTATTTTTTACTCTTTAACATACATGAAAAATTATGATTACTTTTGTGACTTTTAGATAAGTTTTACCAGTTTTTATTTATTTATTTTTATTAGATCTTGGTTATCTACTATGGTTAATTGAAATTGAAGATAAGCCTTATCTCCCTCCTTTATCCCTCCATGTAAAATATGTAAAAATATATGATAAGAGATAAGAAGAGCACAAAGAAAAAGGAATGACAGATTGCACTGTTTTATTGTTTTTTTTTTATCTCAATCAACTTTCAACCCAAAAATAGTTGAAAGGAACATTACAATCGTACAGAGAATCAGAGTAAATGTCAGAGAGGAGAATACCATTCATTCCTTTTACCACACACTCTCTCTATATATATAATGGTTCCTTACACAAATCCCTTTAGCATGTTATTGCAATTACATGTCCTATTATCACGTCTCACTCCCTGTCTTTTGGGTTGTTAGCAACTAACCCATCATTTTTCATACTTTTCCACTCACCTTGTGTTGTTAAAGAAGGGGTATTGCAAAACTTAAAATGTTATAGAGAACGTACATAGTTAGGGTTTTGGGTCCAATCTACACCTATAAATAGAAAGCACTTCACACTCTTCTAGATACACCTCTCTCGTATTCTCTTCTCTATTTTCTTCCTGTTCTACTATTATCCTGGGTTTATTTACTCCTTTAAGAGTTTCTTTGTAGTTTTTGAGATCTCAAAAATTTCGAGAAGTTCTTGTTGTATTCTGGGGGACTTGCGCAATACACCGCAGGTAAGTCCTTAAAGGTAGTGATTATACACGTCACCTCAAGAATAAAGTTTGTTCGTGTCTCTGTCAACTTTTACAACAATCTTAAGGAATCATGAGTGACAGTGTGGATAACAACAACTCTATACCCTTCAACAGTTTTTACAATATTGGACAATGGTGAAAGAAAGGGAACGTGCAAACACACACTGATAGGAAAAGAGAGAAGTTAGAGAACAAAGAGATTAAAATAACATATTCTCATGGATCAATATTAGTCTTCTTATTATGATATGATTCATGTAAGTTGATTCATGTATGTTATTATGTGAGAATCAAGAATCTAAAAACCCTAAAGAGTAGTTTTTCTAGAATCAATTAGGAACATAAGAAAACTTCAAATTAACTTACATATGGTATCATAGTCATAGTTATTCGATTTATGATTTTCCTCTTATGATAGTTTTCCCAAATTAAGATAAACTCTAATTATGAATTTAGGGATTTTTCTATCATATTAGAATGAACCCTAATTAATTCCCAAATTTATTTTCCCAAAATTGAATAAAAGAATAAATCCTAATCTATGTTTTCAGCTACAATCAATTTCAAATTGAAACCAATTTCATAACCACTGTGTGAATGACCTTGTAATTCTTATTCAAATGTGAATGACCCCATAATTGATTTTAATTGAAAATGAAAATTACATGATTGGGTTAAAGGTGAATCATTTATGAAATTGGTTTCACTACATGTTATCATTATGATGGAAGAAAGGTAAATTTTTAGATCAAGTGTTATCAGCATGCATCATGCACCGTGCGCACAGAGCACACGTGCTAAACACAGGTTACTTTTTTCAATTTATTAAAGAGAAAATGAATTATGCATGAGTATTATATGTTGTGGGAGTTTTTTTTTTGTAGTGAACAATTAGCAATTATGTTTGCATCCTTATATCTACATATTATTTTATACGTACGTGTAGGATATTATTTTGTCTACATATTATTTTGTACATATGTGGGCTTGAGACTATAAGAAACCAATGAATCTAACCCCACCTTACCTTCAACAAGAAGGGAAATTGCTTTGTTTTTGGAAAACCAAGTCATCATGCACCTCAGTGCAGACGTAAAATAAGAAACGATAATCCTCTTAAGACAAATGTAGAAGAAGATACAATTGTTGCGGTCGTTTCCCAAATAAACATTGTAACAAATGTGAGCAAATTGATGGTATACTCTTGTAACAAATGTGTGACTTTGGTGCAACCAGACACATATGTGTAGACAGAAGTGTTTTTACCTCCTACACTAATGTGGGGATGGAGTAGAACATGTTTATCTCTTATTACAAGACAACTTCTATCCTAGAACAAGTAAAGGAAAGATTCTTCTAAAGCTCACATTTGGAAAGACTCTAGGCCTTGAGTGATGTGCTACATGTGCTATCAGTTAGTAGCACTGTTGGGTGACATTTATTGATGACTACTTTAAATATACCAAAGTATACTTAATCAAACAACTCTAGTACTTAATAAAACAACTATAGTGCACCTAATAACCTTTGAGAAAAGCTCTACTTACAATGTATTTCTTTTTTAAGAAAACTGGTAAAACTCCGTATGAGTTATGGAGAAGTTATCAACCTAATCTTAAATATCTACGAGTATGGGAATATCTAGCTAAGGTAATGTTTTTACAAATCCTAAGAAAAGAAAAATAAGCTCTAAAACTTTTAATTGTATATTCTTAGGCTATGCGGAACATAGTGCTACGTATAGGTTTTTTTTTCCTCAAAAGTAATATAATTGAGCATAATACTATAATGGAGACAAAAAATGTTGAGTTCTTTGAACATATTTTTCCTCTAAAGGTTAGTGAGACACCTAAACAATCTATAAATATTAATAGTGATAACGTATATGAGGATTTGAGGAGAAGTTTAGTGAGACACCTAAACAATCTATATATATTAATAGAGATAATGAAATGAGCATTTGAGGAGAAGTAAAAGATAGAGGAAGAAAACTTCCTTTGGAGGTTATTTTTACATTTAACTAGTTGAAAATAATTTAATGAGTTTTTTAGATGCTACTAGGGTTCCTAATGCAATACATTGAGATAAGTTCATTAAGACTGAAATTGATTCAATTAAGAAAAATAATACTTGAATTTTAGTAGATTTTCCTAAAGGAACAAAACCTATTGGTTGTAAGTGGATCTTTAGGAAAAAGTATTATCATGATGGATCTATAGATAAATATAAGACAAGATTAGTAGCAAAGAGTTTTACTCAAAAATCTAACCTTAATTATTTTGATACATTTGCCCTTGTGACTAGAATTTCCTCTATTCGAATTTTGTTAGCTCTAGCAATTATCCATAAGCTGGTTATACACCAAATGGATGTTAAGACAATCTTTTTGAACGATGAATTAGAGGAGGAAATTTATATGGCTCAACCTGAAGGGTGTGTTGTTCCTGATCAAGAGAACAAAGTGTGCAAACTTTTAAAATCTTTGATTGGATTAAAATAAGCACCAAAATAGTAGCATGAAAAACTTGATAGTGTTCTACTTTGTAATGACTTTTCAACTAATGATACTGATAAATGTGTATACTCTAAATTTGAGAGTGGTGATTGTGTCATTATATGTTTATATGTAGATGATATGTTAATATTTGGTACATACATTGACATTGTCTCCAGAACTAAGTTGTTTCTAAGATCTAAATTTGAAATGAAAGACATGGGTGAAGCCAATGTGATTTCGGTAGTTAAAATCATAAGGAAACGCGATAGTATTTTACTATCCCAAGATCAATACATTGAGAAACTTCTTAGGAAGTTTGGGTGTTATAACGTCAAACCAGTGCATACCCCTTATGATGCTAACTCTAAGTAAAAAAAATAGAGAGACTCAATCTCTCAACCTCAATATGCCCAGGTAATTAGGAGCTTACTGCATTTAATGAGCTTTTCTAGACCTAACATTGTTTATGCATTAGGTAGACTGAGTAAGTACACTCAATGTCCTAATCAAGAACATTGGAATGCACTTGTAAGACTTATGAGATACTTAAGAGGTTCAATGGATTATGTCATTGAATATAGTAGATTTCCCGATGTACTAGAAGGGTACAATGATGCTAATTGGATCTCTGATTCAGATGAGACAAAATCTACTAGTGGTTATGTATTCACACTCGAGGGTGGTGCGATTACATGGAAATCAACCAGGTAAACAATTATTGTAAGATCAACAATGAAATCTAAATTTGTTGCTCTCGAAATGACTAGTAGTGAAGCTAAGTGGTTGACAAACTTCTTAGCAAACATTCCATTAGGAATGAAACTGATCTTGTCTGTATCAATTAACTGTGATTGCAAATTGACAATATTTATAGCTAAAAATAAGAACTACAATGAAAAAAACAGACATATGCAATTGAGACATAATTTAATGAAGCAATTGCTAAAGAATGAAACAATTTCTATTGACTATGTGAAGTCAGAACGGAATCTAGCAGATCCTCTGACAAAACCCTTAGCGAGAAATATGATTTTAAAAACATTGAGGGAAATGGGACTTAAGCCAGTTGCAAATAAACAAGTGATGGTAACCCAACCTTTGTGATTGGAGATCCCATGAATAAGGTTCATATGGGTAAAAACAAGTCACTTGTTAGTTTTGCTACCACTAAAATTGATTAAAATCAATTATGTCTATTCCTATAGTATATATGTGAAAGTGTTAGATATTGCATCATTGAGAGGTTAAATTTTGTAATTAAAATTCTATGTGATGTACGAATTTTAGTTTAAACAAAGTTTTTAACGATTTAATATCTCTTACGGGTGGTGTATGATTTGCAGCATATGCTTTATGAAGTCACTTATATGAGTGTCGAGTGGGGCCACTTGTATGAGATCTTTACAAGATTTCTAGAGCACTCATGAATATCGGGCACGTGCATGGCCTAGTAAGCGTAACACAGCGATAACAACAAGAATTGCAGGGGTATATTGTGATTGTTAAACCGTTAACACACACTAAGTGTTTTTGTTCATATAGCTTGTTACACCAACTACACTGTGTGTTAAGTTTTCAGTCTAAGACTTGTTTATATAGCTTGTTATACCAACTCTGATGCATTACATCTTATACGAGACCCAGGATTTTATTCTTTTATTCTTTACCTCTTTTGTTTTGCAATATGTGGGGGATTGTTGTAAAATAAGGGGTATTACAAAACAGAGAACGTTACAGAGAACAATACAAAGAACATTACAAAGAACATTACAGAGAACGTTATAGAGAACGTATATAATTAGGGTTTTGGGCCCAATCTACACCTATAAATAGATATCACTTCACACTCTTCTAGATACACCTCTCTCATCTTCTCTTCTCTATTTTCTTCCTGTTTTACTATTATCCTGGGTTTATTTACTCCTTTAAGAATTTCTTGTTAGTTTATGATATTCTCGGAAATTCTGAGAAGTTTTTGTTGTATCCTGGGGGACTTTCACAATACACCGCGGATAAGTCCTTAGGGGCAATGATTATACACGCCTCAAGAATAAAGTTTGTTCGTGTTTTTGTCAGCTTTTACAACACCTTGTATATGTGTTGCATTATTATTTTTCATACTAGACTGTCCAGTTGGCACCTTCATTACATTGTCTTCCCCTTTAAGAACAACCTTGTCCTCAAGGTTGATTTAAGAAAATTTAGTTTTAATAAACTCTACATCCTCCCAAGAAGTTTCATCATTGTTACAGTGTTCCCATTGGACCAACACCTGAGAGCGTAGTTTGGAACCTTGTAAAATTGTCCTAGCTTGTAGGATGGCAACATGTTGCAAAATAGGCCTTAATTCAGAAGTCATAAGTGGAAGTGGCATGAAAGGATCATTACTATTTCCTTAAAACGGTTTTAGGTTGTGAAACATGAAAAATTGGGTGAATGAGGGAAGTCGCAGGAAGCTCCAACTTATAAGCAATCGCACCCAATTTAGCAACCATCTTAAATGGGCCAAAGTAATGCATAACCAATTTTGAGTATTTTCTCAATATCGCCGAATGTTATCTATACGATTATAACTTGACTAAAACCTTATCACCAACCTGAAACTATAGATCATACCTCTTTTTATTTGCTTGGAGCTTCATACGTTGTTGAGCTTTAGTCAAATTTTGTTTTAGTTTTTCTAAGAGTTGGTCTCTCTCAATGAGTTGATCTCTCTCAATGAGCTGGTCTTGAACAACACCAGGGTCTGTTGGGTTATGTTGATATCAAGTTAAAGTAGGTGGGTCACGACCATACAACACTTTGAAAGATGTCATTCCCAAGCTTGTCTGAAAGGACGTGTTATACCAATATTTTGCCTACGTCAATCGTTTCAACCAAGACTTGGGATTTTCGAAAGTAAAACATCGCAATAACATCTCTAAACATTTATTCAAAGCTTCTGATTGACCACCCATTTCTATATGATAAGCGAAGCTCATAGCAAGTGTTGTACCTTGCAGCTTAAATAATTGTTGCCAAAAGGTACTAGTAAAAACCTTGTCACAATCAAACATGATTGACTTCAAAATATTGTGTAACTTGACATTATGCAACATGAATACTTCAGCCACAACTTTGTTGTTGTAATATGATTTTAAAGGTACAAAGTGACTATATTTGGAAAGGCGATCAATCAACACCATAATAACCATGAACCCACATGAGTTTGGCAAACCCGTGATAAAATTCACTGCAACATCTTCCCACACTTGTTGTGGTATAGGAAGAGGTTGTAACAATCCTACACGGAGTAAGTGACTCACTTTGGCTTGTTAACATATACTATATTGTTGCACAAACTCCATAACATCCTTTCGCATTTTTGACCAATAAAATTGAGATGAAATTCGAGTAACAATAGGAAAATTTTGATATTAAAAAAAAACTTTTTGAATCAAAGGACTAGGTGATGGGAGCACTAGACGATGCTTCCAATACAACAACCCATCTTACATTCGGTAACACGCATCATGATGGGAAGTGGAGAGACATAATTGAATGAGTTCTCGTAATGTGTCATCAACTTCAAGTTCCAGCTTTAAATCGTGTAAGAACTTGGAGTGAGGCTCGAAACAAGTCATAAAGAAAACACATGACAACGCATTTACAACAATGTTCTATTTCCCCAATTTATATTCAATTGTGAAGTCATAACCTAAGAATTTGTGAAGTCATGCTTGTTGCTCAGGTGTTTGCAAAGACTAATCTAGCAAACATTTTAAACTTTTGTGATTTGTTCTGATAACAAACTTATGTCCTAACATATAATGACGAAATTTTGCCAAAGTGTGGGTGATAGCGAACAACTCTCTACTGTAGGCGGATTGTCTCTGCATTATGGTTGCTAGCTTTTTTGGAGAAAAAAGCAATTGAGTGACTCTATTGACTCAACATTGCACCAATCCCAGTCCCTAAAGCATTAATTCCAAGTATAAAAGTCTGAGTAAAATTAGGAAGAGCCAAAATAGGGGTGGTAGTAATGGCCTATTTTAGAAGAGAAACACATCCTCTACAACAACATGCCAAGAAAAAACATATGATTTTAACAAATCAGTAAGGGGAGTCGCAATATTAGCATAAGACTTGATGAAACATCTAGGAAACCTCGAAGCTGCTTGAAATTCTCTAAATGAGGCCACTCAAATATGGCTTAGACTTTGCTTTATCCATTGCAACCCTAGATTCAGGCACTACATGGTCCAAGTAATCTACTTCCAACAAGCCAAAAGAACACTTTGAAAGTTGAGCATACAAGGAATGATGTTGTAAAGTCTGCAAAACTAATTCCAAATTAGTTAAATGTGCCAATTATGAAGGGCTATAAATGAGAATATTATCAAAGAACACAAACACATATTTGCACAAAACATGGTGAAAATTTTGATTCATCGGGCTTTGAAAAGTGGTTGGGGCATTAATGAGCCAAATGGCATGACCATGATGTGTTCAAAAAGTTGTTTTATGACGATCGGCAAGCTAGACCAAAACATGATAGTATCCAGAATGCAAATCCAACTTATAAAAATATTTGGCTCCATGTAGCTCATTTAATAATTCATCCATTGTGGGCATGGGAAAACTATCCTTGATAGTTATGGCATTCAACGCTCTATAATTAGTGTAAAATCTCCATAATCTTTCCTTTTTTTACTAGCAAAATAAGAGATGAAAAGGGACTTGTACTCGGTTGGATAAGACCGTGCTCAAGCATTTCTCGAACCAATTCTTCAATTTGGTCCTTTTGACTATGGAGATACCAGTAAGGTCGAACTTGGACCGGTTTAGAGCTTGCTTGTAAGGGAATAACATGGTCTTGAGCTCTAGGAGGTGGCAGTCCCAAAGGTGCCTGAAAAACATTTTGATATTTGTGCAATAAAGTTATCAGGTCGGGCAGCAAATCAACAAGAAATGTTAATGAAAAATCACTCGGAAGTTCACGTTGCACCATTTGAATTGAGAAGCATTCAACAATGGCTTGTGTCTGTTGCATCCTGCGCATGTGATGCAACTGTGCTTGTTGAGGTTGAGTCGCATGTTCTCCCTGCAAAACAACAAAGTGACCATGTTGGATAAATTTAAGAGTGGACGTGGCATAGTTGACAATGTGAGGACCAAGAGTAGCTAGCCACGAAGACCTAAGAATCAAGTTGACGCCCAACACCGAAAGTAAATACACTGGAACAACCAAGTGATGACCCTAAATTGTCACAATGAGTTGCTTGAGCACCCCCTTTGTAGTCATGGATTGGCCATTGCCAACAAAACTTGGAATAGGTTCAATGGGTAATTTAAAAAATTAAACAATGTGAGGCTAAATAAATTTGTTTGAACTGTCACCATCAACCAGAACCATAATTTCAATACGCTCAATATGACCTATGAACCCAATGGTGCCCACACACCGCCTACTCCTTTCATGGCATTGAGTGAAAGTTGATGTTCTTCATTACCATTATTAGGTTGTGGTAAAGCAGGAAGCTCTGGTTCAAGTGAATCCATCAAGTCATCATTAACTAATTGCTACATTATCATTTGACAATTTGGGCACTTGTAATTTCTCATCGCAAAAGTAATATAAGCTTTTTTCTCTTCTAATTTGCATAGTCGCTGAGGAAATTTTTTTGACTTGGTGGAGCTTATAGTTTTGGGACAAAGGTTTTGTGGTGGGGTTGGGAAGTAAAGGCGATAAGGTGGATTTGGTTAGGCTATGAGGAGTCTCTATTTTGGTAGTATATGTGTTGCGGTTAGGAAAAATGGTGGTTGCTTTAATATGGTATAAAGGGTGTGTGAGGGTACTAGAGAGGTTATATTTCTCTTCAAATAATTTGGTTAATGCTACTGCCTTGACTAGGCTAGGTGGAGAAAGGGTCATAACATCCCTCCGAATCTCATCCTTAAGGCCACGTAAGAAACAATCCAATAAAGCCTCATTGTTAATGCTTGACCCGCAATGAGCCAAAGCAATAAATGTTCTATAGTAATCAACAACGGAACCAATTTGGTTAAGCTTGAATAGAGAAGCCTGAGGACACTCATATGTTGTTGGCCCAAAATCAAGTGTCAATGCCTCTGTGAACACATGCCAAGAACGAAAAGGGGAGGAACGTTGCATCATTTGGAACCAAGGTATTACATCATTATCTAAATGCATTAACACAATAGACTATCGATCAACGTCAGATGTAGCATAATAGTAGAAAAATTGTTCAGCCTTAAAGATCCAATCCATAGCATTGGTCCCATCAAAGCTAGGAAAATCAAGTTTCTCCGAACCTGAAATGGCAGCTTGCAAGAGGTCGCAACACCATGGACAGACCCTGACGAGGAAGAAGAATTGCATTATAGCAAAGTGTCTAAATCAATAGTAATCTTATTGAACTTATCATCATTTGCATGAATCACAGTTTTCTAGCATTCAAAACAAGAAGAATGTACCAATTCCGACTTTGCAATCTGAGCATGTAGGTTTGAGTAATGCTTCTCCAATGTTTTTGAGTTTTGTTTTATGTCAACTTGAAGTTCCTTCAATCTAGTGTTTTTCATCATCTCTCAACAAGAGCACCAATGTGATAAGAGATAAAAAGAGCACAAACAAAAAGAATGAAGGATTGCATTGTTTTATTGTATTTTTTATTCCAATCAACTTTCAACCCAAAAACAGTTGAAAAGAATAATACAATCGTAGAGAGAATATGAGAAACTATTAGAGAGGAAAATATCATTCATTTAATTCATTCCCTTTGTCACACACTCTTTATATATATATATATATATATATATATATATATATATGATGGTTCCTTACACAAATCCCTTCAACATGCTATTGCAATTACGTGTCCTATTCTCAGGTCTCACTCCCTACCTTTCCATGTTGTTAGTAACTAATCCATTTTTGTCCATATTTTGTCACTCACCTTATATACTTGTTGCATTATTATTTTTCATACAAAATATTACATTTTTTAATTATTTGTCAACTATAGATAGTTATTTTATATTGTTTCACCAATATAATATATTTTTAAGAATTTTAAAATGATAATGCTTACATCACATCACGTAATTAAAACATTGTAGTACAAATATTGTGCTAGCAATTCGAAATATTACATTAAACATGTGATTAGCAACTCATGGCACATATAATAATGTTTGTATTGAGCCCCTGGTATCATCGTGCAGACTGGTGGAGAAAAGGAACTTCCCCTCTTTTTCTTCAAATCTGAGAACTCTAGCAGCTTAGATCAAGAGCAGGTGTGGAGGAAGAAGAAAGCATGGAGGAAGAATAAGGATGACGAGAAGAAATGGAGAAGAAAGGAAGTAACAGAACGGGTAAAACTTGCTTTATTTTTTTATACAACTTACAGGAAGAAAAGGATGATCTATCTTAAATAGATCCCATAACAGAAAAGGGGGAAACAACCCTAACTGACCCTAATAGAAGAGACCCCAAATAGTAGGGTTTCAACATCCTCCCCTCGAGCCGGATGATGGATATTCATCATACCGAGCTTGGGAAGAATGGTTTTGAAGGATGTGCGATGGAGGGTTTTCGTGAAGATATCAGTAGGTTGTTCAGAGGAACGAATCGACAGCAAATGGAAGAGCTTGCTCTAAAAGTTTCTCTCGGACGACATGGCAGTCCAGATCGATGTGTTTTGTCTGCTCATGGAAGGTGGGATTGTGAGCGATTTGTCTGGCCGATTGGCTATCACAGTAAAAGATAGCTTGATTTGTGTTTTGAACTCATAGATCGTGGAGGAGGTAGCTTAGCCATTGAAGCTCGCAGGTGGTAGTAGCTAGGGCTCTATATTCGGCTTCTGAAAAGGATCTCGATAATGTGCTCTGCTTCTTTGATTTCCAGGAAATCAAGGATGTGCCTAAAAAGACACAATGTTACATTGCGTCTGGTTTTTGGGCATATAGCCCAATCCGAGTTGCTGAAGGCCTTTATTTGAATGTCGTTGGAGGCAGCAAAGAAAAGGCCATTAGCTGGGCTTGCCTTGATGTATCTCAGGATATGTTGGGCTGCTTGATGATGATAAATGGTAGGTGCCTACACAAACTGGCTTAATAAGTGTACAAAATAACAAATGTCAAGTCTGGAGTTAGTAATATACAGCAACTTCCCTATTAGGCGTCTATAGGAATCAGGATCCTTGACAGGTTCAACTTTATCAAAGAGGATTTTGGTGTTGCTCATGAGAGGAGTTTGACTGGGTTTGCAATCCAGCATCCCTATTTCGAAAAGGATATCCAGAGCATATTTTCGCTGACACAGATGAATTCCCTTGCTAGATCTTGCCACTTCAAAACCAAGGAAGTACTTTAGGGGTCCTAAATCCTTAATTTTGAAGGCTCTGTGTAAAGATGTCTTTATCTTCTCAATTTCAATCATAGAATTTCCTGCCAAAATCACGTCATCCACACAGACAAGTAGAACTGTGAAAGTATTTAAGCTCTCTTTGGTAAATAAAGAATTATCAGATTTGGATTGTACAAAACCAATAGAAATAAGGAAAGAAGATAGTTTAGCAAACCATTGACGGCTAGCTCATTTTAATCCATAGAGGGAGTTGGCCAGTCTGCAAACTTGACCTGGTTTGAGAATGTGAAGCCCTGGAGGTGGGCTCATGTAAACTTCTTTATCAAGGTTCCCATGTAAGAAGGCATTGTCAACATCCAATTGATGTAGATACCAATTTTTGGTGGTTGTAATGGTTAACAAAAGTCTCACTGTTGTGAGTTTAGCAACAGCGAAAAAAGTGTCAATAAAATCAATTCCTTCCAATTGTGTGTAACCTTTAGCCACAAGTATGGCTTTGTGTCTTTCAATGGTGCCATCAGAATTGTATTTAATTTTGAAAATTCATTTACATCCTATTGGTTTCTTTCCTTTAGGGAATCAGTAAAGTGTCAGGTTTCGTTGTTTTCTAGGGCCTTTATTTCCTTATTAATAGCATCAACCCATTTAATATCTTGACAAGCTTCGGCATAAGTTTGGAGTTCATGATAAGCAGAAATAGCAAGAGTGTAATTAAGGTGTTCTTTAGAGAGGGAATTATATGAAAGATCAGAACTAATAGGATAATTGGTTTTGTGAACAGATTTGTTATGGATAAAATGTTTAGGGTTCATGGAATTGTTCACCTGGTGTATGTAATCCTTTAGATAAGAAGGAGTCTTTATTTGCCTTTCTAATCTTCATAGATTTGCATCCTCTGTATTTTGATCATTGTTGCTTAATTGCTTATTATCTTCATTGTTGGTGGAATCATCACTAATAGTGTCAGGAATTGATTATGTTTCTGAATTATCAATGGTTTCTCTGGGTTGAAAAGACTCTTTGTCATTCTTGAGATAATGATTTTTGTTTTCCAACAAGAAATCCAAGTCATGATTATTGTGGTCAGTGGTTTGAATGTTCTGTTTTGAAACTTTATACGAAAAAATATTTTCATAAAAGATCACTAGTGATGAAAATTTCTCTACTCATAATGTCAAGAAGAACATAACCTTTAATGCCAGTTTTAAAACCTAGGAAGATACATTTTCTGGCCCTAGGGTCCAACTTGGTTCTATTATTTTCAAAAGTACTAACAAAACATTGAGTTCCAAAAACTTTCAGATTGAGGAAAGTAGGAGGTTTAGCATACAAAATTTCATAAGGACATTTACCATTTAGAACAGTAATAGGTTATTTGTTAATAATATGAATAGCATGAGTGGCAGCATAACATCAATAAGCTTTAGGCAGATTAGACTGAAACAATAAAATGTGTTATATTGAGGATGTGTTAGTGTTTACGCTCCACAACTGAATTTTGTTGTGGAGTTTCTACACAACTCTTCTAGTGATTTATCCCATAAGCATCAAACATATCAGCATAGTTAAACTCCGGTCCATTATTAGTTCTAAAACACTTGATGGTTTTGCAAAACTGATTCTTAATGTGAATTATGAAATTTTGAATAAGTTTTCTGGTTTCAGATTTAGTGTGCATGAGAAAATCCAGGTGTGCCTAGAATGATCATCTACCACAGTTAGGAAATACCTATGACCATGAATAAATGGAATAGCTATGGGTCCTCATATATCAAGATGAACAAGGTCACAGCAAGAATAAAAAATAGTGTCACTTTTAGTGAAAGACAGTTTATGTTGTTTGGATAAATGGCATATATCACATACATCAGAACCTTTAGATTGAATGTAAGGAAAAGTTTTACAAATGTGATCAGTAACTCTATTAGCAGGGTGCCCAAGTCTATAATGCCAAGTATCAATGTCGTTCTTAACACAATTAAGCACAATAGTAGGGAAAAAATCAGTAATTTCAGTGACAGGGGCTCCATTAAGGTAATATAGACCCTGATTGAAATCAGCTTGTCCAATCATCTGAGATCTAGAAATGTCCTATTTCTGACAAACTTAGAGGAAAAAATCATATTACAATTCAAATCCTCGATCAAGGTTTGAACTAAAATTAAATTGAAAGAGAATTCTGGAACATATAATACATTGAAAAGAATGAGATTCTTAGAAAATTGAACAGTTCCAGCAAAATTGGCAGTAACACTACTGTTATTAGGCAACTTTATATTCACAGGTTTTATCTTGAAAAAGGTGGTGAAACAATCTTTATTTTGTGCAACATGATCAGTTGCACCTGTATCAAGAATCTAGAGGTTTTTACCTTGGGGAATTTTGTTAGTAGAATTGGCATGTTTTTGTATTTGGTTAATACTATGTCCAGAATCATCAGAGTCACTTAGGAGTTTTAGCAAATTCTACATCTGATCTACTATGAACCCTTTGATAGTTTCATCCCTGACATTTTGCTTGTCATTAGGGTCTTCTTTCATGTTCAGATTGCATACCTGTTGTTCTCTTTTATCTTGACTTCCCTTTTCTGGGGATTGTTGAATTCATTCCTCTGTTTATACCATGGGGATACCCGTGTTTTGAGTAGCATTCCTCTGTTGTATGGTTCATCTTATGGCAATAGGAGCACTGTTTGCCATAATTTGGATTCCTACCTCTTCCCTTTCCTTGAGCCCGAGAACCTACACCTCTTTCTTGACCTCTCCAATTGCTTTGTTCTTGAGATTTGTAATGCCTTTCAGTGGCATTAAAGAAAACCTTACCTTCTAGGTTCAAACCAGTAGCACCATTGTTCTGCCTTTCTTGTTGCATGATGAGGGAGTAAACTTTATTCATATTGGGTAGGAGTTCTAATAATAGGATTTGAGTCTTAACAGTATTATAGTTATCATTCAGACCCTTTAGAAAATATATCACATACTCGACTTCCCTTTGTTTTATGAAAATTTTAGAAAGATTACACTCACAAGACTTACCAAAAACACAGTTGGGAATCGATCTCAGAAACTCCAATTCTTCCCAGACAATCTTCACATCTGTGAAGAATTGAGTGATACTCCTTTCCCCTTGCTTGGCAGAGTGTATTTCCTAAAGGGGGTCTAAAATGCGAAAATAATCCCCTTTTGTGAATCTTTCCCTTAAGTCATTCCAAAGGTCTCTAGCAGAATCAATATAGATGACATTTTCTGCTATTTGAGGGGAAAGAGTGCTTAATAATCCAAGATAAAATCATAACATTGGCTCTTTCCCAAGCTTTCATAGAGGGGTTCATCTCTGTTAGGAACTTTGATGCTGCCATCCAGAAATTTTAGTTTATTTTTGGACATGAGGGACCATCTCATATTTCTGCTCCATAAGCTGTAATTTGTCTCGTTTAGAGATGGTGATACAAGAACCTATCTTGGGTTCTTTCCTGGATGTATGTAGTATGGGCTGGTGGGATTAAGAGATTGATCAAGATCCAATCTTTATGTATGTTGATTTGTGTTGTCGATTTTTTACTTAATTTCTTTGTTGTTGTTGTCACTCTCCATGGTGCAAGAACCTTTCTTGGAGGCAACAGATCGCTGGGACAAGAGACCAGAGTGGGTAGACGTAAATAGAGCAAGCTATGAATTGTTACCATATTGAGTCTCTGGTATCATCGTGCAAACTGGTGGAGAAAAGGAACTTCCCCTCTTTTTCTTTAGATTTGAGAACTCTAGTAGCTTAGATCAAGAGCAAGTGTGGAGGAAGAAGAAAGCATGAAAGAAGAATAAGGATAACAAGAAGAAATGGAGAAAAAAGGAAGCAACAAAACGAGTAAAACTTACTTTATTTTTTTATACAACTTACAGGAAAAAAAGGATGATCTATCTTAAATAGATCCCATAAAAGAAAAGAGGAAAACAACCCTAACTGAAGAAATCCTAAATAGTAGGGTTTCAACAATATAAACCCTAAATAGTAGGGTTTCAACAGTTTGTCTTGAAAGGATCAAATTAGAAATGTATAAACAATTTTTAGAAGAACACAAATATGATTAAAAAACTACGTAATAGAATTTTTTTCATACACAATCGATTATAAGGTTTTTAAACATAATCGAATGTGGCATCAAAAATGATTATGTACTTGTCTTAAAAGTTATACTTTACATAATCCATGAAAAAGAACTTCATTATTTTATATAGAGTGGGTTTTAAATACAATAAGCACCTCAGACAAATACAACGAAGTTCTGCATATGTTTTAGCTAATCCTGCTCGTTGAATGTTGGTAATCAACATCACAACGAAAAGCTACCTGCAAAACGTGGTGTGCTTAAAACCTAAATTTCTTAAAAACGTGGTCATCTACTTGTGCCAATGGAATTTAACAGGCAATGGTGCCAGCACCGCGCAATGTGAGTTATTGCCTTGGTATTAAGGTACAAGTCCCTATTTATTAGGTGATGTTATTGTCTAGTTGCTACCATCTCTGACTAGCTGTGATATTCTGCACCATACGTACAGTGATAAAACATGGCACTATAATGATAAGCTTCCAAATTGTCTGTTCCATTGATCATACGTGTCAAGTTCATTTGGGGAAACAGAAGGCCTCACCTCTTTGAGGGAGTTCTCGAAGTCCTACACAAAGGGAGTAAAGTGTTAAATGGTTTTAAAATTAAGCTGAGAAATTTACAGGTTTCGGTACACGTTGCATTCTGCATACCTGAAGAGTTACAGTTCGCATATCCTCCTTTTTCAACTTGGTAATTTCTATGCCTTGTCTTAAAGCCTCTCTTAGGGGTCCCATAGAAGCATCCTTCACTAAGTTTTTCATGTCTGATCCTGAATAACCTACAAAAGTTACCCAGTAAAAGCTAAGTAAATCAATCACTAGAATCCAAAGGTTTCCTTTTTAAAAATTAAACTAAAAGTCAAACTGGGGTATTACAGAAGATACACAATTAACTTATGTAAGTTCACACCTTCCGTTAAGTTGCATATTATATCCATTTCCTCGTTTGATAGCTTGAATAATCCATCTTTCTGTAGAAGGTTGCGTACAATCCAAGCTCTTGCCTCTTCAAGTCCAATACAAAAATGTAAGTCACCTGGTGCTAGAAGAGTTTATCTAAAAAGATGGATAGTTATGATTAGCACCTGACGATGGTAGGGGAATATAAAGTCTTTTAGTAAGTCTCCTTCGAGCTGCTTCATCAAGCTCTTGGGGACGATTTGTTGCCCCTGTATAAATTTTACCAAAGGGGTACATGTGTAATGTTTTTAAAAAGGTACGCGTATAATATGTAATGTTTTCTGTAGTTTACTCAAATATATAAATAGTTCAAACTTGATTCCTGTTCATAAAATGAAGTGTTGTACATCAGAGTAAACCAAACAGACAACACCTTTAATATATATTTCTAAATGATGCAAATATGCAGGTTAGCTTATGTATAGTGATGTTACCATTATTACCAGCGAAATATGCAGGTGTGGTCGTTTCTTAATCAATCATCTTACGTAATACAAAAGCAATTGAAAACAAAGACGAAGCTATGGGCTTTGAGAAACAGAACATGAAAACAGACACATTTCCTAAAACCAAATATACCCTAAATTTCCCTTCCTTTTGAATAAATACAAAGAAAAAAAGGACTTGAGAAAGCATGACAGTGATCACATTATAGGCTTATGTTTTCTAATTACTTGTCGCTGATGGTGGATATGAACTGTCTTAATGCTCAAATTCATCAAATGTATTAAGTTCACTAAAACACACTTCAACTGCCAAGAAAGATGTAATCACAAATGTTGTGGAACTAAGGCCATGTATTATTAAATACCTATTAATTATCACGAAATAAACATAGTAAGCTAAATTCGATTGTATTGCAAAGCCAATAAAAAAGGAATTTGAACCCAGTGAGTCAACACCTATAAGCAGAATTTGATCGCTACCACTGTCAAAGCCTTCCATTTCAATGAGAAACTGTGTCTTTAGCCGTCTACTAGATTCATGCTCACCGTCTGATTTACGCTGCAAGAAGCTATTTGCATTAACTGATGACGAGAGAAAATTTTCATGGCCTAGTTACAGTAACCTACAATGGCAATAAATCCAGGTTGCGTATATTGACTATAACATAGCATACCTGAGACAGGAGAGAATCTATTTCATCAACAAAAATTACTGCAGGCTGACGGCAACTGGCAACTCCAAAAAGGGCTCTTACTAGCTTTTCACCTTCACCGATCTATAATAATCATAAGGAGGAACAATTTGAGAGTAGTAAGAAATATTGCAATAGTTTTTGGAATTATTGTTAAGGTTCGAATATTTAGACTCGTGAGAGGTGTACACACTCGACTCATGTACTCGTACGTCTACTTTATGTGAAAATATCAATTTAAAAAAAATATAAACATGATAATATTAGTTTTATAATAATAAAAATATAAATATTATAATATCAATTCCAAAAAAATATAAAAATAATAATTTTTATTCTAAATATTTTAAAATTTCCGTTTTTATATCTAAAATAACCAAAGAAAAAAATTAAAATCAACAAAACAGGTTAAAAAAATAAAATAACATCTAGATGAATAGTGAGGTTGTTACAGTTACAGTGACTTGCAAAATTGTAAACGGAGGAGAATGGCGACTACGGTTGCGAACACGAACTGTGAACAGGGTGGTGAATGCAAACGCGTGGCGGCTGGGAATGGGGTTGTTCGGTCTAGAACAACAAATAGTGACTTGCGCGTCGAGGATAAACGAATATGACGATCGCTAATGGTGAGGAAGGCGAACAGTAACTTAGTGCAAACTAGACCGAACAACCTAGGTAAGTATCGTTTGAGGCGTTTCATCTCACTCGTTCACTCGCCTCAAACTCGAAAGTCTACACCGAGTTCATCGAATCTACCGAATTTGTCCGAAAAACAAGTTTACTTACTAGTCAAGTGACCCTAAAGTAAACTCTTAAACTGGGAAGGGTTTACGAGTTTACCTTAGAGTTTGATAACCATGGTTAAACGATCTAACTAAAAACACAGAAGTCTATGTTTTGCATGAGTCAACATGCATCAGACCAACCCAAGAAAACCGCCTTAAACTGAGTGATCGACTCCTTTTACTCTATACTTGGTGCATGGATTGTGCCCATGGTATCTTTTCTTTTCTTTTTTTTCTCTCTTTTTCAATTTTCCCCCTAATTTCCCCCAACTTTTCCCTATCTTCAAGCTTTTTCAGTTCCTGCCGGTTAACCTGAGAACCGACACAATTTGACACTAACAGAACCAAGTCGAGTCAATCCAGGTTCTGACAAAAACAAAATACACCAGCCGAACCCGACTAGAGACCCAAGCCCCTTTGCCCTATTCGATTTCGGTTATTGCTTAAACCTGACACGAATTTACCAATGATCAGCCCTAATGTTTTGATAAACTTCACATTCACAAGATATATCAGCAAACCTTCAAAATAGGACGGCTAATCATAAGCTCATCAACCTTACCCACTTGCTAGTCAACGAACTTGCAGATATGTAAAAGAAGGTTGCCTTCGCCTCCCCTGCTATGGCTTTTCCTATCATTGTTTTACCGGTTCCCTAGTAATCAAAACAGAGATTAAAAGCAGAGTCTTCGCAATTTATATCATCATTGGAGAAATTTGTACTTACTGGTGGACCAAACAAAAGCAGACCCCTCCCAGGAGAACGACAGCCCATGAATATGTCAGGACGTTGCAGAGGATATATTACCATCTCATGGATACATTTCTTGGCATGCTCCAATCCAGCTACATTGTCATTAAACGACATATATTTAGTTTCATTATTATGCAAACAAACTGAATTTGGTGAGCTGAACAGAAACATGAACCGCTTTTAGTATTACCAATATCATCCCACCGGACATTGGGATCTTTATCCATGATCTCGTTACTAACATGTTCAATGAGGCGAGGTTCCAAATTCCTCAACTTCTCAGGAATCTCACCATCAGGACCACACAGGATTTCCAAACTACAAGCATATGAAGCATATTAGTAAGTTGCATATATATCCAAGTAACCATTAATCATGATTGAGATCAACGACATATTGGGAAGAGAGGAAAGGATTTAAAGTCAGTAAGGTCCAAAACACTAGCCTCATACATCGACCATAAAAAAATAAAAGATAAAAGAAAAAGCCATTTTATTAATATTTGCACGGGGATGAAGGAAAACGTCCCAAATTTAATACGTAAAAAAAAAGACCTAAAATCAAAATTCTTTATGAGAAAATGTCTGGAAAAAAGAAAGAAAAAAAATTGAAAGAATCTTGACATTTGGACTTTGGAATGTACTATGCAAAGAGAATGAATTCGAGTTAGGGGAGATGGGAGCAGGAAGTAAGAACTAGAGGAGTAATATGATGGTTGTAGTACTAACCATTTCTTCGTAGAATCATCTATAGAATCATCGTATTTTCCAGCATTTCGTGCGCTCATATTTCCAGCATTGTTCCCATTGGATTTTATAGGGGGAACAAAATTACCACGGAAGCCACGTCGTGAAACACCATATGATCTCCCACCATGCAACCTGTTGGCAGGGTTGTTATCACACTGTGGTGAGACAGAGGCACTAGGTGAACCACCTACTCCTCGCTTCTGCTTTGCTTCCATTTCCTGCGCCAATAATTTGAGGGTATCAACATTGCTACATACGAAGAAATTATCACACGGAAGTAATAGAAAAATAGATATTCCATTTTAACTCAGAAATTATATGATAATGAGTATTTCCTTTCTCTTACCAGAAAATTTGTCTCATAGCCACTCAATAATAGAGTTAGTGGGCACGCCCTTTTAGGGGCGTTTCCTTACAAAAAATGAATGTTTGAGTTTCATCTAGAATGTAAATCATTAGGAGAATAACATGAACGTGAAAAATTCAGTGCACAATTAAAGACAAATTACAAATTCATGCACCAAGAATAGAATTGAAATGCATAAAAGTACCCATTGATAGAAAAAAGCAGAAAGTATATAAAAATAAGGTAAAATAATTATACCAGCTTTGCTCTAGCAGTAACAAACCCGTTGCCACAAACATCAGGGTGAACTTCCTCATTACTTGAGGGTGACTTCATGTATCCAACTCTGGGGCCATTATTTTCCACGTGTACACGTTTGGAGAATGTGTTTCCTAAAGCTCTTTCTTCTCCTTCAACTTTAAGGATAGGAGAGACGCCAGGACCCTTTATGTGGCTGGCATGAGATAGAGGCCTATCAAGAATCCTGCCGCCCTCAGAGCTATCATTTTTCATGTTCAAAAAACTCTTAGAACAGTTGCTAGTCCTCAAGCTGATTTTCCCATACATGGAAGGTAACTTCGTTTGCACCATTGGCTTCGAGGCTTTGCTGCCTGCTTTGTCCTGTTCCCCCAGGTGATCAACCTGAATTAATAAGAAAATAAATCTTATATTCACAAATCATAATGTCAAGAGTACCGAGGAACAGAAGACAATCAATAAATTGATTTTAATTACAGTGATAGTGAGCATGTCTTACCAATTTATTCTCAGCATTTTCTTTTGATTGCTTGACAAGACCTCGAAAGAACTTTGAATTCCGAATCCTCTCAATGTCAATATCTCCGGTTGTGCCAAAAGTGCATCCTGGAGATTTCTTTGCTTGCTCAAAAGCTTGGCTAAGAAAATAGACAGGAACCAAAATGTTCAGAAGCATGGAAACAGCAACATAAAAATGATAAAGAACAGATGGGAGGGTTAACTAATACTCAAAGTTCTAAAACCTATTTGCAACCACAATTGCAGCTATAACATCAAGATTTTTTCAGTCTCCCAACGGTATGTTGACCGCAAAAATAATCACAGACACATTTGAGTGCAACACCAAAATGGGAACTAAACTATAACCCCAACTGCAATTTAGAAACTTACTAATATTGATTCAATATGTGACATTTGAGTTTACAAACTATATCACGACTCTCAAAGTAACATAGAAGGGTCTCTTACCACTTATAGCATGTTTACTTTTTTTTTTTTTACATGAAACATATATTCCAAATCTTAATATCGACTAAATTGTAATATGAGATATAAATCTCAACTTAAAAGATGATTTGTAGCATTAAGTTAGACTCATCTATCTTCGAATATAGTATCAAAGTCCATTTTAATGAAATTTTAGGTTTTAGGTTTTAGGTTTACCATGATAGGACCACCTATATACTCGATCTCATATCCTTCATGAGAAAGGGTGTGTTGGAATTCTATAACAAACGAAAAACAAACATGCACTAACTTATCCAATGAAACCATGGTTTGCGACTTCGCAAACAAAAATCCTAACTCAGCTATTTGACTCGTCAAACAACTATCCTCAAATCCCGATAAATTCTACCCGAATTCTTTCAATTTTTATACAATCTGACTTTAGACATATTATGCATCATTTCCCCTAACAAATATTTAGTTAAATTTATGGAATTCACTTATAATCTTCTTTCAACATCCCTTTCACTTATGTCAAGTGTGGTTTTACTGCCGATGCGGTAGCAATAACCTTATTATACAGTACACTGTATGAAGCCATTTGATTTTCAACGAATTCTATAAATTTTTCAGCATTGTTACTCTAAATAACAAAACAAAATCATCAAATTCAAGCAAGACATTCCACTGTTCAACTGTTCAAGAGTAGGACCAAATCATTGCCGGAAAAGGCGTACCGATCAGATTGAGGAGTGAGGGACCGAAGAGCGGTGTGGAGCTTAGCGAGTGCGTCGCGGCGAATCGGTTGGAGGAAGGCTTCATCGACGCCGTCGGAGTAGGATTGCGCATCGAGGAATCCGAGAAGACGAAGCGAGAGGACGTAAGCAGAGGAGAAGTCCCCGTTTTCGAGAGCGCGGTCCACCCCGAACAGAAGAGATTGCAGCCTCTTCAGCTTTTCCTCCACTTCCATTCTCCAATTCTTCTCCTTCCCTTTCTCCATCACTTTGTACCTTTGCTCAGCAACAACAACAACCACCAGAAGAAAAAATTCTATTTATATGGATGCGTTACTCTATTCGATTTCGTGTGCTCTGTAATCTCCCGCCATTTTTCCCTTGTTCTCCCGCGGGGGTAAAATAGTAAATTACACACAATTATTATGTTATTATATAAATATGATATTTTATAATAACATAATACTCGTGTGTAATACATCTATTATGATTTTAAAATATATATATATATATATATATATATATATATATATTTTTTTTATATACATAATTATTAAGGTAAATGAGATTAAGTGTTTAGCTCAGAGGTTAGGAGCTAAGAGCAACGAGGTAGAGCACTAAAATACAAGCCAATATTCAATATCTGAAATGTTTTGTACATTATTTAAATAGTATATTATAGGTTTTATTTACCTATATAATATACACTTTTTAAGTTGAAAATTCAATTTTCTAATACATAAAATTTGAATGTGATTGTACTATTTTTTTTTAAATCATTTAGAATTTGGTTTTCAAGACAATCGAATTATAAAATTATTTTTTCTTTTTTTTATTTTTGTTTATTTTATTAAGAAAAAAACTAACTAAAAAATATATATATATATAATATTATAATATTTTATTTAAAATTTATAATTTTAAATTATAATTTTAAAAAGATTTATATATTTATTAGATTAATAATATATTTAAATTTATTATTGAAAGTAGTAAAATAATACTTTTAAAATATATTATTAAATAGTATATTTATATTTTATTTGTATGGTTAATTTTTTTTAATTCTTTGATTTATTTGATATTGTAATATTTTTTTATAAATTAATAATAAATTAGGAGGATAATAAAAATCTTAAAAATTATATGTATATAAGATGAAATAATATTTTCATGTAAAATTATATTTTTAAAATGTTTTTTTTTTGTTTTGTAATATTTTGGAAGATACATATATATTATATTTTAGAAATGAAAATAAGTTATAGATAAAAAAAATAATGTACTAATATTTTTGAAATCCTTGGTACATTAAATAAAAAATTTGTGAATAAAAAATATATGTAAAACTATAATTTTTTATTTAAAATTTGTACGAGTTTGAAATTATAGTTTTAAAAAGAGTTATATGTTTATTAGATTAACAATATATTTATATTTATTGTTGAATGTTGTAAAATAGTATTTTTTAAAATGTATTATTAAATTTATTAGAAATATTAAATAATAGGAGATGGAGAAATAAATTAATTAAGAAGTACAAAACGTTAAAGTGCATTTTTTAATAGTGTTATTAAGTTTAATTGTACTAAGTTTAAACACGATTTATGATATATATTAGTCTTTTTTATGTTGATGTTAGTCTTTTTGATTTTGTGTAATATTGTTAGTCTCACTATACTTATGTATTGTAACATTTTAAAAAATAAAGTTGTGTTACTGTTAAGATTTTTATAATTTGTTAAATTCATATTAATGTCTTAAAAAATTCAGTCAATTGTCTTTATTGTTTGGAATACTACAAGAAAACATTATTATCTCATTTTTATGACACTCACAACCCCACTCATAAGTTCCAAAAAGTCACACTCCTATTATAGATTTTAGTTTTGTTAAATTACTATTATATGGTTAAAGAATAATTTATAGTAAAAATATGTTTAGACTAAATAAAATATATATTTAAAATGTAAAAGAAAAAAATTAAAATGTAACATAATAGAACTTTTATTGAATGGATGAAAGATAGTACAAAAGTTTAATACAATTAATGATGTGATATGGATCCTCCAATGTCAGGGTTGTGAAGACAATGATTTCTTGTGTGTCCTGGTGCTTTACAGTATGAGCACTTTCGTAGGTGTCCTCTTTCCCTTATGTCCATCTTAGTCCTGATTCTAATTTATTTAGGCCGACCTTTTGAATTCCTTCTCGTGGTTGGATTTGGCGAAACTTGTGGACCTTCATATGGTGGTCAATATTGTTCATGTCTTAGCTCCCCAAACGTATGGTCATACATTTTCATGACGACATCCAACCTATAGTAGGAACTGATGTACAGGTTGAAGTCATGATGGGCATGTTTGTAAGCTGCTAACACATGAGAACACGGTATATGAATTTTTTGAAACTTCCCACAATCACACCATCGTTCATCCAACCTAACAACAAATGTACCTAGATGACGTATTTCTCTTGGGTTGACCATTTCCTCCACCCTGAATCTTGTCGTATTTCTATCAAATTCAACCACCTTGTGGGTATTTGATTTTGAATCACCATCTTGTAGGACCTTGGTGGCATTTTCAGAATATACATGACCAGCACTTATCACTGTAGTTATGTGTTTCCCTCTTTCTGTGAAGAAGGTGTTGCATCTTGTACATGTGGCCAATACTATGGAGGAGATTGGTAAATTTCTTGTTTTCTTCAAGACTGAGTTGATAGTTTCGGTCAGATTAGTTGTGAGGTGACTCCATCTTCTGTCTTCATCATACGCAAGTGCCCATTGATGTCTTGGAATTTGGTTAATCCAAATTGCTGCTTCCGGGTTCTCTTCCCTTATGATATTGTAGTAATAGTTACATCTTGGCTCAGTTATTGCGTATGCTGTAAATATAATTATAAAGTAATATTTATTAAATATAATGAAGAATAATGAAAGATCACACATAATTGAATAAAATTTTGGAATTTTAAGTACTTACCCATGTTCACAAGGTCCTTCTTCAGAGTTGTATTTTTGAATATTCGAGTGAAATTTTGTGCAATGTATCGAATGCAAAACACATACACACAATTTCCTTGAGTCCATCCACTTCTCGATCTATTGAACGTTGCACTGATGGAGTTATAGCGGTCCAAAATTAAGCATAGGTTTTCTTTAGGTGTATTGTGCCTCCAAAGGTTTTTAAAGAAAAAATAAACAAGTTTCTGTCATTTCACCTTCAACAATAGCAAAACCAATAGGGAGTATGTTGTTCCTCTCATCTTGTGCTACAACCACTAGAAGAGTGTCCATATATCTCCCGTAGAGAAAGGTTCTGTCCACTTGCACTAACAGTTTGCAATAAGAAAATCCACCAACACATGGTTTGAAGGTCCAAAATACTCTTTTGAAATATTTTTTGTTTTGCAGGACCTCCTCGCCATCAGTTATGACCTGAGTTTTGAGTTGGTATACAAAACCAGGAAGAAATGTTTGCATTGCTTGTAGTACCCGTGGCAATTTGTTGAATGATTCTTCTCAATTTCCGTACACATGTTCAATTGCTTGTTGTTTGGCCAACCAAGCCTTTCTATATGTTGTTGTGTAGCCCAGTGAGGTCTTGATGGAAGCAATGATTGTTGCAATTGGTGTTGATGGGTTAGATTCGACCATCTCACGAATGTGTTGGAAAATGATACGTGACCCTAACTTGTTATAATCTTGTGTAATAAGTTGTGTGGCACAGGTGTGAGACCCTTCGATTTTTCTTATTTCCCATACTTGATCTCTTGTTCTAACTAGGGTTTGACACTTCCACAGAAATTGATGGTGGACACATTGCACCCTCAG
The DNA here is from genome assembly GCA_963425845.1 of Sphenostylis stenocarpa. Taxonomy (NCBI): domain Eukaryota; kingdom Viridiplantae; phylum Streptophyta; class Magnoliopsida; order Fabales; family Fabaceae; genus Sphenostylis; species Sphenostylis stenocarpa. The sequence goes on along the minus strand of OY731401.1, from coordinate 5,021,730 downwards.
CCTTGTTATGTTGGAGTGTGTCATTTTGTATGTGCAATGATTTGTGATATGAAATGTTTTTAAAGCATCTATGACTTGTTCCTTTGTTTGGAACCTCATTCCTGGGTTAATGTATTAGGTTCATGCTCGAATGTGTCATATTGAATATTAAAGTGGTCGTATGCATGAGTATATTGTTGGTCTACATGTTGGGAAAATTCTTTATAGGACTAGAAGTGTCGAGGCGGGTTGTATTAAAGAGATAAATGAGGTTGTTGTTGTATAGGAGGGATATATATGTTTTCTTCTTCATCATCTGCATGTTGGCTAAGGATGTCATCCTCATCATCACTAAATGGGTCTAATGATGACAAATGTATGCCTACTGTTTCATTTTCTTGTAGAGGAGGAGAGAAGAACTATTGTGTGTCGACATATGTAGGAGATGGGAGAAGTTGTGAGGTCGATGGACCGGTCAAGAGTTGGGTGTATGATTGTATGTCATTTTCCCATTCCCCTATATATGTAGCGTTACGGTCAAATGACTGATGTGTGGGTTGGGTTTGTAAGGGTTGTTTATGTTCATGAGAATGATTAAAATAATTGGGTTGGGAAGATGAAATACATGTGTTGTAAGTCGTGCAAATTTTCAAGGATCTCAAAGTTGGGTTGGCCTCTGTGATGTTCATGGCTCCATCCAAGTCATCGTCATCTTCAATCTTTGTTGTTGTGTAAGTCACATGCCTGCCACAAATTTGCATTGAAAATCTGAAATGGAGGACTAGAGGTGGATTGGTTGGATCTCTCTTCGCCCGTTACAATACTATCTCTATTAATTGTGAAAATGTGAAACCTCTATGAAGCTGAACCATGATACAAGTGTCAGACTTAAACAAAACACCATTTTCTGGGTTAGGAACCATCTCACCATTATCATAGATGCATGCAAACATCTTTGGTGCCATTTGTGGAGGAATAAGATTCTGATGAGTGGTAGCAAAGAAAAGTTTTGAATAACTATGGTTTGAAATTTGTGGTAAGGTCCCTCTTTTATAGCCAAAAGTTAGGTGATCATGTGACCTGCACATTAACCAATGTGATCATGTGACCCACACCACACCTTATGTCATCATGTGACTTGGATATTTCCTTGTGTGATTATTTGACTTACACATAACTTTACGTCATCATGTTAGTACGATTTTTTTATACAATGATAAACATAAATAAGATTAATCGAATTAACATAAATGATAATATTGGATGGATTAAAATACTCGTTACACATGACAAGAAGAGTGATAACATAAGGTTCATGGAATTTTCAGAAATCAAGGTACATGATCATCAATCTAAGTTTAGTGATTGGTTGAAGTTATTAGCTAAATCATAATAAACTTCAGATGGGGTTGCGCTTTGGTGCATTTTTGCAATAAATGTCATGATATCAACATGAACTTTTGTAGTTTGTTCTGTTGCCATTAAAAATAATGTATCGATGTCATCATCTACAACTATCTTACATGATCTATAATGTGTAGTGGTGGCAGATATAAAAATTGGTAACCTGTATTGTAAGTCGACTTCATATTCATTTACTGTTGACATATTGAAGTGGTTGAGAATAGTTTGCTTCACTTCGACCATATTCATTGTGTTTGTTATGGTCACCCAAGCCGTTTGAGAACTAATGTATGTTTCAGAGTAATTTTCTTCTGTTAAGATGGTGTCGTTGAAGTACATCAACAGTGTGAAAGCTGAAGATGTCATTGTTGGTTGCAGTACCTTGTCATTGAGTTGATTGGTCGAACAACCTATAAGTTGCTCTATTTATAGGGCAATTGTTCACTTGGGCCAACAACAATGATAATTCCACATACGAAATATAATGGCTAAGAATGAATTTGTGAAGATGAACACACATGATTTAGATCCACAGTGCACGAGGTTTGACCACCATGAATGACGCGTGAAGGCTTTAGTCCATGTGACAAAGTGCTCCAACTTTAATCTGAGGGTTGAAATTAAATATGTGGAGATGAATGCACATGATTTAAATCCACACTGCACGAGGTATGTCATGGTTTTATTAAAGCATGGTCGTGTCATTATGGCTGAGTTGTATGCCTTATGTAGTGGATCTGAATCTTGAGCATTCAATTTTTGTGCTTTCAACCACAACTGTTAACTAAAAAAACATACACTACCCATTATGACACTATAAATAATGGTATTGTTTCATACCATATCTTCCCAAAGTTGATGATTATTATCATGCTTTGACTCATTCACTCTCTCAATCAATGCACCTTGCTCTCATGGACAACCATCAAAGATAGTCCACACTGCACGAGGTTTAACCACCATCAATAACGCATGCAAGTGTTAGTCCTTGTCACAAAGTACATCAACTTTAATCGGAGGATTCGAATTGAATATGTGAAGATTAACGCACAAGATTTAGATCCACATTGCACGTTATCCGACAAGCTTTTATTAAGCATGCAGACTTTTAGTCTATATATTTTGAAAGGAAAAGTTCAATAACCACACTTACGGTCATCATAATCATATACTACAATTTTTGCAAGAGTGTTAGTCAAGACTGAAGAAAGAAGGTTAACAAAATGTTGTTGTGGAGACAACAAGAACATAAAGTTGCCTACATTGCTTTGATGGTATGTTAGTTCTATTTTTATTATTGTTCAAGTTATTTTTTTCTCATTAAACAATGTTCTTTCTTGGCTATATAGGATGCAAAACAAAGTTTTGTGTCGTCGTACTGTCATTCCATACCGGAACCACATCCTCTTCTTCTTCCCGTAATATAAGAAGTTGGGTTCGACGGTGTTGCTAAATTAAGACATTTAAAGGTAGATCATGCTTTAATTATAGATTTGGTGGAGAGGTGGAGGCCTAAGACACATACTTTTCATCTGCCAATAGGAGAATGCACAATAACATTGTAAGATGTTTCACTTTAATTGGGGCTTAGAATTGATGGTCCACCTGTGATTGGACCAATGATGTTTGATTGAGAGGACATGTGTCATACGTCATTAGGTATTATCCCTACAAAGGGGGAGTCCTTGATAGGGTCTATGGTGAAGTTAAAGTGTCTTAAGAAAAATATGGTCTCACTACAAGAGGAATCAAGTATAGAGGAAATACATGCCCATGCAAGGGCATATATATTAGGATTGATTGGAGGGATTTTAATGCCTGATAAAACTAGAAATAAGGTACACTTAATGTACTTGAAATTTTTAAGTAATCTTCGCAAAACTCGACGATATAGTCGGGATTCTACTTGTGTTAGCTGTATTGTACAAGAGATATGTAGAGCAACAGATCGGTGTGCGAAGACCATGGGTGGATGTGCATCGTTATTACAGTCCTGGGCATGGTTTTGTATGCCCTTTATTGCACCAATTTCATGGACTCAATTGATGTTTCCCCTTGTATGCCGATGGAGCGAGGGTCGTGTACTAAACTATCAAAATGTCCCCCACAATGATTTACTTGGTTACCGATCAAGGATAGACCACATTGAACCTAACCAGGTTCATTTATATTTTTAACTTCACTTTTTAATGTTCATAATTTACTAAGTTTCTCACTTTAGTATTGGTGACATAGTTTATATGGGTTCTGTATAAAGGATTAGAGTCAATCATTCCTGTCGAAGCATACAAGGACCAAGCATTGTGGACCTCTTGCACAAATTTACTTTGTTTTTGAAATGTTGAATGGCACCAATCAAACAGAATGAAGTTACAATTTCATCTGGTACAAGATGTTCTTGACTCACCTAACAACCTTGATGATCTACATAAAGTAGACATGAGGGGGAGACAAGATGAGAATTGGGCTACTAGACATGCGGAACGGATAGACGTATGGAAGAACAGGCGTGATCTGACATTGACTGGATTACCACTTTTAGGACCACTTTTCCACAGTAGTGAGTATATGTCATGGTTTGTGGCAAATGTTACATGACCCGAGGATGCATCGGGCATCGGCATCAACACATGCACAACCTCCTCAACATGATGACATTGAGCACAATTACAACACTCCAGAAGCAGAAGGAACTATGGATGCAAGAAGGCATTCAATTTCTTCCTTCTCTGATTTAGGAATGTCAAGCATTTTTGGAGCGTATGCCCCATCTCCACCTTCGGCACAGGGTTTTGAAGGACCTAATCAACAATCCCCTTATAATGTCCAATATCATAATGAAACAGTGTCATTCTCCGATGAATATCAAGGTCATGAAGATGCAGAGCATCATGAAGCCCAACCTTCAGAGGAAGAAGCGCCTAGACCGTCCTAGGGAAGGAGGAACCCAACTAGGAACAAAAGGCGACCCCGATGTGGAATTGTACACCATTATGGGGATTAAATAACAAATATTTAGTTTTAGTATTTGAATTATTGTTATTTAGCTACCTTATGTTGGGTTTGTAATATAAACTTTGCAAATGATGAATAAAAAACCTACAAATTCAAAAAATTCGTATCTTAATAACTTACAAATACAATAAATTGTTATCTTAATAACTTACACATTCAATTAAATTATTATTTTAATAACTTACACATTCAATAAACTATTACTATGCATTGACTCATTCACTCTCTCAATCAATGCTCTCACATGCACCAAGTCACTAAGACAATACCTATCAACTTTATTGGGTAGTCGTGCCAAGGGAGATGTGAACTATTCCTATTGTAAAAGCTTATGACTATTACTATGCATTGACTCATTTACTCTCTCAATCAATGCCTTCACATGCACCATGCCACTAAGACAAGACATATCAACTTTATTTGATACGTGTTCCTATGAGGGAGATATGAATTATTCCTACTACAAAAGCTTATGACTAATAGCATGCATTGACTCATTCACCCTCTTAATCAATGCCCTCACATGTACCCTGCCACTAACACAAGACTTATCACATCTACTTGGTAAGCGTGCCTAGGGAGATATGAATTTGTACTGCACTTAAAGTTGATGGATGGAGTCCTTCTAATTTCAATCCATACCAACACTCAAATTTACTTTCCTTATAAATACCAATACTCCATATTCAACCTATCCTACTCTTCTATTGCATAATAAACCCACCAAATACAACCACCATCCAACACAGATAAACACATTCATTTCTCTCAGATGGAGAACTTTGGCATCAACGACCAAGAAAACTATTCAAATTCCTACCTTGTAGCCTTGTTTTCAAACGGAGAAATCATTCAATCTGACGATGGTGTGCAGTTCCAATGTGAAAGTCCAAAACTCTTTCGCATTCCTTACAACTGCACATTCAACATTTTGAACCAGAAAGTGTCATCAACTCTAGAACTTCCACCCACCACAACATTAACAAGCTCTAATTCTGAAGACCCACATACAATGAAGAAGGAGTCATTGTGTATGATGTTCGTCAAATATCAACAGATGCTGACGTTGCAAAAATGATTAATTGTAAGTCTAATTCACCCATTAATACAATAATAGAATTATTTTTTACCTTCACAGGGTCGGCTGAGGAAAAACTTGGTCTTCTACAACCAAATCCCTCTTCCATAAACCCAAGCATTTCCTGCATTCACCAGCAAAATTATACTATGGAGGACTTTCCAAACGGGCAGCCATCAAAGATAGTCCATATGATTACGAGTTATGTTTCAGATCAGACGCTACTCTGACCATGTCAATCTCCCACAATTTCACCTTTGATGAGCTTGTACAAAAAATAACCCAGAGAATACGTTGTGGGAACCGTTCCATAGTATCAAAAATTGACTACCTTCGTCCCGTTAGGGTAGTTAATAACATACTTATACTTGACACGGTTGAAATCAAATTAGATAATGATATTGCACAAATGATCAACCGCTGAAAAAAAGTTCAAGTATGAACTTTTCTGTATAACGTATGGACAAAAAAAGTTGTATGTTTAAGAAATAAAAAATATATAAGTGTAATGTAATTTACTAATATGAATTTAAATTCTTGTAAGAATTTAAGAATTGATATGTTATACAATAGTGAGAACATTGATAAAGAATTGAACAATTTATAATTATAAATGAATAGGAAATATATTTATTGAATAAAAGTCATTACACATAAGATAGTTTATATTTCACCCCTCTTGTATATTGATTCCAAGGGTTGAATTGTTGTAATATAAAAAATGGCTATAAATAATACAAAATTACCACTCGCAACAAAGAACTCAACTTTTAATATAAATGTAGAAATAAGGAGAGAAATTACAAAAATAATTATTGAACCATATCCAACAAACAAATTTATACATGATTAACATTGCTCAATAAGTTAATGGTTATTTTAAATAATTTTCTATTAAAAATTATAGGTGATTATTTTCTATTATTTACTTTATTTTATTTATTTTTATAAATTATTTGATGAAATAAATATTAAAAAATTTAAACAAACTTGATCTTTCTAATAGAATATTATTTTAAATAATTAGTATTTTATTTAAATATCTTAATAAACAATATTTATCGAAAGTGTTTTAAGTTGTTTTATCAAAAACTTAAAAATAAATAAACAATGCATTTCTTATTAAAAAATGGTTTAAATAAAATCAAGTTTGAGCTACTAAAATATGACTTGATATAATGAATTTATATTCTATAATTGTTTAAAATAAAAAATAACTTGTATAAATTCTTATTAAAAGATAATCCAATGAGAATTTTTAATTTATAAACAGTAACATACAAACAAAGCAAAAAGGTCTTATAATTTATCCTTGCAAGAGAACAAGTTATTTTTGTTATACAAAAATTTAGGAGTTAGTTTATTAATTTAAAATAATTATAATTTAGTATTTTAATTATTTTAAATTTTATTATTATGGTTTATAGCTTATATTGTTATACTTGAACAATATAAAATATTAAATAAGAAATAAACTTATAAAAAAGTACTTAATAAATTTTAATATTATTGATCACAAAATCAATTGAATATATTACTTGTTATGAAAATAAATTATAAAGTATAAATATATCTATAAATTATTATAAAATTATTTTTAAGTTATATGTAAATTATTTGTTATTTTTTATCTATCTTATTAGTTGTTTATTTTATATTAAACCATATATTAATTTAAAAATATATTTATTATTGATAAATTTATATTAAAAATATTTTTATCATTTATAAATTTATTCTATTATTTAATTTTTCAACTAATTAAAATAATTTTATTAACTATAATTTTTTTCACTTTTTAATTTATTTCTCTCTTTTCTTTTTCTTACTCCCTCAAATTGATGATTCAATCAAAACACAAGTGTTGAGAAATTTTAAGTCATATATGATATTATTAATAAATGTTGAAATTAACACTGATTCAACATATTAGCCAAACCAAATTATCAATGTGGTTTAAACATGGTTCAAAATTGCAATTTATATTATTTTTTATGTTTCATTCTAATCTACAATTCCTTTTTAAAATTGCTATCTACATTATTAATATCTTAATTTTAATTTCATGTTGTTTATATGTACATAGAAAGTAACACTATTAATTATTCCTACACAATAAAAACAAGTAAGAGATTTATCGTAAAAAAAATCACAATTTTGACTATGAAGAACTTATACTATCACAATCTAGGTTATATAATTTCCTGATCACTTGAAAAAGTTACACTCCAAAACTTAAAAATTAACAGCAAGAATTATAGATATTCAAATAACAAATTTGTATATTTAATTTATGTACAAAAGTTTTCTAATCCCTATTTATAAGATTATTGTCAATAGACAATCATTAAAACTCATCAAATATTAATTATTATATTTTTAATATCTATATATCTTTAAAAAATATTTAAATATTAAAAATCATTTATTATATACTATTATAATATTAATAACAGTTGTTACAGATATGAAAATTAGACGATTATATTAATCAAATTTAAATTAGAATTATATAATCGGTGGGAATAGATGTGAATAATGAACCAATTCAATGTAATTTATTATTATTATTATTATTATTATTATTATTATGATAATTAATAAATATTTTTTTCCAAAATAATATTATAACAAATTAGAGAACTAAAATTTATAATTACCTAATAAATATTTATCCTCTCTCTCAATACATTTTCTTCCTCCCCTCTAATTTTTCTCCTACAACTCATAAAATAACCAATATATCTTAATAATTTTTATTTTAAACTCGAAGAGCTTCTTTTACTCCAATGTTTATCCTTTACCTTTCTATATATTTATAAATTTGATTTATTGTGATATTATATATCGTTTTCAACTCTTAAATAATTATTAATATTACGTATCTTGCACTGAAATTGTATATAAGAACCATATAGTTTCATTTGAAATATTTTTTCAAAAATTGAAAAGTTACGGAACACTCAATTCATAATGCAATTTCAGATTAACTTTTCGAAATACATTTTAGATCAAGTATTACATAAAATGGAAAGGTGAATTTAGAATAAGAATTTCATAACAAAATTTTCAAAAACATATTTTAAAAAGGTGGATCCATAATACATTTTTAAAATTAATTTTCCAGAATCACATCTATTGATGGCATGGAATCCTTCTATCATGTTTAATTGAGAGTATATTTTGGACTCACCAATCCAGAATGTGTTTAAAAAAAGTTAATTTCATAACTATATTCCGGATTCACCTTTCCAAAACGTATTTCTAGAAAATTTATTATGAAAATATATTCCTAATCCAAATCCATACTGTGTTTCCAGCCAAAAAAAAAATTGTTCACGAGATAGTGTACGTGGTACAAAATTGATATAAATTAAAAATAGTTTGAATTTTTTATATATTTGTTGGAATGATAAGAGAATGAATAATGAAAATGCTTTAGAATTTATAAAGAAGACATTCAAAGGTTTAAAAACTAGAAATAAATAATTACTAGATGAAGATGGTATAAGAATAAAATAAAATTTATTTTAATTTTGGGTACAAGAACAAACTATGGAGGTGCAGGAAGAAACTGCCCTCTTTCAACTCCAATTGGGTATACAGTTTCAAAACTAAGCCCAATAAACAATTCCGTAATAGTGACGGCCCATGCGAGATTAGAAAAGCGCTCTCGTTCCAAACGACAGCGTTCAAGTCCTAAACCCTTGCAGACACCATATATTAAAGTCTCTGCCTCCAGAAATATTAGGGTTTCTTCCTTTGGGGCAAATTAGGACACTTTTCACCCAGAGAACCTAACGCCACTATGGTTGCTGCCAAGAAAACAGTAATATCTCACACCATGTCTTTCCTTTCACTTATTATTCATGTTTATTATTTTTATATTTTGTTAATGGTTTGTTTCTTAATTCTGCAGAAGAAGACCCATGAGAGCATCAACAACAGACTCGCTCTTGTGATGAAGAGTGGGAAATATACTCTGGGTTATAAGACGGTTCTCAAATCTCTAAGGAGCTCCAAAGGTGTTATTCTAGTTTTTCTTTTGAATTCGCATTTGATCTGTTTTGGTTGTTGTTTTTCTTTGCTCAGCTGGATTGACTTAATGGGTTGTGCTGAAAATTTGTTTTTATTTTTTGGAATATTAAAGAAAAACGGTACTTTTTTTTTGTTTGGCGTTGCTGGGTTTTAGGGTGATTGAATTGATTATTTAGGTTCGGGAAATCTGGTCCTGTGCACAATCAATATCGAATTTTGGGTGTTGGGACTGGGGAATCATGTTAAGGACATGTTAAGGATTTTGCATCTCTGTTTGCTAGAGATATTATCACATGTTTTATTATCTATTGCAGGTAGTGCACTGGGTAATTTGGTAATTGTACAAAAGGTTTTGTTTCAACATTTCATATAAATTTTTTGCAGGGAAATTGATTATCATTTCCAACAATTGTCCACCATTGAGGAAGTCTGAAATTGAGTACTATGCTATGTTGGCGAAGGTTGGAGTTCACCATTACAACGGAAGTAAGTTCCAATCTGAACAATTTATGTGCCATATTAGTAAGAAATACTTTCCTATGGGACTGTAGTGCTTCAAGCTATAATTATATGTTAATGGACAATTGTTAGCACTTTTCTTTTAAATTATATTATTTGGTTTTGCACAATAATGTATACATTTGAGGAGGCTTTCTTTTAGTTCTTAAGGATATGCTTGATAACGAGGATTCTACATTCATTGTGGTTTAGGTCACAAATGTTCTACATATTTATTAGATTATATTTTAGATTACATTCATTGTACATGAAGCCCTCATTTGTAGGCTAGGTTTATTAACTTGTACTTGACAATGTTATTCTTAATCTTAAATTGGTTTGCTAAGTTCAAAGCAGGTATAGTATTGCTTTCATATGATATATTTTAATGGAGGTAGTTTGAATAGATCATGCTTAAATTATTTTTCATCAGTGGATGAATTCTTATGATTTTTGCTATACTATTAATTGTCTTATGCAACCACATGCAAATTGTATCTGTTGAAAGACTGCAAAATTTTGTATATTATTATGATTGCTTCCCAGTATCACCAAAGTTTCAGTAGACATGTAGAACACCTTCTAATGGCATATAAAGTTTCTAATTATATTGCAGTTGATTAGTGGTATCTGCTACAATTAAATTGTTTATTATTTTACTTGTTTTGATGTTTGGTAGAGTGTCTGTGAACCTAAGCAAAACAATATTTTTTGTCGATTACCCATCCTTAACAAATTGGCCTTTTTTTCTGCAGACAATGTGGATTTGGGCACCGCATGTGGCAAATATTACAGAGTTTGCTGCCTCAGCATTGTTGATCCTGGTACTACCTCGTCACTGCTGAATTTTTTTCATATCTGGAACTTACTGTATGCACAAAATGTTTTATAATTTTGTTGTTGTTTTCAGGTGATTCGGATATCATCAAGACAATGCCGACTGAGCAGTAGAGTTGTATCAACTCCTTTTTTTGTCCTTGAAACTTCGATTGTTTAATATTTGTTCCAGTTTTTTCAGACATTTGTCTAAAGAAAGTTTAATGTAGGCTTTGAACTATTTGGGTATTTGAGCTTTTAAGTAATTGTCTACGCAAATTTTTTCCCTTGATGGTTTTAACAAGCCATACTTGGAAAACTTGGAAATTTCCGGTGTCTTGTCATCAAATTTTTTGCCTCACATTGTTTTCCTCTGATTACAAAAACGATTCTGTTGATTAACATAATGATACAATATAGTCTTTTAAAAGCTTAACATATAACTTGGTTTATGTAAGCGTAATGAATTCTTAATTTTGTTTCTTTATGTAAAATACTTATATAATGATTTTTTGATTTGGTTTTGTTACATGAAATTTATCAAAGTTGTATCTATATTTGTAACGAATTCTGAACTTGATTTTTATACGTGTAATTCGTAATCAAAAATTGTGTTAAGGGATTATAGTGGTAGTAAAGATTAAATCAGAAATGATTTATGTAGATACTGGTTTTTTAATTGTAAATTTAATATACGTTAACATTGAATAATGTTGAACCAATTTTTATCAGGCACTTTCTTAGATAATGTAGGGTGCCTTGTTTGCACTTAGTTTACTCAAGACATTCCCATGGATACAAGGAAAATTAGCTTTTTTAATTTAAAATTAAAATATTGTTTAAAAACTACTATATCATTATTAAGTAATTTAACAAAAAATCAATATATAAAAAATTACATATTGAATATTATTTTTTCTATAAAAGTTAATATAGATATTTTTAGAAAAAACTTTCAACAATCAAATAAAATTTATTTGTTTTTATAGATCATAAATAAAAGCCATATATTTAATGTATGAAAAGTTTATTTTATCATTTTTTAAAAATATTTTATGTTATAATTTATAACAATATATAAAGAGATTTTTTTAACTATTGTATATTATCGCTTAATATATTATTTGTTTTAATTTTAGATTTTTAAAATTATATGCTTTCATTTTGTCCTCTAATAAAAATAATGAAAAAATAAATAAAAGATTGTCACTGATTTTAAACGTACTTAATCACATGTTCACTTTAGAAACAATCATTCTTTAATTTTTAATTTTTTTATTGAAAAAAGTAAAAAAATAAAATAAATGGACGATGATCCACAAAATTATTAATAGAAGGACTATGATGCAAAATCCATCTGTTTTTAGCAGTTGGAAGTTATTTTAATTTGTTTTTTAAGATTTTTTCTGAACTAATATTGATTTTAGGGAATGATTTTGAACTAGTTGTTCTATAATCATATATATTGAGTAATTTTTTTAACTATAAATAATTCATATGAAATACCATTAATGTAGTAGTATATAAAATACCATTACATTTTTCTCATAAGTAACTAAAATACTTTATTTTTTTTCAAATATAAATAAAATTTAACTATTTTTACATAATTAAATATTTTTTCCCTAAAATACTCATACTCTAATTAATGTTTGACTTTTGGTTGCACCATTATTATTTATATTTTATTATTACAAACTCATTTTAGAACGAATGTTAGGATACTGATTAGTAGAATTTAAAGCAGTTAGTTAATTTTCTTATTTGTAGAATGAATCTAATTTTTTCTCTCCTTTTAATGAACTATTTTTTAGTTATGATTCATGAAAGTTTTATTTTTTTAAATTATATATGTAATTTCTTTTTTCTTGTTCATTTTAGTTTTAGTAATATATTTATTCTTGTGCTTGCATTTTTATAATATATCATTCATTTAAAATTAGTTCATTTGGAAACAAAATAGCAAACACTAAATGCAATATATTTATATATTAAACGAATACAAACAGCGATTAACCACATTACAGGATTGAAACAAAATAATATACATAAATAAAATTTACAATAATTATTTTAAAAATAAATAAATTTATCAAGACCCAAAACTAAAAAAATAAATATATCGACGCAGATAAAAAAAGGAAGCAGTTCTAAAACGTAATTTTTAAAATAATGACTTATTTAAGAATTAACTATAGTTTATTTATTTGGAAAAAAACCACAAAAATGTTTATCTTTTAAATAAATTAATTAAATAAACACAAACCAAAACTGAAATTAACTTATTTTATTAAAAAAATTAAATAAACACAAACAAACTCACCCATTGTCTATTTACAATCTTTGTTTTCAATTTTGACTCATCTTCCAATTAGTGTGACCAGAAACTGGACCAGTGTTTGAAATTTTTTTAGATACGTTGCTTTCTTTCCTCTGCATCACAATTCCAGGATTGAATTGGAAGGAAAATCCGTGAGAAGTTTGAGGTGCTTAAGCATGCAACGTGTAAGATCAACCAAAGGGGCGCGTGGGTCCACCCGAATCCTAGTAGTTGCATTTATTGGCTCACAAAAATTGCATATCTTTTGCTGCAAACCATGAATGGCTGAACAAAGATAAGGTCCGGTGAAACAGAATTTAGATGTCCTTGTAGATCATTGTCAGTGCAATTCACAACCACCATGAAGGCATTGCCATATGTCATTGATGGAAATGGTACCAAGTAAAACCTTTCTCATCTTTTGCAGCAATTCTCTAGAAGCTAACATATGAGTGAGAATTAAACAAATTTTGTGCATTGGAGCACCTTCACAGGTAGGTCCAAGTCCAACCCTTCATTTGTATATTTCAGTTTCTTGGTTTTATAACCATTGTGGTTTCTCTTTTGTAATTTTAATATGTACTCGTTCATGTTGTCAAACGTTTGTTTGTTTCTTCACCGTTTCAATTCGTTAGTTAGTTTTTAAAGATTAAAACAAGGCCTTGAAGAGATTTCTGTGTTTCTGTTTGCTAGAAAAAGAAACTACCGCTATCTTTGGTTGCATAAGGTAATTTTTGTGCATAGTTTGAAATACAAGTGCAGAAAGGATTGAATGAAGAAGTGTATTTAGAATTTTCTATGTATGATATGATATCACTGTAGATATTTTGGGATATGTAACAAGTTCTGATGGTCTGATAAAGGTGTATTATTCTCCTCATGCTCTGTTTTTGCTCTGAGAAAACCTTTTTGTATGAACAAGGAAAGGACCCAAGAAGTCTGAAATAAAATAACTGATTTTTTTCTCTCTTTCTTCTGTATTTGCTTCGCAACAATAACATGGATTTCATGTCATTAGTTGTCAGTTTCAGTGTTGCTTGCTTAAGCTGAAGTCAGGGATACCAAATACTAAAGGGAAGATTTTTTTTTTAACAAATAAATTCAAATAGAGCTTAATATTGTTTATGCATTGATTGTGCATACAAATTTACTCTTTCAACCAGTAAAAAATTTATACATTGATATGACTTTTAATAATATTGCAAAAGTAAACAAAACATATCATATACAGAGCGATTAGATTACTGTAAAAATCTTAGTGTTTTTTTTGTTTTCACTTCTTCCTTCAGATGTTGATATTATCCTTTTCTTTCTTTTGTACCTTCAGGTTTTCATGGCAGCATTTCCTATGTTTTACAAAACGCCCTACAAGGACAAAAATTTGACAACCCAAAATGCAATGAGGCAGAATGAGAAGAGGTTCATGTATCAGTGTGATAATATGAAGAGGTTCATCTTTTCAATTCCTGGTCAAGTTTGCAGGAGTTGCCAACCATGGAACAAAGTCAACAATGTCCTCACAAAATCAAACACAAAAGAGAGGAATATACCTAAGTGCACACTTCATGACAAAGGCTTTCTGCTTAAGAATGTGACAAGACTTAGTGGTTCGGACAATCGCCTAAGCCCCATTCATGGATGTTATTCAAAGACAGATTACATTTCCAGAGTTTGGTGTTCTGCAGGTTCTAGTTCAACTGAGAAGCAACTAAGGTCATTAGATTCTTATTTTGGAAAACTCCAAGATAATGCAAAATTGCGTACATTTGATTCATCACACAAGGTGATACAGGTGCATGAGATAGATTGTCAAGCTAGATCAAAAACTGGAATAGAGTCTCTTGACGAGTATTTTGGCAAATTAAATCATGGTAAGGTGTAAACACTAATAGTATTGTGGTGCCTTTTTCATTTAGAGTGTAAATTTTATGCATAGTTGGTGTAAAATAGTTTATACTAGTAACTAATCAGAAATCACGATTGGTGTGATTTTTAAGATAGTGATTATAAAAGTCAGCGAACTGTCCATGCGTAGAGATTGCGATTAGATGATAGTATAAAAATCCCTTACATTGTCAATGCATAGACTATTTACTCTGATCCTTGAGTATCCTTCTCTTCTTCTAGTTGACTTGGTGTTCTCAAATCTCGAACACTTAAACCTTGTTCGAACTGAGAAAAAGAACAACTTTGTTTCAAAGGTGAATGAGTTAGTATTTTTATATGCAGGAGCAAACCAAGAATCTCACACGCCATCTTATGTGGAGAATACTAGTGAAGAAAAATTAGCACCAAAACAATCTGTCAGCAAAGACATTGAAAGATCACACTTTAGGAAACAAAAAGCTTTTGTGGGAATAAGAAGACTAAAAAATGTACATGGTCCAAGTTCTGCTACAGATTCACAGCAGCATGTTGAAACCTCCAGTCTCTACCTGATGTAAAAAAAGTCTTGCTCTATCATAGTTCTTGTTTTATTCTTTCCTCGCATTAACACTAACTTTCCTCACATTAATTTTTTGGCATATTATAAATAACTTTCTTTGATCCTTCTTTTGGGTGCAGTGGCATATTGGTTTCTGTAAACATTGCAGTGTTTCTATTTGAAATAGCAAGTCCTATAAGGACTTCTGATTTAGAGCTATTTTCCATTCCACTACTGTATGGAGCAAAGATAAACCATTTGATCATGGTTGGAGAATGGTGGAGGCTTATAACACCAATGTTTCTGGTACAAGATTGAGAATTGGGTCTGTGTTCCCATTCTGCAGACATATTGTTTACATGACCCTCATCATCATTTTGGAAAATCACATGATTTTATTTTCTGATGTTAAATTTTTTAATTAAATGTCTTTAATCATTGGTGATTTTTGGCCACATGTATCTAGACAAGTCACACGGAGAGGACATGTATCTAGCTGCATGTCATGCAACTAAATTTATATGGACCTAAATTAAATAATAATAAAAAAAAAAGACTAAAACATTTTTCAAACTTATTGAGACTAAGGATATGTGAAAGTGTATATAGTCTGTTTTGTTTTACTCTGCATTTACTTTTGGATTTGGCTTTATTTTGATAATTTAACTTCCTAACTAACAGCAGTAAAATACAGCCATTCCAGTCTAGAATATACTTCCTGCATGGAATCAATGTTACTCATTGATTAAAGCAATCCTGAAAATCATGATTAGTATCAGTGGACGTCATGCATCAAACAAGTAATTTTGATTTTTAGAAACACTTAGCAAACCTAAGTGAAAAAGTCTCCTCTGTCTATTGTGTAAGAGACTACTTATTTAATACCAGAAGCTACATTAATCTCCCTGTAACTATGCTTCATATGCATGCATTTTAGTAAATTTATATGTGCAGCATGCAGGAATGTTTCACATGGCTCTCAGTTGTTGGGCCCTTGTAACATTTGGGCCTCAAGTTTGCAAAGAATATGGTTCATTTACGTTTTTCTTGATCTACATATTGGGTGGAATTGCTTGCAACTTCACAAGTTTTCTACATACGCCAGATCCCACTGTTGGTGGAACTGTAAGTACCATGCTCCAATTCTAAACCATGGCCCTTTTGGTTCAACATCTTTTCTTATGACTATGCTATAATATTTTATTTTCAATTAATATGAATTCTAGAGAATTATTTGTTGGTATGAATTCTAAAACCAAGACAGACTTTGTTGTTTACTTACAATTAATGTTTTTGATTAATCCCGAATCCATCTATGGCTTTGTATTGCATATGTTCTAAGGCTTGATGAAAATCAAGTTAGAGTAATTTTTCTTTTTTAAATTCAGTACATATACTATGCCAAACCTTTTGAACAATCTTATATAAGTGAATTTAGATTTTATTTTTATTTTTTTTTTCTGTTTGATCTCTTTTGTTTGTCTTTAACACTCTTGTTAACTTGAACTTTACTCAGGGACCTGTATTTGCAATAATTGGTGCTTGGTTCATCTATCAAATTCAAAACAAAGATGTTATTGCAAGTGATACTTCAGAGAGCCTGTTCCAGAAGGCAGTTATTATCACAGCTCTTATGTTCATATTAAGCCACTTTGGTCCAATTGACGAATGGTATGTTATACATTATTATTATTCAGAGAAAGTAGTTTAGTCATGAAACTCAATAAAAATATGAAAGGAATGGCACTTCAAAAGAAAGTGGCATGCATGTAAATGTTCTTTAAGTTGTAGCATGGAAACCTTTATTTGGTTTTTGGCTGATTTGTAGGTCACACTTTGGAGCAGCCTTCTCAGGCATGGCATATGGCTTTCTAACCAGTCCAATTCTTCAGTTTAACGATACATCATCGGGAACTAGTCAAGAAGAAGGACTCAAACTTGTTAGAAAACATGGTGATTCTTGCAAGTCACTATTCATATTCACCATATTCATCTTTGTTTTAAGCTCATTCCTTTTCTTCATGGAGCCCCCACCAAATGCACTGGCATCTGTCAATGCAGCAGCTGTTGATGCCCTGGAATATATGTTGATATTTGGCTAATGCAACATGTCATCTACTCATAAGGTTTCTGAACCAGATTTACCTTGTAGGAAGGTAGTGGCAATTGCCCTACAAAGGCATGTATATTGTAAAAAAAGAAGCAAAAGATGGGAAGTGCATGAGAGGCACTTATCACTTAGATTAGGGTCTATTATTTATTCTAGAATAAGAATATTATAGGGTTATAAAAGTATAATTGTATAAGGTAAGTCCCGGCCCAATAAACTGTGTTACAAACAGTAATATTCTTATACTAGATAGATGCTTAAAATTCAAAGTTCTTTTCCCCCATTTTGAAATAAATTGCTATAGTTTGGTTCATATTATTGTAAATGAGCTTTATATACATAACTTTTCTTTCTTTGTGATGCTGATAGTACATACCTCAGTTTCCACTGATGGCTCCAAAGTCTCTTACTGTTAGGAAGCTAAAACAAAGAATGAAAAAGAACCTTTTATTACCAAGAAGATGAACACAATTGTTCTCCATGAGTTTCCCCTTGTATAACAGGCACTGCTATATTCTCTCAAACTTTCTGTTAGGTAGATTGTATTTTTCATCATCAGTAATCTATTTTTAGCAGTGTAAACAAACGGTTAAAATTCAGCTTTTCAAAATAAGCATTGTAACACTCCTGATACCAGAGTTTAACTCCTCCCTATTGAACCCCAAAAATAATCAACCATTATTTAGTTAATTATTGTGATATTCTTCATAAACTATAAAAGAATGTTGTAGTTTTCATTCATCAATTTTTCAAGACAGTAATTCCTTTACCATGATTTAATTAGCCAAGATACTCATCAAAAGACTCTATACTACACAACAAAACAACATCGTTAAAAGAAAAATTGAACCATGATGAATATGGTTTTGATCCAGTTATTTTATAAAATCATTCTCAAGAACTTTTGGCCGGAGGTAATGAACTATTATAATGTTTATGTCCTAAACAATTGCTGTACTGTACAATAGGAATCAAGGATGTAACACTGGAGGAGGCTTGGAGTGGAGTAAAACCCTCACTTGATAATTTTCATGTCTTCGGTTGCATAAAACATGCTCATGTTCAATAAACAAGAAGAACTAAACTTAATAACAGAAACATTAATTGTGTATTGTTCCAAGTTGAAGGCTACAAGTTGTTATATCCAATTGCTAAGGGAGATGTTGTGAGACAACAAGATGTTACTTTTGAAGAAGACAAACTATGAGATTAGGAAGGAAAAAAAAAATACCATACTAGATTTAGAATTGGATAAGGGTGACAATAGAAATGAGAACGAAGAAAAATTTGATGGAGAGATAGGGGCAACTCAGCATGATGGAGTTGGAGAAGAAGACAATTTGAGAGAGTGATATAAAGAGTAAGGTGGTTGAGTCAATCCAGACACAAGAATTGAGTTTTGTGAAAGTCATGAGAAGATGGATCATGATAATTAATATTCTCAAATAATATATTATTAATAAATATAAAAACATGAAAGAATATAAAAGAATAAAAAGTTAAATTTGTAAATATATAATTTTTTTACTATGGACAATAAAATGAAATCCATCAATTTTTTTTAGAATTAAAAAAAAATTGATTGATGAAATATCAGATTAAGAGTTGAAAAATAATAAATTATTTATTATATTATTAGTTAATACAAGATACCTTTACGTAAGTTATGATTCATTTAAAGGCTTATAAAGAATGTTTTAATTATTTTTTAACTTTTAAATAATATGGATATATTTGGTAAAAATAGTTATTGGAATCATAAACTTTTTCAAAAACATTGTTTAGGGTCTCTTTGGTAGCAAAGAAATAAAGTATGAAAAAAAAATGGAATAAAATGATTTTTTTTTGTTTAAGAGAAAAATTGTAATGAAAAGGAAAAAAATTATTTTAAAAATAATACATAATTAAATTAAAATTAAATATTAATTTAATTATAAAATTATTTATATGATTAATTGATTTTTTATTAATAAAATAGTTTTTTAAAATAGTATCTTTAAATTATATATCTATTTTTTTAATAATATATACTTTTATATATAATTATATTTTTTATTATCAAATTATTATTCTTTTACTTTTTTAATTAAATTAATAAAATAATAACATATTATAAATAAATAAATAATATATAAAATTATTTGATAATATATTTTATTAAAATAATAATTTAAAAAAGTATATATATATATATATATATATATGTATATATATATATATATATTAAAATTATAAACATAAAAATGAATAATTATTTATTTAAGTGAGAATAATTTTATAGAAAAAAAAATCTTATGAAAATTTTTACTATTTTGCTCACAAGAGAAAAATAAACATTTAATAGAATTTTAAAATAAAGAATAATTTTTAAGATAATTTATTATTTTTAAAATGTTTTATTATCTCATTTATCATAATCAAATATGACATGAGATAATTGATCATAATTTTTTAAAATATTAAACAGATTTTATCGATTAATAATATATTGGATAAAAAGATAAAAAAAAGAAATTATCTATTAATAATTTACTATTCACTTAAAGTTTCAGAGTTATTATTTTTTAACTTTTCAAAAGGAAATATATAATTAGTTAAAAATAATTAATGTAATTTTAAAGTTTAAAAAACAACAAATAGATTTTTTTTTTAAGGCATACAGTTATGTAGGAATGTGGAAATAGTTTTTATGATTTATTAGTTATTTTTTAAAATAAAATATTGTCTCATTTATGATGATCAAATATGATTTGAGATATTTGATTACTGTGAAACTATGTAAATTTTTCTAATCGATTATATTATTTTTGTTTAGTTTAAAATAATTAAGTGTTGCTTAAAAGAAGATAATGATGATAAGTTTTAACAAACATATTTAAAGAATGCATAACTAACACAGGCACGGCCAATATATATATATATAGATTTTATTTTTTAAATATCAATAAATTTTTATTTTTTTTATCTTTTCTCCACTCAATTTTTCACTTCTAATACTTTTATTATTTATTTTATACATACATCCTTTTTTTTCTTTTTTCTTTTTCTAACTTTTATTCTTTTACTCTTCCACATTTTCACTTTCCACTTCAACTTTTTATTTAAGCCATTAACAACTAACTTTTTATTCTCTTTTAATCTTTTACATTCATCTTCTTCTTTTTTTCTTCTTTTTTCTATTTTTCATTCTTTTTTTTCCTCTTTTCACTTTCTTATAACTATTTTTTTATTTATCAATTATTGATTTTCATATTCTTTTAAGATTTTATTTTACAATATAAAATTTGTAAAAAAATTTCTTCGTTTTTCAAAATTTTCTTTATTATGATTTTACCTTTATAATATAAAATTATATTTTTTTTTGTTTTCAGTATTTCTCTTTTATTCACGTTCAAGAAAATTTAAAAATAAAAAAGATATTTTACAATAATTTTTTTTAAATAATAAATAAAATTATCTTCTTTATTATTTTTGTTTATTATTATAATAAATTAGTACGTGTAATATATTATAAAAATCTAAAATATTTATACAAATATTTTATTTGCTTAATATTAGTTGTAAGGTTCCATTTTATTAATTTAATTATATGTTAAGAAATTATTATTTTTTCACTAAATTTTAACAAAAATAAGACATGAGATAAATGTTTATACATTTGTATGTATAAATATATGAATTTTACAAGTTTATATTCTTTCACGTATCATAAACAATTATTAAAATTGATAAAATATTTTTTCTCTAAAGTTAATTGATTTATCAATGATATTTGTCTTCCATCTTGATGTCTCTATCTATTTAAGTTACATTTTTAGTTGTAACATGTACAAGAGACAATAATAGGAAAGTGAGAACAATTATCATGTAAAATAATATAATCTCAAAATGATATATAAAATCTATTTTTCAACTTTAATTTCATCATCATATTCTATTTACTCATTTCAATATCCAATGTTCAACTTTCATTTACAATATCATCAAATATTCATAAGTAAAAAAAAATTATTCTTTAAGAGAATTTAACACAACAATCCAATCATATAAATATAAATTAATAAACAAGGACCAGTATGAAACTGAAAATAAATATAAATATGAGAGAGGATCAATGTGTAATTTGAGAAAAATAAATATAAAAAACGACTAGTATGTAACTAAAAAATAAATAAATAAGATAAATGCATAACTGAGATAAATAAATAAGATCATTATGTAACAAGTGATAAATAAATATAAAATAAGAGTACTTGTGCGACTAGGGATAGAAGAAATAGGACCAATCCATAAATTGAGGTAAATAAATAAATATAATAGGTTCAGGGCATAATTACGTGAATATAGATAAATAAAATATAAAATAATAAATGAATGAGTTAGAGACACTTCACTCAAAAACCATAATAAAATAAATAGAATGATAATGTCTTCTCCCCCTACCTTAATACTTGCATATGATACACGAGAATTTTAACTAGTTCCTTATATATTTTCTTTATCTTTCTCTTTCCCTCTCTTTTTCTCTCTTTCTTTCTATCTTCCTCTTTCTCTCTTATTTCTCTATTCCTTCCCTCCTTCACATGTATTTATAGTTATATTTATATTTACTTTTTATTTTCTTTCTTTTCATTAAATGCATGTTTATCTCTTAAATGGATAAGCTTCCTATCTTCTTCTTTTTTTAATTAAGTTTTATTTGTTAAACAAATGACATCTAGAGGGAGGTGAATAAATGCACAAATTAACTAAATGCCAAATTAAAAATTTATTTTAAGATGTCTAATATTTATTTATTCAATTTTAATTATCAAATTGAACGAGATATAGCGAAGTGATATAATAAGAGAGATAAGGGAAAATAAATAAGTTGATGTTATCACAAAGGTATAACGAAGAGAAAAGCACACAGTAATTTATATTGGTTCGGGTACAGCCAACCCTACATCCAGTTTCCAGTCAACTCTTAACACAAGAGTGACCCTAATTCACTATCTTTTAAATTCAGTTCACAAATTACAATTAACTCAACAAAAAACAAACTAATTAAAAAGACAATCACCTCCTTAGAAATCCACTAAGGATGAATACCTCCCTAGAATCTCACTAAGGATGAACACCTCCTTTGAACAAATCAAAGGATGAAAACATCTCCTTAGAATCACACTAAGGATGAACACCTCCCTAAAATCACACAGGAAACCCTAAAATAACATTGATTAACTTAACCCTCCTAAACCCACAAAAGGACAAAGGTAATAAAATTAGAATAGTCACACATGGTAATGGAGACAACAAATTGTAGAAGCCTGTAGAATGTCAACTTCCAAGGACAAGTGTGATTAACAATGAAAGCACAGTAGGCAATGGAGAAGAGGGTTTTGGTAAAATATCTATGTGGCAATGGAGAAGAGGATTTTCTCAAAACATGTAAAATATCTCGGTTATCTTGCTCAAAATTCTTTTTTCAAAACTGATTGAATGTAAATTGTATTTTTGAATTCTGTAATTGTATTTTTTATTTTCCATCAAAACTTTATTAAATAGAAAAATAACATCAGAAAATGGTCGTTGGACATTAATATTTTCGTGGATAAAAATCAGGAGATATTCAAAAACATTTATTCTCCAAAATAGATATATTTTTCAAATTTGAACTGTCATAATTGATTATATTACCAGTATAATAAATTATGACAAAGAAAATCGTTTTTTCATTTCTGATGCATCATAATTGATTATGACAATGAAAAAATATACGAAATTTTATCACACTTGTGCTTTGGAGGCTTATGCATAATACCACTTCATCAACTTGTACCTCCATATTCAGTATTCTAAGACTCTATCTAGTCTTCAGGAATCATCTTGGGCTTGCTTGAATCATCGTCTTTATCAAAATCATATCTTGGGCATGTAGGAAAATGTTTCACATTGTCACCAACGTCTTTAATTCAACTTTTCCTTAATTCATCTTGATGTCCTTAATTCAATTCATCTTGAATGTAATTGACTTGAATCATCATCAAAATCATCTCTTGGGAATGTAGGGACATTTCTATTAATCTCCCCCTCATTGCTTTCAATCTCCCCCTTTTTGATGATGATCAAGAAAACACCTGAAAAGAATTAAAATGATTGACTCTATATAGCCAGCTCAAGATTAGCACAAATTAGCACAATATATTGTAGTACAAATTAGCACATTATATTTAAACTCCCCTTAGATATGCTAATAACAAAGCTCCCGCTAATTTATCTGAGCAAAACTCCTCCTAACTCCCCTGTTTAAATCAGAATTAGGAATGAATTTCATACAGATTTTAATTCATCAAAAAATCTCCCCCTATTTCATTGATAATCATAAAAAAGTATTTCAAGAGAAAAGAAAATCTCCCCCTGTTTCACACAGATTAATATCATCAAAATTTCTCCCTATTTCATTGATAATTATGAAAATATTGCAATAGAAATTGAGCATAAATTTGCACAGATTAGTACATAAATCAAGGTAGAGAAGATAATGCATCACAAAGTATCATAGAGAAGAACATCATATTAAAGAGGCAATATCTAGGATACCCAAGGCAAATGAAAAGAGAGAAAGATAAGGGAATGAAATGATTGATGAAATAATGGAATGCAGTAATTTCTCCCAATTGTGTTAGACAAATGACATCTAGAGGGGGTGAATAGATGCACAAATTAAAATAAATGTCAAATTATAAATTTATTTGTGAGTCAATAATTTGTTTGAACATAGATAAAGCGGAAGCAATAATATAATCAGGAAAAGAGAAAGAGATAAGGGAAAAAGCAGAGCACACAGAGATTTATACTGGTTCGGGTATAGCCAACCCTACATCCAGTTCCTAATCAACTCTTAACACAAAAGTGACTCCCAATTCACTATCTTTCAAATTCAGTTTACAAATTACAATCAACTCAGTAGAAGAACCAGTAAAAAGTAAACTAATTAAAAAGACAATCACCTCCTTAGAAACCCACTAAGGATGAACACCTCCCTAGAATTTCACTAGGGATGAACACCTCCTCTGAACAAATCAAAGGATGAAAAACACCTCCTTAGAATCCCACTAAGGATGAACACCTCCCTAGAATCACACTAGGGATGAAAACCTCCTTTGAACAAATCAAAAGATGAAAACACCTCCTTAGAATCTCACTAAGGATGAACACCTCCCTAGAATCACACTAGGGATGAAAAGTACCTCCTTTGCCACCAATACACAAAGGATGAAGGTAATAAAAATAAGAATAGTCACACCTGGGTAATAGAGACAACAAATTGTAGAAGCTCGTAGAATGTCAATCTCCAAGAACAAGTGTGATTAACAATGAAAGCACAGAAGACAATAGAGAAGAGAGTTTTCTCACAAGGTGTAAAATATCTTTGTTGCCTTGTTCAAAATTTTTTTCTCAAAACTGATTGAATGTAAATTGTATTTTCGAATTACGTAATTGTGTGTTTTTGATTTTTCATCAAAACTTAATTAAATAGAAAAATAGCATCGAGAAAATGGTCGTTGGACATTAATATTTTTGTGAATAAAAATCAAGATATATTAAAAAATAGTTATTCTTCAAAACATATATATTTTTCAAATTTGAATTGCCATAATTGATTATGTTACCAATATAATCAATTATGACAGAGAAAATCATTTTTCCATTTCTAATGTATCATAATTGATTATGACAGTGAAAAATACACGTTATGAATTTTATCACACTTATACTTTAGAGGCTTATGCATAATATTACTTCATCAACTTGTACCTCCATATCCAGTATTCTAAGACTCTATCTAGTATTCAGGAATCATCTTAGGCTTGCTTGAATCATCATCTTTATCAAAAACATATCTTGGGCATATAGGGAAATGTTTCAGATTTTCACCAACGTCCTAAATTCAGCTTGTCCTAAATTCATCTTGAATGGTGTTGAATTGAATATAGTTGACTTGAAGCATCATCAAAATCATCTCTTGGGAATGTAGGGACATTTTCATCTATCTCCCCCTCATTGCTTTCAAATTGCAGTCTTCTTATTGAGGCAATTTTCAAATTCAAATTCACTCATATCCCAAATTTCAAATTTCAAATTTCAATTCCAATTCAAATTCAAAAATCTCAAATTGCAAAATTTAAAATTTCAAAATCTCAAATTGCAAAATTTCAAATTTCAAAAATCTCAAACTGAAAAATTTCAAATTTTAAAAATCTCAAACTGAAAAATTTCAAATTTAAAAAATTCAAACTGCAAAATTTCAAATTAAAAAAAAATTCAAACTGCAAAAAAATTTCAAATTTCAAAATCTTAAACTGCAAAATTTCAAATTTCAAAAATCTCAAACTTTAATAATTTCAAATTTTCATAAATTCAGATTTTCAAAATTCAAACTTTCAAATTTCAATTTTCAAAATTCAAACTTTCAAATTTCAAGCTTTAATAATTTCAAATTTTCATAAATTCAGATTTTTAAAATTCACATTTTCAAATTTCAAACTTTAATAATTTCAAATTTTCATAAATTCATATTTTCAAAATTCAAACTTTCAAATTTCAAAGTTGGTCAACAATCAAATTTATAGAGAAGATAAGTGCAAAAATTCAATGCAGAGGCATGAGAGACAAGAATAAACTTATATTTATGATATTTTCCTGTTTATCCAGCTTTGCTCCTGTACACCCATTTAGCTCCAATAACCTGCATTGATTTCTTATCCTTGATAATTACCTGCAACATCAACATACAAATCTAGGTACCCTTTAATTATTTTTGGGTCCTTAAGAAGGTTAGTAGAATCACAAGTCTCTACCAAAAGACTAAGGATAAAAGAATAGAATCAAGATATAATAATCGATTATCACAACACCTTCAGAATCAACATAATTGATTATGACAACAAGAAATTTTTTTTCCGAAAATTCATAATCTATTAGATGCTCAAACTATCATCTAGACATGTAGAAATGTTTTGTTCCTTTATGCACCCATTCATATTTGTCATTAGATATGCCAAAATATTTTATGTAATATCTATTTGATGTATGACCTAATTTCATGCAATAAAACACATGTTGGTTTTCTTTGAAGAGGTCTAAATGAATTTCTTAAAGTTCTTAAAACTGGCTTTACATCTGTTTTCCTTTACTCTTTCACAAAAATAGTTTTATGAGGTTATAGACTTTCTTTGGGTTTGTAACCAAGTCTAGCTTTGCTAGAATTCCCTCTTTGATAACCTAATATAGAATCAATATTTTCAGAAGATTTTGAAAACTTGCTTATTATTTTCTCTAACTTAAAAATCTCATTTTCCAAATGATTATAATTTTCATAAGGTTTAGCAACTTCTTTATTTTTAGACAAAGTTTTAAATTTCTCAACATCTTTCTTTAAGCACTCATTTTCTTTTTCAAGAATACCAACAGTATTTTCTAATGCATTAAACTTTTGTCTAAGTGCATTGTATTTCTTAGATAACTTGGTAAAACCTTCATACATATCTTAATATTCTTTCTTAATGCTTTCAAGTGATTTACTATATGTGTGAATCGTGTCTGAAAATCTGTGATGCTTTCATTCTATTGCATTTGAAACAATTCATACTCCTGGATGAGTGTGTTCTTACATTCTCGCTTTACTTCATTTGTTCCTTCATGTGTCACTTCAAGAGTATCTCATATTTCTTTTGTCGTCTTGCATTGTGAGACCCTGAAAAATTCATTACGAGTTAAGGAAGAAACAATAGTGTTTCGGACACTTACATCATATTGGGCGCACTTGTTTTCATCCGGCCTCCATTGGTCAAAAGTCTTTGGAACAACTCCAGACTTCGTTTTCCTCATCGGCATGTAAGGACCGTTGAGTACAACATCTCAAACACCATAATCTAGTGTTTGTAAAAATATTTTCATTTTTGCCTTCGAAAAGTGATAGTCTTCTCCTTCAAACAGTGGTGGTCTGTTTATTGAGGCTTCTTCCCTATAAACATGATTCTGCATAGACATCTTGACAGATCATTTAGAAATATCTTATCTAACCAAGTTCTGATACCACTTGTTAGACAAATGACATCTAAAGGGGGTGAATAGATCCACAAATTAAATAAATGTCAAATTAAAAATTTATTTTAAGATGTCCAATATTTATTTATTCAATTTTAATTATTAAATTGAACAAATATAATGGAAGTGATATAATCAGAGAGATAAGGGGAAGGAAATAAGTTGATGTTATCACAGAGGTATAAGGAAGAGAAAAACACACAGTAATTTATACTGGTTCGGGTATAGCCACTACATCCAGTTCTCAGTAAACTCTTAACACAAGAGTGACCCCAATTCACTATCTTTTAAATTCAGTTCACAAATTACAATCAACTCAGCAAAAAGAAAACTAATTCAAAAGACAATTACCTCCTTTGAAACCCACTAAGGATGAATACCTCCCTAGAACCCCACAAGGGATGAACACCTCCTTTGAACAAATCAAAGGATGAAAATACCTCCTTAGAATCCCACTAAGGATGAACACCTTCCTAGAATCACACTAGGGATGAACACCTCTTTGAATAAATCAAAGGGATGAACAGTTCCCACACAGGAAACCCTAAAATAACATTGATTAACTTAACCCTCCTAAACCCACAAAAGGATAAAGGCAATAAAATTAGAATAGTCACACCTGGTAATGGAGACAACAAATTGTAGAAGCCTGTAGAATGTCAACTTCCAAGGACAAGTGTGATTAACAATGAAAGCACAGTAGGCAATGGAGAATAGGATTTTGGTAAAATATCTTTGTGGCAAGGGAGAAGAGGATTTTCTCAAAACATATAAAATATCATTGTTATCTTGTTCAGAATTCTTTTCTCAAAACTGATTGAATGTAAATTGTATTTTCGAATTTTGTAATTATGTTTTTTATTTTCCATCAAAACTTAATTAAAAAGAAAAATAGGATCAAAAAAGGGTTGTTGGACATTAATATTTTCGTGGATAAAAATCAGGATATATTCAAAACCATTTATTTTTCAAAACAAATATATTTTTCAAATTTGAACTATCATAATTGATTATGTTACGAGTATAATCAATTATGATAGAAAAAATCATTTTCCATTTCTGATGCATCATAATTGATTATGATAGTGAAAAAATATATGAAATTTTATCATATTTGTGCTTTGGAGGCTTATGCATAACACTACTTCATTAACTTGTACTTCCATATCCAGTATTCTAAGACTCTGTCTAGTCTTCAAGAATCATCTTGGGATTGCTTGAATCATCGTCTTTATCAAAATCATATATTGGGCATGTAGGGAAATGTTTCACATTATCATCAACGCCTTTAATTCAACTTGTCCTTAAGTCATCTTGATGTCCTTAATTCAATTCATCTTGAATGGTGCTGACTTAAATGTAGTTGACTTGAATCATCATCAAAATCATCTCTTGGGAATGTAGGGACATTTCCATCAATCTCCCCCTTTTTTATGATGATCAAGGAAACACCTGAAATAAATTAATATGTTTAACTCTATATAGCCAACTCAAGATTAGCACAGTATAGTGTAACACAGATTAGCACATTATATTTAAACTCCCCCTAGATATGTTAATAACAAAGCTCCTCCTAATTTATCTGAGCAAAACTTCTCCTAACTCCCCTGTTTAAATCAAAATTAGGAATGAATTTCATACAGATTTTAATTCTTAAAAAAATCTCCTCATGTTTCATTTATAATCATAAAAAAGTATTTCAAGAGAAAAAAAAATCTTCCCTTATTTCACACAAATTAATATCATCAAAATCTCTCCCAATTTCATTGATAATTATGAAAATATTGCAATAAAAATTAAGCACAAATTTGCACAGATTAGTACATAAAATAAGGTAGAGAAGATAATGCATCATAAAGTGTCATAAATAAAAACATCATATTAAGAAGGCAATATCTAGGATACTCAAGGCAAATGAAGAGAGAAAAAGATAAGGGAATGAAATGATTGAAGAGATAATGGAATGGAATGCAGTAGTTTCCTCCAATTGCAGTTTTCTGATTGAGACAGCTTTCAAATTCAAATTCACTCATATTCCAAATTTCAAACTTCAAATTCAAATTGCAACAAATTTCAAATTTCAATTCCAATTCAAATTCAAAAATCTAAACTACAAAAATTTAAAATTTCAAAATCTCAAACTGCAAAATTTAAAATTTCAAAAATCTCAAACTCGTAAAATTTCAAATTTCAAAAATCTCAAACTGAAAAATTTCAAATTTCAAAATCTCAAACTGCAAAATTTAAAATTTCAAAAATCTCAAACTATAAAATTTCAAATTTCAAAAATCTTAAACTGAAAAATTTCAAATTTCAAAATCTCAAACTACAAAATTTCAAATTTAAAAAATCTCAAACTTTCAAATTTCAAACTTTAATAATTTCAAATTTTCATAAATTCAGATTTTCAAAATTCAAACTTTCAAATTTCAAATTTCAAACTTTCAAAAGTCAAACTTTCAAATTTCAACCTTTAAGAATTTCAAATTTTCATAAATTCAGATTTTTTAAATTTAAACTTTCAAATTTCAAACTTTAATAATTTCAAATTTTCATAAATTCAGATTTTCAAAATTCAAACTTTCAAATTGCAAAGTTGGTCAACAATCGAATTTATGTGGCAGATAAGTGCAGATATTCAATGCAGAGGCATGGGAGACAAGAATGAACTTAATTTTATGATATTTTTCTATTTATCCAGTTTTGTTCCTGTACACCCATTTAGCTTCAATAACCTGCATGGGTTTCTTATCCTTGATAATTACCTGCAACATCAACATATAAATCTAGGTACCCTTTAAATATTTTTGGGTCCTTAAGAAGGTTAGTAGCATCACAAGTCTCTGCCAAAAGACTAAGGATAAAAGAATAGAACTATGATATAATAATCGATTATCACAACACCTTCAGAATTAACATAATTGATTATGACAGCAAGAATTTTTTTTCTGAAAATTCATAATCTATTAGATGCTCAAACTATCATCTAGACATGTATAAATGCTTTGTTCCTTTAGGTACCCATTCATATTTGCCATTAGATATGCCAAAATGTTTTATGTAACATCTATTTGATGTATGACCTAATTTCATGCAATAAACAGATGTTGGTTTTCTTTTAAGAGATCTAAATGAATTTCTTAAAGTTCTTAAAACTAGCTTCACATATGTTTTCCTTTACTCTTTCACAAAAATAGTTTTATGAGGTTCTAGAATTTCTTTGGATTTGTAACCAAGTCCAGCTTTGCTAGAATTCCCTCTTTGATAACCTAATATAGAATCAAGATTTTCAGAAGATTTTGAAAACTTGCTTATTATTTTCTCTAACTTAAAAATCTCATTTTCCAAATGATTACAATTTTCACAAGGTTTAGCAACTTCTTTATTTTTAGGCAAAATTTTAAATTTTTCAATATCTTTCTTTAAGCACTCATTTTCTTTTTCAAGAATACCAACGAGTATTTTATAATGCATTAAATTTTTGTCCAAGTGTATTGCATTTCTTAGATAACTTGGTAAAACATTCATACATATCTTGATATTCTTTAAACAACTCATCATATTCATTTAAGGATTTTATACTGCTTACCTGTGATGAGGTTTTTTGTGATGAGGTTTCATCATCACTTTTTGTCATAAAGTAAAGATTTTCTTCTTCTTCTCTATCACTGCTTTCGAAAGAACTCTCTTGTGTTGTGGAAGAATCAATATTCTCACAAGCAATATAAGCTTTGCATTTATTATTATAGATACCATTCTTCTCTTTCATATTTTTCTTCTCTTTCTTAAGTTTTGGACAATCTGGTTTGATATGACCAAGCTTTCCACATCCATAACACTCGTACCTATTAGTTTTCTCTTTTCTTTGTTGTCTCTTTTTTCTGTTCTTCATAAAACGAGAAAACTGTTTAGCTAAAAGAGATATATCAGAATCTGAAAACTTACCTTCATTTTCGCTTTCATCTTGTGAATATTTTTCTGTTTTTAGAGCTATCATCTTGGCTTGACTCTGTTCACCATTTTTTAACCTTTGTAGCTCCATCTCATGTTCTTGCAACTTTCCAAATAGAGTAGCAATATTCATTTCTATGAGATCCTTTGATTTCGCAATAGCAGTGACTTCGGTTGCTAATTCCTGTCTAAGGATTTCAAGATCTTTGTGTTAAACTCCTCATTGTCAAAACTCTTTCCTAATGTTTTCAAGTGATTTACTATATGTGTGAAGCGTGTCTGAAAATCTGTGATGCTTTCACTCTGTTGCATTTGAAACAATTCATACTCCTGGATGAGTGTGTTCTTACGTGCTCGCTTTACTTCATTTGTTCCTTCATGTGTCACTTCAAGAGCGTCCCATATTTCTTTTGTCGTTTTGCATTGTGAGACCCTGAAAAATTCATTATGAGTTAAGGCAGAAATAATAGCGTTTCGGGTTCTTACATCATATTGGGCACACTTGTTTTCATTCGACGTTCATTGGTCAAAAGTTTTTGGAACAGCTCCAGACTCCATTTTTCTCATCGGAATGTAAGGACCGTTGAGTACAGCATCTCAAACACCATAATCTAGTGTTTGTAAAAATATTTCCATTCTCGCATTCGAAAACTGATAGTCTTCTCCTTCAAACAGTGGTGGTCTGTTTATTGAGGCTCCTTCCCTGTAAACCTGATTCTGCATAGACATCTTGACAGATCGTTTAGAAATATCTTATCTAACCAAGCTCTGATACAACTTGTTAGACAAATGACATCTAGAGGGGGGTGAATAAATGCACAAATTAAATAAATGCCAAATTAAAAATTTATTTTAAGATGTCCAATATTTATTTATTCAATTTTAATTATCAAATTGAACAGATATAGCAGAAGCGATATACTCATAGAGATAAGGGAAAGGAAATAAGTTGATGTTATCACAGATGTATAAGGAAGAGAAAAACACACAGTAATTTATACTAGTTCGGGTAAGTCAATCCTACATCCAGTTTCTAGTCAACTCTTAGCACAAGAGTGACC
Source organism: Sphenostylis stenocarpa (assembly GCA_963425845.1). NCBI lineage: Eukaryota > Viridiplantae > Streptophyta > Magnoliopsida > Fabales > Fabaceae > Sphenostylis > Sphenostylis stenocarpa. The sequence continues at coordinate 4,988,943 of OY731401.1, read as the reverse complement.
CTGTAACATCCTAAATTTTGCAACCAATTATATAAATAAATTTTGTAAGTTTTAAATATGTATTGAATATTATGTAGAGTTATTATAAAAATAAAACATGATTTTTGTTTATAGTGATTTTATCCTAAGAAAATTATAAAATAAAATTCAAGATTAATATTGTGTCAAATAATAATTTATTAATAATTCTTAATAATAAAAATAAATAAATAAATATTTAGGAATTTAATACTATAAATAAAAAATATTAATAATGAACTTATTTATTTAAATATTATGTAAACTTGCTATGAGAAGAAGAAAAAAATGACAAAAAGAGAGAAATAGAAGGTCGGTGGTGGCCTAAATACATTTGAATTAAGTCGGTGAAGAATAGAATTAAATTAAGGCGAGTGGAGAATTAAGACAGTGAAGAAAATCCTAGAAGGAATTAAGTCGGTGAGTAAGTTTATAAATAGGAGGAAATTGGAAACATACACCAACACAATTCACGACCAACTTGAAGAATAAACAGAGAGACACCAGAATTTTGGGAAGAAGAATTCGAGAGAAAGGAGGAAAGGAGGAGCATACGAAATTAAGAGAGTAATAAGATTTTGGAGGAATCAAGTATGAGTTAGATGTTTAATTTTATCATACGAATGTCTGATTTTGAAGATAATTGATAATTGCTTCCTGTTTTGCAAAGTTTGAAATGTTGATGAAATTCTTGAAATTAAGGATGAATTACATGGTAAAATTGTTGTTTTTGAATCAAATAGGATAAGTTTCATGTTTAATTTGAGTTTGGAATTAGTTTGATTGATTGATACGTGAGAATTTGAAATCTGGAGAAACTAATTATCGGGCGAAGATTGAAGAAAAGGGATATGGTGGAAATTTTTGAAAAAGATTACTTTTTGAAATTAAGGATAAATTATATATTAAAATTGTTGTTTTTAACTTAAATTGAATATGTTTAGGGTTTAATTTGGATTTGGAACTAGTTTGGTTGTCTGAAACTGGAAAATTTGTAATTTGGAATGTTCGAGATGACGTACTGGAAGTGAGGAAGAAGAAAGGGACAAGGTGAGAATTTTTGAAAAAGATCAAGGGCAAAATAGTCATTTCACATCTTAGGGACATAAATGGAATTTTGAAAAAGATTAAGGGTATAATGGTCATTTCATCATGGATTCAAGACATGGAAGGAATTATAGAAATGTCCAAGAGTAAAATAGTCACTTTAGGGACATGGATGGAATTGTAGAAATGTCCAAGGGGTAAAATAGTCATTTTAGGAACATGGATGGAATTATAGAAATGTCCAAGGGTAAAAAAGTCATTTTAGGGACATGGATGGAATTATAGAAAATGTTCAAGGGTAAAATAGTCATCTTAGGGACATGGGTGAAATTATAGGAAATGTTCAAGGGCAAAATGGTCATTTTACAACCTAGGGACATAAATGGAATTTTGAAAAAGGTTAAGGGTATAATCGAGATAAAGCCAAACAATATATTACCACCTCTTTGTTTACTAGGAAAATAACTCAGTAAACGTTCGAATTTGAGGATAGTGTCTTCATCAAAGTTATAAGTTATTGTCTTGTCTTTCCAACACAATTGGAATCATCTTAAAAGGAGGTTTAAAACTCGAGATATGGACAAAACACTGAACCCTATGAAATAGATCATTAATAGAAATTGTCTTGTTTAAAACAAATATGAATTATAATTAAAATTTTGAATATATGAATGAGATGTTTCTAAGTACTTAATTGATGATATGTTGTTTTGTTTCATACAAGACATAAACATAGTGCATAAAATGTTTTCTGGAAGTCACATAAAAGTTTTAACAGAAAAGTATTTGGAAATTTCTATTAAGTTGCTACTAAGGACGGTGGGTAGTAATAATGATGTGCAAAACAGAATGTTGGAAATATTTCTATGAGTCATTTTCTTGAAAATTTACTAGCAAAAGCATTTGGTAGCAGAATATGACTACAAAAATGATCGGCCAAATGAGATAGAGAATGTATGAGAATGAATGATTGAGAATCAAGCTACCAGTATCTCTGATAGTAAATGGGGGAGTAGAATAGGTAAGATAGGACCTCTGGTCTATGGGGTTGGACCTTTAGTCTAGGGAGTGTTTGGGCATGGGCAATCCCATAAATGGCCAGACTTTATTTGATTCTGTTTCGTGGTAGTCTGCCAGGTGCATTGACACTCTGACTACTATTTACTTATTCGCGTTTAGTGGGGCATTGCCGAATCACCGGACAAGGTGATGTTAAGCTCTGGTTCTACTAGACACTCATATGAGTCTCCATGGAGCAACACTGAGTCAAAAATGATCTTTTTAGAGTCAAATGCATGATTTTAAAGTTTTACGTTTTGGGTCACATGTGCATATCATAAATATATTGCATGATGAAATTGTAGATTATTCATGATTAGTATGATATTTTCTATTATGATTCCATAATTGATTTATTTGTTTCTCATAATTAATTTTCAAATTAAATTATATATGGTTGTATATTTATATGTAGTTATGAACTTATTGGAAGAAATGTTTCATTGGTTGATTTTATCGTATGAATGTTTGCTTTATTTGTTGTGGATAAAATTAAATGTCTAACCCCATAAATATTTCAATCCCAGATGTTGGTGATGTGTGATGCAGGAATGTATAGTTCAAGAGATAGATGTCAGATGCAAAAATCCAGAGCTTAGGTTGGGAATTGTATAACATATAAGTATAACTTTATGACTTGTAATATTTTGAAGACTTTGTACTAGAACTTGTTGCTTGATTTAATATAGAACTTTACCTAAATTAATTGTTCACTTGGTATATTTTCTATTAACCTTCTATGAATATTGAAAATATTACTAACTTAGATAATAAATTAGGATTAATAAAGGTAATCTGTAAGGGGGCTTACAGACCCCAATTCACTATCTTTTAAATTCAGTTCACAAATTACAATCAACTCAACAAAAAAGCAAACTAATTCAAAAGACAATCACCTCCTTAAAAATCCACTAAGGATGAATACCTCCCTAGAATCTCACTAGGGATGAACACCTCCTTTAAACAAATCAAAGGATGAAAACATCTCCTTAGAATCACACTAGGGATGAACACCTCCCTGAACAAATCAAAGAGATGAACAGTTCCCACACAGGAAACCCTAAAATAACATTGATTAACTTAACCCTCCTAAACTCACAAAAGGATAAAGGCAATAAAATTAGAATAGTCACACCTAGTAATGGAGACAACAAATTGTAGAAGCCTGTAGAATGCCAACTTCCAAGGACATGTGTGATTAACAATGAAAGCACAGTAGACAATGGAGAAGAGGGTTTTGGTAAAATATCTCTGTGGCAATGGAGAAGAGGGTTTTCTCAAAACATGTAAAATATCTTTGTTGCCTTGCTCAGAATTTTTTTCTCAAAACTGATTGAATGTAAATTGTATTTTCGAATTTTGTAATTGTGTTTTTTTATTTTCCATCAAAACTTAATTAAATAGAAAAATAGCATCAGAAAATGGTCGTTGGACATTAATATTTTCGTGGATAAAAATCAGGATATATTCAAAAACATTTATTCTTCAAAACAGATATATTTTTCAAATTTGAACGGTCATAATTGATTATGTTACCAGTATAATCAATTATGACATTGAAAATCGTTTTTCCATTTCTGATGCATCATAATTGATTATGACAGTGAAAAAATATACAAAATTTTATCACACTTGTGCTTTGGAGGCTTATGCATAATACCACTTCATCAACTTGTACCTCCATATCCAGTATTCTAAGACTCTATCTAGTCTTCATAAATTGTCTTGGGCTTGCTTGAATCATCGTCTTTATCAAAATCATATCGTGGGCATGTAGGGAAATATTTCACATTGTCACAAGCGTCTTTAATTCAGCTTGTCCTTAATTCATCTTGATGTCCTTAATTCAATTCATCTTGAATGGTGCTGACTTGAATGTAGTTGACTTGAATCATCATCAAAATTATCTCTTGGGAATGTAGGGACATTTCCATCAATCTCCCCCTCATTGCTTTCATTATTTTTTTAATTAATATATATAAATAATAAAAAATATCCTTGTACTTCATTCTTTAAAAGTTCACATGTTCACATATTGAGTTGGTAAACAAATTTAAAAGATCTTCAAATTTTGAAAATATTACTGATTTTTTCTACACATTTCAGAAGGACTTGATTGAAAGATAATCAGTTTATACCTAAGATTACATCTGATTGAGATAAAGGTAGACAAATTAAATTTACAATAAATTATATATTTTCAATAAGCAAAGGACAATCTAGACATACTTTATCGGTAATTACATACTTACTCATAGGTAGGGGTGTCAAAGTGAGCCAACTCGGCTCACATGAGTTGACTCACCACAGGCTGAGTTGAAACTAGAGGAGTTCAACCCGGCTCACTTTATGACAAGCCAAAAATTTCATAACCCGACTTAACCCACTACGGGTTGATGGGTTGGCTCACTAACCCACATTTTTTTGTTTTTTTTTTTTCTAATAAGTACGACTGAATAGCGGGACTGAACGTAATGACACGGTGACACAACAAACTTTTTAATGCAATTGAAATGCGACAAACGCTATGATATAATTGAAACATGATAACGTGGTGACGCAACGAATGCATTGGTGTGACGAATGCGGTGGCGTGACATACATTTGTGGCGCGATTGAAATACGAGACTGAAACGCTATGACGTTGGCATGACAAAAGTTATGATGCGATTGAACGCAGAACTGAAACGTGACAAACATTATAACGTAATTTATGATAACTTTGAGTAAGAGTTTGACTTGTAGTGATGACATGGAATAGAGGTGAAGAAAAAAAATCAATTAAAATTACTAAATTATTATTAATTATTTTTAAAATTTAAAATAAATGGTGGGTTATGGGTCAACCCATCATAACCTAACTCGAACCCGCTTAACCCGTGGGTTAAGTGAGTCGGGTTCATTTTTAACCCATTATCGGCATAAATAAAAAAAATCGAACACAACTCGGCTCGAACCCATGGTGAGTCGGGTTGGCTCACGGGTTAGAACCCATATTGACACCTCTACTCATAGGAGTTGAAACAATTAAACCAGTATCTAAAAAAAAGTTGGCAATTCAAAGTGTTAAACATAATAATTAGAAATAAATGACTTGTACCTGAATCATATAGTATATTCAAAGTTTTACCTTCAATGAAACACATAAGTTGAATCAAATAATTGTTTGAAGGGGCTTCAACTCCAATCATGGTATATACTCTCCTTGTTGTTGTAAGTCTTGTCTTAAGTGTCAATGGGTTGGAATTTGGTATTTGTTTTTTACCTAAAAAAAATATATGTTCATGTTTTCCATACTTAAACAAATATGTCATTTAAAATGACAATCTTTAACATAATGATCTTGTTCATATTTAAAACACTTAAGCCTGTTATTTACAGGTTTATTATAATTTCATGCATAAAATTGACTGGGTAAGTTAAGATCTCCATTGGGGGTGGTTGTAAAACTTTTTTTATTTTGTCAACTTTTATTTTGTTAGGGTCTGAAATATTTTAGTTTATTATTTTGATGGTTTTCAACATCCTCCAAAAATCTACACTTGTGAATAAGCATAGGAAAATTAAAAAATTTAATATTCACAATTTTTTCTCAATTCAATCTATTCTCAATTTTTATACACTTTATTCTTTCATTAGAATGATCAAAAAACGCTAAATATTTCCCTAATTCTTTAAACTTAGAAGCATATTGTCCTACTATCATACCTCCTTGATTCAATTGCATAAATTCTAATTTTTTTCTCCTCACATCATTGAGAAAATATTTTTCTAAAAATTTTATTTTGAATACCTCCTAAGTAATGATTATTCTTGCCTTCTAATAATCTCCTAGTAATATCTCACCAATATTCAGTTTTTCCTATTAATATAAACACAATGTAATTCACCTTTTTTGTTGTCAAGACAATTTATAACTCGAAATATTTTTTCCAATTCTTTAATCCACAATTAATCCTTTTCAGGGTTATAACCACTAGAGAATTGTGAAGGTTTATTTATGAAAGCAATGAGAGAGAGATTCATGGCAATGTGAAACATGTTCCTACATATAATAATTCAAGTCAACAACATTCAAGACTTAAGCAAACCCAAGATATGATTTTGATAAAGATTCTATTTAACATTCAAGCAAGCCCAAGATGATTCCTGAAAACTAGATAAAGTCTTAGAATACTGGATATGGAGGTACAAGTTGATGAAGTAATATTATGCATAAGTCTCCAAAGCACAAGTGTGATGAAATTTCATAACATGACATTTTTCACTACCATAATCAATTATGATGCATAAAAAATGGAAAAAACGATTTTCTCTATGTCATAATTGATTATACTAGTAACATAATCGATTATGGCAGTTCAAATTTGAAAAATATATCTGTTTTGAAGAATAAATGTTTTTTAATACATCTTGATTTTTCTCTATGAAATTATTAATGACCAACGACTATTTTTTGATGCTATTTTTCTATTTAATTAAGTTTTAATGGAAAATAAAAAACACACAATTACAGAATTCGAAAATACAATTTACATTCAATCAGTTTTGAGAAAAGAATTTTGAGCAAGACAATAGAGATATTTTACATGTTTTGAGAAAACTCTCTTCTCCATTGCCTACTGTGTTTTCATTATTAATCACACTTGTTCTTAGAGGTTGACATTCTACAATATTCTATAATTTGTTATCTCCATTACCCAAGTGTGACTGTTATTAATTTATTACCTTCATCCTTTGTGAACTTAAGTGGTTGATTGTTAAATTTATTGTTTAGGGTTTAAGTAGTCACAATCATTCTGTTGTGTATTTTTAGGTTTTCCTATGTGGAACTGTTCATCCCTTTGATTTGTTCATGGAGGTGTTTTCATCATTTGATTTGTTCAGAGGAGGTGTTCATCCCTAGTAGGATTCTAGGGAAGTGTTCATCCTTAGTGAGATTCTAAGGAGGTGTGTTCATACTTTGATTTGTTCAGAGGAGGTGTTTATCCCTAGTAGGATTCTAGGGAGGTGTTCATCCTTAGTGGGTTTCTAAGGAGGTGATTATCTTTTGAATTAGTTTGCTTTTTGCTGAGTTGATTATAATTTGTGAATTGAATTTAAAAGATAGTGAATTGGCGTCACTCTTGTGTTAAGAGTTGACTGAGAATCGGATGTAGGGTTGGCTATACCCAAACTAGTATAAACCACTGTGTGCTCCTCTTTCCCTTATCTCTTTACTCTCCTTACGCCCCTTATTTTTATCTCTATTTTTCTCTATCTTATTGATATTTTATCTCTCTGATTATATTATTTCCGCTTTATCTTTGTTGAATTTGATAATTAAAATTGAATTAATAAATATTAGACATCTTAAAATAAATTTTTAATTTGGCATCTATTTGTGCATCTATTCACCCCCCCCCCCCCTCTAGATGTCATTTGTCTAACAAGTGGTATCAGAGCTTGGTTAGATAAGATATTTCTAAATGATCTGTCAATATGTCTATGCAGAATCAGGTTTATAGGGAAGGAGCCTCAATAAACAGACCACCATTATTTAAAGGAGAAGACTATCAGTTTTGGAAGCCGAGAATGAAAATATTTTTACAAACACTAGATTATGGTGTTTGGGATGTTGTACTCAATGGTTCCTACATTTCGATGAGAACAATGGAGTCTGGAATTGTTGCAAAGACTTTTGACCAATGGACGCTGGATGAAAATAAGCGTGTCCATTATGATGTAAGAGCTCGAAACGCTATTATTTCTGCCTTAACTCGTAATGAATTTTTCAGGGTCTCACAATGCAAGACGGCAAAATAAATATGAGACACTCTTGAAGTGACACATGAAGGAAAAAATGAAGTAAAGCGAGCATGTAAGAACACACTCATCCAGGAGTTTGAATTGTTTCAAATGAAGCAGAATGAAAGCATCACGGATTTCTAGACACGCTTCACATATATAGTAAATCACTTGAAAGCATTAGGAAAGAGTTTTGACAATGAGGAGTTGAACACAAAGATCTTGAAATCCTTAGACAAGAATTGACAACCAAAGATCACTGCTATTACAGAATCAAAGGATCTAACAGAAATGAATATTGCTACTCTATTTGGAAAGCTGCGAGAACATGAGATGGAGCTACAAAGGTTAAAGAACGGTGAACAAAATCAAACCAAGATGATAGCTCTAAAAGCAGAAAAATCATCACAAGATGAAAGCGAAAATGAAGGGAAGTTTTCAGATTCCGATATGTTTCTTTTTATTAAACAATTTTCTTGCTTTATGAAGAATATGAAAGATTTTTTCACAAAGGTATCTATAAGAAAAGAAAGATGTGAAGAAAGAGAATAACAATATCTATAAGAGACAACGCAAATCTTATATTGATTTGGAGGATAATGATTCTTCCACAACACAAGAGAGTTCTTCTAAAAGCATTGATGAAGAAGAAGAATCAAATATTTGCTTTATGGCAAAAAGTGATGATGAAACCTCATCACAAGTAAGTAGTACAAAATCTTTAAATGAATATGATGAGTTGTTTAAAGAATATCAAGATATGTATGAAGGTTTTACCTAGTTATCTAAGAAATACAATGCACTTTGACAAAAATTTAATGCATTAGAAAATATTGTTGGTATTCTTGAAAAAGAAAATGAGTGCTTAAAGAAAGATGTTGATAAATTTAAAACTTTGTATAAAAATAAAGAAGTTGTTAAATCTTGTGAAAATTATAATCATTTGGAAAATGAGATTTTCAAGTTAGAGAAAATAATAAGCAAGTTTTCAAAATCTTCTGAAAATCTTGATTCTATATTAGGTTATCAAAGAGGGAATTCTAGCAAAGTTGGAGTTGGTTACAAACCCAAAGAAAGTCTAGAACCTCATAAAACTATTTTTGTGAAAGAGTCAAGGAAAACAAATGTGAAGTCATTTTTAAGAACTTTAAGAAATTTATTTAGACCTCTTCAAAGAAAACCAACATGTTTTTATTGCATGAAATTAGGTCATACATTAAATAGATGTTACATAAAACATTTTGGTATATCTAATGGCAAATATAAATGTGTGTCTAAAGGGTCAAAACATTTATACATGTCTAGATGATAGTTTGAGCATCTAATAGATTATGAATTTTCGGAAATTTTTTTTCTTGCTGTCATAATCAATTATGTTGATTCTGAAGCTGCTGTGATAATCGATTATTATATCATGGTTCTATTATTTTATCCTTAGTCCTTTGGTAGAGACTTATGATTCTACTAACCTTCTTAAGGACCCAAAAAAAAATTAAAGGGTACCTAGAGTTGTATGTTGATGTTGCACGTAATTATCAAGGATAAGAAATCAATGCAGGTGATTGGAACTAAATGGGTGTACAGGGACAAGCTAGATGAACAGGAAAATATTACAAAGATAAGTTTATTATTGTCTCCCATGCCTCTGTATTGAATATCTGCACTTATCTGTCACATAAATTCGATTGTTAACCAACTTAGAAATTTGAAAGTTTGAATTTTAAAAATTTGAATTTATGAAAATTTGAAATTTGAAAGTCTTAATTTTTGAAAATTTGAAAGTTTGAATTTTGAAAATTTGAAATTTGAAAGTTTAAAATTTGAAGTTTAAATTCAAAATTTGAAGTTTGAAATTTGAAATTTGGAATATGAGTGAATTTAAATTTGAATTTGAAAGTTGTCTCAATAAGAAGACTGCAATTTCGGAAACTACTACATTCCATTCTATTATCTCTGTAATCATTTCATTCATCTATCTTTCTCTCTCTTTATTTGCCTTGTGTATCCTAGATATTGCCTCCTTAATATGTTCTTCTCTATAACATTTTGTGATGCATTATCTTCTCTGCCTTGTTTTATATGCTAATTTGTGTAAATTTGTGCTCAACTTCTACTGCAATATTTTTCATAATTATTAATAAAACAGAGAGAGATTTTGATGATATTAATCTGTGTGAAACAAGGGGAGATTTTTTTCTCTTATAATATTTTTTTATCAATGAAACATGGGAGATTTTTTGTCTCTTAAAATAATTTTTTTTATGATTATCAATGACACAGGGGGAGATTTTTTATGAATTAAAATCTGTATGAAATCCATTCCTAATTCTGAATTAAACAGGGGGGAGTTAAGAGAATTTTTTCTCATATGAGTTAGGGGGAGCTTTGTTATTAACATATCTAGGGGGAGTTTAAATATACTACTATACTGTACTAATCTTGAGCTGGTTATATAGAGTCAAACATTTTAATTCATTTTAGGTGTTTCCTTCATCATCATTAAAAAGGGGGAGATTGAAAGCAATGAGGGGGAGATTGATGACAATGTGAAACATGTCCCTACATTCCCAAGAGATGATTTTGATGATGATTAAAGTTAATAACATTCAAGACTCAAGCAAGCCTAAGATATGATTTTGATAAAGATTTTATTCAACATTCAAGCAAGTCCAAGATGATTCCTGAAGACTAGATAGAGTCTTAGAATACTGGATATGGAGGTACAAGTTGATGAAGTAATATTATGCATAAGCCTCCAAAGCACAAATGTGATAAAATTTCATAACATGACATTTTTCACTGTCATAGTCAATTATGATGCATTAAAAATGGAAAAACGATTTTCTCTATGTCATAATTGATTATACTGGTAACATAATTGATTATGTCAGTTCAAATTTGAAAAATATATTTGTTTTGAAGAATAAATGTTTTTGAATACATCATGATTTTTCTCTATGAAATTATTAATGACTAACAACTATTTTTTATGTTATTTTTCTATTTAATTAAGTTTTGATGGAAAATAAAAAACACACAATTACAAAAATTCGAAAATACAATTTACATTCAATTAGTTTTGAGAAAAAAATTATGAGCAAGACAACAGAGATATTTTACATGTTTTGAGAAAACCCTCTTCTCCATTGCCACAGAGAAAACCCTCTTCTCCATTACCTACTGTGTTTTCATTGTTAATCACACTTGTTCTTGGAGGTTGACATTCTACAGACTTCTATAATTTGTTGTCTCCATTACCCAGGTGTGGCTGTTCTTATTTTATTACTTTCATCCTTTGTGGGCTTAAGTGGTTGATTGTTAAATTCCTTGTTTAGGGTTTAAGTAGTCACTGTCATTATGTTGTGTATTTTTAGGGTTTCTTGTGTGGAAATTGTTCATCCATTTGATTTGTTCAAGGAGGTGTTTTCATCTTTTAATTTGTTCAAAGGAGGTGTTCATCCCTAGTGAGATTCTAGGGAGGTGTTCATCCTTAGTGGGATTCTAAGGAGGTGTGTTCATCCTTTGATTTGTTCATGGGAGATGTTCATCCCTAGTGGAATTCTAGGGAGATGTTCATCCTTAGTGGGTTTCTAAGGAGGTGATTGTCTTTTGAATTAGTTTACTTTTGACTGAGTTGATTGTAATTTGTGAACTGAATTTAAAAGATAGTAAATTGACGTCACTCTTGTGTTAAGAGTTGACTGGAACTGAATGTAGGGTTGGTTATACCCGAACCAGTATAAACCACTGTGCTCTTTTCTTTCCCTTATCTCTTTTTCACTGCATTACTCTCCTTACGCCCCTTATTTTTATTTATGTCTTTTTCTATCTTGTTGATATTTCATCTTTCATATTATATTGCTTCCGCTTTATTTTTGTTCAATTTGATAATTAAAATTGAATTAATAAATATTGGACATCTTAAAATAATTTTTTAATTTGACATCTATTTTAATTTGTGCATCTATTCATCCCCTCTAGATGCCATTTGTCTAACAATTTATCCTAAATTCAACTAAACCTTGTGATTCATTGGTTTCTCTAGGTCTTTGGTTCCTTAATAATGCAACAATCATGTCTCTAGTATCTTGTACCACTTAGTTCCTCCTATTATTTTCCATTTGGAATTATACAAGATAAGATTCATAAGGTCTCATGATAGACTCACTCCGCAGGCCACACATGAAAGGTTACTCCGATATCATCTAATGTAATTTCCCTTTTTATCACGTTATTAAATCTTGACAAAAACAAGACATGAGATAAATATTTATACGTTTATATGTATAATTATATGAATTTTACAAGTTTACATTGTTTCTATTAAGAAAAAATTATTAAAATTGACAAACATTTTTTCTTAAAAAGTAGTTAATTTATCAATGATATTTATTTCCAACTTGGTGCCTACATCTATTTAAGTTGATATTTTTATGTGTAGCATGCACAAGAGATAACAATAGAAAATTGAGAACAATTATCATATAAAATAATATAGTCTCAATATGATATATAAATACTTTTCAACTTCATCACCATATTTTATTTATTTTATATTATGGAGATTTAAATTATTTTTTGTAGTGACTAGTCAAGTATAAATGAGTTATAATTAATAATTTTTTAAGTGATATTTACTAATTTCAAATCCTAAGGTCCTACCTTCATTTACAATATCAACAGATTTTCATAAATAAATAAAAATTCTTTAAGAAAATTTAAACAATAATCTAATAATATATATATAAATTAATAAACAAGGACCCGTGAAACCGACACTAAATATAAATGTGAAAAATGACTAGTGTGTAATTTGAGATAAATAAATAAAAAACAAAACTAGTGTAACTAGATATAAAATAAATATGATCAATGCATATGGAGATAAATAAATAAACATAAACATAGGACCCATGCATAAGTGAAGATAAAAGAAATTTAGAATCAATGTGTAACTAGAGGTAAATAAATATAATAAGACCAATGTGTAACTAAAAATAAAAATAAATAAGACTAATGAATAACTATAGATAAATAAAATAAGACCAATGTCTAATTAAAGATAAATAAATAAATATAAAACATGATTAATGCAAAAGTGAAGATAAATAAAATATAAAATAATAAATAGGACGAGATTAGAGACACCTCACTCAATAACCATAATAGATAGGATTTTAATTCTCTTTCTCTCTCCCTCTTTCCCATTCTCTTTCATTTCTATATTCATGTTTCCCTCCCCACATATATTTATAGTTATATTTTTATTTATTTTTATTTTCATTAAACGCATATTTATCTCTTAAAGAGATAAACTTCTTATTTTTTTATTAATATATACAGATAAATATTTATAATTTTTTTATTAATTAACTAATAACTAATTAATTTTATTATATATATATATATATTATAGATCTTTTATTATAAAAATATTTGAATTACCTAAAATATTATAATTTAATTTTTTAAAAATTTTACATGATAATTTTAAGGTGTTACATGAGTGTTTTAATATTTTATTATTTTATGATACTCTATTTTGATCTTACATTATAAAAAAATCAAATTGAATTTTATAATTGTTTTAAAAAAATTATAAACTTATTTTTCAAAATAAAATAAGAGAATAATTAATAAAATAAAATATAGTTTTTTTAAAGAAAGAATTAAAAATAATATTAAATATTTTATATAATATATTTTTATATAATAATTAATTTTTATATAATAATTTTTTTACTTCATCCTTAATTAATTATTAACACAAATAAAAACAATAATATAACAAACAAAATAAAGTGATAGATAATTACAATAATTACAACCAATATATAAAATTTAGCAACATACTATAGTCTATCTTTCTTTTTCTATAAATATTAATATCTGTACATAGTTAATATGTTAAATTTGTTTATTATTATATATTTTTTTGAAAATTATTCTTAAATAATTAATAACTAGCAAATAATAGTAATAAAAAATTTAGTTGTTAAACAAATATTTTTAAATTTTCAATAGAAGAGAAAGAGATAATGTACTATTTATGAATTAAAATAATTGAAAATATTTTAATAAAAAATAATTAATCCACGGGACAACGAATTCACATCAATATTATATAAAATGGATAATTTAATTAAAAATAATATATATATATATATATATATATATATATATATATATATATTGAATTTCACTCTAAACAAGATCTTATACCTATTACATAAAAAAAATATAATTTTAAATAGGATTTTGATATATGTGCAAACTTAGACGGGTTAAATTGTAATTTTCTTAATCATGATCACTACTAAAAAGTTTGTATTTTATGAATTTTTTAATAAAAAACTTATTTTTTGTAATTTTTATAAAAATATCCTCATGAGATTTTTTAGTAATAAATTTTTATTTATTATAAACAAAAATAAAAAATAATATATTATAATTTAGGGGTGGCAAAATGATCAATCCATCCCATTTTAACTTGTCTTGTCTTTGACTCACCAAAAGCGAACGAAGCGGACTAGTCCACTATAGTTATGATGGATTATAGGTCTTGGTCTGCCATATATATTTTTTTATCTTTTTAAAATTAATTTTTTAATAAATTTAATAATAAGATTATTATTTATTTATCAACAATTCAAATATATATATATATATATATATATATATATATAAAGTTACTAATATAAATTGATACATGATTTTAATTATAATAATCAAATTAAGATAAAAATTATATAATAATAAATCTATGTACGTAATAGTCAAAATTTATTATATTTCAAATTTTTATATTGAAAAGTTCAAACATCTAAAATAAAAAATTAAAGTTTATTTTTTTATTTGATAAAGCTTCACATTATTTTTATCTTAAGTAATTCTCACATGTTCAATTAAAGTCATTAGGATAATGAGGTATATATATATGATTTTTACCTTAAGATGAAGAAAAAACAAGCAAAAGGAGAGGAGAGAGGAAGTTTCTACTTGAGAAATGGACGTGTTTTGTAAGGGAGAATAAGATTTTTTGAATTCTTTTAGTAGTGAGACATTGATACATCTTTGAATTCTTTTATTAATGAGACAGTGAAACTTTTAGAATTCTCATTTTACAAATTTTTATATTATATGTTACCTTACTCACTGCATCATTATCAAAAAATTAATCATAAAGCGGGTTGTGGACTGATGAGCTGAAAATATTAACCCGCTCTTTTCATTTTATATAAAAAAATAAATCATATTTATAACGGGTTGGCGGGGCATAACCAGTTTTGTCATCCTATTATAATTTTTCTAATTTTAGAGTCAACGTTATAAATAATATATTTTCTTGTTTTTCTCTCTTTTCATTTACTTTTTTTTCTTTTAATTTTTCCTTTTTTTTTCTTATTCTCTCACTTCATCTTATTTTTCAATTAAACATAATAGATTAAAATTTGATAACTTGAGTCTATTATTATTATTGTTGAACAATAACAATATTTAAATAATCTATAAATACTATAATTTAATATATTATATAAAAAAATATTATATGATAAAATTGAGATGTTACAAATATTATTATTATGTTATAATTAAAAAAATTAAATATGTATTTTAAAGTATTTAAAAAAAAACCTAATCTAACTAATTATCATAACTCAATCTAATTATAACTAGATTAAATTATTAAATAAAAATACATATAAATTATAAATATTTGATATTTTTTAATTAGATGAGTAGTTATTTATTATAATAAAATAAATTTATATCTTAAATAAATTATTTACTATCAACATAATAATAAAATTATTATCATCATAATTTAAAATTATTTAGTTAATATTCTTTTAGTTTCAAGGTTATTTTAAAAATATTTATTTTCACATATTTTTATTAAATTTTAATAGTGTAGTTTAATTAAGAAAATAAGTGGGATAAGAGAGAAAAAAATCAAGAAATATAAAAAAAATAAAGAGTAAACGAAGAAATAGAAAAAAATACAATAAAATCATAAGAAAAGAGAAGAAAAACTACGTAAAGTCAGTTTTTTTAAATAAATAAATTTAATTTAGGTAATTTTTTTTTAAAATATATTGTTCATAGTATTTATTCTCAACAAATTCAATATCTTCATAAATTATTTAGGTTACTTTTTAGTCTTCCAAGTTTAAAAGATGACTTTAAGTGAAGAATATCAAAAGTTATTGTAGTTTATTCATACTTTTTGTTTTAGAAAAATAATTTTAAATTAATTAGACAGTTCAATAGTAGAAAATCATCAATTGGTAAAGGTTTATATAGTGTTTTAAACATTATTTATTATTATTATTATTATTATTATTATTATTATTATTATTATTATTATTATACTTCAAATATTTTTTTTGTATAAACCACTAAATTTCTTTTTATCAATTTAATTTTTTAATAATAATTTTAGTACACCTCTATGAAATTATAGTTCTTTTATTATTTTAAAATTGTATTAAAACAAAAGATGTTATTGGAGAACGTTAAATTTAAAATAAATATGAAAGAGAATAACATTTATCAAAATTAATAAGAAAGGGGTTATTAATCCTCAAAATTAATTACGTGATTAAATGTTAATTAGATCGTTCAATATTAGCATTAATGGTTAATCATCAGAAAGAGTTTCGTAGCCGTTTTCTTCAATTTATATCACAGTTAATAAAGTTTTTATATACATTTTACTGTTTTTTTAACCGATAAAAAATAGTTAATGATTGAAAAGTTAAACCAAATTTAAATGAATTTAATAAAATAATATTTTTATAATATAATAAATATATAATAACTTTATTAGTACTAATATTTTAAAAATAAAATAAAAATAAAAATAATAATGATTATTATCATATTATAATAAAAATTATAAATATAAAATATATAAGATGAGTAATTATTAAAATAAAATAAAAATATAATAAAATAATTATTATTTTAAATTGACATTATCATAAAATAAAAATAAAAATATATTATATTCTTATAAAATAATTAATTTTATTTTAATTAAAATCTAATTATTTAAAAATAACGGCGAGTAATCCAATTTATACTTCAACCGACCGGTTATGAAAACATTTATATTTTTCACAATCTTATCTTCCTATAAAACCCATTTCCAATTTGTGTTACATAAGGTTATTTTTTATTTAAAAAAAAAAAGGGAGAAAAAGAGAGATCGAAACATTGCAACCCTTCCAAAAGTTTGCAAAATTCAAATTTGGCCACGCAAATCGAAATTGGTTTCGCCTCTTCGTGTTCCCGCCATCACACCATTGAAGGAGGGAAAAAAAATTTCTAACACAGTGTTGAATTTTTTTTACATCATTATATCCTTATTGATGTCCGCATTTTCAGTGTCTTATTACAGCTAAAGCACTTCAGCTCTAGTTTGAAACCCACCCATCAACAAGAGTCTTCTTCTGTGTGTGTCTGTGCTCTAAGCTTTTACAAACTCCAATGGCTATTACAGCAATCTCCAGCACCAGCATTGAACCTCGGTTGTCTCCTGCTCAGCAGAAGAACGTGAACCAAGTTGCTGCCAGTGGTGGGAAGCCCAAGAGGTGCAATTCACGCGGGGTTCGGATTGTGGGAAGCAGAATCTACGATTCTGATAATGGGATAACTTGTCACCAGGTGCGTTTTCTTCTTCTTTTTTGCTTGTATGTTTCTTTTTGAGTTCTTGAATGCCCTTTTTTGTGTTTTTGCTGCTTTGTGGGGTGTTGGGGTTGTGGAGAGGTCGAAATCTGAATGTGGCTATGTGGGGGAAAATGGAAACCATGTGCAAAATGTTAACTTTGGTTGATGGGATGTGATTATATAATAATGATGTTGCTGTATTGCTGAACGTGTCAATAGGCTTGTATCGAGTTGTTTCAGCTAAGTTAATTGTCTTGAGTTTCAGTATGCAATTGGTTTAAATTTTTTGAGAACTTTGTTGTTGCTAGTGATTCTATCTGATTCGAGCACAATTGTATTTTTTATAATATACAGATAATTTTGCCAAAAAAAAAATGTTTGTGGTGTCTGTAGTTTTTTTTTTTTTTTTTTTTTTTTCGTTCGGTTTGTGTTGTGGGGGTGTAGTGGTTAAAAGAGAGGGTGGAATTTGGATGTGGGTGTGTGAGGGAAGGAAACTATGGTTGATGAGTTTCATAACGATGGTGATGATATTTTTTGACGATGCAGTTTTACTTTTGGTTCCTGTCTCATTCAGTTTGTTTTTGTTTCTAGATTTGATGTTTATTTGGAAAATAACATTTTTATCTGCTTTGTTTTCCATGTTGTAGTGCCGGCAAAAAACCAGGGATTTTGCTGCTTCTTGCAAGAATTTGAAGAAGGATAAGCCCTGTCCCATTAAATACTGTAGCAAGTGCCTCCTTCATAGGTTAGTTTAAGCAACATAAAAACGTTGGTTTTTATGTTTGAACATGTTTTTTATTTTTCTGAATTATTCTATCAATTTAAGCGTTATTTTTGGCCATGTTTATGAAAAAGACTTTTTAACTTTCCAAGAGTTTCCAAATATCCATTGTTCTTGCGACAAGTATCCAAAGAAGCCTTTATAAATGTGAAAAACCACTTCCAAAATGTGTGTGTCATGAAAGAATTAGTCTAGGACTGCTGGTAGACTATAAAAACAAAAACTATAATGATAGAATATTTGAATGTGTTTTCCCTTCTGGGGTTCTTTCTATGATGAGTTAGGTATGGAGAAAATGCGGAAGAGGTGGAGCAGTTGGGCAATTGGGCGTGCCCTAAATGTAGAAACTTTTGCAACTGTAGTTTTTGCCGGTGAGTTGTTTTTGTTTTTGTTTTTTTTTTGGTGGTGTTTTTTCAGATGTTATTGTATCTTGAGTTCATTCTTAAAGA
Source organism: Sphenostylis stenocarpa (assembly GCA_963425845.1). Classification (NCBI taxonomy): domain Eukaryota; kingdom Viridiplantae; phylum Streptophyta; class Magnoliopsida; order Fabales; family Fabaceae; genus Sphenostylis; species Sphenostylis stenocarpa. The sequence continues at coordinate 4,970,130 of OY731401.1, read as the reverse complement.
GGAGTTCTCTTTGTAGGAAGAAAAGAGGTGAACTACCTACTGGTCAACTGTTTCATATAGCTAAGGCAATTGGGTTTAAATCTGTGTCTGAAATGCTTGTTGCAAAGACTTCTGAGTCTAAAGAGGTGGAATCCATCAAGGTGAATGTTTTGCCTTCAAAGCAAGTTTACTTATGTTTTCTGGTTAAAGAAGCTCCTTTTTATGAATACAAATTCATGCTTTGTTAATGATCACAGGAGCATAAACATGTTAATAGTTCAAGTTCCGATGAAGTTATAGTTAGCAAAGTTGCTTCACCCATGAAGCCAATTGCATCAGATAAGGTACCAAATCTATTTTGTTGGGTTGATTTATCTTAGTGATTGCCATATAAGTTTAGTCATTGGTGCATATGGTTTATATACATGAATAGTTGAAATCGTTTTACTCACATCTAATCTTGACATCCATTTTAAATTGTGTGTGTTGATTAATTTTCGTACCTATGATGCGCATCGATTTTTTAAAATGGACTATGTATTCAGATCATACTTGTTACTGGATATTGATGTGTATTACAATGAAAGTAGCAATATCATAATTTGAGTATGTAGCTTTATTTCAATTTAATTTTGATTATACATTTGGAATGAAATTTTCAACAAAGTAATTGAAGACTAGCAATAACATCCTGATGTTGGTTCACCAACATAACTGCAAGCTATTTGAGCAAAATCTAGAAATAAAGAAAAATAAGTTGATAAAATAAATGTAATTTATGATCATATATTATTTAATAAGTTGTATCCATCTTTCTTTTTCCTTTTTAAATTGTCATATTTACCTATATCCCTAAACCATTCTGTCATATGTTATATACTTGTACACATCACCTTAGCGTCTTATTCTCTTGTGAGTTTTGGTTGATGTTCTTGCATTTTTTTTTTCAGGAGCTTGTAGTAATTCTCTCGGGTGAAATGGGGAAGGAAAACTCTTCAGAAAGAAACAGTAGTTTAAAGCTTGACCCTGTAAACACTCCGAATATTTTAACCAAAAAATCTAAGAAAACAAAGCGTGAAGAATTAAAGGAAATATTTAATGGGAACAATGTTGATAGTGCTGGCAAAAAGAAGAGCCACAAAAGGAGTAAAATTTGGGAAAAAGTTCCAAATGAGGATAAAGGAAATGTAAATGATGGCACCAAAGCTTGTAACAAAGTCTCTGAAAAGGAAACAAAAGCAGATAGCAACCACAATTTTTGCCGTACTAAAATATCGTTAAGAAATGATGCGGAAGGCAAATCTTTGTCTGGGGTTGAAGCACAAGGACATAGAAAACATTGCCCTATTTCTGGAGATCCTGCAAATGATTTCGTTGATCATGTGACTTCGGCTCCAAAACAAGATATGCAACCTATGCATGGGGAAAATAGGAACAATACTGTACTGATAGATAGTTGTGCTCGAGCCAAAGTCCAAGGGGGAATAGCAAGGTTTGCAAGTGTTGGTATGAACCTAGTGATGGATAAAATTGATGAGGAAATTCCTTTGCCTCCTGGAACTGAGTTAACAAATATATTGGGCATTGAGCTTCCACCTGAAGACGTTGGAAACGCTTTGCAACTCTTGGAGTTTTGCAGAGTGTTTGGAAAGGTATGCACATGTTAACTCTGTCGACAATTTTCTCTTTCGTTTAATGAATAGCAATGCAATTCACTTTTGCATGTATGAATGTATACAACTGACACCTTCTTTATTCAGTAACATTGTTGGAACTACTTCCTGCTTTTATTAATATTATGAAATTTTATTATAGTTGGTTATTTAATACAAAAATTACATGATGAATGGATGATATTTCTTTGTGTAACGTTAATTTGTTACATATATATTTCTTATTTTACGCTGAATTATGTTGCAGCTACTAATAATTGCTTTTTCAAGTGCTTTTTCACATTTACTCCTGTGTATGATTTTGATCAGGCTCTTGATCTCAAGAAAGGAGAAGGCGATGCTATGTTACGAGAACTAGTACGTAAACAAAATTTGCGGCGAGGTCAAAGTACCTTGGCGGTTCAGTTTCAAATTAGAGTGTTGACCATGATACTTATTGATTCAGAAAATGAGTGAGTTATCCCTTGTATCTTTGATTGATTTGTTTGTTTATAGTTTTGGGGTGATAATTTTTTCTATGACTTTGGTGTAGGTCTCCATCCTTGACTATTAGCAATGGAAGTAATTCATGGTTGAAACCCCTGAAGGATTTAATTGTTGAATCTGATCATATACGTAAAGATTTTCCTTTGGATTGGCTTCAAGAAGGCACCAATGGATATCACAGTTTGGATTTATCTAAAAAACTTACTTTGCTGAATTTTCTTTGTGATGAAGCTTTAGGCACTGAGTAAGTATTTCACGTAAATGAGAAAATAGTTTTACTGTGTAATTTTGCTGTTGCTTTATTGTTTTATCTCTTTATAAATATTTTTTCTTTTCTCTTTTCTCTTCATAATCTTGTTTAATTGGTTGGGAATGTGCTTAATATGTCCAGCAAGTTGAGGAGTTGTATTGAAGATCAAAATTCAAGACATGTAGAAGAAGCAAAATCGAAGGTTGCTGCAGCTATGGACAAGGTAACAGCAAACAAGGTGTTATATTCTTTGTATCTAGATTGTTCTTGCTGTTACATTGTGTTTGTAATTTTGTATGCATGCTATTTATAGGAAAAGGGTCTTAGGCAGAAGCTACAGAATGAGATGGTTAAAGCTTTTCTGCCAAACCTGACTCCACCTCGAATGGAGAAGCATAATGCTCTACTTTCAAAGCTAAAAAGTGAAGTGGCTCAAGCTCATGCTGAGGTGCTCATATTAAAGGGTGGACTTCGAAAAGGTATGATATGATGTTTATGAATTAATCAATATGCTATGTTGCCTAAAGTTTTCATAAAATCCAGACTCGGAATTTGCTTCCTAAATAAATTAATGCTCTTATTGAGGTCAAAATGTAAAGTTTGGATACATATTGTTACTTTATATCTTGTAAGAATTTAATGTTTTTACTACTGTAACGGTTGACATTTGTTCTTCTAATGTTGCAGAGAAACATAGTTCTAATGCTATAAGAATCAAACCTGACTTTTTGGACAACAATGGTCAGGCATTTTGGAAGTTGAAGAGTTACGATGGTGAATGTTCTGTTCTGTTGCAAGGTAATTCTCAAAATCCATTAACTTAATTTTTCTGAATGATGACACCTTTATGACTTGGACTCTAGCAAGTTTTCTGAAAGAAAGCAACGTGCAGATATCAAAATACAAGATGGAACTGCTACTGCACCTAAAGAAAAGTGGTTTGTTTATACTCCTGATAAGAAAGATGAGCTTGAAAAGTATATTTCTTCAAGGTGAGTTCTTCAATTAACTATAAGTGGATTGTTCTCGTGGTTTCGGATATAGTACATGATATTAAAAAGTTTGCATTCTTATATTTGTCAACGAACATGATGGTAGATAGGTACCAAAGCTAGTTTCAGTGTGTTGAAAAGTTGAGAAAAAAATGATCACACTTGTGTGCTGGACACGCAGATAGATAGGGAAATATAATGAAACATGCATTTTATTAATGATAATTATTTTATCTGTTAATTAAGAAATATAATTAAATATGAAATTGGATTCTAATAAGTCATTTAAGATACTTTAAGATTTATATTTATAATATAATGATAAAGTGATATGTTCTAAGAACCTTGATATACAATTTTTACTGCCCTGTTTGGATGTTACTTTTTAGTACATTCATTACATTAGTCGACTTTGCTGCTTTGCAGCCACATAAACTCAATTGCACGTGTGGCTATGCAAGCACAAGGGTAGGGGAAGGGAACATGCAACTAAACATCTGTTTATGTTGGTGGCATTGAAGTTATCTGTCCTATAATTGATTCTTCACGGGTGCAAGCAATTAATTATGTTTCCTTTTTACCTTGGTTGCAGGACTAAAAGACTTTCAAAGCCACAAGGTTTCTGACATGTTTTTAAGTGAAGCAAGTTTGTAGGATGTTTATGGTTAGCATTGCCATCTTTGATCTGGAATTTACAATAGTGACATCTAGTATACAACTTGCAAGAGGTCCAATGTGGTGTACAGTAGCATAAATGTTGGAAAAATAGTGTTAAATGTTCATAATAATAACATAAATGTTGGCAAAAATACTAATAGTTTAAGGTAAATTGCAAATGGGTCTTTTCAGTAATAGAGTATTGGTGTTGTATTTAGTGAGACTCATGTAAATTTATCTAATAATAGTGTGTTAAAAATACTTTGTTGCTAACATTGTTTGTAACTTGATATACAATTTATGTGCTCTGTACTTGTGGACATGACTAGATCATGGTTTTTCTTGTTTTTGCAGGTTTTGGTGTGAATCTTGCCTTGGTTGGCCGTTTTTGATTGAGGGTTGAGTAGATTCTTGTTTTTTTTTTTTTACTAAGGGAACTTCATTATTGCGATCAACAATCTACATGTAAAAAGATTCTGAAGTTGCTGATGATTTTAGAACATGAAAATAAATATGGATTCGTTGTATCTTATTTTAGGGGAGCAGGAAGATAAGGAGATTTAGAGTTTAAGATTCAGTGTTTAGCATCCAATTTTTTCATGATAGAAAGAAGAGAGACATTAGCTTTCAATGTAATTACTATTAATAGTTGTATTTTTCTTTAGAATTTGGATTTACACATCCATTGGAAAGTGGTGTCTTCTAAATATTCTGAAGTAGCTCAATTAATGCATGCTCATGGACTAGGTTTGTTTTCTACGTTTCTATATTAATTTTTTATTTAATTCAAGGAGTTTTATTATTTAACGATTGTTATATATATATATATATATATATATATATATATATATATATATATATATATTAATGATTATTCCTTTAAATTGATTTTTCTAATAAGCAACATCAACTCATATTAGGGATACAGAATGTGTGTGTAGATATGTAAATATGGAGTTAGATATTATAATATATTATTAAAATATTTTCAAATTTCATCACATGTTAAATCATAGGGTTGGAAAAAATGAAAGGTCATATCCATCTTATTTTATGCATAAAAAATGACTTAGCTATATTTATATTTTAAATAGGTTATAAATTTTTAGTAGATTTTTATGTTAGGTAAATATGTTAATTTTGTTATAATTAAAAATTAAAAAATTATAATATAATTATTCAAAAAGTAATTATAATGATTTATATAAATTATAAAATATGATATTTGTTATTTAAGAAATAAAAGTTAATTTTTTATTTTTATTATTTATTTACTTAATAATTTAATGATAAAGAATAATAATTCATCTTATTTTTTATTAAATAAATAATATTAGTTTTTGTTTTTATTAAAAGTAATTATTATTTATAAATTGAGTCTATTTAAAATATTGTTTTTTATAATATGATGATTTTTTTTCTTACAATCAAGTCATTACGGTAGATGATAATTTAGTAATTGTGTTATAATGTTTGTTTTAGTTAAATTAGTTAGTTTAACTAATTTTAACAACTATTATTAATATCAATTATATAATTCAGTTTTTACATTGAATCTCATTTATATTCAATGTACCTCATTCTCGATATTCTTATCTCTCTCTGTAATTGTTTTGAACCTCTTTTCTGCTAACAATGATATTAAGAGTTTCAAGATCCGGGAAGAAGAATAAGAAAGAAAAAAGATCAAAAGGTAATGACAGGAACTCAATTATAATAAATGATGCGTAAAGATGAAGATTATCTTTGGATTTCAAGAAGTCTTGAATGAATATGATGAGTTACCAAAAATCCCACCAAGGCACAACGTGCTATGTTTCATAATGCAAAGAAACGTAATTGTAAAACTTTGTTTTATATTCATCAATGTGTCGATAAAAATAATTTTAAGAATATCTCGTTAGAAATCATGACGAAAGAAGTTTGGGACATACTAGCACAAACTTATGCAATAGTATAAAGATTGAAGATAGTAGAACTTCAAACCTTGCATCGTCAGTATGAATTGTTGTAGATGGGGACGCAAGAAACCATCCAATACCTTTAAGATTGTTGTCGATTACAAATTTAATAAAGTCATGTGGTGAAAGCTTAAAGGAACGAACAATGGTTAAAAAGGTGTTGAGGACCTTCGATACAAGATTCGATTGTTATCAAAGAGTCAAAAGATCTCAATTTATTGAAGTTGGATGAAGTACAAGGGTCATTGAAGAGTCCAAAACAGAATAAGTGTTGATGAAACAAAAGAATGAAAGTAATAAAGGAAAATAAAATAAGAGAGGTCAAGGAAAAGGAAGATGTAGAAATAATGGTGGACAAGACTCAAAAGGATAACATGAGAGTTTCTCACAATTGAGAGGTGACAAAGATAGGAACTCACAATGGAAAATTAATCGATCCAGTTCTAGTGCTAATAAGAAGAATGCACAGTGTTACAACTATAACAAGTATGACCATTATATTGTTGATGTTAGACAAATGACATCTAGAGGGGGTGAATAGATGCACAAATTAAAATATATGCCAAATTAAAAATTTATTTATTTAAGATGTCAAATAATTTGTTAATTCAATTTTAATTATCAGATAAAATACAGATATAGCGAAAACGATAAAGGGAAGGAAATAAGGAAGAGATAAACACACAATAATTTATACTGGTTCAAGTATAGTCAACCCTACATCCAGTTCCCAATCACTTTTAACACAAGAGTGACCCCAATTCACTATTTTTAAAATTCAGTTTACAAATTGCAATCAACTCAACAGAGGAACCAGTAAAAAGTAAACTAATTAAAAAGGCAATCACCTCCTTAGAAACCCACTAAGATGAACACCTCTCTAGAATCCCACTAGGGATGAACATCTCCTCTGAACAAATCAAAGGATAAAAAACACCTCCTTTTCCAGCAACACACAAAGGATGAATACCTCCATAAAATCACACTAGGGATGAACACACCCCCGAACAAATCAAAGGGATGAAAACACCTCCTTAAAATCCCACTAAGGATGAACACCTCCCCAAAAAAATCAAAGGGATGATAAGAGAAACACACTTCTCAAGAAATAGTGCCCACAAGAAAAGAAAACCCTTAGTTTGTAGGCAAAAAAAATAAGAGTAACAACCTAAACCCCAAAAAGGGAATTTAACAACAACCACCTAAGCCAACAAAGGATGAAGATAATAAAATAAGAACAATTACACCTGGGTAATGGAGACAACAAATTGTAGAAGTCTGTAGAATAATAACTCCAAGAACATAGTGTGATTGACAATGAAAGTGCATAAGACACTAAAGAAGAGAGTTTTCTCAAAAGGTGTAAAATATCTCTGTTGTCTTACTCAAAATTCTTTTCTTAAAACTGAATGAATGTAAATTTGTATTTTCGAATTGTGTAATTGTGTATTTTTTATTTTTCATCAAAACTCATTTAAATAGGAAAATAGTATTGAAAACGAATCAAAATAGTTGTTGTTCAGTAATAAATATTTAGAAAGAAATAAGGAAGTTCCCAACAACTATAATTTAAAACGGATTTATTTTTCAAATTTTGAATTGCCATAATCGATTATGACGTGGTAAAAATCATTTTTTTTTATTTCTGATGCATCATAATCGATTATCATACTTACATAATCAATTATGTAACTTATATAATCGATTATGTCACTTATATAATCGTTTATGACAAGATAAAATCATTTTTCTCGTTTTTGAAACATCATAATCGATTATATCACTTACATAATTGATTATGACAATAAAAAATGTCATAATACGAAATTTATCACACTTGTGCTTCGAAGGCTTATGCATAATACCACTTCATCAACTTGTACCTCTATATCCAGTATTCTAAGACTCTATCTAGTCTTCAGGAATCATCTTGAGCTTGCTTGAATCTTGAATAGAATCTTTATCAAATCATATCTTGGGCTTGCTTGAGTCTTGATTGTTGTTGACTTGAATCATCATCAAAATCATCTCTTGGGAATGTAAGGACATGTTTCACATTGTCATCAATCTCCCCCTCATTGCTTTCAATCTCCCCCTTTTTGATGATGATCAAGGAAACACCTGAAATGAATTAAAATACTTGACTCTATATAGCCAACTCAAGATTAATACAAATTTGCACAATATAGTGTAGCATAGATTAACCCAATATATTTAAACTCCCCCTAGATATGTTAATAACAAAGCTTCCCCTAACTCATCTGAGCAAAACTTCTCCTAACTCCTCTGTTTAATTCAGAATTAGGAATGAATTTCATACAGATTTTAATTCATTAAAAAATCTCTCCCTGTTTCATTAATAATAAAAAAAATATCTCTGTTGTCTTGCTCAAAATTCTTTTCTTTAAACTAAATGAATGTAAAATTGTATTTTCGAATTCTGTAATTGTGTATTTTTTATTTTTCATCAAAATTAATTTAAATAGGAAAATAGTATTGAAAACGAATACAAAATAGCTGTTGTTTAGTAATAAATATTTAGAAAGAAATCAGGAAGTTCCCAACAACTATAATTCTTCAAAACAGATTTGTTTTTCAAATTTCAAATTGCCATAATCAATTCCCAGCATAATCGATTATGATGGGGTAAAAATCAATTTTTCATTTCTGATGCATCATAATCGATTATCATACTTACATAATCGATTATGCCACTTATATAATCGATTATGACAGGGTAAAATCATTTTTCTCATTTTTGAAGTATCATAATCGATTATATCAATTACATAATCGATTATGATAGTGTAATTTTCGAAAACAATTATTTTTTGCTAACATAATCGATTATGGACCTCACATAATCGATTATGACAATGAAAAATGTCATAATACGAAATTTTATCACACTTGTGCTTTAGAGGCTTATGCATAATACCACTTCATCAACTTGTACCTTCATATATAGTATTTTAAGATTCTATCTAGTATTCAGGAATCATATTGGACTTACTTGAATCTTAAATAGAATCTTTATCAAATCATATCTTGGGCTTGCTTGAGTCTTGAATGTTGTTGACTTGAATCATCATCAAAATCATCTCTTGGGAATGTAGAGACATATTTCACATTGCCATCAATCTCCCCCTCATTGCTTTCAGTTGACTGTTGGAGCAAAGAAAAAGAAGCAAATGTGACACAAAAAGAAGATTCAGAAGATGAAGTATAGTTGATGGTGACCATAATGAAACTACTGGAGACTTTTGGTGAATCCTGATACTTGGATATTGGTTATTCGACTCAAATTTCATTTTAAAGGAGTTGGTTCGTCAATCTCGATGAAAGTGTTAGATTGAAGGTAAAATTTGTAGATAATTCGATAATGAGTTGTGAAGGAAAATGTAGAATCATGATCAGAATAAGAGATGACAAATATACAATAATTTCGGATGTGCTTTATTTTCCAGTCATAAAACACAATCTGCTGAGTATCAGACAACTACATCAGGAATGATATTTGATCGATTGGAGATTGAGGGAGCAAATGTTGAGAATTCTCGATAAGAATGAAACCCAAATTTTAAAGTCACCTCTACGTAAGAACAATGTTTTTTGAGTTGATATTTCAGTATTGAATAATTTGTGTTTTGCAACAATTGTCTTGGATGACAATTGGTTATGACATTTGAGGTATGGTCATCTTGACTTCGGTAGTTTGAGCCAACTTGTAGAGAAGGAGATGATGATTGTATTGCCTCGAGTCTAGAAATGTAAAGATAGATGTGAAGGGGTTATGTGACAAAAAAATAAGCCAGAAGTCCCTTTAAAGTACGCATTGAGACCAAAAGCAAGGATGTATTGGAGGTTGTCTACATTGATGTGTGTGGATCTTTCAATGTTTCTTCACTAGTTGATAACATGTACTTTGTGATGTTCATCGATGACTATAGTAAAAAGATGTGGGTATACTTACTAAAGAAGAAGTTAGAGGTATTTAATCACTTTAAAGTGATTATTGAGAAACAATGTGGTCAAGCTATCAAAGTGTTAATATCGAATGATGGTGGAGAGTACAACAATGGTAAATTTGTATCATTTTGCAAGGAGCATGATATTTTGCATGAGATTGTACCCCATGCACACCACAACACAATGATGTAGCTGAAAGAAGAAACCGAACAATTTTAAACATGGTCAAAAATATGTTGAAGACCAAAGCTTGCCACATTCGTTTTTAGGTGAAGCAGTATCGACAATTTATACATCTTAAATCGATGTTTAATAAAGAGAGTGAAGGAGAAAACTCCAGAAGAAGTATGGTCTGGGAGAAAACCAAATATAAAATACTTAAAAATATTTGACTCGATTGTGTTGGAAATATGTTCCAGACGAGAGGAGGAAGAAACTCAATGATAAAAGCCAAAAGTTGATTTTGATATTATAACATTCAACTTGTGTATATAAGTTGTATGATCATGTGAATAACAAGGATTGTTGAAAATGGTATTCGATGATGAAAAATTGAAATGTTAACTTTAATGACTTAGGGGATGTAGAAATCGAGAGAAAGGATTGGTTGATTTCTAGAATAAAAAAATGTGAAAATTGACCAATCTTCAAAAATGAAGGAGGAGGAAAAAATCAATCGATATTAGAAATTGAAGGGAGTAAGAATCAATCAAGACTTGATATCGATGACAAAAATCGATTGATAACAGAAATTGACTAATTTTGAAATCAAAGGGAGAAAAAATTGATTAAGATACTAGTTAGACTCAATGATTATGGAATCAATACTAATTATTCTATTGCAACCATGGTTCTTAAAATCAGACTAATAATCAGATCGATAAACATATAGGTTTATGATAATAAGTTTATTACTCTAATCCAATATAAATGCTATTTGAAAAAAATATTATATAATAATAAAAATAATTTATAGAATATATAAATAATATGAATAAATATATCATCAAACACTTAAATTTGTTACTATGTCTAACTTAAAAATAATTATAGAAAAAAATATATAATTAAATCTTCTAATTACTAATTGGGTTATAAAATTATATAGGTTGTTATACATATTTACATGAACCTCAAGTATTTTCTATTTATAGTTGATTTCAAGTTAACGACTAAATATTTATCACTAAAGAATTCTTTTAGGAATGTATATATTTAAACATATCTCAATATGAACTTTATTTATATCTCAAAAGGCTAAAAATATATATATATAGATTATAAATTTCACTAACAATAAAGTATTTTAAATAATTAATTAAAGATTAATTTATAACTAAATTTTTAATATGAAAAAATTACAATTTTTAACAATAACGAGAAAATCAATAATTAGATTGAATTATATAATTATCCTTTAAAAAGCTTTATATATATATATATATATGTTGGAATATTAATAATAATAATAATAATCCTAATTTTGATTCTAACGATCAAACATAAACATAATCCCATACTTGATAAACATCTTGTAAGCTCGAATGCGAAAGCGTACTGAATTAATCATAATGATGATGTCTTTGTAGAAGCACTTATATTGATCTTATGGTCTTGCACTGAAGAGCACTTGTATTTCCCTCTTGATTTTCTCTCTTGATGGGGATAGAAAGAAAGGAACGGGACTCGATACTTACGTTACGTGTGTGCTCTCGAAGGGGACCATGACCCTTTAGATAACGAGAATTAGGTTAATTACTTAAGTTTTAGTATTTCCAATTTGGCCCTCATCAAATTAGAAATTGTTCTATGGTCTCTACACAATTTTATTTTCATGACATATGCTTTTAGACAAAACTTTAATTTAGTCGAGATCGCTTTATTATTTGGCTTAATAAATAATGACCCTAACACATTTAAATTATGTATCATATATATACATGACCCAAATTTTTCCAACAATATAATCTTTTTATTTCCATTTTTCTTGATTATTATAAAAAATCATGGGTTTATATGATGAGTGTTATATAATGGTAATATATCGATTATTATTTATGATTTTTTTTATATAATTGATATCGTCTCGATAGTTAAAAAATATATATGGTTGGATAATAATTTAGTAATTGTAATTAATAATAATTTATTACTATCTTAGGTCAACTAACAACTTACTAATATTTTTTAGTTCACCTCTCTCCTTAGAATAAATTACGAAGATAACTTAAATCTACATTAAAACAATTAAATCTTATTTTTAAAAATAAAAATAATACACAAATGTTTATCTGATAGCAATTTTAACGCTATCTAATTATGATATGAGGACGAAAATTGTATTATAATGGATTATCTTGCTGAACTACTTTATTTACTGAATTTGTCTCTCATAGAGGACATCATATTTTAATTTCTCTCTATATCCTAATGTTAACATTTGATTTCTCTATCTGAATCAATGGAACTCTTTCCCTGGTGGAATCAATGTAAATAAATTTATTTATTTCTGCAGAGAATACAGAACTCATACCTTGTGATATTGGTATGGAGGTGAGACATTCAAATAGATATATATATTTATTTTTCATTAATTAATTATGAACTATTATTCTCATATTATTTACTTTATGATATGGAGATATGGAAATGAAAATGAAAATAATGGAATTTATCCAATTTTACTTTAGAAGAAAAGATTAAGAGGATGTGAAAAGCAAATTTGTTGTTCATATATTCTCTTGTCTTTTTACTAGTTTATTACTGTTTTTGTTTCGTTGTTTATTATTTTGTTGAATAATTCCATAACGAATGGATGCTATTTCCACTTGTATAACATCATGTAGCATGTTTAAATTCATCATTTTCTTATTTTTTAAAATATCTGGTCAAAGACTTTGTTTGATAAATAAATTAATATGGTCAAAACAAAAAAAATATTATGTTATCATGTATATTAAGAATTTATTATGTTTAAATATATTATGCAATGTAAATTTCACAAAACTCACAGTATAATTTGTAATAAATTAATTTAATATATTATAATTAATATATTTAGTAAATATAATATATTTATTATATTAAATATTCTTAATTTTATTTTTTAAAGTTGTACAACAATTTATATATAATTTAATATATATTAATAATGTTATATAAATAATCTTAGATAATGTTAAGAAAAACCACATATCACCTTTTTTAAATTTGAAGAAATATATGACTTTAGGAGGAATAAAGGGATAATTGAGAATAATTAAAAACCCCTAAAAATATGATTTACATGCATAAAACCAAGATGATTTCAATTATTTTATACAATATTAATACAATAAAATCAAGAAATAAAAATAAATTGAAAGAAAAAAATGGACAAAGTAATTAAATTAGCATAACAAATAAGAATATATTTGTTGGCATCTCAAATCGATTGTTGTTGAAGGAGAAGTTTCATAACTTATGCATAAGTGATGATATGAAAATCTCTGAACATCTTAGTAATATTAATGAGATTGTCTCTGAATTAGAGACTATTGGAGTTAAGATTGAAGAAGAAGATATAATATTAAGATTCATTTCGTCTCTTCCGTCTTCCTATGAGTTTATCAAGCTTGTCTTGATGTATGGTAAGAAAACTTTAAGCTTTGATGAAGTTGCTAGTAAGATTCTTTTTGAAGAGATGAAGTGTTAGACAAATTGCATCTAGAGGGGGGGAGATAAATAGATGCACAAATTAAAATAGATGTCAAATTAAAAATTTATTTGTGAATCAATAATTTGTTTGAACACAGATAAAGCGGAAGCAATAATATAATCAGGAAAAGAGAAAGAGATAAGGGAAAGAGAAGAGCACATAGAGATTGATACTAGCTCGGGTATAACCAACCCTACATCCAGTTCCCAGTCAACTCTTAACACAAGAGTGACTCCCCATTCACTATCTTTTAAATTCAGTTTACAAATTACAATCAACTCAGCAGAAGAACTAGTAAAAAGTAAACTAATTAAAAAGACAATCACCTCCTTAGAAACTCACTAAGGATGAATACCTCCTTAGAAACTCACTAAGGATGAACACCTCCCTAGAATCCCACTAGGGATGAACACCTCCTCTGAAAAAATCAAAGGATGAAAACACCTCCTTAGAATCCCACTAAGGATGAACACCTCCCTAGAATCACACTAGGGATGAAAAACACCTCCTTTTCACCAATACAAAAAGGATGAAGGTAATAAAAATAAGAACAGACACACCTGGGTAATGGAAACAACAAATTGTAGAAGTCTGTAGAATGTCAATCTCCAAGAACAAGTGTAATTAACAATGAAAGCACAGAAGACAGTAGAGAAGAAGGTTTTCTCAAAAGGTGTAAAATATCTTTGTTGCCTTGCTCAGAATTCTTTTCTCAAAACTGATTGAATGTAAATTGTATTTTCGAATTCTGTAATTGTGTGTTTTTTATTTTTCATCAAAACTTAATTAAATAGAAAAATAACATCAGAAAATGGTTGTTGGACATTAATAATATCATAGAGAAAATCAGGATGTATTCAAAAACATTTATTCTTTAAAACAGATATATTTTTTTAAATTTGAATTGTCATAATTGATTATATTACCAGTATAATCAATTATGATAGAGAAAATAATTTTTCCATTTCTGATGCATCATAATTAATTATGACAGTGAAAAATATCATGTTATGAATTTTATCACACTTGTGCTTTGGAGGCTTATGCATAATATTACTTCATCAACTTGTACCTCCATATCCAGTATTCTAAGACTCTATTTAGTCTTCAGGAACCATCTTGGGCTTGTTTGAATCATCATCTTTATCCAAAACATATCTTGGGCATGTAGGAAAATGTTTCACATTTTCACCAACGTCATAAATTCAGCTTGTCCTTAATTCATCTTGAATGGTGTTGACTTGAATGTATTTGACTTGAATCATCATCAAAATCATCTCTAGGGAATGTAAGGACATTTCCATCAATCTCCCCCTTATTGCTTTCGGTTGACATCTCAAATCGATTGTTGTTGAAGGAGAAGTTTCATAACTTACGCATAGGTGATGATATGAAAATCTCTGAACATCTTAGTAATATTAATGAGATTGCCTCTAAATTAGAGACTATTGGAGTTAAGATTGAAGAAGAAGATATAACATTAAGACTCATTTCGTCTCTTCCGTCTTCCTATGAGTTTATCAAGCCTGTCTTGATGTATGGTAAGAAAAATTTGAGCTTTGATGAAGTTGCTAGTAATATTCTTTTTGAAAAGATAAGAATGACAAGCATGCCAACAAACTCAATAATGACTGTTAGAAGTGGGACATATGGGAACAAGAACCATAGAAAGAATGTGGTATGTTGGAAATGTGGAAAGTCTGGCCATGTAAGGAAAAATTGTCCAAATGAAGAAACATCACAAAACTGTAAGTCAGATTCAAAGACCGTCTCTCTCATGTTGGGAGAGGGTGATCTTTTGTAAAAAGATGAGTTAAGTATCCTCATGGCATAACCGCGTAATGGTGAGTTTTTATTAGCGGTAATTGTGCAAGGACATTGGCTAATATTGATATAAGGTGTGTGGTGATTATACATAGACGTTGGATAACAATGATGCAAGTGTGCAGTGAAAGAAATTTTTTGGAATGATTTAATTTCAAGTGAGTATACTCTTTATGGTGGAATATGGATGATTTATAGTATAGGAAATGGAGATAAAAAGGAAGATAAATTTATTTTAATCAAGGTGGAGATTGTTGGGTTGATGAAAATATTACATCTTGAAAAGTTTCACATCACATTGGATAAACAATGAAGTGGGTGATAGTAACTATATAATGGACTTAAAGTCTATGAGGTTTCTCACCCTTGTCAAAGACACTTTAAGCTTATATTTGACTTTTCTTATACTCTTGTAGTAGAGTGTTGTGAGGTTTAGTTTAAATTCTTGTTTTGGAGAGTGTGAGTGTACTTGGGGTAAATGACATGAAATTGTTGTTTATGTGTTGTAAAATTTTCACATAATGGTTCTCTGATTATCATTAGATAACGGTTGTGATTTTTTTTCGAGTTTTGGAGTTTTCACGTTATATTCTTGTATTGATTATTTTTCTCTTATTTTTTCTATTAGTAGGGTAATACGTTTTTTCCCATAAAAAAGAATGTACAGAAATATTTTTAAGTTTTTTGTGGCTTGACAAGAATTATTCTTGTTCCTATGTATTTTCATTTAAAATGAGAAATCAAAGTCTCGTAGTTCTCTGTAAAAATTTGTTGGAAAGGATTATGTATTTTTTAGTTTTGGAAAAAATTATATTTTTTTGTTATTTATACTATTTTGAAGAGAGACACAATGACGTATACGATCATACTCGTATTTTAAAAGTTTAACTTAAAAAAATGGTGAGGACGTAAGTAGACGTATTCATATCTCAAAATTTATTTAAAAAAATTTCAATTTTTTTTTCATAAAAAAACTTATAATAATAAAAACAATTACTTCCTTTTTTTCATTTATTTATTTATGTCAAAAAGATAAAAACTAATAAAAATAATTATTATATATATATATATATATTTATTTAAAAAATTGGAAACAGTTAATTAAAATAAATTTTATTATTTTTTCTTAAAAGTGTAAAATGTTAATAAGAGAAATTATATTTTTAGTTATATATATATATATATATATATATATATAATTTTTTTATTTATTTTAAAATTAAAATATTAAGAAAAATGGAATTTTTTTTACCTTTTTAATTTTTTTCTTATATTTTCAAAATAAATGCTACTATTTATTATTATTATTATTATTATTATTATTATTATTTTATTTTTATATAGATGAAATTGGATGCCCACACTCAGTAACTGAATTTTCATACTTTCAGTGATTAAAGGTTTAGTCTAGTTTAAGTTTGTAGATAAATTTAATTTATAATATCTATTGACGTCTTATTCGAACCGATCCAAAAGAAAATAATAATTTAATGTATAACATTTATATACAAATTTAATTTATAATATTTATTGATGTCTTCTTCGAACCAATAAAAAAATTATTTAATATATAATATTTATAATATCTAATGACTGTAATGTCATAAATATAAAATAAGAATTATACCTGTAATATTATTATTATTATTATTATTATTTTCAGAGTATACAATTTAATGTAACAGTAAGAAATATCATAAATTTACCATGAAATTATTGAAACACAAGTTATGTAACATGTGAATTTTAGGATGATTTCCTTTCATTTTTTGCTACTATTGCAAATATCAAACTCAACTACAAGAACTATTCTATTGATCACCTTTCTAGAATTATGATTATCATGATCATTTCAAGACTAAAGTCAGCTCTATCTTTTAGGTAAATCTCAATCATAAATAACTGATTTCCAATTATGATGTTTTATGGAAGTTACTTGAGCTCGAGGTTCTAGAGAAGCTCAAATAATAATATGTTTTTTTTT
This sequence comes from Sphenostylis stenocarpa, assembly GCA_963425845.1. Classification (NCBI taxonomy): domain Eukaryota; kingdom Viridiplantae; phylum Streptophyta; class Magnoliopsida; order Fabales; family Fabaceae; genus Sphenostylis; species Sphenostylis stenocarpa. The sequence goes on along the minus strand of OY731401.1, from coordinate 4,952,658 downwards.
TTGTCTTTATACATTTTTCATAAATCTGTTTTTGATCCTTAAATTTTTTAAAAGAGTTTGAATAGACTTAAAATCCTTATAAAAAATTAAATAAGTAAATCAAAACTTATTAAAACAATTAAATTTTTAACAAACGGTACCAATATTTAAAAAAAATTATAATTTTTTTAGTTAAATTGGTAATTTAAACTATTAAATTTAATTATTTAAAAATTATTGTAAATTTATTCTTAAAACAGTAAAAAATGTTACAAATTCTTTTTCTTGGAAAGTAACATAGTTGTGGTTAAGTAATTAAATGCATATTTACTAATTTTTATTAATTAAAAAACTGTTATAAATATTTTTTTGTTTTTATTAAATGATTATTTTTCTTCTAATAAAAATATTAGTATTAAATTAAAAATTATAAATATTTATTATTAATATAAAATAAAAAATCCCCTAAACCATGATGATTATATTAATTATATTTTAATTGGATATATAATTTTTTATATATTATTATTATTATTCTATACAAATCACACTTTAAATTTATTTATTTTATTTATTAATATTATATATACTAACATAAATAAATATGTTAAAGACGTGTTTATATTTTTTACATAATATATATATATATATATATATATATATATATATATATATATATATATATATATATATATATATATATATATATAATCTGAAAGATAACTAGGACACGTAGCTCAAATTTGGCGGTTGAGGAGCGTCTCCTTCGTTTCATTTCCCCCTACTTTTTTTTGTTTGTTTGCGTCTGTTCGTGTTTGTTGCTGAGAAACGAAGAGAGAGCGAAGCACTTAACCAAAACTGCGTTTGCGATGCAAGGTGGAGCCACTGTCTGCTCCGGCCACCGGTTTTTTTGCCTTGTTGTGCCGCATTCAATTCATCCCCGACTCAACAACTCGACTCGGTTGTCGCGACCCATTCCGGTTCAGTTCAGATCCATATTTGCGTCGAATGGCGATACCAAGCGGTTCGGATCCAAGCCGAATCTCATTCCCAGAGCTGTTGATTCTTCCACCGCTCAACCTTCCGTGGTTTCCGACGATGGCTTGTCCGTTTCTAAGGTTGGTCATTTTGTTCCTCGCGCGAATAAGTTAAGAATGTAACATCTTGATTGTAAAGTTTGTAAGTACAGGTAACAACAGCCTAATAACATGTGGCTCAATAAGTTTGGTGTAATTATTAGGATAGACTATATACTAGCTTAAAATTGGGTTTGAGTTTTTCTCGACTCCACAAAACTAGTTCATGGAACGACAGTAACCTTATATATACTATTTTTGACCAAATTATTATTTAATAAGGACCATATATATATATATATATATATATATATATATATATATATATATATATATATATATATATATATATATATGTCTACAAACAATTTTCAGTTGTTGATGATAATTTAAGGAAATAATTTACAATTTACATTAAAGCAAAGTCATCTTATTATTTATTTCTTCTTAATTGTATAAACAACTTACTCATTCTGGGAATGTTTAAAAGAACTTATAAATATAGGCAACGGCATCAACTATTTTCTCCTCTTTAGGATAAATTATCAAAATAACTTAAACTTGTAACTAAACAATGTAACCTTATTTCCTCTTCCATTATAGAAATATTTTGTGCGTAAGTGCTTACTTACATGATAAGTACTTATTTAATAATCACTTAATTAAGTTGTCTATTCAAATACACCCGGGAAATGCCAAAATTGAGATTTTTTTTTCCTGTTACAACAAGTAATTGCAAAAACGTTGTGTTATTTTTACTTCCTTTCCTATTTTTAAAGATTTATATGTACGTAAAAGTAAGTAAGAAACTCTAAACCATGTGACATTGTTGTATATAGGTGTTAAAAACAAGAAATGACAATAAACAAAAGATTTCATCAAGCCAAATAGCATAAATATTTTTAGCCATGGCAATAAACAAAAGATTTCATCAAACCAAATCGTATAAATATTTTTTCCCATTGTGGACAAGGATTATGGGGTGCTCTAGTTACATTAGAAGTTTTTATCTACTTTATCTAAAAATCTTCTCTTGTTTGTCTAACAATGCTAGACACTTTCCAGATGCATAATAAGTGAAATATACTTTATCTTGAGGGTACAAATACAACTAGTGCTGAATAGTTCACGAGATAAGTGCGGATTTCAGTATCTTGTGCTTTACCTTTTACATATTAGTCTTTTGTGAAGCATTCAGCGGTAGTTTTTTCTTAGATAAGTAAAACAAGAAATATGGGTGATGTATACTATGGTGTGAATGGATTTACACTAATTGAAACTGTGATCTTTTCCTAGCTGTCTCATGACAAACTATATATGGCAGTGAATTTGGTGGTTTGTCTGTAGGGAACTCTTGTTTATTGTTTCAAGTTCTGGATCATGTCACTCACCTCAAGTTGCTCATTCACTGCTTTATGTGATAATTCTTACTAGCACAGCTTAAAATTTTATTACTGGTTGTTGGGTAGGGTTATTTATTCTCAGGATATTGTTTAATTGTTGCAGGTTTCTTTTGGTGTGATTGGTCTAGGTGTTGGACTCTCACTCTTGTCGTGAGTTTTATTTAGTTTTTCACTCACTTCATTGATTTCATACAATACATGAAGTTATTTGTTTCTTATGCTGGTCATTTTGTTATTTGCAGCTATGGTTTTGGGGCATATTTTAATCTTGTCCCTGGATCTGAATGGTCAGCTTTGATGCTAACATATGGCTTTCCTCTTGCAATTATTGGAATGGCACTCAAGGTGAAGAAAGTTTTACGAATGTGAATAAACTTACAAGATGAATGTCCTCATGTTAGGAGTTCCTCTTCCTAACTTTTATGCCACTGCTTCATAGTTCTATTTGCATATTTGCGTGTCAGTGGATGCTCCTGCGAGTCATACACTCTTCATATTCTTCATTTTTCATCATTAGCCATCTCTATTGCAGTATGCAGAACTCAAGCCAGTCCCATGCCTCACATATTCAGATGCTCAAAGCTTGCGGGAAAAATGTGCAACTACAATTCTTAAACAGGTGATAAATTGTAGATTCATACTTACAGCCCGACTAGGTATCAAATCCATGATGCCTAGCACTTTTCTTTTAAACCACTTATCTAATAGCAATTAAGATTAGTTAATGAAAGGAAGCACACCATGTCTTGTCAGGTTCATTTATATGAACAGTTAAAATTATCAATTATGGTATTTTTTCTTTTTGTAGTTGCGTAGGTGGAATAGCCATTTTCAATGTAAAATTCATAATCTCTACAATTTATTTGGTTGGCATGCACAAGTCAAGTCATCTTATGGCCATTAAGCTGGCATAAATAAAGTGTGGATTAATTTGATGTTGCAAGATTTTTAACCAGATTAAGTCATTTACTAATTGATCCAATTAGGTTGATTTTATTCTGGACTTGGGTTGACCATCCAAACGCTGTAGGACAGAATACATTTTGAGAAATGTTCATGGATCATGTAAAAATTGCCAATGACTTGTAGCTTTAGTATGTCTACTACTAAAATTAGTTTATTTAAGAAAATAGTCACTTTTAAGAATTCAAAATTAATCCATTTTCAATATTTTTATTTTCTTATTAGATTCAATCTTTCCTCTAAGGACTCGTATCTAGTAAATACTAGTCTGCCTAACCTAGTTGGTTTTGAATAGAAACTTATTAAGTGACCATCTTGTGCTTTCACAGGTGAAGAGTGATGTCACCAGGTATCGCTATGGAGATGAGCAACATTTGGATGAGGCATTGAAACGGATATTTCAGTATGGCCAAGTATGTTATCAGAATTAATGAATTATATTTGGTACATTTTTTTTTTCTGTATATTATCTATTTCAACATTTTCTTATTTTGAGAATTAAATGAAACATTAAAGTTACATTTTTCCTGTTCTCTACTTGTGCGTTTGAATTGAGAACCCACTTCCAAGCCTTATTGGGAAAAATTCAAGTCCCACATAATTAAGAGAAAAGAAAACATTGTATTGAATAGCCAATTTTTTACAAGTAATGAGCATCTGTTCTCAACGACTATATATAGATTACAAAGGTGCATCTAACTGGTGAAATCAGGTATAGCAACTAACTAACTACACTCAATGACAGTTGTTACTGTCAAACAGAAAACAGAAAAGGATAGTTATAACTGTTAGAATTATTATTAGGTAGTGGTTAGTGGTTAGTGGTTGGTGGTTATTGTTTTAAATGCTGTAATCCTATATATATATATATATATATATATATATATATATATATATATATATATATATATATATATATATATATATATATATATATATATATATATGAGATCATAGAGTGGAGTTAACCATCCCACTGACTTATAAATCTTCTTTTAACTCTCTTAACTTGATATCAGAGCCAAAGCCTACCATCTTTTCGATTGTTGTCTTAGGCCAAAAGTTGCCTTTTGTTGGGTCAAAAGTACCCTTTGCCTGGTCCGACAGTTTTCGTTGGAGGGAGCATGTTGAAAGTTTCACATCGCCTACCTTATGTTGTTTGGTATGATTTAAATACATGTTAGGTTATTCCATATATTGTCAATTGATTTTATGTTGGAATTTTAATATGATATCAGAGCGGATTTTGCATAAACTGATTGACAACTCCAACGGAAAAAGAAGTTATTCATTCACATCCTCCTTCAAACTCAAGGTGGGTAAGAAACCATAGGAAGTTCACCTATATTGAATTTGATTAGGAGAAACTAGAGCCGAGTAGGAGACAAAGGCTTGGTGAGAAGATTAGCCCACTAATCAATACCTCGAATATGATGAACAACAATTTGCTTAGCCAGGATCTTTTCTTGAACAAAAAATAGATCAAGTTCCATACGTTTAGTTTGTGTGTATGAAGAATAGGATTGTGAGGTAGATGTACAACACTGACGTTATCAAAAAGGATTAAGGGAGTGTGATAGGAACAACCAAGTCTTTAGGTAGAGTTTGAAAATCCACAAAATTTATGTAGTAGCAGTGTCAAGGCTTCTGTATTCAGATTCAATACTGGAGTGCTACAACTGTTTTGTTTTCTAGACTGCCATGAGACTAGGTTAGGACCCAAACAGATTGCAGTATCAGAAGTAGATCTCCTATCATTTGGATCTGCTGCCAAATCTGCGTCACAGAAAGCATGAATGGCTAAAGAAAGATTAGGAATAGCTGGAGATAGACGTAGATCACAGTGAAGAGAACCCCTGAGAAACCTTAGAATCGTCTTGACAGCAACCCAGTGAGATTCAAGAGGAGTGGCCATAGATTGACCTACTTTGTTAATAGAGAAGCTTATTCTAGGTCTGATAATTGTAACATACTGACGAGCACCTATGGATTGTACAACGATGAACCCGAGTGAATATCAGCACCAGATTTTGATAGCTTGCAACCTCACACCATAGGAGTAGAGATAGGTTTACAGTCAGTCATATTTGTCTGGAGAGAAGATCCTTGATGTATTTTGGATTGTATCAAAAGTACGAAACTATTGTTTAGAGAGCAAACCTCAATTCCATAAAAGAATTAAGAGGTCCAAGTTGTTTGAGAGAAAAAATTGAAAATAATCAAAGTTCCACTTGTAGGTCAAAGCTAGTGTAAGGATAATGCAAATGGTGAGAGGTTTTACAACCGTGAGAGGGTTTCACTAAAATCAAAATTAGGTTACTGATTGAAGCCCTTGGCAACAAAACAAGTGTTGCCTTGTACTTTTCTTTTACTCTCTAAAAACCCATTTGCAACCAATCCTTCGAGGAGGGAGAGAAGCAAGAGACCAAGTATTATTGCGTTGAAGAGCCAAAATCTCAGCAGCTCATTTAGGATGTTGCAAGTACACTTTAGTTCTCTTTGGTTCTACAAGTGTGAGAAGAGTAGGATGGACACGAGTCTTAAAAATACCATCTTTAGAATGTTTTTGCATGGGCTGAATAGTTGTGGATCTAGGTGAGCAAGAGACATTTGATGAGGAGGCAATAGACAGATTAGGTACAGGGTTAGGTTATTGGAATTGGAAACAGTGACAAATGGGAACGCTGAGGTAAATGGTGAGGGTTATGCCACAATAGGAATAGAAGAGGTGGGCAAACTAACACTGGACTGAGGTCAGAGCAATTAAAGATTTGGAAATTTGGTTTCATTAAAATTAACATCTTTGATAAATTCTACATGAGGGAGAGAGACATTTGTAATCTTTACGAGAGGTGGAATATCCAAGAAACAAGCACTAATTAGATTCAAAATCAAGTTATTGTGAGATATAGGGAGGAAGATATGGAAAACAAGCACAACCAAAAACTTTGAAAAGAGAGTAATCAGGAGACACTTTAAACAATTTAGTGTGAGGAACTTCAAAGTTAATGGCAACGGATAGAAGTCTATTTATGAAATATGGAGCAGTAAAAACAGCATGATTCCCAAAAGAATGGGGAAGAGATGCTTGACTAAGGAGAGAGACCTAAGTCAACGACAATGCTTATGTTCAATCCATCTATTTTGATGATGTGTGTGAGGACAAAAGACACAATTTATTATATCTGATTCATTAGGGTAATTGGTGAAAGGACAAAACTCGGCACCCCAGTCAATTTGAATAGCTTTAGTGGATGAATAAAATTGCAATTCAGCCATTGATTTGAGCATGGAAAGAGTCTCTTATTTTTTCTTAAGTAAATCTATGTAAAAATCAAGAAAGGGTATCAACAAAAGATATCTAGTAAGAAAAATATTTTTTTTGAAGGACTAAAAGAGGGTCACTGAACACCAATTCCAAAGGTGAATTATCTATTATGGTAGAGGAATGAAGAGGTAAGTAACACTGGGCTTTACCCATGCAACAAGCTAAACAAAAAGGAATAGAATTTTTATTAGGAAATGAAATATTACAGATTTGTAAGATCAAATGCATTACATGAGAGCCTGGATGACGAAGCCTACAATACCAAGTAAGAACAATAATTTGCACAATGCAATTACACAAAGAAAGAGCAGAAGTTGTATTTGTATAACAAACAACAGAAGAAGAAAAGATTGAGTCTTGAGTGGGAGACACAAACTATAGTTTTGGAAATTTATGTAGTCATTGTTTTGACAAAACAAGAATCAGAATGAAACTCAAAATAGACAACATTACAATGGTCAAATTTACTAACACTGATAAGGTTCTTTGAAATAACAGGAACATGTAAAAGATTACGAAGAACAAGACTAATTTTAGAATTATGACGAGAGGTAAAATATGTATAGCTAGAAGAGTGATTGGGGATACCTTGACCATTTCCTATGAAGATCTAATTTATACCTTCAAAGGGAGTGGTTTGTTGAATGTTCTTAGAGCTGTTTGTTACACATGGTAAGAAGCTCTTGAATCATGGAACCAATTTACACAAGGAGAAATTTGTGTTAGCAACCATAGTTTGTGGTTGTTGTGGTCAACCAAATTGTTGTGATGAAGCACATTGTGTAGAAAACTGATTCTAATGTTGTGAAGGTTGGGTCCATTGTGGTAAATATATTGATTCCAGGTTGGTCCTGTAGATTGGAACCATGGAGAAGATTGTATCGTAACAGGCGTTTGGGGCTGATAATTCTAATTAAATTGATGATAAGATGTAAAGGTATTATGACCAATTTTTATGCAAATTTGACATTGAACTGAGTTATGATCTCCACAATTGTGACCACGACTACATTGTCGACCTTGTTCTCAACCAAAGCCACGAAAGTCATTGTAATTTGAGTTAATTGAATTAGAATTCTGATCATAAATAGCCTGAGCGAGGTTAATTGAAGATGAAAACATTTAAGTAACCCTTCTAGAATTGCATCCATGTGCTCACGTGGTGTGATAAAATCACTAATTAATGATAAAGTGTCTGAAGTGCTTCAATTCGAAGCAAAAATTCAACAGCAGGTGTCAACCTTGGTAGCAAGTCTTGTTTCACAGTGATGCTAGCATATCAAGCTTTTATTTAAAATATATAGATACATACATACATATATATATATATATATATATATATAATTTTACTTTTAGTAATATCCAAGAAGTATGTTTTCAATTTGGATTTGCAGAATGCTATTATATATTATGTTTTATGAATTTTTATAATATTTAGATTGAGTCTTTTCTTATATATTTTGGAATAATTGTATCACATAAATACATACTGTATTTGATACATTTATCATATTTGTGCCTCGAATAAGCCCTTATATAGCATGTGGGATTTAATCTTTCTTCTTCTGCAACGTGTAATATGTTGTTCAGTTCCAAGACATCATTTTATCTGCCTTTTGTTTCAGGGAGGAGGAATACCGAGGAGAAGTGCTCCTGTTCTACAATTAATTCGTGAAGAAGTATGCTTGTCAATTTAACATTTATTATTCACCAATTAGTGCTATTATTTAAGTCTCATTATGAACCTTTTTATTCATATTACTTGCTACATCATTTGCAAATACAGGAAAAGTAGCATATATCTTACTTCAAAAGAAAAATTTGTAGACCGTGTAAATTTATAGTAGTAGCTCATGTCTCTTCTCTCACAGATACACTATCGTTTACCCTCTCTCTATATTATGAACTGCTTTAAATACAGTATGTTTCCTAATTTTCTAAATCTATTACTATTTATCCAATTTAAAGTTTCATTTTCATGTTGTTTTGTCTTCCTTGGCTTCATTTGTTCTATCATTCCATTAGTATGTCATGGAGTCTTGTCGCATCTTAAGCCTTTTAACCTCTATCTTTATTCCCCTACCCACCTTGCTACCTCAACACTCTGACTACCCTTTTATAAGATTCATTTTGATTAAACTCAAGCACCCATTTTGTCTTTTGAGCATCATGAGATTCAACTAAATTTCTTGTGTTGTCTCAGTACTTTTGTTGGTTCAGAGTATAAAAGCTACTCGTATTTGATTAGTTCACTTAAACCCATAGACAATAAGACAAAATAGGACATGTTGAAATCTTTTTATTTCTACAAATTTGGTGCCTGTGGCATCTTTTCATCAACCATTCCATCTTTTATAGAACGTATTTATTATTTTAACTGTTTGAAGAAATTTCTATTGAAGCCTTTCTGTGAATCAGTACTGCCAATAATCAAGGTCTAGTCTCCAGCAGTTATTCTTGGTTCCAATTGAGTCCCATCAATATTGTCTTTTATTTTAAGTAGAATGGCCTACGTAAGCCATTGTGGTTGCTCAAGCTTTTGTCGTTAGTACAAAAACCTTCTATATATATATAAGGGATTCCATAAGCCATCTTAGTTGCTCAAGCTTGTGGTAATATTCTTCACGCAACATTATGTATTGATCTGAGATTCTAACAAGCAAATTAGTTAGAGGATCATTTTTGTTGATTAGACCCTTGAGATTCCCTTATTAATCCTATTTGTAATGTGGTTATATTTTAGGTCACACAAGATAGTAAATACTGTTTGGTTTTGGTTTTTGAGGCCAAGGCTCTGCAGTTGTCAGATTTTGAACAAAGACAGGTAATTCAGCTTTGCTTCCCGGAGCATATATTTTTTAATTATATAAATTTTGTATTCATTTTCTCGCATTATCGTGAAGATGATGGGACTCTTTGGATCTTGGAGTACACAAGTGCTAGAAATTAGATAACTTGTGCTGTCTTTTACTTGTAATGTATTTGAAAGGGAGTGGAGGGGAGTTTAAAGGAATTCAGATAAGAGAAAATCAGAATAGAAGAATCAAAGAACAGAAATGCCAAAACCTAAGTCCTCACTTCACAAACTTAATTTGACATATTTGGGTTTTAGAATGATACTTGTAGGGGTGTCAAAGTGAGCCAACCCGGCTCACACGGGTTGGCTCACCACGGGTTGAGCTGAAAATAGATGAGCTCAACCCGGCTCACTTTTTGGTGAGCCAGAAATTTTACAACCCGGCTCAACCCACCACGGGTTGGTGGGTTAGGTGGGTTGGCTCACTAACCCATATTATTTTTAAATAATATAAATATAATATATATATATATATATATATATATATATATATATATTTCCAAACTTCGGATGTAGAAACTTTTGTTTTTTTCCTTTTTTTCTCAACATCGGTATCTTCATTATTAACTGAAATTGGCTCATTGGGTTTTTCATTAACAATAAAATCATCACCAACACAATTCACATTGACACTTTGATGCATTGTTTCGATTCCATACTCGTAAATTAATTTGAAAGAAAGAAGTCAAAAATTCATATATTAAAGAGATATACGTATAAATCAATAATAAACAACAAATAATGTATAGATGCTACGAGTGGGTACGGTGATGTAGTGATACGATGAAGATGAACATATGATAAGATAGTGCAGCGACAAACGTAGTGTTGTCGATAGGGTTTGACTTGTTGTGGCGAAGCGACAATATAGGATAGAGATGAGGCAGGATAACATTTAGGGTTATCGAAGTATTATAATTGTTTTTAAAATTTAAAATATAATTATTAATTAAGGTTAATATATATTATAATTATTTTTAAAATTTAAAATTAATGGTGGGTTACCCACCATAACCCGGCTCGAATCCGTTTAACCCGTGGGTTAAGTGAGCCGGGTTCATTTTTAGCCCATAATTGGTAGAAATAAAAAAATCCAACCCAACCCGGCTCGAACCCGTGGTGAGCCGGGTTGGCTCACGGGTTAGAACCCATATTGACACCCCTAGATACTTGTAATATTTTGGGAGCAGGTTTGGGTTATATTTCAGCTTATCTACTCAGAGTGGTGTCCTATATTCTCTTAAAGTTTGTTTTTAATAAATACTAAATAGGAGACTTATTATTTAATGGACAACATTCTGCATATATTGATATTCTTTGTTTCGTAATATTAATACATACTATATAATATACATTAACTTTTTGTTTTATATTTCTTTTAACTCAACGAAGCTGTACATAATATTAATTTTGAAATATAATGTCAACAAATTAAGTTGATCCTGTCTGTTCCATCTATCATCGGGCTAAGTTCAAATAAGTCAACTTGTCAAAAGTTTTCTTTGTGTAGTGGATAAGATAATCCGACCCCAACCTGAGATATCCAAAACTTGCTCAGTAACATCCGGACAAGTTGGTAATGTTGGGGTAAACCAGAAGAATTAGGAAAGACATATAATGTTAGTTAGGTAAACATCCTATTGTTAGAAGAATAATTATGAACCCTGTAGCCCATTTGCATGCGATGGTGAAGAGAGGACCCATTTGATTAAAAAAAAAAAAAAATCAACTCCTTGGGGGTTATGCCTATGCCCAAGAGATAAAATGCACTCTTCATAACAAGTTATCCCTAGGCTACTGCTGCTTTGGAATTTAATTAATCTAATTCTTATTCACTGCAATTCTTAAATCCTCTGGGTTTTTAATATCAAAAGATTTCGGTGCTAACTATTTCTCAATCTTCAATTGTGTTTAGGCCAAATTTGCTTCATTCTTTGGGCCAGGAATTACAGCTGAAATTGGTGAGTCTGAAATTTGAAACTCAGCTTGTGTGCTAAATTGCTGATACTTATAATAAGTCTCTTATTGAGACTATAGTGTGCTAATATTTAAAATTACTAAACTTCTTGTGTGCTTATATTCATTTGGTCCCTACGGTAGTGGTTCCGTTTTAAGTTTTAGTCCCTACATATGCATAGAAGTTAGGTTTTGATCCTTGTAGTGTAAAACTGCTATAAATTTTTCTGACTAAGAAACTTGCTGCAGAAAGTTTCCATGTTTTCTACTAGTTTTATACCTATCAGAACATTTTGTAAGTGGGCTGGTAGCAGCAGCATTTGATGGTGGTAACAATAGGAACCAAAACTTCTATTCATGTGTAGGGACCAAAACGTGCAATTTTCTTGTATAAAGACGAAAGCTAAAAATGAGGATAACTATAGAAAGTAAGTGAACAGTTTAATAAGTGCAAATAAGTGAGAGAGAATATGTAGAAAGTAGTGAATGCATTCTGACATTAATTGGGTGCAGGTAAGGGCGAACAAGACTTATTTGAGGTTAGGCTTATCTCCAATATAGACCCCAATGCTTCCCCTTCATGAAGTTCTGGACCGTATCATCCTCTTCCATGTGGCATGATTTAGTAAAAATATTATGTTAAAAAATACGGAGTTATTATTGTATCAACTGTAAATTTTGACATATATTAAAAGAAAAAAAGAAACAGCAATTTAAAAGTGCCTAGCCTGTGCATATCACATTATTTATGCTATTTACGTTTTGATATAAAGAAATTATAGAAGGTTGAAAGTTGTTTGAAACATGGCATGTCAAATTGTAAAGATAATGTAAAATGTCATTACACCTGCACTTTCTTAGGCTCCATCTTTTGATCCTACAGTTAACTTTGTTCTGGGTCATTCTTCCTGCACCTTCCTACCTTCCTTTGTATTCCTATATTTATTTAAAATAACAATAATGCATTTGATAATAAAGTGAATCTGAAGCTATTTTGCCATAAGGACAATGGTCACGGTTGCAGGAAGTAATAACCGTATAATTTGATAATAAAGTATCGAATCCAAATTACTCAGTCACTTGGTTCAACCTAATGAAGTGGGATATACAACAAAGGTTTTCCTCTTTATTCTTTTGCGAAAATGAGCTCTCAATTCCCAAAATTTTATTTTATATTTGTTAATATATATATATATATATATATATATATATATATATATATATATATATTATTATTAACAAAGATGTCATGTTAATATTACACCAGACATCAATATTTTACAAAGTTGGTGACAGAAACAACATTAACTCATTTTAAAAAAGAAGTTAAATTAATAATAAAAATAATAAAGGGGTGAAATAGAAAAAAGTTGAAAAAATAATGAAAACCGAAAATTCTATTGAACTTTTTTTTTCTTATTTTTATCTTGGAGAAACTATTTTGCATATGTTTGTCCAAAGAAATCCTCGTTAGTTACCAATATTTTTTTCGTTTTCGTTTTAATTAAAAAAAAATCATTTTAGTTTTTATTCGTTTCCTGTTTTCAAATATCTATACAAAAATACTAAATTTATATATATTTTTTATATCAAATATTTGAAAATAGGAAATACAATGTTGTGATTATTTACAATTAAAAAGTGAAAGTATTTAGGTAAACTAGATTTGAGAATGTAAGTGTATATAAATTAAGTGGGAGAATGTGCAGTCAACTAAGAGTCAAACACTTCATTTGTATTTTCCCTGCTAAGAAAGAAGCATAAAATTAGAAAATATGTCATCCAGGAAATAAATTATTGTATTAAATATTTTCCTTTTATTAGTTAAAAGAATAAGCATAGAATGACATTGGTATACAATAAGTATTTTGTTTGATAAGCAACTATTTCCTAACCTAATATTTACCAATGCTATGCTATACTATTGAGACTAACAATAAAAAGCCAAATTAGTGTGAAAACTAAAAATAGAAGTCTGGAGAAGACTTTATTTGGTATCCATATCCTGTTTAGTATCGGTTTTGGTCCTTTTAAAATCAATGAAAGCATCAGTAAAAGAGCTCCTAATATGCTGGCACATACGCATTAGATCTTGACATCCATCTTTCATCACCTCTTTTGCTGGATCCCCTGCACAAGCATATTGAAGAGAAAACTACATGGTCAGATTATATTGCATATTAGAAATAATTTTTATGCAAATATCTGGTTCAGATAGGTACTTTTGAATGTTCCAACTTTCACACTTATGGAATTGAATGATGAGCTAGAGTCTCATAGAACAAACGAAAAAGTAACTTCATAAATTTATTATTTTAAGATTTTGAATTGAAAATTGAATTATATTTTCATATATTGGTATATTATCTTATGTCCCATCCAATAAGTGAACACTGAAATAATGTTGTCTTCTTAAAAAAAATTCAATTAAGTCGATGATTTGTTTAATAATCGGTTTAGTCAAATATAAAATGGGTAAATGAGTTTAAAAAGAGTATTTCATTGTGTAAAGACTCATATTGAGAATGTTAAAGTTCAAGTGAGTAGAATTTGAAATTGAATAAAACGAGAAAGTTAAATAACTAAATATTATTGAGATCTCATTAAAAAAAAGATATTTAAAATTATATTTTTATATATTATATATATTTTTGTATATTATATAGATGATTCAATCCCTAAGAATCATGATTCAGAATTTGTTTATCTTTCCCGAAGAAAGAAGCTAAACATAATCATGACAAAGATATAAACCTATTATCTTATGATTTTGCTTTTGTGTCCCACCCATGAATACCGGATAAAATTGTCCCCCTCGTAAAAAAACCAACACTGACAGTACAATTTCCCTATAGTATTTATAGATGCATTACCCAAACCCTTTAATGTCCATAAAAAATCTTAATTTCAAGAAAATAACGTAAGGATAAATATTTTAGTATCGTCAGATCCAGGGATAGAAGTAAATATCTATTAATATAGATCATTGCATATTATTTACTATTCAGATAAATATTGTTTAGTCAAATGCTCCAAGAAACATTCTAAGATCATAGTGCTTTCTTTTCCATGTTCAAGTTGTGTTGTGTTGAGGTTCTAACGAAAGTTTTGCTGAGGTTCTCAATAGTTATTGCTAGGTGCAAGAAACTCATCTTCCTAAACCATGTAAAAAAGGTATTGCGGTTATCAAAGTTCCTGAGGAGGATTATCAAGCAAGTTTGGCTAGATGCATGGCAAAGTAATTCTTTCAAAATATGAGAAGGTTTTAACAACTGAGGAATGAAAGAGTAAGCCTGCGAGTCTTTGGAATATAATCAAGAAATCGTCTATCATTTTTCTTGGAAGAGGTTTTTTCAAATTTTCTTTTGAATCAGCGGATGAATTAAGAAATATCTTGGTAGTGGGGTCTTGGTTGGAATCTCAAGCAAGGTTACTTGAGGTTATTCCTATGCTCCCAGAATTTTAACACCGAGACCAAAAAGGATAACTCATGCACAAGGATGGGTAAAAATAATAGATTTTCATCTAGAGTTTTGGAGGCCAAGAGTTTTGTATGCACTAGGTGGAAGAATAGGGTACCAATTTTATAAAATGAAGCTACTCTCCGAAATCTTTTAGCTACTTTGCTAGAACCTTGGTAAGAATTGACTTAAATGAGCAACTTCTTGATCAAATTGTAGTGTAAAGGGAAGGATATGTAATTTTTTGTTGAGCTGCGGTATGGAAAATTGTCTGCATTTTGTGATCATTGTCAAACCAGAGGACATGATCCAGGAAGTGCTGAAGATTAGCAATTAAAGATAACAGGATTAATCTACTCATGAAAGAGAAAAAGACGGTTAAAACCGGCGGAAAAATTCAATATTCACTTGGAATTCAGGGAAAGAGACTGTTAAAGAAAGGATACGTCAGAATAATGATCAGTTTATTTGTGATTAAATGGAACAAATCGTCTTTTGGAAATGTGAAAGAGCTCGACTTGGATTAGAGAAAATCAAAGAAATTTAGAGAGCATTGATGAGGATGGGGCGGATGAAGAATTGATTGATCAAGAGAAAGAGGCTTTGTTAGATTTGGAGAAAGCTTTGAAAACTCAGCAAGAGTTTTGGCGTGAAACGGAAAGAATAAATTGGAGTCTGAAAGGAGAACAAAACACAAGCTATTTTCAGAGAATAGTTAAATCTTAAGAAAGGAAATAGCTTTTATATGAAAAAGGGAGATAATATTCTAACTGATAGGCAGCAGGTGAAGAATCGTATTGTTTAAATTTATTGATATCTTTTTGCTTCTAAAAAGAGTTGTCAAAAGAATGATTTAATTCAACAATCTATTGCTAAAATGGTTCCAATCGGGAAAATGAAAGTTTGAGATACCTGATTTTAATAAAGTAAAGAATATTGTTTTTTTTTTCAAATCCTTATTCTGCTCGAGGTACAGATGGGTTTGGAGGCGGGTTTTGTCAAGTATTTTGGAATATTATTGGCCTTGACGCCTACAAAACAATGGTTAGTTTCTAATATTAAGGCTGGATTATTTTGTGGTCAAAATACCAAAGGAGAAAGGTGCAAACATAAATTATCAATTTAGACCAATTACATTGGCAAATTTCAAGTTCAATATTGTTTCCAAATTACTGGTGATAGATTGGCAAATGTGGCAGCATTGTTGCATACAACCAGAGGGGTTTCTTGAAAGGTAGGTTTACATGCATCCTAGGAAACCTGAAAGAATAGTACAACTTAAGAGGCTTCCTCCTCAAATTAACTAGCTCAGGTTCAATACTCGCATAAAGGAAGCATTCTATGCAGAGGCAACGGGAGTGATCAGGGCTTTGGAGATAGCTGCCAGAAAAGGATGTAATATCATATAGATAGAATGTGACTCTTCTCTTGCTATCAAGCTTTTAAAATTGTTAGTATTGTACCGTGGAGGTTGAGGAATAGATAGTCAAAAAAGCAAGAACGTAATCATTCCACGTATACTTAAGAAAGAAAATGAATGTGCAGACAGACTGCTAATTATGGGGTTAGTGTACATGGAGATTATCGGTGGAGAGCTTCCTAACTTTGTTAAACCTAGGTTCCAATTGCTTAGTTAAAGGTTTGTTAAACCCTCACTTTTTCTTGTACTTTATTATTTTTAATGGTTGTATGATGTGTTGTAGATGATCGTCACATATTGAAGTGTTATCCTAGATGGGATTGCAATATGCGTTGTGTTACTTTTGTACATGTAGTTTTATTGAAAAAAGTGATTAAAGTTAATTTGCTTCAAGAATTTTAGTATCAAGAAATCCTAAACATTGTAAGTTATCTAACAAAAGTAGCAAAAATATGGGTCCAGTTGGGATATATTAATTTGCAAAATAGACTATAAAATTCCTGGTTATATGCAAAGGCACTAGTGATTGTAAAAAATGGCACTCTAGTATAAGCGGAGATTGTTTCTAAGATAACCCGTGATCTTTTGATCATAAGACATCAACCAGGCTAGTACTCCACTTAAGACAGTATCAAAACAAAGATGGATTTGAAGCACATGGTTGTGGCAGAGATTTGTTAACAACATTAACATATGGTTCACTATGTTAAAACAATGGACAAGAAACTCAAGACACTTCACGTATTACCTGTTGTCTGGACTCTGATATTAACCTGAGTAACAGATGGATGAGGAATGCTATACCCACAAAATGTCACCCTTGGACTGCAGAACAATATTAACAACTTCAACGAATCAAGATATATTGAATTAAACCCACGTGATAAGAAAGAAGTGAGGCACAAAGAGAAACATGTAAAAGCTAAATAAAACATTGACATTAGTCCAAAAAAGAACCTTGTTTTTAATTTGTTTCTTGTTTTTAAAGATCTTAGAGACGGAAACAAGTTTTCAGTGTTTTTTGGAGAATCTTTGAAAACAATGTCACATTTTTGCAATTAAAATTGAAAGCAGGAAATAAAAGCACAAGTAAACACCCCTAAATTACTCGAAATAACGTCCTTATCACTACTAAATTGATATCAAACAAGAAAATGGCTCATTCCACAATCTTCTTCGTTTTGACATCAAAAGTTCATTCCAAAAAAAGACTCAAACGTAACTTACGAGCATGCAAATGGTTAATCAATTATGTCCCAAATAGAAGATAGTATGAAAACAAAATCAATAAGGATTATATGCATCGATATCTCAGCTCCTCTTCCTTTCCAAAGGATGCCAGGAAGAGAGTATAGATCTGTCAACCTATTGTTTCATCACAAGCATTAAGTTCTTTTCATGATCATTTCACACATAATCATAATGATTTTGGAGCATTATGTCTTACATAGGAGCAACTTTTGACTGCTCATCACAATGTTGCCCTAAATTTAGTGCAATGCACAGTTTATGGTTTTGCACGCATGTTATGCAGTGAAATGCATTTGAATGTTTATGGATGTATTCTTTGGCTCCTAAATTTGTAAAGGTACCTGGATCTACTACAGGCTCTGCACATGGCTTCTTCATGTGAGTTCATACTCGATATATGTGGCATGCACACCTAATAATGTTTCATTTGTAATCATAATTTTTTATTTTCGGAATATATCTCCTCGTCTTTGTACTTCCTTCTCTCTAAAAAAACGTTTGGTTCAATGATATAAGGTGTTCAACAGAATGGTTTAGGAACGCAGGGAATAATACCCAATAAAAGAACACAATCTTGATATTACATGTATGCATACACTGCAGGACAATAGCAGATAGAAGAACGTAATATAAACAAAATCATAGATAATCACATAAGAATAGTCACACTACTAACTCTTGATTTAAGGCGAATCTGACTGAATTTGCAAATGTGTGATCCTCATCCACCAGACAAAAAGTTGATTTGCTCTGATCAGAATATGATCCAATCTCCATCTCTGTCAGTCAATCTGAAACACAACATAGCATATTTTCAAGAACAACCTTAAAAAATAAGAGTCATTCGTACTCATAATAAAAATTGAAATCACAAATTAGTTTTCTTGTGCAAAAACTATAAAATCGCCTTTCAAATTTGTTCACAAAATAGCAACAACAATAACTCTGAAACTTCCACTAACAACCAGAAACCTCATATTAACCTGTTTTACAGTTGCACACAACCTAAGCAATAAAATTGCAGAACTGGCACATCCAATTACCAAAGTAAAGAATCAAAATCAGTAATGTTCGTTAAAAAAAATTCTTAAAACCTGTACCTTTGAGTACCCACATTATGAAGATATAAACTTTGATCATGTTCATCACTTAATCCAAATAAACTATAAATAAAACAAAAGCAAGCACACAAAAGCAAGTGTCGTGTGTGAGAGAGAAAGGCGAATTGGGAGAACCTTTAATCGAGGCAAAATCAAATTGAAGACAACTTAAGTACGATTTGATTGAAGTGAAAGAGATATATATAATATCACTTTCTGTGGTAAGTATGGATAAGGTTTATTGTGTTGTGATTAAAAATAAATTATGAAAAACCTTTTAAAAATATAAGATTATTGAAACTAAATTTGGATTCAATGTACATCTCATTACCTTTCTCTTTAGTTAAATATACAAATTTTTTAATATTTTTTGTTTTAAAAGAAATAAATTAAATATTTAATATTTAATATTTTTTATTTTAAAAGAAAGAAAAAAATATTTATAAAATTTCGGATCTGATAAAGAATGGCTTTATTTTTGTATATAGAATTTCATAATTCTTTCGTGCAAATTTTACAAAACTAAATATTTTAAAATGTTTTTAAATTGTTTTAATTTTTATGTAATTTTAGTATTAAAATTAGTTATCACGTGAATATAAGACTAATGATAGTAATAATTTTCAAAGTGATCAAAAATTGTAATCAACAAACAAATCTTAAACTTAAGATAAATGACTGTACATAAAAATTTTAACTAGCGAAATAATTTTAGGATTTAACATAATAACTACTAAAAGTATATAAATAAAAATTTTAAATATCAAACGGTCCAAGACTTAACATAATATTTAGTAATTTTCAAAACTTTTACATAAAATAAAAATTTTAAATATCAAGCATATCCAAGATTTTACATAATATCTAATAATTTTTAAAAAAATTTATATAAAATAAAAATTTTAAATTTCAAAAATTTGAGACTTAGTATGATATTTATAATTTTTTGAATTATTATATAAAATAAAACTTTTAAATATCAAATAAGTTCCAAACTTAACATAATATTTAGTCATTTTTAAAATTACTATAAAAAATATTTTAAATATCAAATTTAAGATTTAATATAATATTTAATAATTTCCATTAATAAACAAATTAATTAATTAAATATCAAACAAATTCAAAATTTAGCATATTATCTAATAATTTTTAAAATTTATAGATAAATAAAATATTAGTATAAAATAAATTTAAGATTTATCCTGATATTTATTTTTAAATAAGTAACGAATAGTTAAAAACAAATAAAAAAACAAAGCATATAACAGAACCTTGAGTAAGTAGAATTGATTATCATCAAAATTAATTATTAATATTAAACTATTTTTCAATACAAATTTATATCACAGCACAACATCAAACTAAAACATTACATCCGATATATATAATAAGATAATACTCAAAAGTTATAATTTTAATTAGTTTTTATATTTTTAAAATGTATAAAAAAATATTTTTAGATCATTATGTAGTATTTTTTTTAATTTATAGTTATATCTCTTTCTATAATAAAGAGTTCTACTTATCATTAAATAAATTATAAAATTTAAAATAAAAAGTTTAAATTAACTTAATGTAATAAATAATACCAATCTAAATCCTTCCCGTGTGCTCGCCAATCACAGTAATCTCCCATCAGCATTTTCATCCTTAAGCATAAGGATGTGGTTGGATTTAGATGAAATGATGGATTTGAGATAGTGAAGAAGAAGAGAAATAAAAATTAAAAGATTGTTTAGTTGTTACGAATCCAATTTTGTCTGTTTTTCATTGGGACTAATTCTTATTTGAATATCTTTATTCTATACTTTATCAAAATTTTATTTAATGGCTACGTCACAGCTATTTATAACGTGGGAGCGATATTTTGGCGTGATGTTTACGAATGGAAAATTCCTTAACTGCATTTCCTGAATACTACCAGTACCATTAGTGACAGCATTTGATGGATTGTGGATGGTTCCGCGCGTATCGCTATGAACTCCCGCGTCTCCTGCTGCCTCCACTGCGGCTGCGGCGGTCGTCGTCTAGTAGGTCGAGGCGCTCGGTGCTGATGGCGGCAGGGAGGCTGGAGATTGCGGCAAAGGGAGATGTAGAGAGGGAGCGTTTGGTTGATGGAGCTGTTGAAGAGGTTTATGGAAAAGAGATTGAGGAGATCAGAGAAAATTTTACAGCGGTGTTTGAAGCATCGCCGGCGCGGGTTACAAGCGATTACAACAGAAACGTTTTGCCTAACGAGAACTCAAAAGCAGCATAATTATTAAGAGAGTGAAGTGAGAAAAAATAAAACAAAGAAAAGGTTACCTAGGTGTGCCTGTTGTGTCTCCCTCCTCCCTTCTGCGCTTCCCTCGATCTTTCTATAATAATTGTTTAGGTTAAAAAGTAAGATATAGTGTGTACCTCTTAAATGGATTGGGCCCTTTAAAAAATATTATTAGTATTTTTATTTGTAGACTTATCAAAATAAAAATAAAATAAACTTATTTTTTTATTTTTTATTTTTAAATTTATCAAACGAAAGATTAAATATATTTTTGTAATAATAGGTTTTTATTTTCTCCATCTCTTATTTTTATTTTTTAATATTTAAACTTTTATTTATTAAAAAATAATTTTATATTACTTTTTAATATTTTCGAACATCTCTTTATACTTTTCACATGAAATTAAATATTGATAACAAAATTGTGTTCATTTTTTTTATCCTTAATCAAGATGAAAATATATTTAGGATATTTCGAAAAATGTACCATAATCAATTTTATAAATAATATATTTTAAAAAATATTTATAAATTTATTCATCATGTTTATTATTTATACACAAAATTTAATAATAGAACATTCAGTTTGTTAATTACTTAGTGTTGTTTTGTTTTTTCTTTTCTTTTCACACCATCATATTTTTTAATTAAAAAATATACTAAATTGAAATATGATATATTTGATCTTTTATTATTTAAAAAAAATATTTAAAATATCTAAACATATTTAAAATATCTAAAAATATTTACAATATCTAAAAATATTATAATTTAATATCTAATATTTAAAAAAATATTATATGATAAATTTTAGATATTATAAATACTATTATTATATTAAAATAATTAAACAAAATTAAATATTTATTTGAAAATAATTTTTTAATAAATACTTTTTTAAAATTATCTAAATAATTATCATAATTCAACTTAATTATAACTCGATTAAGTTATTAAATAAAAAATATATTTAACTTATAAATATTTAATATATTTTTATTAGATGAATAATTAATTTATTTTAATAAAATATTTTTAAATTAATTATTTATGTCATTGTAAATAAAATTATTGTTATCATTGTAATTTAAATAATTAATTGACCTTTTTTTATTTTAATGTTATTTTTAAAAAATTACGTTAATATATTAATTTTAGTATAGTAATTTTAATTAGAAAAAAAGAACAAAAATTAGGATAAAAATTTACATGTAAATAATAAACAAAATTAATTGATAAATAAAATTAAAAAAATTATTTAAATAATTTTTTGAAATATATATTTATAAAATTAATTTAGTGATACGATGTATACATCAAATTTAAATTCGTTAGTTAAATAACTAATTATTTTTAGGATTTGTTTAATGATAAATATATGTTTTAATATTTAAATAAATTAAAATAAATAAATAATTTTTTAAAATATATTATTTATAAAATTAATTTAGTGATACGATGTATACATCAAATTTAAATTCGTTAGTTAAATAACTAATTATTTTTAAGATTTATTTAACGATAAATATATGTTTTAATATTTAAATAAATCTTTTAAATATTTTTTCATTGTTTTATTGAAATTTTAGAATTTTAAAATATATATTTTTTTCATAAAATTAAGAATTAGGTGGAAACAAATTAGTTATTTATTTTTTATTTTAATTATTTAAAAACATCAAAAATATTTTTAATATTAATTATTCTTTTTCATGAAATTTTTATCTTTCACCTAAATTTTAATTAATTTACATGTGAAAATTAAAAACGTTCATTTTACAAAATATATGAAAAAGGATAATTTTCAAAAAGGAAATTATTATTGCATTGGGTAAGAAATTAGAAAAAATATTGTATTTCTTATTTATTTTAAAAGTCTTAAACGACACTTTAAATAAATAAATAAATAAAATTAGAGATAGTAATATTTATAAAATGTGGTATTTCTTTTTAAATTATAAAGCATATGAATATTATTTAGTCCTTTTTAAAAAAATGTTATTAAAATTTAATAAGATTAATTTTGTAAGTGTAATAAAATTGACTTCATTAATTTTGATTATAAATTTTATTATAGATCAAATAAAACCATTAATATTAGTTTGATAATAATTTTACCCTAAATTCGATTAAAAGTGGTCATGTATTATTTGAAATAAAAATGAGAAATTTGAATGAAAATTTTATTAATAACTGAAATAAATTAAATTAAATAAATAAATAATGAGACTAAAAAGTGATTAAAACTTTTTATTTAGAAAAAATTAAAGTTTAAAGATAAATAAAAATAAAGCAATATTTAACTTAAATTTTTTTAAAAAAGACACTTAAACTTATTCTATCATATATCATCTCATCTAAATTTTTTTCTTTCCTAAACCAATCATTTTAAGTAATGTCAATCTTTAATAAATATACGATTTTTATAAAACTTTGACCTAATTAAAATTTTGATCATATAATTTTAGTTCCTTAAATTTTAACTATATATTATGAATAATTAAAATTAAGACACCAAATTTACGAAAACAACTAAGGAACTAAAATAACGTATAACTGAAGATTAAGAGACTAAAATTGTGAAAAAGCAAAATTATGAATTTTATATAATATAGAAACCAAATACACTACAATTAAATCTAAAACTTTATTAAAGTCTTGTAAGAAAAACAAAAACAAAAAAAAGGTGCATCGTGAAGCCCTAGCATTCAAACTTTCACGTAATAACATGAAAAATGTACCACTCTCTCTCTCACACACTCACACACCAATGCCATTGTTCTAAACATTTCCATTTCTAGCCATATTTAACAAGCTCTGCAAAATTTCTGAAAAGAGTAAATGAAAGAGAGAGAGAGAGAGAGTTTCCAAAGAGAACAACAACATGCATGCATGAGTCTCTCTCTCTCTCACTCCATGGTTGTAGAGCAATAGCCATTTTTTACCATTTTTCCACTCTTACTCTAGCAAACTTTGAAGTGAGTGAAAAACATGGTATCCTTTTTTTGCCTCTCTTTCTCTCTCTCACTTTTCTTCCTTATCCATGAAAAGCACCCTCCACCTTGCATGCAAACTTTCTCTTCTTCATCTCTCTTCACATTCACTCTTTCCTTTGTTGTGTCCCATGTTGTTGTTGCCTTTTTATCCCTCTTCACTTCCACCTGCATGCACATGCATTTGTTCCTCACATCAATGTCAATGTTTGCTACCTCTGTACCTTCCGATTCCATCAATCATTTTTATTTTGGAATGTTATTACATTATAGGAAATGTTAATCCATTATGCAACTTAAATATTCCTTCATTAATCATAATCAAAGTTATATATATATATATATATATATATATATATATATATATATATATATATATATAATCATAATCTAAGTTTCAGTAAGAATAAGAAAAATATATAAAAAAGTCAACGTCATTAAAAATAGATAATCAGTTATTTAAATTCAACTCATATTTCATTAATATTATCGCTTCGATAAATCTCCTCTAAGGTTCCAATAGTACAACATTTTCAATTTCATTTTATTTTATAAAACATGTTTTATTGCTTATAATCTCTAATAATACGACTTGTTTCATATTTTAAATCTAGATAATTATAATCTAAATATAGATAATTATAATCTAATTCTAAAATTACAATTTTTAAAGCTGTTGACCCTAACTATATATCGCGTATTTTTATAAAAGTAATTGTTGTGAATATTGAAATATTAGGTATATATTTGTGTGTAATATGAAAAACTTAGTCTAAAATTTATGATTGAGAATAAATTCATGAAATTTAATAATTTAAAACAAAAAACGCAATCTTTTTGGGAATTTCAAATCTCCAGAATTTATTTTTGGTCCACTAGCCCCCACGTGTATGCATTTGCAATGCAATTCAAAGAGGTAAAAAGAGATTCACGAAAGAGGTAAAAGAAAATGAAGTACATTTCTCCTATCAAACTGAAATTCCTTTTTTCATAATGCAAGAGAAAATCTGAAAGAAATAAGACAGCAGAAAAATGTTAAGTACAATATATATATATATATATATATATATATATATATATATAGATTTAAATTTAAAACATATAAAAAAATCTCTAGTTATTTAATTAAACAGAAAATAACAATAACAATAGTGATATTAATGACATTTATGGCTTTTTAATATATATTAAATGATATCATATATAACCCAACATATTCTCTTTTCGTTTGATATGTTAGAAAGGGATTAAACAAATGAAAGAATGAAGAAAAGAGTGAAAGATATTAATATGATCGAATAAAATAGAAAGACGGAAGAGAGTTTTAAACTACAATTTGATTAAACTTTCTAAATCTCTCTCTGTGTTTTATTTTTCTATCCAGTTAGCTCTAATAAATAGATGTTTTTTTAAAATGCTAATAATAATACACTTTAATGAAAATAATAATATGAATAAATTATCCAAACCAAAATTAATAAATAATAACATCATTTTTTTAAAAGTGAATAACTTAAAAAAATTATTTAAATTATCTTTAAAAAATATTTTTATTCTATTTTCATCTAATCAAAAACTCTAATTTCATTCGTTTCCATTAATTTTTTCTTCAATGATAAAAATTCTTTTAATTCTATTTCTCTCTTTTTTCTTCTTCTTCTTTGCTAAACCAAATAAGAAATTAATGAAAGCACAAATACCCTAGTATTTTAAACCTATGAAGAAGGGAAAGTGGGTAGATTGAAGAGGTAATTAATTTGAAACATCTTATAAACTCGTGAAAAAATCAAACTTTATGATTGCTAAGAAAAAGGGTTCCCAAAAAATAGACAAGTACAAGTGCAGGTGTAGACAGCAGACAACTTGGGGTAAGTATGAAGGGACAAAAACTTGAGTGGCATGTGCTCATGAAGCAGAGAGAGGGACCAATATATATCTAGTACTGCCCCCACACTTCACATTGGAAGCTTGTAATCTACTACATATGACAACTAGATTTGATTCTCTTATCTTGGAAATCCCACCCTTGGCCTAGGTTTCTCCTTCATTTCTTCTCTTCAATTTTCCATTTTCCATTTTTTAAATTGGTGATAAACTAAGCTGACTTTTGTGTATGGTGTTTGTGCTTTGTCATGTGGTGGTAACATGGATAACTACTCAACTTTTAATCCATGTTGCCATATATCTTTTCTAGGGTTTAGATGTTTAATGTTGCAATTTATCTTTTCTAGGGTTGAGATGCTTGAGTCCCACCCACAAAATGCATTATTCTTTTTCATATTTGCTTGATTTTATCAAACATAAAAATGAATGATGTTTGTCATACATATATAATATAATTAACAAATAATATTATATAATTATCGCTGATTAAGATTATTTACTTTATATTTACTAATGGTCTCAAATCCAATATTTTTAAAGGAAAATGGATAATTAAGTACCACAAAAAAGGACATGAAACATCATATTTTAAAGATTGCACCTTTTTGATGTTGGTGTCTTCAATTAGTGGTAGTCATTAAAAGGACAGTATCAATGGGTTTCATAATTTAAGGACCAAAGGAGAATGAATCTGAAGCAAAAATGTCAGGGTCATAACTGAAATATATCAGATTCTGACCAACTCATGAAAAATAAAGAGCAAGAAAAATCTAGCACATACCTCTTCCTCAGTGATGGTTTTGGTGTTTGAATTTAGAGAGTCCTCAGATATCTTTATTGGTCTCTTTATGATGGATGGAGTTAAATCAGTGCTGGGGTTGCATGAACTAAGATAAGGTGTACTTTGAGTACCTGCATCTCTTGTCATTCCCTCTTTTCCCTTTTCTGAATACAGAATTTTTTGGTTCAAGTGCCTTAAAACTGTGTCATGAAATAAACTGCAAAAGGAAACAATACATTATAGCTAATTAAAGTATATGTGAACCTGGAATGTGAAATTGAAGAGCTGCTTCTTCTTGTGTGCAATTATTGTAAGTTGATGATGGCTTTGGTTGCATTTGTCTTGAGGAATAGACAAGAGGGGCAGACATGGTAATTCTGTTTGTTGTTGAATTTCTGAATGATCTTCCACTGAGAGTTTTCGCAGATAAACACTCCAATGGTACCTCCCCTGAAAAGGGGTTGCATATGTATTTTTCTGCTTCATTCCACTTTGAATTCAAGGCAAACCCTTCTGGAGATAGGCACTCCCAACTTTTATAGGCTGATCTTGCTTGTAATGCTGCAGTGGACCACCATGCAATTGGTTGAAAAAATTCAACTAATATTATAAACCCTCTATGCTAAGTATTCATTCTCTGGTACCTTTAAGAGCAGTGGTGAAGGAATAGGTTGAAGGGTCTATTTCATCTGTGACAAAATTGGGAGAATTCGAAGGAAATCAAAGGTTGGAAAAAGAAAATTTCATCAACTCTTTGAACTGGAGTGAACAAGAAATGTACCTTTTAAAGGGTATCCAGGTGAAGAAGCAGTGCTAGAAATGGTTATGTTTGATCTAAAAGACCTTGTGTCTTCTCTAAAGCTTCTTATATATGATGCTGAGTACCTTCTGGACTTGCTGTTCTCTCTACTGATTCTACCCTTCACTCCCCATTCTGTCAAATTGAAATCTGAGTCATCTTGTTTCCTGGGAGTATACGATGGTTGCATTTCCACAGTGGAGGCCATGAATGAGAGAGAACTTAGGACTTGGGATTGTTCTAAATTTCAAGGTCTGTACCAAACTTTGCACAGGTTCAAAAGTGGATGCAGATATATGACATGACTAAAAAAGAACTGGAGAGTTCAGAAGATGAAGCTTTTTGGTGTAGGTGGCATGTGGATTTTGTACTTAATCTGTCTCTAGCACAATTTGCCCTTCCACCTTTTGAATCTCAAATCTACACCTACATGGCTCAAATGTCTTTCTATGTTACAACTATATCTTTACTTTTATCTTTTTTTGGTCTCTGCATTAAATTCATAGTACTGCACCAGTAACTTTATTGTTCTTTGACCCAACTAGTACAGGGTGAGGTTGTTTTAATCTTCCTAGTTTATCAATGTACACAAAAAAGACCATTGGATTCATACGGTTCTCTGTTGAGGAAAGAGAAAGTATAAATTTGTACATTTTCCCTCTAGTTCCATTAATCAGGTTGCTGCAATAGCTGATATTACAATATGTGGGCCACACAAAATTCCATGAGTTCACACTATTTTATAAGAAAAGTTTATCCTTTCTTTTAACGCAACATAAATTTATACTTTGTCTTTAGTATATACTTTAGCATCAGCAACTTAACTTTAGTATATACTGACAGAGAAATAAAATTAGTAGAATTTATCAACTTAACTTTCAGTATATACATACTTTCAAATTTCATTTGTTATATGGTTATTTGGGACAAATTTATTGTTCTCATTTTCTTTATAATTGAGACTTCTCACAGGAACATATTATATGACTTTTCACAGTCAATCGATCATAAGTCGTATGATTTTTAAAATAATTAATATAGAAAAGACCATAAAAATAATTATTTACTCTAATATATATGCACTCACTTGAAGATGAAGCACATTCTTTTATAGATATTTCAAACTTACTGAACTACCTCATATAATTGACCAGGAACATCATGATTTTCCAAAACAATAATGGTGGTCACAATCTGGTTATCAATTTGTGGCAATTGGATAAAGAAAGGTTGACATTTTTGGGTTACCCTTTCTGTTGTTTTGCACTTAAAAAGGCCAACATATGCCTTAATGTGTTCCGTTTATTCAAACGGATGTTATACAGCTCACGAAACCATTAATTTTTGTTTGCTGAGACAAAATGTTGATACCCAATTCAGGAAACTTCTCCTTTAGCTGCAATCGGGTAAGTCAGATCATCATCCATGATAAAAGCTCACAGAGAAGATTATAGGGTGCTTTAAACCAACGAGAACAAAGATAAAAGAAATTATTCACATATTTCTTGCAAATTTGAACACTTAAAAGATGAAAACCTTGTTTCTGATGATTAAGTTATAGACATTTCTTTTACTTAAAAATGTTTTGATACTATCTGAGCGATTATACATATATCAGTAATTGCAGATACTAGGTCTTAGTTCCTAGATGAGGAATACCTCAAATTCACCCATAAATTTTACATTAATCTTTTTCTTTTCAAAATCACATGAAATTTGTGCGCTTATTTAATCAGAAATTCTAACCCCAACAGTTATACTGATGAAAACTTATACTTTTTTTTTTCATGAACATGCTTCATATGATATCCTAAAACTGATAACTAATATTCGTTGGATATGAATACTATTTTAATATTAAAAAACTGATCCTAATCACTAAGTACACCTGGTGTCCCAGGATAGACCTTAAAACCACCTGGAATGATATAATTGTGTCCCATTCATTGTTAATTTTGGCTAATACTGTTTTGAAAAAAGACACTTAAAAACTGAAGTCGGGTCATTTATTGTCAAAACTGAGATACCTTCTCTTACTGTAACCTAAGGAAAGCCCAATGAGGGGGTGAATCCCTCTGCATTATTACTGTTTTTCAAGGTGGGATTTGGGAATGAGATTGCATGCATGATCAGTAAGCACTCTTGGGTTGCTTTCAGTATGGGCTGTGAAGTGATTGTCAATGTGGATGTCACTTGTCAGTAGAGTGGGGAGATTGGAGCAAGAAAGGGTTTGTGGCTCTGCATGTGCAAGCCACATGCTTCTAAAAGCCAGCAAAAATGAATGATGCAAGGGTCCTTACATAATGGAAGTGGAAGGGCCCCCACCTGGGCCTCTTTATGGTCATCAGTTTTGTCTGATGTGTACGCCAAGTAGGTATCAAGAAAGAAAGGTTTCGGTAGTTGGGGTCCATTCACTTCATTTATTTTCCTGCTTTTCTAGGAGATTTCCATCCTCCCTTCACTCCATTGTCTTATCTTTTCAGTGCCCAAACACCTGTGCAACAAGATTTTGATTGATACCATGTCCAATTATTAAGCACTCCTTTTGGGAAAACGCCATTGGTTTTATCATTGCTTTCCTTAGTTCAGTTTAACTCAAGTCATTCCCATTTTAATTGGGTAACAATGGTTGAGTGAATTTATAATTCCACCCGTGCATCGTTGGGAAATGAAAAACAGATGGTGAATTTAGTTATAGATTATTTAGTAGAGAAGAAACAGTGAGAAGAAATTTAAAGAATAAACTCAACCAATAATTTTAATTTTATCATTAACTTGCTTTTACTATTCTGCCTTTCTTCTCTATTTTTCTTCTATCAAACACTTTCAATTTTCATTTCATTTCCCACCTATTTCCATTTATTCACTTTAAACTTTGTTAAGATTATGGAAATCTACTTTGACCTTGCATGGAAACAATCCTTCCCTTGCATGTAGCAATATAGTTGTCAGTTTTATTTTTCCACCACCAAATATTTTTAACTCCAACAATCATCTCCATCAAACACAACTGAGATTGGGGGAAACCCCCTTGTCCTTTCTCTATATTTTGTCAATTTTCCTAGACTTCTCTCTTTTCATCTTTCAGTTATGAATGATACCTTCCCCAGCCGAAGAATAAATACAGGTGTCAAAACTTACATAAATTCTTCGCAATTACTAGGTAAAGCAACATCAAGGAAATAGAGATTTTTTTTAAGACAGCAAAACATGATAGGCTATGAAGTTAACACTGCATAAATAACAACATACAATCCCCACTAACTTGCACAGTAGTAAATAGACAGCTATAATGAGAAAATTGAAATCTAGTAAACACTCTTCCAACAAACGGACCAACACAATTGCCAAGATCAAGCCTTTTATATAGAACCTTGCTCAGTTCTCTGGCAGAAAACCATGTTTTCAACCAACCTCAAGAAGATGAGCATCAAGCAAGTTGCATGAATTGCCAACTTTCTTTGTTGGACGTATGTACTCCAGCAATTAACTGTGCCAGGTTTTGCAGGACAGGCGGCTTTAAGCTGTTGTAAATCACAGCTCCAGAAACAGATAACTCCATGGTAGGTATATTACCAGTCCAATGATGCTTGCTGCCAATGGATACAAGAACAAAAATGGAATCCATTGTCAGAGTCAGCTCATGCTTGGTTAACAATCAAGAAGGGTTGCATCACAGATATTCACCAAAAATCTAAAACCAGGTGTGCACCCAAAAGGGTTGCATCACAATTTTCCATACCTTTCATGGTCTCCAGTCTCTTAGGGATGCATTATAAGGAGTTGGATCAGAGCACCTGATCCAAGAATTATGAATATGCCAGCCATGTTATTCAAATAATTTGTAATAGAGGAGAAAAATTCAAGAGGAAAATTTTATTTTCATGTTCTGAAAATCCCACTGTTTGGATAACACAATATATTTGCTATAACTGATAAAATACTTACTACGAGAGATAGGATTTATCGATGAACCACAACAGTATACTTTAGAAACACCAAGAGATCCAATATTGATTTCCTAAAAACAAAGCTTACTTCAAATTTTGTAGCAGGTAGAGTGAATTTAAACAAAGAATGAAGCAAATTCTTACCATTGAAAAATATAAAAAAAGTCACAGCAGCTTCAGGAAATTGCATATGCATACAAGCTTCCTGTTGGGTAGGGAAAATTTTACATGGTAATTAGGCAGAATAAGATATATCAAGCGAGGAACTGCCCAAGAGGAGCAAAAAAAAGCAGATTATACGCAATAATTTCTAGAATGGAACTAGAAGCTGAACTAAAAGGGCATGTTTTCCACCATTATGGGATCCTGCTGTCTTGGGTAGGGGTAGATGAAAGCAACCTTCGGCCCATGAAAACAATGTAGGAAACACGTGCAAAGTAGCCCATAGTAGTTTTGAAATTCTAAATATGATATACATGTCCCAAATAAAAAAAAAATTAAATAGATGATATAAGAAGATGCACATGAGAATTTAACAAAGACTTAGTGACATGCCATAAGTACTTTTTTTTTCCTTAACTTTTTATTATGGTTTGTCAAATGAAGGGGGGAAGAAAATGCATAAGTGTCCTTGCCATAGAATTTAATAAGTCAAATATAAAAAGAAAAGTAAATATATCACCTTGTCCAAGAATCAGAATGGAATTTGCAGATAGAGAAATTATATCTTGGATTTTCTCACTGGAGAAAAGAACTCGTACAACTGAAACAGAAGCAAAAGTTACCAATAGTATGCATAAAAAGTGAAGATAAGGAAACTATCAGGAGTTATAGAATCCTTATTTATATTTATAATGAAATATAGGATAAATGCCATTTTGTC
Source organism: Sphenostylis stenocarpa (assembly GCA_963425845.1). NCBI lineage: Eukaryota > Viridiplantae > Streptophyta > Magnoliopsida > Fabales > Fabaceae > Sphenostylis > Sphenostylis stenocarpa. Next base: position 4,920,308 of record OY731401.1, on the reverse strand, counting down.
AATTGCTTATTCAGTAATCGAACAAATTAGATAATATTATAGCCAATGATTTCCATTACATGAGCTCAAATATTTATATAAAAGAAATCACTGCTATGATTTCCAAATTATGTGAGTTGAGACGAAAATTTCACTAAGCTTTATTTATATCAACCCCACCATCATTTTCTCTCTCTCTCTCCAATTCCTTCCACCTTCACTGTCATTTTCTTTGCATTCCATCCAGGGATTAGGTCCAGTCTCCATGCCTTTTATCTGTTACATTCTAGTGCCCGTTTGCTCCCTTAGGCCGTGATAGGTTCTGAACAATCCTTAAGAGAACTGAATATTATTTCTGTATTGAATCAAGGTAGAACTCTGTCAATGTGACAAGAGTGAACCAACAGTATTGTACACACAAGATCTCCTGAAAAGCTAGCCTGAGATAACTCAGTCCTGCCTCTATCTTTCCTTTACAATAGACTTCCTAACCCCTCCTAACCCCAAAACAACTTATATAAGCATTGCCTAGCTCAAGCGCCGAGCTCTCCTGCTGAGCTCTCATTAATTAATTAATTTATTTTCTTCTCTTAACACAATAAGTATCTATCACTACTCCCCCCCTAAAGTTTTTCACCTTGTCCTCAAGGTGAAATGCAGGAAACTCTTTTGCAATAGTCTCAGCCGACTCCCAACTATTTTCAATAGATGGCAGGTTCTGCCACTGAATGAGAACTTCCAGGTCTCCTTGAGTTGTGGTCTTCGTTCAATATTGTGGGCAATGGCTGGGAAACAGCAGGTGGATGAATAGCCTTCTTCAACAGAGAGACGTGGAAGACTGGATGAATTCGAGTGTGAGGAGGTAACTCCAACCTGTATGCAACCTGGCCAATTTTTTCCAGCACTTGATAAGGGCCATAGAAGCGAGGTCCCAACTTCTCATTGGGTCTTTTAGCCAAAGACTTAAGCCTAGAAGGTTGCAGCTTAAGGTAGACCCAATCGCCGACTTGATAAACCAGTTCTCTACGATGTTTGTTGGCCTGGACACGATTCTGGTCCTGGGCATTGTGTAAATTCATTTTCAATTCCTGAAGAATGTCATCCCTCTCTTGTTGCAGCTGATTAACACTTTTCAGCTTAGATGGAATTGTAGCTCCTTTAAGAAGTAGAGGAGGGTCTCTACCATAGAGAGCCCTAAATGGCGTCATTTTGGCTGACGCATTGTAATTGGTATTAAACCAAAATTCAGCCCACGAAAGCCATTGAGGCCATCTTCTTGGTTGGACACCCGTCATGCAGCATAGATATGTTTCCAAGCAACAGTTGACGACATCTGTTTGACCATCTGTCTGAGGATAGTATGCAGTGCTAAACTTCAATTTGGTGCCGGCTTGACAAAATAATTCTCTCCAAAATGTGCTTAAGAACAACTGGTCACGATCAGACACAATGGTGGAAGGAAACCCATGCAGTTTGACAACCTCCTTAAGAAATAATCGAGCCACCTCAGCTGCTGTAAACGGGTGTGATAAAGAATAAAAATGTGCATACTTTGTCAGTCTATCCACCACAATGAATATTGTGTCTTTCCCTTGAGCCTTAGGTAACCCTCCAATGAAGTCCATGGAAATATCCGACCAAACCTGAGTCGGTATTGGTAGTGGCTGCAGTAAGCCCGCTGGGGCCAAAGTATCAGTCTTATTGCGTTGGTAGATTGCACATTACATGACAAAATTCTTAATGTCCCGCTGCATTCCTTCCTAATAAACCACCTCTGCGACTCTTTTAAAAGTCCTGAAATAACAACTATGGCCACCCAATGGAGATTCATGCAAATCCTTTAGAAGAAGAGGAATGTGTGAAGATGATTTGGATAAGACCAATTTATCTTGATAAAATAATTTTTCTTTCTTCCATTCATATCCTGGATGGGCTGTCGGATCCGCCACTAAATCTTGAATTAAAGAATTGAGTTTGCTATCATGTTGGATTTCGTCTTGCCAAGTGTCCCATTTTGCATTTTGGAAAGTAGATAAAGCCAAAAAATACCCCTTTCTAGATAACGCATCGGCCACTGTATTTTCTCTGCCTGGCCGGAATTGGATTTCAAAATCAAACCCAATTAGTTTGGAAGCCCATTTAAATTGCTCTTCTATCAATAGTCTTTGGTCATTAAGAAACCCATTAAATAATGCTTCCATTTATGAATGGCCTGGACCACTGCCATCAATTCCTGTTCATAGACCGACTTCTTTTGCCCTCCTGCAATAAGACTGCCCCTAACCCTTTACTGGAAGCATCAGTTTCCACCGTAAATGGTTTAGAAAAGTCTGGAACAGTCAAAATGGGAAGTTGAGTTACAACACCCTTCAATTCCTCAAATGATTTTTGAGCCTCCTCACTCCAGTGGAACCCATCCTTCGTTAATAGTTGAGTCAATGGCTTGACAATCTTCCCATAGCCTTTCACAAACCTTCTATAATACCTGGTCAAACCCAAAAACCCTCTCAAAGCTATGACATCCTTAGGAACGGGCCAAGTCTGCATAACTTCTATTTTCTTGGGGTCGGCTGCCACTCCTTTGCTGGAAATAATGTGCCCCAAATATTCCAGGCTCAACTGACCAAAACTCCACTTCTTTCTATTTAACTTCAAGTGATGGCTCTTGAGTATCAACAAGACCTGTTGTAAATGTTGTCCATGAGTAGCCAAATCCGGGCTATATACCAATATATCGTTGAAGAATACCAACACAAACTTCCACAGAAAAGGTTTAAGAATATCATTCATCAAGGATTGGAAAGTGGCAGGAGCATTAGTCAACCCAAAAGGCATGACTAAGAACTCATAGTGGCCCTCATGAGTTCGAAAGGCAATTTTATCAACATCACAGTCCCTCATTCTGATTTGGTGATAACCTAATTTTAAATCCAACTTAGAAAAGATGGCTGCCCCTACAAGTTCATCCAATAATTCCTCAATCACAGGTATGGGAAATTTATTGGGAATGGTAATCTTATTTAGAGCCCTATAGTCCACACAAAAACGCCACCCTCCATCTTTCTTTCTTACTAAAATAATCGGGCTTGAATAAGGGCTGATACTCGGCCTTATAATCCCAGCTTGCAACATTTCTCTCACCAGCCTCTCAATCTCATTTTTCTGCTGATGGGAGTATTTATAGGGCCGTAGGTTTGGTATTGAAGTACCTTGTTGGAGGTGTATGGCATGATCATGAGAGCGACTAGGGGGTAGACCTACTGGATCTTGAAAAACTTCCTCATTCCCAGCAACTGCAGTATTTCTGTAGGGATTTCTGTGGTGATAGCATCTGTGTCTTTTGTCCATTGGACAAGGTCACACAATCTGTCATTCTCCCATTCTTGTAGCAGCCCTTTGAACGAGGTTTGAGACTTAGACAAGGTAGGATCTCCTGTTAAGACAATTTCAATTGGCCAAACTCCCAGCATCACCCTTGCCAATAATTAATTTCAATTGGCCAAAATCAGCCTTCACCTCCCCTAAAATGGCTAGGCATTCCAACCCTAACACCAAATCCGCCCCACTTAAGTCAAAAACATAGAACTGCTGTTGGATACAACACCCATGCAGATTCAAGAAAAACCCGTGGCATTTTCCTTGGCATTGAATCTTGTGGCCATCACCAACCTCCACCACGAAAGGGGGTGTCTCTTTTCTCTGCATCCTACACCTGGAGATGAGGTTAGAGGAGATAAAATTGTGAGAGGCCTTACAATCCAACAATACTACCACTTTCTCCTATCCAATGTTTCCCCATAACTTCCAAGATTTCTTTGTGGTTAGACCAGCCATAGTACACAAGGATAACTGCAAAATTCGATCCGTAGCAACCTGCACTTCCTCATTGCGCCCCACTCCTTCTTGACTCACCCCCAAGCCTGTAATTTCTTCGTCAATTAATAACAACATGTGCAGTTGTTTATTCCTACAAATGTGGTTTGGGCCATATTTTTCATCACACCGAAAACAAAAACCCTTTTTGATCTTATCTTGCAATTCAACTTCTGATAACTTTCTTATCTTGCAATTCAACTTCTGATAACTTTCGAAAGGGAGCCCCCCTGGAACGTGCTGATGTTGCATTGCTGCCACTGACACTGATCATATCCACTGGTTTCCCTTTTCCCTCATTTATGTTCACAGAACCTGCGACTGGTCCTATTTCCCTCAACATACTTCTGGTGATGGTATAAGGTTTAAAACTAGATGAAGAATGCTGAACAATGGATGAACCGCTTTTAGCCATTACTCGCATTTTGTCTTCCACCATCAAGGCTTTCCGCATTAACTCCTCAAGGTTTTGGGGTTCATATAACTTGACCTTTGCCTTAATCTCTTCCTTTAATCCATTCAAGAAAATATTCACCAAGTATTCTTGCTCAATCCCTTTCAAGAAACCCGCATATTGTTCATACTGCTTTATGTATTCATCCACTGAAGCGTTTTGCATTAACCCAATCAAAATTTCAAATGGGCTATTTAACATATTTGGTTGAAAGCGTCGAACCACTGCCACCTTAAAGTCTTCCCAACAAGGATGCGTATTACATGTCTCCCACCATTACCGCCTGCATCTTTTCCTCTTCATAAACTGATTTAATTTGAAATAACGATCCAATCTATTCGTCCAACCATAAGCATCATCTCCTGCAAAAATTGGAATATCCAGTTTTCCCCATTTTGAATGAGCTGAATCAAGATCCGAATGCAGCTGCCGTGATCCGTCCTTGCGATTAACCCCACTGGAAGGGCTGTCACCAAACTTTTCCCCAGACGCAATCTTCTCCACAATGCCCGATAATCCCCCTAATAAGTTGTTGAAAGTCCACATCGCCTACCTCATGTCATTTGGTATGATTTAAATACATGTTAGGCTACTCCACATATTGCCAATTGGTTTTATGTTGGAACCTTAACATGGTATCAGAGCCAAAACCTAACATCTTTCCGGTTATTGTCATGGGCCAAAAGTTGCCCTTTAGTTTGGTCAAAAGTATCCTTTGCCTGGTCCGGCAGGCTTCGTTGGAGGGGGCGTGTTGAAAGTCCCACATCGCCTACCTCGTGTCATTTGGTATGATTTATGTTGAAAGTCCCACATCGCCTACCTCGTGTCATTTGGTATGATTTAAATACATGTTAGGCTACTCCACATATTGCCAATTGGTATTATGTTGGAACCTTAACATAAGTTTTATATGCGTTGAAAGCGGTCATGGTACTCATTATCCCGTTTATCCCGATCTTGGACCATTTCTTGAATCATCTTTTCAAGCCCATCCAGTTTAGCCTCCATCCTCGTAGTAACCATGCCCTGATGTTGCCCTTCCACAATACCAAGATTGTGACTACTCATACAAATTGATAGGTTCCGAACAATCCTTAAGAGAACTGAATATTATTTCTGTATTGAATCAAGGTAGAACTCAGTCAATGTGACAAGTGAACCAACAGTATTGTTCACACAAGATCTCCTGAAAAGCTAGCCTAAGATAACTCTCAGTCCGTCCTCTATCTTTCCTTTACAATAGACTTCCTAACCCCTCCTAACCCCCAAACAACTTATATAAGTATTGCCTAGCTCAAGTGCCGAGCTCTCATTTATTTTTTTATTTTTATTTTCTTCTCTTATACACAATACCGTATCTATCAGGCCATGTCTTTCTAATCACATCTGATGTATTATCTCTCTGGTTTGACTAGTTTGGGATATTTCTATGCATTCATGTGGTCATTACCTTTTTTTTGTAATTGTTTTCATTACTGTTATTCTCCTTTACAGTGGCAGAATAGTATTCACAGGGACAGTGAGAATGATCATGTTATATATTTTTATACTGACAATCAGTCTACTAATAAATAATCCACAAATGGTCATTCTAGTGTTGACTTTTGACCTGTTCATGATTTTTACAATGGTGCTGATAATGGCTATGACTCAAATCAAACCCATTTCCAGTCCCAGTTGCAGTGGCTCCATCTCCAATCCCCAACATGTTTGTCTGGCACGGTGTTATATTTTTTAGTTTGCTATCTTTTAGTATGTTTAATACTTTAATCGCACAATCTTATATCATAGAAAGTTTTAGCTTGATGAAGTGTCCTTTTTGAGGCTGACTTAAGAGAATACCTAGACCATCTCATAATATCATTATCTATCTTAAATTATTTCATATTATTTTAGAGGATCTCTTAGGAATTGTTTTTACAATTAATTACATTTCATGATTTATTTCCTTATTTATTTAGGATTATGAACAAAGTAGAAAATCATGTCAACTTACTTGAAAACTTGGGTAGACTTGAATTGGTCAGAATTGCAATTCTAAAGATGAGTTGGAAAATTTATTGCAAAGGCAGAAATTAGGCCCAAAATCAGATTTTATGGAAGTTTCCAAGTTGTAAGTTTCCGAATTGAATCTACATGTTGAATTTATCAACCTATCCCGAGTTTACCTAAACTCTAACTTTGACAACCTAGGAAATATGTTAATACCATTCAATACATGATTAAGTATATTCTTAAAATATTTGAGCTCAAGTTGTGCTGCTACTCGTACAAGAAGAAAATTACAACTCAGATTTCTGATTCAATAAATAATTCAATCAATAATGGAAATGAAAGTTTGTGAACCTGGGAGATGCAAAAGCTTTTCATTGCAATCATTTCCATCAGCTTCATTTAAAGCATTTTCTATGTCCATTGCAGCGAACATGTGTACAGAATGGCATCCATCTGATATCCAAATAGTCTGAGACACTGCAAAATAATAAGCAATTTTAGCTGCAGTAAGAACAAAATACAAAATAAAACGCACTTGTACAAGAGAATAAATTAGAATTTTAATTTTTTTTTATTCTTAATGCATTATATCTAATAACTAACTGAACAGCCATTACTTTTAACATCATTCTGTTATCAAAGTGCTATTGACATCCTGAAGCTTAAATTTTGAAGCAACTGAGTGTCTATTTTATTTTCTGAACCACAGGTCATGCACGAAGCATGTAGACTAGCAGCCAGGGTAACCTTTCCAACCACAAATTAGTGAACCTTCAAACGCCTTTTTTTTCTCTAGGGAAATTCAATGATAGACATATCTCCAGGACATGAATATGTGATGAAACCACAAATCATTAACAAACACAAGTCATAGCAATGTCTAACTCGCCTTATAGCAATTGTATTACAACAAAAACTCCGAAACATTTTATAAGAACAAGTAGGTTTGAGTGAACAAGAGCAAAGCAATGCCCAAGAGAACAATTAAAAAGCATTGTTGAAATTATGGTATTAGTTACACGGAATGAAAATGGAGAGAGAGAGAGAGAGAGAGAGAGAAACAAGGCTGAAACACTACTTCGACACTGACTTAATTGTATTATGATGTGATGGGATGTTTATGAAACCTAAAGGACCCTTGTTGGTAGTTTTATCATAATCATAACTAAATGAGGATACAAATCATGAGATAAGAAAATCCAGGTACCAGTCACCAGAGATAATGGGAAATAGAAAGTAATTCTAAATGAAAATACAAAATATGATAAAAAAAGAAGATACTTCCATATATTCTAATACTAGTGACATCAAAATTTATAACTATTTGGTTTCAGTAATTGTCAAGTAATAAGTCTCTAATGTTTATCTCATTAAATTTATGGGTTAGACTGCACAAACACATTTCAAACTGATTCTAAAATTGGGGTAGGTTCGTTCACTTTATAACTCAGATAAAAGGTCTTAAGCTCAATAAGGCTTATTATTTTTATAATTTGATTATTTTCAAGACTACAAACACTGAATAAATAAAACCAACTCTGTAAAACAATGTAATTAGTTAATAGATTTGTACATCAAAATGACGGGGAATATTCAAAGCTTCTTTTACTAAATCAGTCTTAAATACTCCATTTCCATCATTATACTTGAAAAGGCAGTATGCTTGTGTTTCATCCAGTCTCAAATCTCAACCACAGCAAGTTGTGTGTCAACAATGATTGCATATATGGATTGAAAAGTCCCCCAACTACAAGGTCCGAGCTTTATGTTAAGCATCTCTTCAATCTTGAGTTCTATAATAATAGGCAATCAGGCATAATAGCAAAATGTGAATTTATGTTTAAATAAAGTTTGTAGTTCCAACATAATAAGCAAATGCTACCCGCTTTTTAAATAAGTGATTTTCTTAAATTTGTTGATTACAGAAACACTTAATCATAGATAGAAAAGAAAACTAATTATTCAGTCTTCCCCATCCCCCAGTGCCTGCCTTACATTTATAGATGAAAGAGAATGATTGGGAAATTTGTCTCCTGGATGTACACACCAGTCCCATATATATAATGCAATTGCGATCAATCAACAAGCTAATTAGGAGCTTTCGGTGATGATCAACATATTTAGCAGCTTTTGCCAACACCAATATAATACATTTCACTAAGAAAGCAACCACAGATTGAATTTTGAAAAAGTAAAATAAGACAAGGAAAGTGACACTTACTATTAGAGAGATCACGAAAAACAGCAATACTTCTCACTTCCATTGTACGAGGCAGTGGCCTAACATTACCAGCTATATCTACTCCTACGCCAGAATGTGACAGGGATAACAAATGTGAATCTCCATGAGAATCCAAGATTAGAAACATCCTCTGGGACACAGCCTGAACGGAAATCGCCTTTATAGACATAGATACCTTTGTTGCAGATTTTGTATTGACTTCATTTCCCTTCAACACCACAAAACATGAACCTCCATCTCTGTCATCGTGTTTTGATTTAACTGTTTGCTTCACTGAAAGTAGAAAAACATAGATTAGGTAATATACTAGGTTAAATTGGAAATTAACAATTATGCACAGAATCAAGTAATCAGATCATGAGATCCCTACAGATCTACACTGTAAGAAAATATAGGGAGATAATGAAAGTAGATTGCCAGTCTTCTAGTCAGAGATTCCATTTTTATCACAAGAAATTAAAAATACAGCTTGCTGTTGAAGATATGTTCTTAATATTTAGTTATTTACCATTAAAACATCTTGAGATTAAACAAAGGACAGCACCTTGTCTCGCACCCATATCCTGGTCAACGAGAAATAGCTACAAAATTGTTAGCAAAAGTTAAATATAGAAATGCAATTTGTCACTTTTGACCAGGGTAGATATTTGGCTAAAGCTACTGAAACTTGAAAGCAGGCAGACCAAGAAACACCATGCTGTAATACACATAGGCTGGTAATATCAATCACTATACAAAATTATTCACTGTTTGAAAATGAAAGAGATGGTAAAAGAACAGAGATCAATATCCTTTCGATCCCATAGTTTAACCAATACCACATTCCAACTAGGTATTTGTTAAGTTCTAAAACTGTACTAGAGTAAGCAGTAAATTACTCATCAATTTATGCTTAACATAAAGGATGTCAAGCTGGTCAAAGAGAAATAGTCCAGTGCAAACGAAGGAACTATCACCAATCAATGAATTAAAAAAATGGGTAACCACTAAGAACCCTATTTAAGTTTGAACAAATTGAACTCATTTTACAGTGGGTTTCTGACAAATGTACCTCTCACAGAAGAAACTCTATAAGTAGAACTGTTTAGAGTTTGAATAGAGTACAAAATGTTTTTTCTCCATTTTTGACAAAATTGTCAGCAAAGTGCGTTACTTTTTTTAGGGCTTCTGATAAAGCCCAGCACAAGCTCCGTGAACAAGGAAGAAGATGACAGAAAGGCAAAAGTTAAAGGACAGAACAGGCCTGCAAAGTGTGACCAGAGGCTAGAAGAGAAACGTCAAAACAGGGGCCACTAACTGAAGTGCTGACCTTGGCTGGAAAAGGGCCATCCTAAGCACTGAATGATGATTATTGAATTTCCTATACAGACTAGTAATCTTTGATGAAGTACTCCTACAAGTTATATTCATGTAGAGCCTATTTTCATCAAAAACACATCACTAAATCAAAAGCCAAACATACCAAAGTTGAGAGCCAAAACCAATAAAAACAGCATTAGCTTTTCAAATTCTGCTGAGAACTTGAAAGTTAATAATTTTCATGCATTGTCAGTGTATATGTCAACCAAAGCAACTATAAACCACCTTATATATAACTTTTAAAACAATCATAAAAAAATTAACCTTCTTATGAATATGACAATCCATGATTCGATGACAGTGTGCACTCTAATTAAATTCAAACCACCCTAGAAATCACACTGTTAACCCTAAATACGATTTTAAATTAACTACTACAAAGTTCAACCGTCTTATCACACATGATAATCCAGTATTAGTTGACCGTCTGAGTACATTCTAACTAAATCCAATATCAATCTAGAAATCAAACTGTTAACCCTTAGTTCAATTTTTGAAGTAAGTATTACACGGTTGTACCTTCTTATCACTCGTGACAATCTAGTGTTAGTCAACAGTTCAGGCACATTCTATTAGAATTCAAAATCAAAACACCTAACACTATTTTACAAAAGAGTTTACTCATTCACCTACCAGCAGCAACCCCATGTGTTTCCATCTTCCCTTCCAAATCACCATTGCAGTTCACCACCTCCAAACCCCCTCCTCGAACACCACCACCATTCCTCAAATGTTTCGAATTCCCAAACCTCTTGTTGCCACTTTTTCCTTTCACAAGCCTCCTAAGCCCAAAAACCCTAATCCCATTCTCCTCCCCAAGGATCAGAAACCCAAATGCAACACTCAAAGAAAAAACCGGTCTTGCGCACTCAATCACCGCGCACCTCATCAATCTCACACCAGCACCACTGCCACTGTCATCATCATTGTTATTGTTGTTGCCATCTTGGCGGCCACCACCATCTTCGTCTTTGACGGCGAAAACCCATACCTTGTTGCTGGAGAGCGCGTAAAGCGCAAAGTAGTTGACGGAAGCGGCGAGTCTGACGGCGGCGCCGTGCTTGGCGTCGAGGATGACGCCGAGGCCGGGCTCAAAGCAGAGGTCTTTATGCGAACAGAGGACACGTGTAACACGTGCGAAGGAGGGGGCTTCGCGGCGGCGGAGGCGGTAGAGGCGGAGGAGGATGCGGGAGCGGTGGGGGGAGGAGACAAGGAAGATGACGGCTGATGCGGCTGATGGGTGTTGTTGGAGGAGGAGGAAGGTGGAGGAGGAGGAGGGGGAGGGAATGGTTAGGGTTTGGGTTTGGTGTGGAGAGAAAGAAGGGGAAAGCGGGGAGAATGAAGGGTATAGAGAAAGGGAGGAATCAGTATGGGTAAGGGCAAGAGAAAGGGAGGAGGGTTCAAAGAGGATGGAAGTGTGGAGATGGGGAGAGGGAGAGAGGGAGGAAGGGTGTGGGAGAGGGACCTTGGAACCTTGGACAGCAACCATTACAAAAGAAAGTGTATAGTTGAGAGATTAATCAATCTTTACTTGCTCACTCTCACTCGGTTTGGTTTGCTTTGGTGTGTTCTTGAAGGTGGGTGTGGACGTTAGAAGAAGAAGAAGAAGGTGATGCAAGAGGAGAGAAAAGGTGTTGATTTGAGAAGAGGAGATTGGAAAATGGTACAAACTTTATGGTATGTTCAAGACTTTGCTTGTACTTTCTTAATTACCCTTTTCCTTATTAAAATAAATAAATTTTTAATTTAATCACTTTACTTTATATCGATATATTTTTTTTAATATTACAATTAAAATTTTACAGTATTATTGTTTTTCGATGAAAAATATTTTAAGAATAATACTATGATATTAGTAAAAGTTAATACATCAAGTGTGTATTCAGTTTTTTATTACTTACAATTGAGAATGAATAGAGTTTTGATTGGTTAGTATTGGAAGAACTTAAATTTTTAGGTTAATTTTTGTTTATGTAATGAATTTAAATTGTTTTAAAATTTTCAGATAATATTATATGGGACAAAAATGATAGAAAATTTATACGATAATTTTTCAAGTACACTAACAAAACATTTCAAATAACATTTCAAGAATAAAGAATTTCAAACAAAGAAAAAGTTTTTTTTTTTAATTTGTTTCTAAATCTTATATATTTTTTTAAATTGATTAATTCAAATTTTTAACTTTTAAATATATGAACTTTAATATTTTATATTTAAATTTAATTTTTAATCATGATTTTATCTTAATAAATTTATAAAAGAACTAAATATGATTTCATTTTTTTATACTGAGATTTGATATTTGGTTATGTTTTATTGTAATAAAAATAACAAAAGATTTTTTTTAAGACTAATTTACTAAGTTTTAAATTATAAAACGAAATTAATTTTCATTATAAATTATATAAAAAAAGATAACATATTTAACCTTTAATATAATATATACGATGTTTATGTATTATATTATGAAAAAAAAATATTTTATCTAAATTTAAAAATTAAAATATGAAAGCAAAACTTGAATTAATTTATCTCAATCAATCTTTTTATCAAATAAAAAAATAAAGTAATTAATTTCTCATTAAAATTCTTAAAAATTTTGAAATTGCGTAATTAAATATTATTGATCTAATAGTTTTACTTTCGTTACTTTCTTACGAGACTGAGTATTTTCTTTTAAATAAAACAAATATCGCATTCATGATATAAAATAATCTTTCTAAACGTCTTTTTAAGATCCTTTATCTATTTTTAATTTATTTTTAGATCTAAACACGTCATAATATTTTTTATAAGAAGATTGCAACTTTTATTTAATTATATGTTTTATTTGGGAAATTTTTTATTATTATTTCTTTAAAATTCATTAGAAATTTTGAGTTAGATGTAACTTGATGTTGCTATACGAGGAGATTAATAAAACGAGTTTTTATTAATTTAAGACTTTATGAATTTGAGTTCTTTAGAAACATAATATAAATTTAGGTATAAAATTTGAGATTTATTAAAATAATTTTTTTTAAAAACTTGAGAATTTTTAAAATAATTTTATTTGAAAAAACTTAGTCTAATAAGTTAGTAATTTAATTATTTTAAGCTAGGAAATTAAATTCTCACGTGTCCACGTAATTCTAAAGAAAAAGAAAAGCAAAATGGATGAAGAGAATGGAGTGAAGAAGAAAAATCGATTTTGGAGAGAATAAGAGATTGTAGAGAACTTGCCATTAATGGTTTCAAATCTTCATGCATGTGGATAGATCTTAAAATTTAAATCTTAAAATAAAAAACAAATGAGAAACATAAAGTAACATGCCAATGGTACCACCATGATAAAGTAACGTGAGAACATGGTACCCACCAATACTAATTAATTAATATATATATATATATATATATATATATATATATATATATATGTATATATATTATTTAGAACTAAAAGACTGTCAATTTTCGAGATAATAGTATTATTGGTATTTATTAATATATTTATGTTTTTGAATTGTAGTCTATTTTATTTTTTAAAAAACATTGGATGATGAATTAAGAGAAAAAAAAAGTATATATAAAATGTTTTATTTAGAAACACATGATGTGTTCTGAAATTATCCTCTTCTGTCTCTAAAAGACTTTTCGAAAAAAAATATATAATAAAATTATAACGTATGAAAAGATAAATTATTATTATCTCTTGTTGTTAAATGATAAGACTAATGAATATATAGCGCGCATATATTAAAGCGGAAGAGAAGAAGTGTAGAAAGAAGAAGATATTATTACGAAATTTCTTAAAACTTACAATATTCAATATTATTTGGGGAGAGAAGGGAAGACTGGGAACTTAGGCGATGAAGGAGTTAGTTGAGGAAGATAGAGTTTAAGGCTTGAAGAGAGCTGTAAATTCTACTTCAGCAACTGACTCTTTTATAGGCTTAAAAGTTCTCCTATTCAATAATACAACTGACACACTATTGTAACAAGTGGCCGACAAAAAACATAATTACAATGGACACCTTGAAAGAGATGAAGATCTTATTGAATTACTTTAGCAAAGATCTTGTTGATTTAATGAAGTCAAAGGCTACTTTGCTGCAGTCAAAGGTCACTTAGAAAAAAGGGTAGTGTGATTAGTGAGTCTGCATCTTTACTTAGGTATAGTCATTTTTATCTCTCTGCTGCATGAGGTTTTTTTCATTTAAAAGATTTTGCATATGCCTTTAAAACGTGTTTAAACGGTTAAAAACAAAGTATTTTGTTAAAAAGGTTTTTGAAGTAACTATTTTAACTAATAGTATATGAGTTTTATCAACTAAAATGTTCTTAATACTTTTGTAACAGGTTTTTAACTTATATGTTTTCGAAATAATCGATTGTTTTCATTAGAAGGTTTTTTGAAAACCTTTTGTCAGTATTTTAACTGATATAGAATTGATATAATTGATTAAAATAACTTAGAATATTTAGAAAAGTGTTCTGGCAGAATTTTAATCGATGCAAACTCGAAATAATCGATTGAAATGACTTGAAGTGTTTTGAAAGTTGTTCTGTCAGAATTTTAATCGATACAAATGCGAAATAATCGATTAAAACAACTAAGAGGTTTTCCCAGAATGTTTTAATCGATTAAAACAAGCTTGCTATCAGTTAAAATAACTTAGAATGTTTTATGAAATCTTTTGGCAGAATTACAATCGATTAAAATGCGTTTCAATAGATTAAAATAACTAAGTGAATTTTTTCCAAAGATTTTTAATCGATTAAAATAGATTGTTATCAGTTAAAATCACTTAGAAAAGTTTATAAGAATGTTTAGCGAGTATTTTAATCGATTGAAAGACGAAACAATCGATTAAAACAATTTGGAAGATTTTTTACAAAGAGTTTTAATTGATATAAACATTGTCGTATCAGTTAAAACAAATTTGGAAAATAATCAAGAACATTTTAACAGATTAAAAGAAGTTTTAACAGATTAAAACAATACTTTTAATAGATTAAAAGATTATTTTAACATATTAAATAAAACAGCGAGTTTGGAAAATCTTCTATATAAACGAAATTGCTTCAACCTTTTAAAATACACCTTTTGGTAATCAATCAAGCAATCATAAGTGCTACTTTCAAGAGAGAATCGCGCTAGTTTTGTGAAGTTCTTAGAAGTTTTTTCTTGAGGCAATATTTGCATTCTTTTGGAGAAGAAACTCATTCTGCAGAGCTGCATAAACCTGGTTTGGGTGTTCTAGTTTCTTCTCTTTTGTTTCTTTACTGTATTGTGGGTGCCTGGAATTGTGGGCACTGGTTTCTGTGGCTGGAATTTGGCTGCATGGTTGTTCAAGAACTGGAATTTGGTTCTTGGTAAAGGTTTAGGTGCAGGGACTAGAATTTTGGTTCTTGTGGTAGATTGAGTATGGGATTGAAGTTGTAATCTATAAAACGTTCAATCTAGTGGAACCCAGCTGAAATTTGGCTGGAAACTGGACATAGCCCTGGGATTGGGTGAATCAGTATAAATCTTGGTTGTATCTTTCTAAACTTTTCTCTCTTTAATTCTGTCATTGTTTTTACTTTGATTGTTTGCTGTGTTTGATTCAAGAATTGGTCAGAACTCTTAATCTTTGAAATAGATAATCTGTAAATTGCGAAAATCTTTCAAAGATCAATTCACCCCCTCTTGATCTCAGCCTACATTTCTAACACACTTATGCTAAAAACAAAACATAATTACAACTGACACGTTTTTACTTTCGGCGGCCGACGCTAAAAACAAAATAGCATAATTACAAGGACTTTATTTTCAACTTTGTGGGCCTCAATTTGCATGAATAACCCACTGAATCTTTTCTGAAGGTAGAACTATAGCATCTGTTAGGCGATGGGCCAACTAAGCCCAGCTTCTTACTAAGATGCTTTTTCTTAGAGGGAGATTTCTTGAGAGTCTTCGTCTTCCAATTTTTGTACAATGTGATAAATTCTTCTTTGTAACTCTTCTTTGGTTGATCTTCTGTTCATGATAATATTAATTATCTTCATAAATTCTGGGGGAATTAATTGCTAAAACTGATCAAAATCGACGTTTTCTTCTTCTTCTTCTTCATATGGATTCTGAGCATCTTGAAGATTAATGATGACTTCAGCTTCTTCTTCTTCTTCTTCTTCTTCTTCATCGGAGCCCAAAGAGGATAATGCTTCGATCATTTTTTGTTTTAATTGGGCCTTTTCAATTTTTGATGAAGGGAGTTGTGATAGATCTATAATGGATTTTCCTTTATCTTTTATTGATGACATTTCTCTTGGCATTGGGCCTTTTTGGCTGATAAGGCCCATTTTCTTCCAATTTTCGAATTTTTCTTCTATATATTGTGTTTCAAATTTCTTCCACCAAAAAACTTTAGTTTTTAAATAAAGGGTTTTTGGATATGTTTCGTCTTTATGTTGATGAACTTCAGGAATGTGGGCCAAAAGCCATCTTATTCCCATGGTTGAACAAAATTTTATGATTCGAAGGTATGAAGGGTGTTGAGGAGTAAGGTTTTTGTATTTCTGATAAATTTTCATGATTTTTTTGGGAATTATGGCCTGAACAGGACCTATTTGGTGAAATCAATCAATAAACCAGTTTGGTAATGAATTAGGTATTTCTTTTTTAAAACAGATATACCAGGAATGCTTAGGGTTGGTGTCAAAGAGTATTTTGTTCTAGGCTTCTTGGTAATCAAAATAATTATAAGAAGGGGGGTCAAAGGACCTCGAAAAGCTCTTATCAGTAAACAGATGTTGATTCCATTCTCGGTAAGAAATAATTTTAATAATTCGTAATTTTGAATAACTAATAATAGAGGAATCTCTCTCATTAGGAATAGGGGTTATTTCAGCAGATCCGGTATCTATTAGAATGAATTGGTAGAATTTTTTGGTCTTTTTTAAATTTTCTGATCTAGGGATCCAGCCCCATCCTGGAGGAGCTAGTTTCCTAAGTATTTCATAGACATCTTCAGCATTCCAATCTTCTTCTAAAGTAATTATCTTCTGGCATCCTTCTTTTATGTGGAATTCCTTTTTCGGGGTTTTTTCAGGGGAAGTATTTTGAGCCTTTTGTGGTGTTAATGAGGTAAATTTGTTAGGGAGAGTGGTTATAGAGGTAGGAAGTTTTCGAGTAGTTATATTTTTCGAGTATGAGGGGGCAAAGTCATCTAAAGACAATGTAGATGACTTGGGATTTTCGATTTTATTCTTTTCGAGGTATTTGGTATTTTAGAGGGGTTGCCATGGGTGTGACACTGCAAAAATTCTCTTGTTAGAAAATCTGGTATTGAATTCTCTTTGCCTTTTATAAACTCTATTTCAAATTCAAAGCAAGATAATAAACTTTGCCATCTTGCGAATATTTGTTTTGAAACTATATTTTTTACATCTTTTTCTAAAACTTCTTTTGCTGATTTACAATCAATTCTTAATTAAAAAAAAATTATTTATTAAATCATGTTGAAATTTTTGTATATTTAAAACTATACTTAAAACTTCTTTTTTAATAGTGTTATAATTCCTTTGAGCTTCATTCCATATTCCTGAGTGATATCTTACTATTTGTTCGGGATTATTATGTAACTCGTTGTTTTAGTATCCCCAGTATCCTATATCGGAGACATCAGTTTCTATAATTATGTTTGCCTCTGGATTGGGTATTCCTAGGCATGGTAGAGTCTTAACTAATTTTTTAACCTCTATTACTATTTTAGTCATTTCTGGAGTCCATGATTTATGATTTTTTCTTAATCTATTAAAGAGGGGTTTACATAGTATTCGAATATTAGGGATAAATTCTGATACATAGTTTAAACATCCTAAGAATCTTTGTAATTGTAGTTTATCTTTTATTTCATCAGGAAATTTTTCTGAAAATTCAATACTTATTTTAATGGGGGTTATCGTTCCTTGATTTATTTCATGACCCAAAAATCTAATTTGTGTTTGGGCTAATTTTATTTTCTTTTGTGATATTACCATTCCATTGGTTTTTATAACATTTTTAAATATTTTTAAATGTTTTTTATGTTGTTCTATTGATTCAGAGAATATTAATACATCATCTATATAGACAATAACAAATTTTGAGTAAGGGTTTAATATATCATTTATTATTTTTTGAAATTCTGAAGACGCATTTTTTAAACCCATGGGCATTACATTCCATTCGTATTGCCCAAATGGTACTATAAAAGCAGTTTTATATTTATCTTGTTCTTTTAATTTAATTTGATAATATCCACTCTTCATATCAAATTTAGAAAATATAGTGGCCTTATAAATTCTGCTTATTAATTCAGTTTTATTAGGTAGCGGATACTTAATCCATTTTAAGACTTTATTTAAAGGTTTGTAATTTATTACCATCCTTGGTTCTCCTCTTTCTATTTCGGAGGCATTTTGTGTTAGAAAAAGAGGCTGAGATCAAGAGGGGGGGTGAATTGATCTTTGAAAGATTTTCGCAATTAACAGATTATCTATTTCAAAGATTAAGAAATCTGACCAATTCTTGAATCACACAACAAGCAATAAAAAATAAATGCAGTCACAGAATTAAAGAAGAGAAAGGTTTAGAAAGATATCACCAAGGTTTATATTGGTTCACCCAATCCCAGGGCTACGTCCAGTCTCCAGCCAAATTCCAGCTGGGTTCCACTAGATTGAATGTTTTACAGATTACAACCTTAATCACACACTCAATCTACCACAAGAACCACAATTCCAGTTCCTGCACCTAACCTTTCACCAAGAACCAAATTCCAATTCTTGACCTACCCTGCAGCCAAATTCCAGCTACAGAAACCAGTGCCCACAATTCCAGGCACCAACAATATAATCAAAGAAAGTAAAGAAACAAACAGAAGAAACTAAAACGCTCAAACTAGTTTTATGCAGTTCTGCAATATGTTGTTTCTTCTTCAAAGGAATGCAATTTTGCCTCAAGAAAGAACTTTGATGAACTTCACAAAAACTAGCGTGATTCTTTCTTGAAAGTAGTACTATTGATTGTTTGACTGATTTCCAAAAGATGTATTTCAGATGATGTATAAAAAGTTCAAGCAACTCTGTTTATATAGAAGATTTTCAAAACTGCTAGTTTAATTAATCTGTTAAAATAATCTTTTAATCTGTTAAAAGTCTTGTTTTAATCTGTTAAATCTTCTTTTAATCCATTAAAACATTCTTGATTATCTTCCAGATTTGTTTTAACTGACACGACAATGTTTATATCAATTAAAACTCTTTGTAAAAAATCTTATAATTTGTTTTAATCGATTGTTTCGTGTTTCAATCGATAAAAATACTGCAAAACTTTCTTGTAAACTTTTCCAAGTGATTTTAACTGATAAAAATCTGTTTTGATCGATTAAAACGCTAAGCAAAAATTTTCTTAAGTTGATTTAATCGATTGAAATGTAGTTTAATCGATTGAAATAGTTCTGATCGGTCATAATCCAATTCTAATCGATCATATCCGGTTCTGATCAGTCATAACTCAATTCTGATCGATCATATCTGGTTCTGATCGGTCATAAACCCATTCTGATCGGTCAAACAGTACTCCAAGTGGTTAATCGATTATTTCGAAGTTGTATCGATTAAAATACTGCCAGAACACTTCTCTGAACTTTTTAAGTGATTTTAATCGGTTATTTCGAAACTGTATCAGTTAAAATACTGACTGAAGGTTTTCAAAACTTCTTTTAATGAAATCAATCGATTATTTCGAAGTTATATCAGTTAAAAAACCTGTTATAAAAGTGTGAAGAACATTTTAGTTGATAAAACTTATATGCTATTAGTTAAAATAGTTTATTAAGAAAGCTTTTATCAAAATACTTTGGTTTTGACCGTTTAATCGCTTTTAGAGGCATTTTGCAAAATCTTTTAAGTGAAGAAACTTCATGTAGCAGAAAAGATAAAAATGATTATACCTAAGCAGAGCTGCAGACACACTAATCCTACTACTCTTTAATCCAAGTGACCTTTTGACCGCCACAAAGTTGCCTTTGACTTCATTCTTGACTTCATCAAATCAACAAGATCTTTGCCAATGTAATTCAATAAGATCTTCATCACTTTCAGTCTCCCCCTATTTGATGAAGACAAACACCACTTTGAATAATAACTCTACAGAAGAAGTCACTTGATAAAATAGATTAGTGAGTGATCAAAATATTAATCAGTTTATTCATTTCTCCCCCTAAATTGCTGCTCTCCTAAAGAATTATATCTCCCCCTAAATTGATCAGAAGTAAAGCAATTATTTCTCCCCCTTTTGACTTCATCAAAAAAAATAGGGAATAGAGGAACAATATGATGCATGGTATGTAACAGGTCTTAGATTTTGAAAATAGTAAAAAATTTGGATACGATACTTTACTCATGTAAAGACCAATCAAAGTTGATTCAAACTTATCTCCATTAACACGTTTGTAATGAATACAATTAACACGTGTAAAGATAAGGGAACCACGCTTTAGTAGCATGTTACAAGAACAACCATTAACTAAAACCTTTAATTTTTCTTCCCAGAGTAAAAATCGATTAAAAACAGGACAAAATCGATTAAAAAGTTCTTGTTAATGATTTTAATTGATGGAAATAAAGTTTTAATCGATTAAAACAGTGATGAAATTTGAAAGTTTAAAACATAAGTTGATATGATTGATTAAATCGACATTTAATCGATTAAAACAATAAAGAAAAATATTGTATAAGTGCTTTTAATCGATTTAAAGCTTGTTCGTATCGATTAAAACAACCAGTTTTGAAAATTAAGCAATGTTTGATGCATCTATCATGCCTAATTCAGTGCGAATTTTGTAAAACCGATCACGAGCAAGAGGTTTTGTAAAAATATCTGCTAGTTGTTTTTCAGTTTCTATGAAGAAAATTTCACAATCACTTTTCAAAACATGATCTCTAATGAAATGATGTCTAATTTCTATATGTTTTGTCCTAGAATGTTGAATTGGGTTTTTAGTTAACATAATGTCACTAGTATTATCACATAAGAGAGGAATCTTTCTGAGAATTAAACCATAATCCTCAAGCTGTTGTTTGATCCAAAGAGATTGAGCACAACAGCTTCCAGCTGCAATGTACTCCGCTTCAGCTGTAGATAGGGCAACACATGATTGTTTTGATCCAAAGAGATTGAGCACAACAGCTTCCAGCTGCAATGTACTCCGCTTCAGCTGTAGAAAGGGCAACACATGATTGTTTTTTACTGTGCCATGAAATTAGACTGCTTCCAAGAAGATGACAGGTGCCACTGGTACTTTTCCTGTCAAGCTTACAACCTGCAAAATCTGAGTCAGAGTATCCAATTAAATTTAGTTTGGACTCACCAGGATACCATAACCCAACATTTAAAGTTCCTTTGAGATATTTGAGGATTCTTTTTGCAGCAGTAAGATGTGATTCTTTTGGTGCAGATTGAAACCTGGCACACATACAAACATTGAACATAATGTCAGGTCTACTTGCTGTTAGATATAGCAAAGAACCAATAAGTCCTCTATATTTGGTTTCATCAACAACTTTTCCTTTTTCATCAGAATCAAGATAGCAATTTGTGGACATAGGTGTTGATGCTTCTTTGCAATGTTCCATCTCAAATTTCTTCAAAAGTTCTGTGCAGTATTTAGATTGATGCAGAAAACTTCCTTCTTTAAGTTGTTTAACTTGTAATCCAAGGAAGTAGTTAAGTTCTCCCATCATAGACATCTCAAATTCTCCCTGCATATCTTTAATAAAATCTTTACATAAAGACACATTAGTGGCTCCAAATATGATGTCATCAACATATACTTGAATTAGAATTACCTCATTATTCAATTTTTTTAGGAATAAAGTTTTATCAACCAAACCTCTTTGATAGCCCTTAGAAATGAGAAAATTACTTAACCTTTCATACCATTGTCTTGGGGCTTGTTTGAGACCATATAAAGCTTTCTTTAGTCTATAAACATATTCTGGATGAATATGATCTTCAAAACCAGGTGGTTGTGTAACAAAAACTTCTTCATTCAAGTAGCCATTTAAGAAAGCACTTTTGACATCCATTTGAAATAACCTGAAATTTTTCATTGAAGCATAGGCAAGCAAAAGTCTAACAGCCTCTAATCTAGCAACAGGAGCATATGTCTCATCAAAATCAATTCCTTCTTGCTGATTATACCCTTTAGCAACTAATCTGGCCTTGTTTCTAGTGATTATACCATTTTCATCCATTTTATTCCTAAAAACCCATTTTGTACCTACAATATTTGCATTATCTGGTTTTGGAATTAATTCCCATACTTCATTTCTAGTGAATTGATTTAATTCATCATGCATAGCATTAATCCAGTTATTATCCTTTAATGCATCAGATACGGTTTTAGGTTCAATTTAAGATACAAAAGTCATATGATTGCAAAATTTATTTAAAGATCTTCTAGTGGAAACTCCCTGATTTATTTCACCAATGATGTTGTCTATTGAAAGATTTCTTGGAGTTTTCCAATCTTTAGGCAGTTGTTCTTCAGTTTCTTCAATTTCTTCAACCTGCTTTTGAGAAGCTGGTGATTCTGGCAGTTTTAACTGATACATTTTATCAGTTAAAACATCATCTTCTGTACTATATTCAGAAATATTCTGCACACTTGGGTTAGTCTCATCAAATACAACATGGACAGATTCTTCTACAGTATTTAGCCTTTTGTTAAAGATTCTATAGGCATGGCTATTCAATGAATATCCCAAGAAGATACCTTCATCTGATTTGGAATCAAACTTTCCAAGACTTTCCTTTCCATTGTTTAAAACAAAAACCTTACTTCCAAATACTCTGAAATAGTTTATGTTAGGCTTTTTACCTTTGAATAATTCATAGGGGGTTTTCTTTGTTAGAAAAGTAGGCTGAGATCAAGAGGGGGGGTGAATTGATCTTTGAAAGATTTTCGCAATTAACAGATTATCTATTTGTAAAAATAAGATTTCATATCTGTTCTTGAATCACAAAGCAATCTATCAACAATAAACGCAGCAACAGAATTAAAAGAGGAGAAAGGTTTAGAAAGATATCACCGGTGTTTATACTGGTTCACCCAGTACCAGGGCTACGTCCAGTATCCAGCCAAATTCCAGCTGGGTTCCACTAGATCAAATGTTTTACAGATTACAATCTTACACTTAATGTACCACAAGAACCACAATTCTAGTTCTTGCACCTAACCTTTCACCAAGAACCAAATTCCAGTTCTTGACAACCTCTACAACCAAATTCCAGCTACAGAGAAACCAATGCCCACAATTCCAGGCACCAAACAATACAAAAAGAATGTAAAGAATTGAAAAGAAGAAACTAGAATGCTCAAACCAATTTTATGCAATTCTGCAGTAAGTGTTTCTTCTCCAAAAGAAAGCAATTTGCCTCAAGAAAGAATTTCAAAGAACTTCACAAAAACTGGCGCGAATCTTTCTTGAAAGAGTGCTAAAGTTTGCTTGCTTGATTGCTAAAGATTGATGTTCAATTTATATTTAAAATGTTCAAGCCAAACTGTTTTTATAGAAGATTTTCAAAACTGCTGGTTTAATCAATCTGTTAAAATAATCTTTTAATCCGTTAAAACTTCTTTTAATCCATTAAAGCGTTCTTGATTATTTAACAGATTTGTTTTAACTGATACGACAACGTTTATATCAATTAAAACTCTTTACAAAAAATCTTCTAATTTGTTTTAATCGATTGTTTCGTGATTCAATCGATTAAAATACTGCAAAACTTTCTTGTAAAATATTCAAAGTGATTTTAACTGATAAAAATAAGTTTTAATCGATTAAAACGCTGTGTAGAAATTTTCTAAGTTGTTTTAATCGATTGAAACGTGTTTTAATCGATTGAAAAAGCTCTGATCGGTCATAACTCAATTCTGATCGATCATATCTGATTCTGATCGGTCATAATTGCATTCTGATCGATCATCCTGAACATTAAGTGGATTTAATCGATTAAAACCAAGTTGTATCGATTAAAATACTGCAAAAACACTTCTCTTAACATTTTAAGTGATTTTAATCGGTTATTTCGAAGCTTTATCGGTTAAAACACCTGACGAAGGTTTTCAAAACTTTCTTTAATGAAAACAACCGGTTATTTAGAAATTATATCGGTTAAAAACTTGTTTAAGAAAGCTTTTGTTAAAATACTTTGTTTTTAACTCGCTTAAACATTTTTAGAGGCATTTTGCAAAATCTTTTAATTGAAGAAACCTCATGCAGCGAGAAAAGATAAAAATGATTATACCTAAGCATAGCTGTGGACACACTAATCCCTCTACTCTTTTATCTAAGTGACTGTTGACCGCTACAAAGTTGACTTTGACTTTATCTTTGACTTCATCAATCAACAAGATCTTTGTCAGAGTATTTCAATAAGATCTTCATTACTTTCAGTCTCCCCCTATTTGATGAAGACAAACACCACTTTGAATAATAACTCTGCAAAAGAAGTCACTTGATAATACAGATTAGTGAGTAATAAAGAAATGAATTATTTTCCTATTTCTCCCCCTAAATTGTTGCTTCCCCTAAATAAAGAATTATTTCTGATCAAAAGTAAAGCAACTATTCTCCCCCTTTTGACTTCATCAAAAATAGGGAAGAGAAGAGAAACAATGCAAAGGTATGAAATAAGTTTGAGATTTTGAAAATAGAAAAAAAAGATGAATACGATATTTTACTCATGTAAAGATCAATCAAAGTTGATTCAAACTTATCTTCATTAACACGTTTGTAATGAATACAATTAACACGTGTAAAGATAAGGGAACCACGCTTTAGTAGCATGTTACAAGAACAACCATTAACTAAAGCCTTTAATTTTTCTTTCCAGAATAAAAATCGATTAAAAACAGAACAAAATCGATTAAAAAGTTCTTGTTCAATGATTTTAATCGATTGAAATAAAGGTTTAATTGATTAAAACAGTGAAGGACTTCGAAAGTATGAAACATAAGTGCATTTAATCGATTAATTCGACATTTAATCGATTAAAACAGTAAAGAAAAATGTTGTATAAATTCTTTTAATCGATTTAAAAGATATTTTTATTGATTAAAATAACCAGTTTTGCAAACTAAGTAATGTTTTATGTGAATTTATCATGCTTAATCCAGTGTAAGTTTTGAAATACCGATCATTTAGAAGGATGCTTTACAATAATATCAACTACATCGATTAAATTTTAACCAATAGATCCATCAAAATTAGAATAAAATCTTATTTAGCTAATTTAACTGATGTAAACTAGTTTATATAAATTTTAATCGATTGATACGCAGTTTAATCGATTATTTTGTTGAGAAAGTGTTTCCTTTAATCGATTTGATCGATTAAAACCATTTTGAATCAGCTAAAAAAATCCGGGATCTATGTTGAATTCTATCTAGACTAGTTTGATTCGATTTAAAACCTACATTATATTAATCAATACTAAAGAGATTGTACCTAGTATACAACCAGTAAATATTACAGAACATAAATTGAAATTAGCATTAAAATAAGAAATAAAAGAAAGATAAGAAGGGACCCTTTTAATCCATAAATTCAATCATCCCAGTTTCCTTGGTTTAGCTGCATATCTTCCAGCTTGGTGTAGATATCAACAATTTGGTTTCCAAGGGATGCGAATTGATTGTTTGTTTGCTGGAAGTGTTGGAATGTCATCTGCATATGCTTTCTCTGATTTTCCTGCACTGCAGCCATTTGAGAAAGCATTGTTCTTTCAAACTGAGATGAAGGAGTCCCACGGTCAGGCTGCTCCATGTAAGGAATAATTTCCATATTCTCATATGAGGCTTGGCCACTGGTTGACTCAGGAACCTCTGCAGCAGCTGGAGAGGGAGAAATTTGACCTTGCTCATCTTCTTCATCATTGTCTTCCTCACCCTTAGACATCCCAGCATCAATTTTGGAGATCCATTCATCATCAACTTTTATATATCCGATTTTTCTTAGGGTGGAGTCGTCAATTTCATTTGATGCCTTGGGGGTTTCTATGCTCTCCCCAGAAAGATCAACTTCAAAATATCTAAAGAAATTATTAATTAACATAGCATATGGCAATTTGAAATCTGCCAACCTTTTAGCTTTCAACATGTGATCTTTGATCACATACACCCAGTTTACCCGAACATTGTTAAAAATACAATACATGAGGGCAAGATCTCCCTCATTAAGAATAACATGATTACTCCCTCTTGGAGTAAGCATCCATGCCACAATAAAAGCAAGTAATCTATGTTCAAGTGCAAGTTTTCTGGCATTTAGAATTCTTACCGAATCATTTGGATCCTTAAGGCAAGACCGGAAAAACTGAATCTTGTTGAACTCAGGAATCTCAGAAATATTCCCCCTTGAGACTTTGACACCTCTATCCATAAGGCCAGCAATTTGCTCCCAAACAGCAGGAGTAATTTCCATATTTACTCCCTTTACCTGAGATTTGATTGTAGACCCATTTACTGTTAAGTTGGAGTAAAAAACCCGAACCAAATCAGGTTGAATGTTTTAGTAAACTCCATGAAAGTTTTCAGCTTTTGACTTTTTAACTTTCTTCTTAGACTAGTAAAACCTTCTTCGTCCAGCCACCTAAATTTGATAAATTTTGGAATAACAATTTGTTTCTGACTAAACTCAGAGATGAAGGTGTTCATCTTTCCTATATCTCCATCAAACCAGGCTTCCAGATGGCCACCGGGATTTGCAGCAGAGGAAGATTCCCCTTTTTGCTTCTTTCTCGACTTTGATCTTCTCAGCATCTTGTTGTATTTTCAGAGAAGAGTTTCTGAGACGTGTGTACAAGGAAAGAAGGGAGAAACACTTTGAACCAGGAAGAGAAGAATGAGAACAATGAGCTACAAGAGAGCAAGCTGAAGATTCACGGATGTCAATTTTCGTGAATTGCGGTTTACTTTAGACAGAACCTGCAAAATCGGCTTTAATTGCATATGTCCCCTTGATCGAGAACACGAGCACGGATTCTTGGACGAGTGGGTGAATCAGCTAAACTGTTCTTGGGAATATGTTTGACTTGGTCAAAGAATATTTAAAAGTATTATGCATATTTTGATTACCATAAAAACTTGGGATTTTGACTTTGATTTGCTTACCAATTTTCAATTGGATGTTTATAAAACTAATTTTCAGAAACAAATTAATCGATTAACCAACTAATTAACCTATTAATTTGATCTTTAATACTAGGTTTGAAAATGCTACAGTGAAATAATCGATTAATTCATAAAGGAATCGATTAGTCTTGTACAGGATGAAATTAATAAAATGATAACAAAATTTAAATCGATTAAAACGAAAAAGAATGGATTAATTTTGACATCTTAGTGTTTTTAGTTGATATAAATTCTTTTTAATCGATTAAAACAATTAAACTCAAATCCTGAGAACATTTTAAATGATTAATTTGCATTTCAATCGATTAAAACGGTACGGACAAATTTTCTGATATCCTCTGTAAGTTATTTTAATCGATTAATACTGTTTTATATCAATTAAAATAATCAATTTATGAAAGCAGAACCTGATTTGTTGTTTTGAATACCAAGGGACTCCCAGATTTTGTTCCTGCAAAACAAATTTAACATGTTTCTGGTACCCTTTATAATTACTTGGTCCAATCAGGTTATTTGAAATGAATTATTTTTGGGAATCCACTTCATTCTACCTTTAGGAATAACATACTTTTTAATTCTACAATATTTCACTGAATGACCTCTTTTCATGCGAGTAAAAACATTTAATCACGAGTATGATTTCCTATTTACATTTGTTTTTCTGAATTTTATCCTAGATTTAAATCCTATTCCAGATTTGTCAAAAATTAGTTTTTGTGACCCAAGTAAAACGTCAAGATTAGCTTGACCTTGTGTAAACATTGAAACGGTTTGTGATAAAAAATCAATTTTCTTTTGTAATTCTGAACAATTATTACAGGGTTTATTACATGCACAATCAGAATTATCATGAATTAATTTTAAGAAATCACGATCAGTTTCATCTTCAAGAATTTTCTTTTCAAGAGAGTCTACTTTATTTACTAGCCAATTATTCAATCCTTTTAACCTATCATTTTCTTTTTGTAGTTTCTTAGGCTCTTCATGCATTTCATTAAATGCTTCTTGTAATGAATTGTAATTCACTAAATTTGAAGAAGAATTAGAACTTACACTACTGGATTGAAGGTTTTGATTTGCCATTAGACACAGGTTGGCTTCTTCATTGTCAGAATTGTCTGTTGATGAAGTGTCATTGTCATCCCATGCTACATAGACTCTTCTTTTGACTTTCTCTTCTTTCTTGTCATTATATTTATTCTTTTCTGGGCACTCCATTCTTACATGGCCCTACTTACCACAACCATAGCATTTAAAGTTAGAAGAATCATTTTTTTTCTCATACCTTTTATGTTTTTCCTTGTCTTGAATCTTTTTCTTGAGAAATTTGTTGAATTTTCTGACAAGCAGTCCAATATTCTCACTTTCCTCCTCTGATTCTTGATTTCTTTCTTCAACTTTGAGTGCTATACTTCTGCTTTTCTTCTCGGAGACTTCTTGTTCATTAAATCTGTTAATTTCCATTTCATGTTCTCCGAGTTTGCCAAACAAAGAAGCTGTTGTCATGACGGACAAATCCTTTGACTCCGAAATTGCTTGTGACCTTTGGTCGCCATGACCTGTCAAGACATTTCAAGACTTTAATATTTAATTCTTCTTTATCAAAGGTTTTACCTAGGCCCATTAGATGATTGATGATGTGAGTGAATCGCTTCGCACATCTGCAATGCTTTCACCAGTTTGCATTTTGAACAACTCATATTCTCTTATGAGAGTATGCTTTCTGGCTCTCTTTACATCCGATGTCCCTTCATGAGTAACCTCAAGAACATCCCACATCTCCTTGACAGATTTGCATTGGGAGACCCTGAAAAACTCATCCACGTTAAGTGCAGAAGTAATTATATTTTTAGCACTGCAATCATTTTGAACTTTTTTCTTTTCCTCATCATTTAAACTGGACCATTCTTTTTCTGTAATTAAAGGGCCATTAGCAATTACATCCCAAACATTTCTATCAATAGACTCAATAAAGATCTTCATCCTAATTTTCCAAAAAGGTAATCTGTTCCACAAAACAGTGGAGGTCTGTTAATAGAAGCTCCCTCAGAAAACGGTAATCTGTTTTCAGCCATGGATCGAAGAACTTGAATAACTCTCAAGAACCTCGCTCTGATGCCAATTGTTAGAAAAGTAGGTTGAGATCAAGAGGGGGGGTGAATTGATCTTTGAAAGATTTTTGCAATTAACAGATTATCTATTTGTAAAAATAATATTTCAGATTTGTTCTTGAATCACAAAGCAATCTATCAACAATAAAGGCAACAACAAAATTAAAAGAGGAGAAAGGTTTAGAAAGATATCACCGGTGTTTATACTGGTTCACCCAATACCAGGGCTATGTCCAGTCTCCAGCCAAATTCTAGCTGGGTTCCACTAGATCAAATGTTTTACAGATTACAATCTTACACTTAATCTACCACAAGAACCACAATTCTAGTTCTTGCACCTAACCTTTCACCAAGAACCAAATTCCAGTTCTTGACAACCTCTACAACCAAATTCCAGCTGCAGAGAAACCAGTGCCCACAATTCCAGGCACCAAACAATACAAAAAGAATGTAAAAATTTGAAAAGAAGAAACTAGAATGCTCAAACCAATTTTATGCAATTCTGCAGTAAGTGTTTCTTCTCCAAAAGAAAGCAATTTGCCTCAAGAAAGAATTTCAAAGAACTTCACAAAAACTGGCGCGAATCTTTCTTGAAAGAGTGCTAAAGTTTGCTTGCTTGATTGCTAAAGATTGATGTTCAATTTATATTTAAAATGTTCAAGCCAAACTGTTTTTATAGAAGATTTTCAAAACTGCTGGTTTAATCAATCTGTTAAAATAATCTTTTAATCTGTTAAAAGTCTAGTTTTAATCTGTTAAAACTTCTTTTAATCCATTAAAGCGTTCTTGATTATTTAACAGATTTGTTTTAACTGATACGACAACGTTGATATTAATTAAAACTCTTTACAAAAAATCTTCTAATTTGTTTTAATCGATTGTTTCGTGATTCAATCGATTAAAATACTGCAAAACTTTCTTGTAAAATATTCAAAGTGATTTTAACTGATAAAAATAAGTTTTAATCGATTAAAACGCTGTGTAGAAATTTTCTAAGTTGTTTTAATCGATTGAAACGTGTTTTAATCGATTGAAAAAGCTTTGATCGGTCATAACTCAATTCTGATCGATCATATCTGATTCTGATCGGTCATAATTGCATTCTGATCGATCATCCTGAACATTAAGTGGATTTAATCGATTAAAACCAAGTTGTATCGATTAAAATACTGCAAAAACACTTCTCTTAACATTTTAAGTGATTTTAATCGGTTATTTCGAAGCTTTATCAGCTTAAAACACCTGATGAAGGTTTTCAAAACTTTCTTTAATGAAAACAACCGGTTATTTAGAAATTATATTAGTTAAAAACTTATTTAAGAAAGCTTTTGTTAAAATACTTTGTTTTTAACTGCTTAAACATTTTTAGAGGCATTTTGCAAAATCTTTTAATTGAAGAAACCTCATGCAGCAGAAAAGATAAAAATGATTATACCTAAGCATAGCTGCGGACACACTAATCCCTCTACTCTTTTATCTAAGTGACTGTTGACCGCTACAAAGTTGACTTTGACTTTATCTTTGACTTCATCAATCAACAAGATCTTTGTCAGAGTATTTCAATAAGATCTTCATTACTTTCATTCTTAAGAAAAGGTCTGATTAAAACACGGTTTAATACATGGCAAGCAGTGCTAACTGTATCAGCCCAAAAATATATTGGTAATGCTTTCTCATTAAGCATTGTCCTAGCTAGCTCTTCAAGAGACCGATTTTTCCTTTCAACTACACCATTCTATTGAGGAGTTCTAGGAGCAGAAAAATTGTGCTTGATACCATGTTTATCACAAAATTTATTGAAATTTTCGTTTGAAAATTTTCCTCCATGATCACTTTGAATACAAGAGATAAAGTAGCCTTTTTCATTTTGAATTTGTTTCGCAAATTTCTTA
Source organism: Sphenostylis stenocarpa (assembly GCA_963425845.1). NCBI lineage: Eukaryota > Viridiplantae > Streptophyta > Magnoliopsida > Fabales > Fabaceae > Sphenostylis > Sphenostylis stenocarpa. Next base: position 4,889,193 of record OY731401.1, on the reverse strand, counting down.
AACAAATGGAAAGTATCAGATTTTAATTTTAAAAATAATGTCCAGGTAAATCTTGAGTAATCATCTACTATAACCAGTGCATATAGATTTCCTCCTAAACTCATAGTTCTAGAAGGACCAAAGAGATCCATGTGCAAAAGTTCAAGAGGTCTAGATGTTGAAACAATATTTTTCTGTGAAAAAGAATTCTTTATTTGTTTCCCCTTTTAACATGCATCACATACTTTGTCTTTCACAAACTTAAGTTTAGGTAAGCCAACTACAAGATCTCTAGAAATCAGTTTGTTTAGATGATTCATATGAATATGAGCTAACCTCCTATGCCACAACCAAGAATCATTTTCTTTAGAAATTAAGCAACAGTTTTTCGCAGAATTAGTATCTAACATGTAAATATTGTTGATCCTCTTACTAGTAATCAGTACCTGTTCTGAATCTGATTTGATTATCTGACATTGATTTTGCCCAAAGACAACTTTGTGTCCTTTATCACAAAACTGGCTAATACTAATCAAATTATGTTTTAAACCCTCAACATATAATACATTGTTAATAATACCTGATTCTGCGCATTTTGATGTCACCTATTCCAAGGATTCTTCCTTTGTTATTGTCCCCATAGACAACAGTCCCACCATTCTTTAGTTTTAAGTTGCAAAATTTTGTAATATCACCTGTCATGTGTTTAGAACAACCACTGTCAAGGTACCAGAGATCTTCAATTTGTTTTGCTTGAAAAATAAATTAGTATAGTTGCAGTACTAAATGATACAAAATTTGAAATACACAATTAATTCAGCACTGGAATTAGAATTTTAATCAATTAATTTGATATTCAATCGATTAAACAAGTTCTGGAAAAAGATATATCAGAATAATAATCGATTTATATGAGAAATAATCGGTTAATTTTATCCTTTTAATGATTTTAACTGATATAAATCCATTTTAATCGATTAAAACAACTTAACTATATTCCAGAGAACATTTTAATCGATTAATTTGTATTTTAATCGATCAAAACTGTACGGACAACTTTTCTGATATTCTCTGTAAGTGATTTTAACCGATTAAAATAGTTTTGTATAAATTAAAATGCTCAGTCCAAGAATCCAGAAACAGATTTTGCTGATTTGATACCCAGGGACTTCCAGATTTTGTTCCTGCAAAATAGATTTGGCATATTTCTGGTACCCCTTTTTAATTATTGGGTCCAATCATGTTATATAAAATGAATTTTTGGGAATCCATTTCATTCTACCCCCTTCTGAAAATGGTTAGGCTCTGATACAGAAGGGGGTATGATAGTAGGAATTATGAGTGGAAAGTGAGTAAGAGAAACCTTTAAACATGAATAGCCAAACACCACCACCACCAGAGTCCGGCCCTGTTGGTCCCATTCTTCTAAACTCTACTCTTTCTCTTCCCAAAAATATTTCAAAAACTCTTTCTTCAAAAATAGAAAATCTTATAGAATATTCCTATATTCCAGAAGATGCTCAGATATCTGAAACATATAGTCCTCTCCTTAGTCCTTATAACATTTTCAAAAGACAAAGATCTACTCTCAAATCTATTACTCGCCTTCTCTACACCAGAAGACCTCTTATCAAAGAGTACGTCCAAGCCTCCAGGATGGACCAGTGTGCTTTAGCATCCACTACAGAAGAACAATATGTCAACATTGAGATCCCCAAAGATCTCATTAGACATTGGCAAACTGAAGGATACACCCATCTTCATTATGGAGCTATCCGACTTGTCCTCTCTCTCCACGGAAGAAGAGGATTACCTGTCTCAGCCAGAGTCTCTCTTTTGGACTCTAGCTACCTTCATTATGAGCATGCAGTTATCAGTACTGTTCTAACTACTCTTCATGCTGGAAGTGTAGTTTTCACCATCTTTCCTAATTTCAACGTTAGCTTGAAAGACCCTACAATCTCCCACAGATTGAAGGTACAGATCCAGATTACTGGAGCTGAACAAGTAGCTGATGTACTATCAGCTACTCTTCATCATCAAATCATATATAGGTTACAAGACCATGCTATAAATCTTGTGTTACCATCCTGCAAAGATGGAACACTCTTCGTCTTGGCCAACAACCAAGAAGAGACACCTTCCGTAGTTCAAATCCCCAGAAATATCTCTTCACAAGAGCTTCATAAGCTCATTCCAATGCAGTGGATAACTAACTATGAGAAGCTCCATAGTAACCAGAAACCCATTCAGTTCACAGAAGCAACGTTCAGAAGGTCTGTGGATGGAACTGTTAGAACCATCTTTAAGAACCCAGAAGAAATTCCTAGTTCTAGCACCTCCATTTTCCAGTCAATGATGATAGCGCCTGTAACCAAAGAAGGCAAAATCCCAATCGCCAGTATATGCCCCAATGGCAAACCTATCTTTACTGATAAGATAGGGGGACACTTCATCTGGGATGCTGACCCAGAAATGTGCGATTCTGACTGTGACTGCTGTGACCACTATGGAGATACTAGTGATGAGGATGATGACTCAGACAGTGATGATGATGACTTCAAAGGAGGATCCTGCAAACCTCCATTTTCTCCTTCCAGGAAATTTGAACCTGGAAAAGGCCCATGGATAGGAATCCACCGCCAACATGAGCCAGATCCCTTATGGAAATATAAGAGATATGCTGAAATCCTTGAAGAAGAAGGCCTCCTTTTCTCTAAACAAGAAAGGTGCAGAACCTCTGCCATGCCTTATCAGCCTGTCCCTGTAGCTCTTCCCATTCCATGTATGATGATTAACCCTTCAGCCTATAAGGAAGAATTTCCTTCATTAGAAAGGAACACAGACCCTGTGTCCAAGACAACGACAAAACCTCATGTCGTTTGCCAAGAAATTGGACCAGACGGGAAGGTCAAACCATTAAGTCAGGCAGAAGAAGTCCTGAACTGGCAGACAGAAAATGCTCGAGCTCAGAATTTTATCTTACAGAGAATCGATAAGAAGATAGACAAGATCTCCACGCACCTAGAAGAAACTGATGATAAGCTTCAACATCTTAATTCTACTTTGAGGAAACACTATAAACAAATCTCCGCAGAAATCTCAAAGTTAGAAGAAGATTGGAAGACCACTGTCTTCGGAGAATTATCTCACGCAAAAGAAAGGGAAATTAGAAAGCTCAAAGCTCAGATTCAAGAGATGGATAACTACATTGAAGAAAAGATTAGGCAGAAAAACCCAGAAAAAGAACACTATACATCCCTGTTCTCTTCAACTCCAGCCTACTCTTCTTTTCAAAATCCTACCTCTTATTTCCGACCAGCCTCACCAACCACATGGTCATTACCAACAGCCACGGCTTACAGGTCTAAATTCCGACCCGTAGCCCCTAAGCCGGATAAAGGAAAGAAAGTGGCTCAACCTTCTTCAGAATCTTCTTTTGATGATCAACCTTCACCAAAAAGGCCAACTCAGCAAGAACCATTTGACCCAATCTTTCAAGATTCCCAAGATCCATACTCTCAGTTAACCATAGAACCTTTTCCAACTCCTGCAACTCCAGATACTCCAATAATGCTTGAGGAATCCTCTGAGGAATCAGAAATTGAGGTCCATGCTTCTGAGGAGTCTGAAACTGAAGTCCTTACTACTGAATCAGAAACAAAAGTTCCCTGCTACGAAGATCTGACGCAGATACTAATGACCAATACCTCCAGATCAGAAGTCAGACATGAGTCAATTTATGACCCTCCAGACGAAGAGGCTGACTCCGGACCTCCAAGGACAAATGTGTCCTCAAAGACGAATGGTGGACCCTGGTTCACTATTGATGACATTCCTCCCAGCCAATGGAGAGCCAGATTAATCGAATTTGGTGCATGGTTAGACACCAAATTAGTCAACAGTTCTAACTCTTATAAAGTGATTGAAGAATTCTGTTGTAGGATGACAGGAAATTTAAAGGGATGATATCATAATTTAGGAGTTGTCCGACAAAACCAGTTCCATGAACTGGGCCAAACTTCAACAGTACTTGGGGCTTTACATGAAGAATTTATAGGTGATGGATCGATCATAGATAAAAAACTCCGACAAGAATTTTTTGAGATGAGATGCTGCTCAATCAAAATCAAAGACTTGGAAAAACACTATCAGAGAATGAGCAAAAGATTCTACCATCTCAATGGACTCAACGATCCCAGCTTGAAAAACACCTATGTTGCATCCCTTCCTGCTGAGATCCAACCAGAATTGAACAGGATGGCCATGTCCATTCAAAAAGATTTCACTACTCTCACGATGGGACAAATTCACCAGATGACTTTAGAAGCTGTTGACAAACTGTGTAGACAGCATGAGTTCTTTTCTGACATCATGACCCAGAAAAGCAAGTTTAGTAAAGCCTGTCAGAAACCCTATCTTGAGATAAAATGCAAGAAGTCCTGTTCAGGTAACTGCAAAATGAAAAAGAAGCGGGAAAAGTCAATTTTCCGCAAGAAGAAGAAGAAGAATTTTAAATTCTTTAAGAAAAAGAAGTTCAGAGGAAAAGCACAAGATCAACGGTGCTTTATTTGCAAGAAAAAGGGACACTTTTCCAAGAACTGTCCCCACAAAGCTGATAGAGCCATCAAACTCATCTCCACCCTTCAGCTTGATGATAAGGATGATATAGAATCTCTGTATTCCGAACAAAGTTCTGCAGATGAAGAAACTGTCTTCGCTCTTAATATCTCCTCTGGAGAATCTGAATCAGAATATTCCGAGGAATCTGAGACCGATACTGTTCCAGTATTCTCCTTCCAAGAATCTCATCTCATCAATGTCTCTCCTCCTCAACCTTGTTTAGAAGTTCAAATTCTTCCGTCTAAATATGACAAGACTATCCAAGCCATAGCCTACATTGATACAGGAGCCCAGAAATCTATGATGGACCCTGACATTCTTCCTAAAGAATTTTGGAAGAAAGAAGCCTCCTATTTTGTTGCAGCTGACGGAAAAATTTTTAAGACTGAACTAATCACCAAAGCTCCAATTGGAATCAAGTTCTTCCCAGAATGCACTGTCTGGAGTAAAGTGATTGGGAGCAAACTTCCCAACAAAGATATCCTGATAGGCATGGACATCTTCTCCATGACTAACAAATTTCAAATCCTTCCTACAGGGATCAGGTTCAAAAGAGAATTTAAACTTTTCACAGACATCCCTAGACTCTTCTCTCTCTCTGAAGCTCCTCCAGACCTTGAAGAAATAAAACTCAAATTAGCTTCTCTGTGCGCCAACAATCATGAAGAATTTTCTCATCCCAAGCCGTTATGGAAGAATCCTGAGTTCTTTGTACAACTACCCTTCAAACTCAATGAAGATGTCAATCCAACCAAAGCCACTCACCCAGGAATGTCTCCTTCAGATTTACAGCTAGCAAGGCAAGAGTGCCAGGAACTGTTGAAACAAGGCCTGATCGAACCAACCCAATCTAATTGGGCCTGTCAAGCCTTCTATGTAGAAAAGAGGTCCGAAAAAATCAGAGGGAAAAAGAGGTTAGTAATCGACTACAAGCCTCTTAACTGTTTTCTTAAGGATGACAAATTTCCAATACCTAAAGCCTCATCCTTACCCACTCTGATAAAAGAAGCCCATATCTTTTCCAAGTTCGATCTTAAGTCTGGATTTTGGCAATTAGGCATTGACCCAACTGATAGATACAAAACTGCTTTCTGTATACCCAATGCCCAATATCAATGGAAAGTAATGCCTTTTGGGCTTAAGACAGCCCCATCACTGTTCCAAAAAGCCATGACAAAAATCTTTGAGCCCATATTAGACAGAGCAATTGTATACATTGATGATATTTTATTATTCTCACGAGACATGGACTCCCACAAACAGTTATTGGATCAATTTTTTAACATAGCCCATCAACATGGGATAATGCTCTCAGAGAAAAAGATCCACCTTGCCCAGGAAGAAATTGACTTTCTAGGAATGCACTTCTAGCGTGACTCTTACCAACCTCAACCTCATATTGCAGAGGAACTTCTCAACTTCCCAGATGAAAATCTGACCGTCAAGCAGATCCAACAGTTTCTCGGGATAGTTAATTATATTAGGGAATTTATCCCTAATGTGGCAAAAAATACAAGTCTCTTGTCCAAACTCTTAAAGAAAAATCCACCTCCTTGGGGATTAGAACATACCAAAGCCATTAAAGAATTGAAGAAAACCGCTCAAGCTCCTCCAGCTCTAAAGATTCCAAGCAATGGGAAAAGAATACTATAGACTGATGCCAGTGATGAATACTGGGGAGCAGTACTCATTGAAGAAGAAAATGGAAAAAGATACTATTGTGGACATGCAAGTGGGCAATTCAAGGATGCCGAGAAACACTATCACACCACATTCAAGGAAGCCTTAGCTGTCAAGAATGGGATAAAGAAATTTGACTTCCACCTTAGAGGATATCACTTTGAAGTTCAAATGGACAACTCTTCATTCCCGAAGATCTTGGAATTCAAGAACAAAATGCCTCCTAATCCTCAGATTCTCAGGTTAATGGACTGGTTTTCCAAGTATGATTTTACTGTTAAACATATTAAGGGAAACCTAAACGCAGTCCCCGACTTTTTGTCCAGACCCAAAAAGACTGTCCAATTAATAGTAGACACCCATAGTCTTCCCCTTATCTTTATGGTCAAACCTCTCTCCGACAAAGCCAAAACCATCAAAGTTTATCCACCTGGCTTAAACCCAACCACACCAGCCGATATTCTCCATTATGCTAGAACAAGATATTTTTACTTTTTACATGAGACTTTCAGATACAAAGTAATTTCAGCCTCACTGTTTAACCCTGATATTCCTTTTGGAGGAATTTTTGAATTATTTTTGTGAACCTGGTTGGGATCTTTGTGAACCTACTCTTTGGACCATTTGGTGCGATATAGTATAATACTCTATTCCCATCGCACTAAAGACACAAATAGCCTACCAAATTTTAACACATCCATACAAAGACAAGTTCCTTTTTTGGACACTACTCGAATGGTTTTCTCCAATACCTTGGTGGAGACAACAGCTTAAGGAGATCCTAGATCTTAAAAAACAGAAAGGAGTTACTGAAGAATCTCTCAAGAATCTGACATCTATCTTCATCATCCACCGTCCATATTTTCTGAATCCAGCTGGACATCTCTGGTCAAGAAATGAAGCTTATCTATGGGCTAGTTTTGACACTTACCCACTTGATTCTAGTTACCGTGCACAACTGGCGCATCACCTCTGTGAAGTAAATCATTACCAACCCAAGCAGATAGACCCCCAACATCGCCAGCTCATCCCAGAGACCACCTGACACATACCCTTTGGAGCAGATTACTCCAGAAAAAGACAAATCTCAAGAGATAAGATTTTTCAAATCACGATCAGAGATGAACGTCCCTGATGAAGCCTTCCAGAAGGTCGAAGATCTAGCTGACAACATCAACGAAGATCTAATGGAAGAAATGATGATGCACAAGAAGATGTATCCTTACTGGGACCCACTACATGGAAGCATGACAAGGAGTGAAGCCCAACAGATGAACTACTCTGGCTCCACTCGTTCTGACTAAAGTAAAGGCTTTAGTTAATGGTTGTCATTCTGACATGCTACTAAAGCAAGATTCCCTTATCTTTACACGTGTCCATTGCGTTTACCGCAAACGTGTTAATGAAGATAAGTCTGGATCAACTTTACTTTCCATGAAGAGATAAGACATCATTTTCGAATCTTATCTTATCTTTTCTACTTTGTCCATACTTATGACTTCAATAAAGCATGAATCATGTTATTTTGTCTTGTGTAAGGCCATTATGATGTGTGGGCCATAGTTTGAATACTTTACTTCGGATTCCACCTTGTAACATAAGTTTCGGGTCCGAATTTCATTTTAGTTTAGCGAAGCTTTGAATTCCGTGTGTTTGTTTTCGCTATAAATAGGGGATACTTGTAATGTTGAAGGCAGAGATCAATCGAATGAAATCAATACAAGTTCTCTTTAAAATGCTCTCTCTCTAAGTTTTCTCTTCTCTGAAAGCTTGAAGCTTATAATTCTTAGTATCGTTCCCCACTTAGATGCAAGTATGCTCTACACTTGCCTCGAAAGAGGATCCTGTGTATCAGAAAGCTTCTGATCTATGAAACCATTTTATCTCAGAGTGCTCTTCTTAAAAGAAATATGAACTTGAGTGGGCTTTTAGCCGAGGGATGGTGCCGTTATGCCCGAGGATGTTCATATCTTCTGGATAAGGAGGGGTCTCTGTCCGAAATGGTATTTGAATTTCTTTTTTCTTTCCTCATGCTTTGCATTTATCATTTCGGCTTAGCCACAATATTTATGTTTTTCTTTTCCCTTTTGCTCTACTCAACCTTCTCTTTTTTTTTTTAAGAATATAACAATACTCATATGAAAAACAATAACATTCATAATCATTCCATTTCTCAAATATAAGAAGGTGGATAAACATTGTTTAGGCTCAGGGGTTCTGTTTCAATAAACAATCTTGTTTTTGGCTCAAATGGGGTTCAAATGGATTTCCTATAATTAATGCAGGGTTGACTATTTGGCTCTGAGTTATATATACTTTCACTACACAAGAAAAAAAATGTCTTTATCATTTTAAAGTCTCGCTAACCTGCAATCACATCAAAGAATCAATCAATACCAGTTATCATCATTAAGTGCTAACACTCAATTTATCTGTTTTTCGTTCACTCCTCTCTTGGGTTTCAACTAGCTTCTCCAATTCAGTTAATTCCTAGTTCTCCTCATTAATTCCTTTTTCACTATCATAATCATCATCCCAAAATCACTTGTTATTGGAAGCAATCAAAATTATTTTTCAAGTTTCAAATTTGAATTAGACAATAAGCAATAATTTCATATATGGTTCTAATTAACAATGTGTGGGACAACAAAGGAATTCAATCACATCACATTAAGAACATTAAACCAATTGAAGTTCCAAATATCAATTCAAAATATAAAAAACAAATCAAAATAACAAAACAAAAGACTTAAAACATCAAATTAACAAAATACGGAACTTTAAACACATCAAAATAAAAAGAAATTAAAAAAAAAATCGTCTCCCTCTTATTCATCTTCACTTGATGTTTCTTCTTCTTCCTCTTGTGCTTCTGCCTCACCCCCTCTTGAAAATTTGGACTGTCCCCAGGCCATTGAAGATAGGCTGCAAAGTCTTCTGGCGAAGTCCATTGTGAACCTGGAGCTACCTGCAAAGAAAGTCTATAAAAATCTTCATTAATACGGCATTCACCCCGATGGGTAGCTTCCTGCTGCAGTGTCAAGTGCTCCATGTACTGTGTCATCCTTTAAAAATGTTCTTCATGTGAAGGTGGTGGGGCTGGCTGCCTGACTTGTCGTAGTTGGCGTTGTGCTTGTGCCAATGGTAGTGGTGCTCCTTCTACAGGATTTACACAGTTATGCTCTATGAATCTTCTGTTAATGGGCAGTCGGATATTTACTGAAGGATTTACATCCACACCATGAGTTGCACACAAAGTTGTGATGAGGGCCGAAAATCCAAGGGCTTTGGCTTGCTTTGCTCGTCGCCCACTTTCTAGCACTACAAACTGATAAATCTCTTCGGAGATCATTGCGACAATATCTATCATGGTTTCATCAAGAATGCACTTGATGTGGCATCTTAGCATGTTCAGATCGGAGTTGTGCTTGATAGGCATAATGTTGGCCAGCAGGAACGATGTCCAGATCTGTGTCAGAGTCCTCATGTTAGCTCTAAGTATTCTCAGTGCTTTGCCAGCATGATTTGCTTCAAATGTTCTTCCTAGTATGCACAGAGCCCTTGTTGTATCATCATCTCCAAATGCACGGGTGCTTAACCGCCTGCTGTTCCGGATGGTTTGGTATGTGCAGATGTGATCTTCCTCCAAATAGAAGGGGTTGCCCAGAAGATCGTTGATCGCATATCGATAATAAGGAATCCAACAACCCCTCACTTTTGAACGAGACCGGAATGACTCTCCTACCACTAGCCAAGCATTGACGTAGAACTCCTTGACCACTTCAAGGTCATACCTGTGGCATGGGGAGTGCTAGTTGCCTCCAATTCCTACGAGTGATCTCATCATTAAATTCAATGAATTCTCCTTCATTCAGCTCCACACGTCTTTTAAGAATGAAGGACCAGTTGTTGATTTTTTCATATCTTGTTTGTCTCTTGGCATCTCTGAATATGCTTCTATCTACAAGAATGTTTTCATACGCATTCTTAGGTCTCTTTCCAGCAATCCTGGATGACGAAGCGCTCTGTGTCTCTTCTTGGAACCATCTGTAAACATAAAGATACTAAAAAATAGTTATGGGTTATGCCACATGGTTATTTTTTAGTGAAACATACCATGGGCCATATTGAACCATTTCATTAAACACCTGATATGCATCTAATTATGGGATCCTTATGTTAGAAAATAAGGCTGAGATCAAGAGGGGGGTGAATTGATCTTTGAAAGATTTTCGCAATTTATAGATTATCTATTTCAAAGATTAAGAGTTCTGACCAATTCTTGAATCAAGTAAAACAAGCAATTAAAATAAAGGCAATAGCAGAATTAAAGAGAGTAAGGTTTAGAGAAATATAACCAAGATTTATATTGGTTCACCCAATCCCAAGGCTACGTCCAGTTCTCAGCCAAATTCCAGCTGAGTTCCACTAGATTGAATATTTTATAGATTACAGATTCCAATCACACACCCAATCTACCACAAGAACCAAAATTTCAGTCCTTGCACCTAAACCTTCACCAAGAACCAACTTCCAGTTCTTGTACCAACCTGTAGCCAAATTCCAGCCACAGAAATTGTGCCTAACAATTTCAGGCACTCACAGTACAACAAAGAATGAAAGAAAACGAAAGAGAAGAAACCAGAACAATCTAACCCGGATTATGCAGTCCCTGCAGCATGAGTTTCTTCACAAAAAAATGCAAAAATGCCTCAAGAAAGAAATTTCAAAAACACCACAAAACTTGCGCGATTCTTTCTTGAAAAACTTCACTTATGATTGCTTGATTGATTGCTCAATGGTCTTTTTAAAAGACTGAAGCAATCCTGCTTATATAGGATTTGTTCTAACTGCTGGTTTAATTAATCTGTTAAAACAATCTTTTAATCTCTTAAAAGTCTTGAATTAATATGTTAAAACTTCTTTTAATCTGTTAAACTGTTCTTGATCATTTTTCAGATTTGTTTTAACTGATACGACAATGTTTCAATCGATTAAAACACTTTGTAAAAAATCCCTTAAGTTGATTTAATCGATTAATTCGCAATTTAATCTATTAAAATTCTGCCAAATATTTTCATAAAATTTTCTAAGTGATTTTAACTGATAACAACAAGTTTTAATCGATTAAAACAATTAGCAAAAAGTTCCTTAAGTTGTTTTAATCGATTAAATCACAGTTTAATCGATTAAAATTATTTTGATCGATCATATATGATATTTAATCAGTTAAAACTTATTCTGATCGATCATATATGGGATTACATCGATTAAAAAGTACTTTAAGTGGTTTTAATCGATTATTTCGAAGTTATATTGATTAAAATACTGTCAGAACACTTTTCAAAACATCTTAAGTGATTTTAATCGATTATTTCGAAAACCTATCAGTTACAAAACTGTTATATAAGTTTTAAGAACATTTTAATTGATAAAGCTCATATAATATCAGTTAAAACAATTTTCTAAAAACAATTTAACCGATTACTTTGGTTTTTAATGGATTAAAAGCATCTTTAGAGGCATTTTCAAATTTTTTCAAATGATGAAACCTTATGCAGCAGAGAGATATGAATGATTATACCTATATATAGATGCAGACTCACTAATCACTCTACCCTTTTAACCCAAGAAATCTTTGACTTCATCATATTAACCTTTAACTTCATCAAATCAACAAGATCTTCGTTTTATCAAATGATTCAATAAGATCTTCATCACTTTCAATCTCCCTCTATTTGATGAAGACAAATACCTCTTTGAAAGATTTTGATCTGTAGAAGAAGTCACTTGGATATATAGATTATTGAGTAATTCAATATCAATTATTTCTCCCCCTAGATTAGTGAGTATTTATTATTTCTCCCCTAGATTAGTGAGTATTTAAAAAGTTAATCATTAATCATTTCTCCCCTTTGACTTCATCAAAAATAGGGAAGAGAGGCATAAAACAAGTATGTAATGATAACAAAATTTTTAAAAACATTATTATAATAGAATTTCATGATACCAATGAGATGTATTATTCATATAAGAATCAATTAAAGTTGATTCAAACTTATCTTCGTTAACACATTTGTAATGAATACAATAGACACATGTAAAGATAAGGGAACCTTGCTTTAGTAGCATGTTACAAGAACAACCATTAACTAAAGTCTTTAATTTCCTTTTTCAGAATAATAATCGATTAAAAACAGGACATAATCGATTAAATTGATCATGTTAATGATTTTAATTGATACAGATAACATGTTAATCGATTAAAGCAGGAATGACAGATGTACATTGAAATCCTGAGAGCATTTAATCGATTAAATCGAAATTTAATCGATTAAAATAGTACGAAAAATAGTATTATTAATGAAATTAATCGATTAAAGTTAGTTTATATCAATTAAAACATTCAGAAATGGGAACTAAGTGATGTTTGATCCACCTAAGATTTCTAATTCAGTTTAGATTTTATAAGAGGTTTAGTGAATATATTTGGTTGTTTGTTTTAACCCTTATGAGAAAATCCGCAAAGACTTTAAAGTCAAGTCAAATATGATAAAATCCAATAGCTATATGATATTAAGAAAAATTAGAGATCATACTGCTGATGAGTATTGACAACCCAAGAATGAGTGGAAAATTTGCACAATAAAAAAATATGATAACATAGTTAGTGAATTTAATTAATGTAAAACATTTCTAGTTGATATAATTCCACATCCTAGAGCTTTTAATCGATTCTTTTGCAAAATAATCGATTAAAAACAGAACATATAGCCTAGGTGAATTTTATGTAAGTGAATTTAATCGATTAAAAATCGAATTAATCGATTAAAACAGTACGAATGTCTAAATGAATATGTTTGTGAATGAAATTAATCGATTAAAATGATTTTATATCAGCTAAAACTGACAGAATATGCATTGTTTGATCAATCTAAGGTATCTAACTCTATTCTTAAACATTTTAATCATATTAAAAGTAGTTTAGGGAGTGTTTTTGGTCAAAGACCAGTTAATATTACAGACCAACAAAATAAAAAATAACAAATAAAAGTAGCAAAAAAATAATGATAGAAATGACCCTTCTTGATGAGACTAGTCATCCCAATTTCCCTGATTGAGTTGCATGTCCTCCATCTTAGTATAAAGATCTACAATCTGGTTTCCTAGGTTGGTGAATTGAGTATTCGATTGTTGAAAATGTTGGTAGGTCATCTGCATATGTCTCCTTTGATTTTCTTGTAGTGAGGACATTTGGGAGAGCATGGTCCTTTCAAACTGGGAGAGAGGAGTTCCACGGTCAGGTTGATCTATGTAAGGTATGATCTCCATGTTCTCATAAGAAGTTTGACCACCAGTGGATTCAGGAACCTCAGCAGCAGCCGGAGAAGAAGGAATTTGACCTTGATCAGCTTCTTCTTCATCTTCTTCCTCATCTTCGGACATCCCAACATGAATCTTTGAGATCCATTCTCCATCAATTTTGATAAATCTCATCTTCCGCAAAGTGGAATCATCAATATTATTGGAGGCCTTTGGAGTTTCCACATATTCTCCTACAAGATCTACTTCAAAGTATCTAAAAAATTGATTAATCAGCATAGCATATGGCAGTTTATAATCAGTCAATCTTTTTGCTTTTATCATGTGATCCTTGATAACAAAAATCCAGTTTATACGGATATTATTTTCAATGCAGTACATAAGAGCTAAATCACCCTCATTGAGTAAAACATGATTACTCCCCCTTGGGGTAAGCATCCATGCAATGATGAAGGCAAGAATTCTTGGTTCAAGCTCCATTTTCCCAGCGTTAAGAGTTCTTACAAAATCATTTTGATTTTTGAGACAATTGCGGAAAAATTGAATTTTGTTAAAATCAGGTAACCCTGTAATGTTACCTCTGGATACCTTTACACCAACGTCATGAAGACCAGCCACTTCTTCCCACACCTCAGGAGTGATCACCAGATTTATACCTTTGACTTGAGACCTTAAAATGGAGCCGCTGACTGTAAGGTTGGCATAGAAGACCCTTACAAGATCAGGTTGGATGTTACCAGTGTGCTCCAGAAAAGTCTTTAACTTTTGTCTTTTCAATTTTCTTCTCAATGAGGTAAAGCCTTCTTCATCCAACTAAGCAAACTTAATATATTTAGGAATCACCAGTTGCTTTTGGCTAAAGTTTGAAATGAAGTTGTTCATCTTCTCTATATCACCACTGAACCAATTTTCAAGATGACCACCTTGATTTCTAGCGGAGGAAGATTCCCCCTTATGTTTCTTCCTTGATTTTGATCTTTTAAACATGTTTGTAGCAGAAATTCGAGAAGAAATTTGGAAAAGATATGAAAACAGAAGAAAGAGGAGAGCCTGAGAAATGGTTGAGTTTGTACAGAACCTGGTTTGATGAATGAAGATCGAATTTCAAAATTTTGAAATCTGAATGTCAGAACTGCAATGTTTCAGCTTTAATTGATAATATCCCTTGGCCGAAGGCAGAGGTGCATGCTTTGGACAATGGGTACATCAGTTAATTTGTTAATTGGATAGATATTGACTTGGTCAAACAAAACAGTAAATGCTTTTCAAAAAAATTTGATTATCAATGAATCTTGAAAATCTCATCTTGATTTGCTGGAAATTCTTTAATTAACCATATTTAAAACAGTTTTTAAGAACGAATTAATCGATTAACCAACAATTTAATTAATTAATTTGTTCTAGAATATTAGGTTTAAAATAATAACAGTGTAATAATCGATTAAAATAGAAAAGAATCGATTAAATTTGTACTGTATATGTTTAATGAAATGATCACAAAATTTTAATCGATTAAATAAAAAAAGAATCGATTAAATTTAACTCTTTAATGATTTTAATTGATGTGAATTCTTTTTAATCGATTAAAACAGAGAAGATAAAACTATACTAAAATCCTGAAAACATTTTAATCGATTAATTCGTAGAATAATCGATTAAAATTGTACGGACAACTTTTCTGGTATTCTCTGTAAGTGAAATTAATCGATTAAAATAGTTTTATATCAATTAAAATACTCAGTCCATGAATCTAGAACATATAATTATTGATCAGGTACTAAAGGATCTCCAGATTTTTTCCTGCAAAACAGATTTAGCATATATCTAGTACCCTTTTTATATTTATTGGGTTCAATCAAGTTATTTGAAATGAATTCTTGGGAACCCACTTCATTTTTCCTTTTGGCACACTATATTTCTTAATTATGCAGAATTTAACTGAGTGACCTCTTTTCATGCAATAGAAACATTTGATAAAAGATGATGAGTATGATTTTCTATATGCATTTTTTCTGATTTTTAAGTTTGATTTAAAACCAATACTAGTTTTATCAAAAACAAGTTTTTGTGAACCAAGAAGAACATCAAGATTGGCTTTGCCTTGTGTAAACTTTGAAATAGCTTGTAAAAGATATTCAATTTTATTTTGTAAATCTGGACATTCTTCACAAGGTTTGATCATGTTACACATATAATCAGAATTATCATGAATTAATTTTAGGTAACCAAGATCAGTTTCATCTTCAAGAATTTTCTTTTCAAGAGAATCAACTCTATTTTCTAGCTAGTTGTTCATACATTTTAGCCTATCATTTTCTTTTTTTAAGTTTCTTAGTTTCTTCATGCATTTCATTAAATGCTTCTTGCAATGAGTTATAATTAATGAAATTAGAAGAAGAATTTGAACTTACACTGTTAGTTTGATAATTCTGGTTAGCCATTAGACACAAGTTAGCTTATTCATCATTAGAATTTTTTGTTGATGAAGTATCATTGTCATCTCATGCTATGTATGTTCTCCTTTTGAATTTTTTTCTTCTTTCTTGTCATTGTGCTTGTTCTTTTCTGGACACTCCATCCTTACATGACCCTGCTTACCACAACCATAGCACTTATAGTTAAAAGAATTAGATTTCTTTTCATACCTTTTGTGCCTTTCTTTACCTTGGATCTTTCTCTTGAGAAATTTATTGAACTTTTTGACCAGCAATCCAAGATTCTCACTTTCTTCTTTAGATTCTTGATCTTTCTCTTCACCTTTGAGCGTTGTGCTTCTCTCTTTCTTTTCAGAAATTTCTTGCTCAATGAATCTGTTAATTTTCATCTCATGTTCTCTAAGTTTTCCAAATAAAGAGGTTGTTGTCATGATGGACAAATCTTTTGACTCTGATATTGTTGTGACTTTAGGCTGTCATGACCTTTCAAGACATTTCAAAACTTTTATATTTAATTCCTCTTTATCAAAAGTTTTACCTAAGCCCATTAGATGATTGATGATGTGAGTGAAGCGTTTTTGCACATCTGCAATACTTTCTCCAGTTTGCATTTTAAACAGCTCATATTCTCTAATGAGAGTATGTTTTCTAGCTCTCTTTACGCCAGTCGTTCCCTCATGAGTAACCTCAAGAACTTCCCACATTTCCTTGGCATATTTGCATTGAGAAACCCTGAAAAACTAATCTATTTTAGTGTAGAAGTAATTATATTTTTAGCATTACAATCATTTTGAACTTTTCTTTTCTCTTCATCATTTAAGTTATACCATTCTTTTTCTGTAATTAATGGACCATTAACAATTGCATCCCAAACATTTCTATTAATAGATTCAATAAAGATCTTCATCCTAATCTTCCAAAATGGATAATCTGTACCACAAAACAGTGAAGGTCTATTAATAGAAGCTCCCTCAAAAAAAGGTAATTTGTTTTCAGCCATGAAAGATTTTGACCGAAAGTCTTTAGTATTTTTCAAGACCCTTGCTCTTGATACCAATTGTTAGAAAAGAAGGCTGAGATCAAGAGGGGGGGTGAATTGATCTTTGAAAGATTTTCGCAATTTTCAGATTATCTATTTCAAAGATTAAGAGTTCTGACTAATTCTTGAATCAAGTAAAACAAGCAATTAAAATAAAGGCAATAACAAAATTAAAGAGAGTAAGATTTAGAGAAATATAACCAAGATTTATACTGGTTCACCCAATCCCAAGGCTACGTCCAGTTCTCATCCAAATTCCAGCTGAGTTCCACTAGATTGAATATTTTATAGATTACAGATTCCAATCACACACCCAATCTATCACAAGAACCAAAATTTCAGTCCTTGCACCTAAACCTTCACCAAGAACCAACTTCCAGTTCTTATACCAACCTGTAGCCAAATTCCAGCCACAGAAATCGTGCCTAACAATTCCAGGCACTCACAGTACAACAAAGAATGAAAGAAAACGAAAGAGAAGAAACCAGAACAATCTAACCCGGATTATGCAGTCCTTGCAGCATGAGTTTCTTCACAAAAAAATGCAAAAATGCCTCAAGATTTAAATTTCAAAAATACCACAAAACTTGCACGGTTCTTTCTTGAAAAACTTCACTTATGATTGCTTGATTGATTGCTCAAAGGTCTTTCTAAAAGACTGAAGCAATCCTGCTTATATAGGATTTGTTCTAACTGCTGGTTTAATTAATATGTTAAAACAATATTTTAATCTCTTAAAAGTCTTGAATTAATATGTTAAAACTTCTTTTAATCTGTTAAACTATTCTTGATCATTTTTCAGATTTGTTTTAACTGATACGACAATGTTTCAATCGATTAAAACACTTTGTAAAAAATCCCTTAAGTTGATTTAATCGATTAATTCACAATTTAATCTATTAAAATTCTGCCAAATATTTTCATAAAATTTTCTAAGTGATTTTAACTGATAACAACAAGTTTTAATCAATTAAAACAATTAGCAAAAAGTTCCTTAAGTTGTTTTAATCGATTAAATCGCAGTTTAATCGATTAAAATTATTTTGATCGATCATATATGATATTTAATCAGTTAAAACTTATTCTGATCGATCATATATGGGATTACATCGATTAAAAAGTACTTCAAGTGGTTTTAATCAATTATTTCGAAGTTATATCGATTAAAATACTACCAGAACACTTTTCAAAACATCTTTAGTGATTTTAATCGATTATTTCGAAAACCTATCAGTTAAAAAATTGTTATATAAGTTTTAAGAACATTTTAATTGACAAAGCTCATATAATTTCAGTTAAAACAATTTTCTAAAAACAATTTAACTGATTACTTTTGTTTTTAATAGATTAAAAACATCTTTAGAGGCATTTTCAAATTTTTTCAAATGATGAAACCTTATGCAGCAAAGACATATGAATGATTATACCTATGTATAGATGCAGACTCACTAATCATTCTACCCTTTTAACCCAAGAAACCTTTGACTTCATCAGATTAGCCTTTGACTTCATCAAATTAACAAGATATTCGTTTTATCAAATGATTTAATAAGATCTTCATCACTTTCACCTTATACTCAATTTTCTTGCAAGTGCTCATTTCCAATGACTAAGTTAAGCAAACAACATGCAATCACAAGTGTTATATCACCTAAAAAATAAGTCATTTACTTTGAAGCATGTTATCAAACAGTTGGTGTGCAACAATCTAACAAATAGGTATGCATTCAAAGATTTAAGTCTAGCCATAATCACAGATCCCAACTCATGCTTAATTGCAACAACCAAGTGACCATTAAGATAGAAAAACAATGATACCCAAAGCAAGTAAAAATTTACACATAAGGCACCAGGAGATTTGAAACCCAAGGAAGATAAATTCACTATAAAAGTTTAAAACAATTCCAGCCTTGAGAATATAATGCAAGAGTAATCAAAAGCACAATAAAAAGTTTCAACTCTACCATAATTGCAGAAAACGCACAAATGAGACAAAAGGGAATGAACAGTGAAAGATGTGAAGATTTGAGAATTCCAATCGGTAGAAACTAGGCAAGATTACCCAATTTAGTTGGAAAAGTGTTTGGCAAAGTGAAATTAAGCACAAAAGGCGTGAAATGAGACAAAAATGGCTAGAGAGATGTGTGGGTTCAAAGAGAGTTTGGAGAGAAAATGAAAAAATTGACTAAGCTCATGTG
The DNA here is from genome assembly GCA_963425845.1 of Sphenostylis stenocarpa. Lineage (NCBI taxonomy): Eukaryota > Viridiplantae > Streptophyta > Magnoliopsida > Fabales > Fabaceae > Sphenostylis > Sphenostylis stenocarpa. The sequence goes on along the minus strand of OY731401.1, from coordinate 4,869,916 downwards.
TTTAAATTCAAAATCTGGGCACTTTCACTCAAGCGAAAACCGGTTCATTTAAGATTTGCTCGAGCGAGAAAAAAATAGAGAGGTTACACTAAATTTCGCTTTAGCGAAACCTTGGTCGCTTGAGTGAAAATGTTTCATTTGAGCGAAGAAAAACAAAGAGAAACAACGTAAATTCGCTTGAGCGAGTGGTTTGTCGCTTAAGCGAATATCAGTGAAATTTTACTCTCAAACATTATGCTTAAATGTAAATCAATCAAATTTAAAAATTATTTCTCTCCCTTGCTATACCTACTTGACATCAACTTACCCCAACCAAATATTGTTCACACTTAACTAACAATGCTATAAAAAATTTAAACTGCAAAAAGAAAACAAAACAAATGCAAAACATTGGGTTGCCTCCCAGGAGCGTTTGTTTAACGTCATTAGCTTGATGCTTGTTTGCTTCATGGTTCAATCAGATGAGTGATCAAGGTGAGTTTTTCAACTTCACCTCCTAGATAAGCTTTGATTCTTTGCCCATTGATTGTCCATGTTCTTCCTGTTTTTGGATCTTCCTATTCTACAACACCGTAGGGCTTAACACCTCTTTTAAAAAATGAATCTGACCATTTAGATTTTAATTTCCCAGAGAAAGCCTTAACCTTGAGTTGAACAGTAACACAGATTAACCTGGATGAAATTCTCGTTTCAAGATTTTCTTGTCATGATATGCCTTAACTTTCTCCTTGTACAACTTGGAGGATTCATATGCATTAAGTCTCATCTCTTCTAATTCATGCATTTGGGTTCTTCTTTTCTCTGCTGACGCTTTAGGATCAAAATTGAGGAATTTTAAAGCCCAATATGCTTTGTGCTCCATTTTCGCTGGGAGATGACATAAGTTGAAAGGGAGAGAGCTCAGTGAGAGATTTGTATGTTGTCCTATAAGCCCAAAGTGCATCATCCAGCTTCATTGACCAGTCTTTCCTTGAGACTGAAATAATCTTCTCTAGGATTCTTTTGATCTCTATTTGAAACTTCTGCTTAGTCATTTTTTTGTGCATGATAAGGTGATGAAACTTTATGCCTGACTCCATAATGCTCCAGACATTTTTGAAGTTGAACATTACAGAAATGTGAACCTTCATCACTGATTAAAACTCTGGGAGTTCCAAATCTGCAGAAGATATTCCTGTTTAAGAACTTTATTACATTTTTGGCATATGCTTTTATGGTTGTCACTACTTCCACCCACCTAGACACATAGTTAACTGCTACTAAGATGTACTCATTAGAAAATGAGACCAGAAAAAGGCCTACAAAATCAATTCCCCAAAAGTCAAATACTTATACTTCCAACATGATATTCAAAGGCATTTCATGTCTTCTTGAGATTCCCCCTGTTCTCTGACAATTATTACATTTTTGAAAATAATTGTGAGCATCCTTGAATAAGGTAGGATAGAAAAAACCAGATTGAAGAACCTTTGCAGCAGTCCTTACTCCATTAAAATATTCACCATAAGGAGAACTATGACAATGCTAGAGAATGCTTTTGGCTTCCTCATTTGTTACACATCTTCTTAACAAGTTATCACTTCCTATTTTGAAAAGATAGGGATCATCCCATACGAAATAATGTGCATCTTTAAAAAACTTCTTTCTTTGATGCCAAGTAAAATCTTCTGGAACAACCCCAACAGCTTTGAAATTTGCCATATCAGCAAACCATGGCCTCTCTTGCACCATCATCAATTTTTCATCAGGACATTCCTCCTGCAATTCTAACTGGTTGTTAGTCACTTCAGTATTCTAATCTAGATAGATTATCAGCTACAAGGTTTTCACTGCTCCTATGGCATAATCACTAGCATCACACATTAATTCAAAATCTAAATTCCAATCACGAGAAATTATTATAAGAGGTAAAATCAATTTTTGTTTCAACTGTGCAAAAGCGTGCAAACATTCAACATTAAAATTAAAAACAATATCCTTATTGAGCAAATTGCTGAGTGGCTTGGAAATCTTTGAAAAGTCTTTGATAAATCTTCTATAGAACCCAACATGTCCTATAAATCTTTTGATGTCCTTCACATTTGTTGGTGGTGGTAATCTTTCAATAACCTCCACTTTCACTTTATCAACTTCAATACCTCTGCCCGAGATTTTATGACCCAGTACCACACCTTCAGTTACCATAAAATGACATTTCTCCCAATTTAGAACCAAATTGGTATCAACACACCGCTTCAGTATGATATTCAAATTTTCCAAACAATGATCAAGTGATGCACCAAAGACTGAAAAATCATTCATGAAAATTTGCGAATTCCTATAAAAGGGGGGGACTTTCTCACTCTTTTTACACACTTCTACAAATTTCTCTACTGTACTATTATCAAATTACTCTCCTAGGACCCCTCTGAAGCATTTCCAAAGTTCTTAGAGTTCTTAGAAAATCGTTCTAGAGTGCTGCGAGAAAGAGCGATCATCATTGTAGAACATGCAGTTTGCCAAAACGTGCCCTCTTTCAAGAACATATATAAAAAGTTTGCTTCGAAGGTTCCCCCATATTCCTTTCTCTATTTTATTGCTTTTTAGATAATATCATTGTGCATTAGTCATTTAGGACCATGTAGTCGATAACTTAATTTCTGCAATGAATAAATAAGGGTAAAAACGCAATTTTATAGTTATTATTTCTTTAAAAAAAATGGTCCATCATAAGGAACCCGAAAGGGGCGTCGTAGGGAAGCTAATACCTTCCATACACGTAACTAACTCCCTTACCTAACTCTGGTTGTAATGACCAAAGTTGGTTTTTTCTTTAAAAAACCACTGCCTCTTTTCCTTTTCCAATGTTTCTGGTAAAAACATTGGTGGCGACTCCTCGAACCTTTCGAAAACCTCGCCCTTAGGTCTAGTCCGGTTATCGGACAACCAAAAGGCGTTGAACCACATTTTTAAAAATGTGAGTCAAACAAAATCATCGCGTCGCTCCGACCGCCTCTTTTGACGGCGGCGACAGGAACTTGTGCTGAATTGGCTTCTCTTGAAGTTGGGAATCAAGTCCATTGCTTCAGTGTTAAAAGTGGGCTAGTGGTTGATGTTTCTGTCAGCAATAGATTGATTGACATGTATGCAAAGTGTGGATCACTTAAACAAGCTCGATATGTTTTTTATTCAACCCAGAACCCAGATATTGTCTCATGGAGTAGTTTAATTGTTAGCTATGCTCAGTTTGGACTTGGACACGAGGCTCTAAATCTCTTCATAATGATTAGAAATCTTGATGTCCAGCCTAATGAGGTCACCTATCTACGGTTCTCAGTGCATGCAGTCACATTGGATTTGTGGAGGAAGGTTGGCACCTGTATAAAACCATGGAAGTGGAACTAGGTATTGCACCAACAAGAGAGCATGTTTCTTGCATGGTTGATTTGCTTTCTCGTGTTGGATGCTTGTATGAAGCAGAGAATTTTATCAAGAAAATTGAATTTGACCCTGACATTACTACATGGAAAACTCTACTTGCTTCTTGTAAAACTCATGGTAATGTTGACATTGCATAGAGGGCTGCAGAAAATATACTAAAACTTGATCCTTGCAATTCTGCTGCTCTAATTCTACTTTCTAATATACATGCTTATGTCGGCAATCAGAAAGAAGTTGCCATACTACGAAATTTGATGAAAGAAATGGGTGTACAGAAGATTCCTGGTCAAAGTTGGATAGAAGTTAAGGATCAGATCCACGTGTTCTTTTTAGAAGATAGTTCTCATTCACAAAGGGGCAAAATCTACATGATGCTTGAAGATGTATGGTTGCATATGCTCGATCATGGTTATGATCCTTGTCAGAGGTTAAGCATTAGCATTTAGTAGGCAGTCACCAATGGTTATAATCCTTCTAAAATCTATTCTGATTTTTTACTTATCCTATGAGTTAGTGACTCTTAATTTTGAAATGTAAAATCTTATCATTATTCCCATTTTATATTATAGTAATTAGGGATGGCAAAACGGGCAGCCCCGTCTTTGGCCCGCTAAAAGCGGGCGGGATGACCCGCCATAATTTAGAAAAAATAATTTATTTTTTAAAATAATTTTTTTTAATAAATTTAATAATAAAATTATTATTTGTTTGTCAATAATTCAAAAAAATATATATATATATATATATATTATTTCAATTTAATAATATAAATCAATTCATTATTTTAAGAAATTATAATTTAGAACAATAATAAAATTTACATAATAATAACTAATAACAAATATATATATATATATATATATATATATATATAAATAACGTTAAAACTTATAAAATTTATATTTTTTATAATGAGAAATTCAAATACCTATATCTTTTTTATTTGATAAAACTTCACATTATTCTTGGTTGATTAATTCTTACACCTTTAATTCAAGTCATAAGGATAAAAATAATAGTATTTAGGATGAACAAAGAGAACATGAGAGTGAAAGTTGTGTTTCAATAAGGAGAATATTTTATGTGGGAGTGAAATTTTTTAATTCTCTTTTTAAAAATTTTAACTTTATATATTATCTTTATAATTAATTTTATTACAATAAAAAATTATTTTTGTATTAATTACGCGGGTTGGCGGGTTTGGCGGCGGGCCAAAACGGGCAGTGGGCTGAAAACACCAACCCCCCGCCATATTATGGCGGACTGGCGGGCCGGCCCGCTGGTCCTGACCCGTTTTGTCATCCCTAATAGTAATTAACTGTTTTTTATTAGTGATTTATTGACATCTAGGTTGTATTGAAGTACCTATTTCATATATTCATGGCTATTTTGGCAACTGAAACTTCCTAATTCACGACTGCTGGTTTTGATTATTAGTTGTGTTACATTTCAATAAAAGTTGAATGTCATTTACATTTTGATACGTAAAAAAAGACAAGGAGGAATCGGGAATATATTTGTCCCAAGAGGTGTATACAAAGGAGATTTTGAACAAGTTTAAAATGATCGATCGTGATTCGGTATCAACTCCCATAGAACTAGGGACGAAACCTTCCAAATTTGATGGAGAAAACAAAGTTGATCCGAGTAGATATTGTTGTGTGTTGGGATTGCCAATCGGTGTATGGAGAGTCCGAGCTACTCTCATTGGAAGGTGTTGAAGCAAATTTTGAGGTATATTCGAGATCCAGTATCACTCGGACTACTGTACACAAGGTAGGATGATTACCGAGTTATGAGGTACTCGAACAGTGACTGGTGTGGAAAAGTGAATTATCGGGATAAAGGATGGAAGAAACTCGAGATGTTCGGGAAGATGACAAGTCGACTAGTAAGAAGCTTAAAAGTTTGGAGCCCGGATGTTTTGAAGGCCAAATTTTTTTTAAAATACAACAAGTTGATAATCAGGAGATTAGTCAAACCGATCTAGCAAATTGTCGATTTGGGAGGTCAGTATCAAGTCGATTGCATGTTATGAAGCACAAACAAGTGTTGAAGATAACAAGTCAGGTGATCGGTATCAAATTGATCTCAAGTTTTACTCGAAGAAAATCAATTTTAGGGGAGATTTTTGTTTGAATAAAATTAAATATTCAATTTTAAGAGTTTATTAAAATAAAAAAATAATACGAAGATAATTAGGAATTAGTTGAAATAATTTAATATTAATAATATTTTAAGTAATTTTTATTTGATTTTGATAATATCTTGGGACTATATATAAATACACGATTGTATGCTCCTTTAAGAAATGAGAATCAATAATATAGATGAAATTTTTTGTTATCAACCCAATCTGAATTATTTATTACTTTTTGTAATTAACAACAAATTAAATCTTTTGTGCTTTGACATGTAAAATTCATTAACCAACTCACTTCAACCGTCAATGTTAAAATATTATTTTATTTTATTCTCAATTGTGAGGAGAGGGGTATAAGGCCCAAATAAAAACGAAAGGAGTAGATCAAATGAGCTATAAAAGTTTGGGCCGAAAAAATAATTGTTTATAAAAGCACTTTGTGGAGTTGAATTTTGGTTTGGTTGCTTTCCATTAAAAGTTGCAAAACACATTACTAGCCGCAGTGAAGCCTAATAACGAACTGTAACATCGTGACTCGTTACAGAAACCCCTAATTGCTTTGTTTTCTTCCAATCCCCACTGGCACACGACTCGTCGTTTTTGTTTTTTGGCATTCGTTTCAACAGAAACAAGTTCGGCGCCGATATCGCAAGGTTTCAGGTACAAATCTCTCTCCCACTCTCTCTGTGTGTGTCTTCATCACATGCATGTTGGAGAAAGAAACTCAAGAGTCAGAAACGTAACACGTGTGTTACAAAAAAGGGAGTTGCTAAACTTACAACTCACACATTATATTTATATGAAGAGTAAACATGCAAAAGTAAAACAAAACTATACACTTCCCCTTAGTTCAAACTATCTAGAGATATTACACGTAACTTTTCCCTTAGCTCCTTAAACCTTTCTATCTTCAATGCTTTACAACACACTTAGTTACGTAGTTTGAATTACTACAACACAAGTCGTTACAAAACTCAACACTTCCCCTTAATTCAAACTATCTAGAGATATTACACATAACTTTTCCCTTAGCTCCTTGAACCTTTCTATCTTCAATGCTTTTGTAAACACATCCACAACTTGTAACTCAGTACTGCAATATATCAGTTCTATCTTTCCTTTCTTAACTTGATCTCTCAGAAAGTGATATCTTGTCTTAATGTGTTTGCTTCTTCCATATCACTTGATTCTTCTCAAGACTTATGGTTGATTTATTGTCAACAAAAAGTTGAACTGGCTTTTTGTACTCAATCTTCATTCCTTCGAGCAAAGACCCCAACCACAAGGCTTAGCATGCACCAGAACAGGCAACAATATACTCTGTCTCACATGAAGAAAGAGCAATAACACTTGCTTCTTTGAGCACCAAGATACAGGTGCATTCAGGAAGTGGAAGAAGTAACCAGATGTGCTTTTCCTTTCCACTTTGTCACCTCCCCAATCTGAATCTGTGTATGCCTCAAATTCTGCTTTAATTTGCCCTTTAGCTTTTGGGTATAAGAGCCCATAATCCTGGGTCCCTTTAAGATATCTCAATATTCGTTTTGTTGCTACCATGTGTGATACCTTTGGTTCACTCATAAACCTGTTGACCAACCCAACTCCATAACTGATATATGGTCTGCTATGACATAAAAATCTCAAAGATCCCACCATCTGCTTATACAAAGTGTTGTCCATTGCTTTCTCTTCATTATTCTGGAATAGCTTCACATTTGTCTCAGCCGGTGTTGATGCTTCATTACAATTCTCCATCTTAAACTTCTTGAGTATCTCTCTTGTGTATTTCCTCTGATGCAGAACTATTCCATGGCTGGTATAGGCAATCTCCATACCAAGAAAGTATGTTAGAGTACCTAAATCAGTCATCTCAAACTCTGATTTCATCTTCTCCTTAAAGCCTTCTATCTTTAGCAAATTATTGCCCGTGATAAGCAAGTCTTCTACATAGAGACACACAATCAGTAGACCAGCACCTTGCACCTCTTTTACATAAACACCAAACTCTACATCACACTTAGCAAAATTTTGTTGCAAGAGAAAGGTACCAATTCTCTTGTTCCATGCCCAAGGGGCTTGTTTCAACCCATACAGTGCCTTCTTCAATTTGTAGACCATATTCTCTTTACCTTCAATCAAAAATCCTGGCGGTTGAAGGACATACACTTCCTCTTCTAGTAGACTGTTTAGGAATGCTGATTTAACATCCATCTGAAATAGGGGCCATCCTCTTGAGCTAGCAATTGCTATTACCAATCGTATTGTCTCAATTCGAGCTACTGGTGCAAACACTTTTGTAAAATCAACTCCTTCTCTTTGTAGAAAGCCTTTTGCCACCAACCTTGCCTTGTGCTTGCCAATGGTTCCATCTGTTTTCAATTTCAGCTTAAAGATCCATTTTACCGTTATTGGTTACTTGTTAGGAGGTAAGCTAACAAGCTCCCATTTATGGTTCCTATTGATAGACTTTAATTCTTCAAGCATGGCATCTTTCCAAGCCTCCTGTTTCAAAGCCTCCCTAAAGTCAATTGGCTCAGTATTTACGTGTAAAGCAAAATGAACCAAATCTCCATCTGTAGTCACAGTATTGTCAGAGAATTGCTCATAATCTTTCATTCTTGTTAGCAAGCGTTTTGATCTTTGTGGTTTTCCTTGCCCAGGTTGCTCATCACCATCATTATAGTTAATGTCATCTAGCACCACTGAAACAGTTGACTTTTCTTTACTGCAATGTTTTTGCCAATCCCAACAGCTAGCCTCATCAACTATCACATCTCTGCTATAAACTACCTTTTCAGTAATAGGATCATAGAGTTTATAGGCACCAGTAGGATGATAGCCCACAAGGATCATAGGTTCACTTCTATCATCCACTTTCGTCCTTTTCTGCTCAGGAACATGCTTAAAGCATAAGGATCCAAAGATTCTCAGATTTGTTACCACTGGTTTCTTTCCTGACCAAACCTCTTCAGGAACCTTTAACCCCAATCTCTTTGTTGGACATCTGTTCAACACATAGCTTGCAGTGGTTACTACTTCTCCCCATAGAGAGTGTGGCAAATTCTTCTCTTTTAGCATACTCCGAGTCATGTCAAGAAGTGTCATGTTTCTTCTCTCAGCCATACCATTGTGTTGAGGTGTGTAAGGTGCTGTAATTTCATGTTGAATGTCATGTTCTGAGCAATAATCTTCAAACTCTTTTGATGTGAATTCCCCACCTCCATCAGTTCTAAGAATTTTATGACACTTCCCATTTTGTTTTTCAACAAAGGTTTTGTATTTTTGAAACATGGTGTACACATCTTTCTTCACCTTAATCAAGTAGATCCAAATTTTCCTGCTAAATACATCAACAAAAGATACAGAGTATCTGTTGCCTCTTAATGAAGGCACCTCAAAAGGACCACAAACATTTGAATACACTACATAGGAAAATCAATCACAAAGGAATTCCTGGGTTGCTTGCTGATGAGACAACCTTCACACACTTTCTCAGGGACATGGACGACAGGTAACCCAATCACCATTCCTTTTGCTCCAAGTTGATTCAAGCTTTTGAAGTTCAAATGTCCAAAACTTGAGTGCCACAGCCAACACTCTTGATCTATCTTTTCTGTAGTTAAGCATTGCACTTCAGCAGCTTGAATGTTCACTTGAAATGTTCTATTCTTGGCCAAAGGTGTTCTCAACACCAACGTTTGCTTCCTGTCAAACATTTCAAGAAATCCATTTTTCATGGTCACAGCAAAACCCTTCTCCACTGGTTGGCCTAAGCTTAGTAAGTTGCACTTCATCTCTGGCACATACAGTACATTTTCAATTACAGCATTCCTTCCATCTTTTCTTTTCACTATCACATTCCCTGTACCCTCAGCATTCACTATTCTATTGTCACCAAAACATACCTTGCTCTTTTTACTTACATCAAATTCAGATAGTCATTCTCTGTAGCCTGTCATGTGATTACTACATCCTGTATCAAGATACCATGACTCTTGATTAATAGCTTCATTACTAATAGTCATCAACAGTATCGGTTCTTCATCATAGTCATCTTGAATCATGTGAGCTTCATCATCATCTCCCTTTTTCTATTCTCCTTTGCTAAATTTGCACTCATCAGCAAAGTGACCTTTCTTTTGACAATTGTAACAAATAATCTTTCTTTTATCAAACTTCTTTTTGCCCCATTTATTTTTCTCGCTCCAACCACCTCCTTTTGAAGTTGTTGTACGTTCAATTTTAGAACCTTGTTATGTTTGCGAATCTAGCTTCTTCCCCTTTCCTTTCCACCATTTACTACTGTTCTTGGTTACCTTTGCCTGTAAAGCTTGTTCAACGACCTTGTTTGTACTTCTTTCATTAAGCCTCAATTCATGTGCTTCTAGGGAACCTTGAAGTTCTTCAATTTTCATGTTTTTCAAGTCTTTTGATTCCTCGATCGCAACTACAGTAAAGTCAAATCTTGAGAATAGAGTACACATCACCTTTTGAACAATCATTTTGTGTGAGATATCCTCGTCACACCCTTTCATTTGATTAACAAGACTCAAGATTCGGGTAAAATAATCGGCCACTCTCTCAGATTGCTCCATTTGCATCAGCTCAAATTATTTACGTAATGTTTGGAGTCTTACCTTCTTAAGCTTCTGGTTCCAGCATGACATTTTTCAAGAATATCCCAAGTCTCCTTTTCACTCTTTGCAATAGCAATTTTTTCGAAGTGGGCCCATCCACAAACCGATGAATAAAGAACATTGCCTTACAATCTCTTTTCTTGCATCAGTTAGATTCTTCTCAAGCTCAGGAACACCATTTTCCACTTTCTCAATAACTTCTTGAAAATCAAAGATTACCTTCATTTGACCACACCATATTTTCCCCGTTCTTCGCATCAAGAATTGATAGATTGCCAAGTAGATTTCTGCTGAACCCGTCATGATCGACCCCGTTCTAGATACCAGTTTATTGGAGAAAGGTCAGAAACGTAACCATTGTATTACAGAAAAGGAAGTTGTTAAACTTACGCCTCACACATATGTAGTTTGAATTACTACAAACACAATTCGTTACAAAACTCAATAATGCGCTTATTCACTATTACACCACACAATATGAATAATTGTTATTCTTCGTTAATTTTGAAAAGAAAAAAGATAGAGAACGTGAAGATTTTGAGCGTCGCTGAAGACGAAAGCGTGAAAACGAGGGAAGTAGTGGAAGAGAAAACAGCGTCCACGAAGAAGAGGAAGCGCAAGGGAACCTCTTCTGGTATTCGCATTTTCGTGCTTTATTTATACTATGCTATCTCTTGTATTTAACGTTTTGTATCTCCCTTCTGCCTCGGTTTTGTAAACGCACAAAAGAAACTGTTGCAGGATTCAACGTTTTTAGAAGTTCCACATCTGTGGCGCAGTCTAGTGGTGAAACGCAAGTTGATGAGGAGTCTATTGAGCTGAATAAGAAGAAGAAGAAGAAGGAGCAAAATCGACAACTCGAGGTTCTTTTTCTGTTTTGTGCGATATGCGTAATTCTCAGTGTTAATAAGTTTGTGCAATGGTTTCATATATGAATCTGTTTTCAGCGGGACGCGATATTCAGGAAGCAGCACAACATTCACGTTTCAGGTTATAATGTGCCGTCTCCGCTTCAAAGCTTTGATGAGTTGAAATCAAGGTATCTTTCATGAGAGTATTATGTTGTCTCGTTTCTGAGGGAATATATTGTATTCCGTTTGCTTCTCATTCTGGTCTTTTGTTTACAAGAAAGGGACGATTCAGAATCTTAATGAATTATTTGCAGATACAACTGTCCATCGTATTTGCTGCGCAATCTTAAGGAGCTTGGATTCAGAGAACCAACGCCTATTCAAAGACAGGCTATTCCAGTACTTCTAGATGTATGGATTTTCTATCAAGATACTGCTATAATTGTTTTCATTTGGTTTTCTGGTTTTTAGAAAATTGTTATAGAATTTTGATCATGAGTCATATTTAGTTTCTATTGTCCTTGGGTTAAGTATTAACTGAATATTTTCACATCTGTATTTCTTCAATTATTTGGGATAGGGTCGTGAATGCTTTGCTTGTGCACCAACTGGTTCTGGGAAAACCCTTGCTTTTGTGTGTCCAATGCTTATGAAGCTGAAGGTATTGCTTATTTTCTCCATCCATGTTTTGCAGTTCCCAATTTTCTGTGTACTTGGTTCATATATTCTATTATCCATTATGTTTTACAGGACCCTGAAAAAGGTGGCATTAGAGCTGTTATCTTATGTCATACCCGTGAACTATCCGCTCAAATATTTCGAGACTGCAAAAAGCTTGCCAAAAGAAAAAAAATTCGTGTCAAGTTAATGACTAAAAATCTCTTAAGAAATGCTGATTTTTCAAAGTTTCCATGTGATATTCTAATATCCACGCCACTCCAATTATAATTGGCTATCAAGAAGAAAAAGGTTGATCTCAGTAGGTGCGTGATGATGCATTCACTTTTGTTGATCTAAACTTGAAATTCTTGAAATACCGAACAAGTAATTATTACAGACTTACTATATAAGTATCTTTTATCGACAATTATTTTTATCTTAAATGTTTATTTATACGGTTATTATTGCTGTGTCACTCTTACACTGCAGTTTTCTGATCACAAATAATTGATTGAAGTATGCTTTATTAATTATCAATCAATTGCATACTTGATAGAAATGGTGTCCTGTAATGGGAAGTATGGTAATCTTGAGAGGGACATTTTCCTTTTAGTATTCATTCCTATTGATTGTGCTTGACAATTAAAGTGACATGGTCCAACTGGTGCTGGTGTAGCTTCAGTTTATAGATTATAATGCTTTAAGCATTACACAATTGTGCTTGATTCTTTTAGATGTGTCTTACAATTGTGTTTACAAAGTCAGTAGCAGCATCTGATGCAATTTATTAAATAGCTCATTAATGATATTGATTTTTTTCCTTTTTTATTTCTACCGACTACTTTGGGTGTTACAGAGTTGAGTATCTGGTCCTGGATGAATCGGATAAAGTTATTTAAGCAGATTGATTCTGTTCTCAAGGCATGCTCCAATCCCTCAATCATACGCTCACTGTTCAGTGCTACTTTACCTGATTTTGTTGAAGATCGAGCTCGAGAACTTATGCATGATGCTGTTCGTGTAATTGTTGGCAGGAAGTAAGCTCACTGCAAAACATTTGCAAACATGATTCGCCTGATCCTTAATACAATTTTCCTTCACGTTATTTTATATATAATGTCTAATGCTTTTATGTGGATCAGGAATATGGCCTCTGAAACAATAAAGCAAAAATTGGTTTTTACTGGAAGTGAAGATGGAAAACTTCTTGCAATTCGCCAAAGTTTTGCAGAGGTAAATGGCTAACTAATTCATTTGGTAATAACGCTGGTCTGTCCAATTTTCTTATGCTTCAAAAGTCAAGAGGTTGTGACTCACAGTTAAACATTAGTTGGTGTAGGTATGTTTAAAAATAAATTAGAATTTTCTCTAGAACTTACTATCATTATATATTTTCCTATTATTATTCTCTTTTGTAGTCCGATATTTGTTTTACTGATTGTGCACTGCATGTATATAATTTTAAACATTCTGTTTATTCTGGGTTTGGTGTTGTATAACATAATATATATAGACTTTGAATGTTGAATTCTGTATCACTTATCTTTGCTTAGCTTTGGAACTTGTAACAAGCATATAATATTGTGGTCCTTCTCCTCTGAGATACATTGGTATTTTTTAGTTGGTTGCCTTTGTTGACCCTTATATTTGCTGCACTGCAACATCTTGTAGAGTTTAAATCCTCCAGTATTGGTCTTTCTCCAAAGCAAGGAACGAGCCAAGGAGCTGTACGGTGAACTTGCATTTGACAACGTTAGAATCGATGTCATCCATTCTGATTTGTCTCAACAAGAGGTTGTTCTCTATCCCTTTGAACATCATAAGATATTTATGTGAAAATACGAAGAAAATCTGAAGCATTCCCCCTCCTCTCCGAAATACAGAACTGGTATGTGTCTGGTTTTAAATATTTGAATATAATATTCGCTGTGATTACTATTCGTTAATATTTCTGTTATCATTTCTGAATTCTGATCTCATACAATGTATGGCGAAAAAATGCCGTTGATAACTTCAGAGCTGGAAAAACATGGGTTTTGATTGCTACTGATGTAGTTGCCCGAGGCATGGATTTCAAAGGTGTGAATTGTGTGATCAATTATGATTTCCCTGATTGTGCCTCCGCATATGTCCACAGAATTGGTATGTGCAATTATATTAATGTTCTTTTTAGATTTGAGAAAAGATGTTTATAGGGATTATAGTTTTTATTATTCTCTCATGGAGACTTTTGTTTCCGATATCAACAAATTATTATTTGCTAATATATTTGTTTTCATTAGGTCGTTCTGGCAGGGCAGGGAGGACTGGAGAAGCGATTACTTTTTACAGAGGAAGACATTCCATTCCTGCGAAATGTTGCTAATCTTATGGCAGCATCGGGCTGTGAAGTTCCATCCTGCCTCATGGAGTTGCAGAAAAAAGAAGTGGAAGAAGCACCGGCCCAAAAGAGATTCAATCTCAACAAAACCAGACCTATAACAGCATAGAATAGAATGGGAACATGTGTATCACCCCGAAGTTTCCGGTTCCCAAAGTTTAAACCATGATTGTCGTGTCATATACAGTATCATAATGCCCTCCTCAGGCCTCATTGTAGTAGCCATCCGAACTGTTAACCCATATGCTATGGGATTTTTTGTGCCTCTTTATGTTGTAAACTTGGAATTTTTTGACCCCTAGAAGAAAGGAGATAATTATTTGTTAAATTTTAAGAATTCCTTTTTATTAACATTATTTTGTTGTGAGGGGTAATGCGGATTACTTAGTGTTAGATTTTTTATTCTTTTTTATATGCTTGAGCTTTCTCTAGTGTATTGGCTCTCACTATACTTTGTCTACATTTATTGTCCATACGCCAGGTCATGCTTTGCAATTTGTAGTACGCATTAATTTGTTTTGCATTTTGTTACAAAAAGAAGCCTAAACAGTCTTTGGCGCATGACCTGCAACTGTAAGAAAAATATAAGCAGAAATATTAATGAAACAATTTGACACAAGTTACACCCTGTTGTCAACCACTTTACTTTGTTTTACACTAGTTTTTTGCTAGTCTCATTTTAAGGGTTAACTAAATTGATCTGCAAATCCTGGCCAAATTATTCTTCAGTCGGTTTTGTTTGATTTATGGCTAGAGAAGGCCATGAAACACATTTAGAAAGTTAATCACTTAACAATATAATCGCTAATAATAAGTTAATCACTTTACAATATAATCGCTAATAAAAAATTAATCACTTTACAATATAATCGCTAATAAAAGAATAAATAAAATGTAAATGACGTTCAACTTTGATTGAAATGTAACAAAGCTAATAATCAAATCCAGCATTCGTCAATTAGAAAGTTTCAGTTGCCAAAATAATCATGAATATATGAAATAGGTACTCAGTGCAACCTAGATGTCAATAAATCACTCATAAAAAACAGCCAATTACTATAATATAAAATGGAAATAATGATAAGATTTTACATTTTAAAATTAAGAGTCACTGACTCATAAGATTAGTAAAAAAATCAAAATAGATTTTAGAAGGATTATAACCATTGGTGACTGCCTACTAAATGCTAATGCCTAACCTCTGACAAGGATCATAACCATGATCGAGCATCTGCAACCATACATCTTCAAGCATTGTGTAGATTTCGACCCTCTGTGAATGAGAACTATCTTCTGAAAAGAACACGTGGATCTGATCCTTAACTTCTATCCAACTTTGACCAGGAACCTTCTGTACACCCATTTCTTTCATCAAATTTCGTAGTCTGGCAACTTCTTTCCAATTGCCAGCAGAAGCATGTATATTAGAAAGTAGAACTAGAGCAGCAGAATTGCAAGGATCAAGTTTTAGTATATTTTCTGCAGCCCTCTCTGCAATGTCAACATTACCATGAGTTTTACAAGAAGCAAGTAGAGTTTTCCATGTAGTAATGTCAGGGTCCAATTCCATTTTCTTGATAAAATTCTCTGCTTCATACAAGCATCCAGCACGAGCAAGCAAATCAACCATGCAAGAAACATGCTCTCTTGTTGGTGCAATACCTAGTTCCACTTCCATGGTTTTATACAGGTGCCAACCTTCCTCCACCAATCCAATGTGACTGCATGCACTGAGAACCCCTAGATATGTGACCTCATTAGGCTGGACATCAAGATTTCTCATCATTCTGAAGAGATTTAGAGCCTCGTGTCCAAGTCCAAACTGAGCATAGCTAACAATTAAACTACTCCATGAGACAATATCTGGGTTCTGGGTTGAATCAAAAACATCTCGAGCTTGTTTAAGTGACCCACACTTTGCATACATGTCAATCAATCTATTGCTGACAAAAACATCAACTACTAGCCCACTTTTAACACTGAAGCAATGGACTTGATTCCCAACTTCAAGTGAAGCCAATTCAGCACAAGTTCCTAATATGGTAGTAATAGTAATATTGTCGGGCTTATTTTTAGAAAAAAACATTAGTTTAAATAATCTAAAAGCCTCTCCGGCATGTTTGTGCTGCAAGCATGCTGATAGAATTGCATTCCAAGAAACTAAATTGGCTTTTTTACTCAAATCTTTGAAAACACTGAATGCATCATGTAGATTTGAACATTTAGTGTACATTGTCAGCAAGGAGTTGCATACAGTTGTTTCCTTATCTAAACCTATTTTCATAATATAAGAATGCATTTGCATGCCTTGGTTAAGCGTCATAGAGCTCCCACAAGCACTGAGTAAGGAGAGAAAAGTAATGTCATCTGGCATCAATCCTACATGCATCATCTGGTAGAAAAATGATACGACTTCATTAGCATCACCACTATCAGAAAATGCTGCAATAATTGCATTCCATGACACTAAATCCGGGCTTTCAATTTGATTAAATGCCTTTTTTGCCGAAGATAAGAATCCAAATTTTGCATACATGTCACAGAGGGAGCACCCAGCAAAATTGTTCCTCCCTAAACCAAATTTGGCGCACACACCATGAATTTGCCTTCCAAATTCTGGTTCTAGAAGACTTCTGCATGCACTGAATACACTGCCAAATATAAATTCATTTGGTTCATAAACACCTTGCCTGAGCATATCTCTGAAAAGATATAAAGCTTCTATCTCATTACCAAGTTGAGTAAACCCTGTAATCATGGAAGCCCAGGAAATTAAATCCTTTGTGGGAATCATTGCAAAAACACCTGAGGCATGAGCAATTTGTCCAAGCTTTGTATACATTGAGATAAGAGCGTTTTGTGCAATTAAGTGATGATCATACCCTGATTTAATGACATGGCCATGCAGTTGTCTGCCTAAGTGTATATCCCCCACGATGCAGCAAGCCTTAATAATGCTGCCAAATGTTAACTGGTCTGGAAAATAACCTGATCGTAGCATTTGAATATACATGATGATGGCATTATTCTCTTGGCCATTCTGCATGTATCCAGAGATCATTATAGTCCACGAGACCACATTTCGCAGCTTCATTGCATCAAAAACTTTTCTAGCATCCTTCAAAGAACCACATTTTCCATACATATTAAGAATATGATTTTGGAGAACAAGGTCTGGCTTACACTTGGATTTTGAAATGTGATCATGGATTTTCTTGACATAATTTAGAGATCTAGAGTTGGTGCAGGCCAAGATTAGATTCACATAGGTGTTTGGTTCTAGCTGGATACTCGACTTCTTTAGATGGAAATTGAATGCATCAAGTGCTTCTTTGTAATTCTGTTGCTTGCACATCAAGTTGATGTAGCTGCTAGTTGATAACTCTGTACTGAGACTGCAGACAATTCTTGTTGATACAATAGGTCTTGCACAATTATATATACATTGAATTTGGCTTTGAATGATCATGGACAAGAGATATTTAAAGAGCAAGTGAGTAAAGTTCTTATTATTGAGAACCTTATTGGGTGATATGGTGTTAGGATAGTGAAGTGGTCATAAATAAAAAATCCATAGTTGGATGAACCCATTGGGAATACTTATGTAAAGTCGCGTATTGAATGTAAATCAAGAAAGTGCATTTATGGAGTAGTGCCATGGACTGTAGCCTCCATCTTGATCTACCCATCCCTGTCTACACGAATTAAGGAAAAAGCCAGCAGCCACAAGAGTTTGATGTTCTCTTGTAAGAAATTTCATTGCTCATAACAATGATATAAAAGTGTACTAAAAGAAGTCCACAAATCCAGGAATATCAGACCCTCGCCAGCAGTCAAAGATGTTCCCTACGTTGTTTGATTAGATAGACAAACAGACATGGAATTTCAGCCAACTCATCACCAAACCAAGTGGAGAGATTCTATCTGCTGGAACCAAACATAAGCATAAATTTTTTTGTACACGAGACATTGTTACAGAAAAACCAGAAACCCGTTAAATTGTGCAAATAACAAAACTCACATATTTTAATTTGAGGCCCTTTTTCGAACAGTTGGTATGCAAAAGAGTTTCATTCTAAAATTCGAAATGAATTTGTGTGGAAAAGTGAACTTTTTTTATAAATAATATCATTTAAAAAAATATCCCCCTGTAACATTATTTAACCATCTAGCACCTATTTACTGTTCATGTTTGGAATTCGGTTCCTATCAATTTACCTTACTGTCATGTTATTAATATTTATAAGATTGCAAGGTAAAATGAGTAAAATGGTCTCTAATTGGACGTTTCTATGAAAATTGTTCTACTCTGACTTTTTACAAGTCAAACTCATAAAACAAATAAATCAGGTAGCACATTAGATCTATCAAATACATATATACAAATAATTGCTTCACATTTTTCATCTTAGGTGGGAATAGTTCTGTCAAATACAAACCAATCAGATTCTTAATCACGTTTCTTAATCACGTTCTGTAGTCCTTTAATTCAAAACAAGCTTCATTACAATGTGTTGGGAGTTCAAGCATAAAATATGCACAATGGCGAGATGACTTCACCATTCATTATAATGGTTGAACCAATATTTCAAAAAAAAATTCACTAATTTAATTACATGACATAAATTAAAAAGTACATAATTGAGGGTTAGGAAATAATATTTCAACAGGTCCCTGAAAAATGTTATCTGATAAAAACGTGTAGTATATACGCAATTACGAATCTCACTCACTAGCATATTTCAAAATCAAAAGAAACACAACAGAGAAACGGAAACACAGAGAAGAGACACAAATGAAAGTATGAAAAAGTTAAAAACCTGGTGTTCAGTTGAAACGCCGAAGGTGCTTCCTGTGTGTGGCTGCAGCTGCGGACAGAATATAGGGCTAATGTTAGGTTTTAAAAGGGTTTCTCAAATGGCCCAACCCAGCCCAATCCATTTAAAATTTAACAGGCCCTACCAATTTGTTTTGCATTCAAATTAAAGTAAAAAACTAATGTATCCACTTACTTTAGAAAAAAAAATAGAGAGAGAGAGAGTTGTGTTGTGGAGATTTTAATTTTATTTTTTAATCAGAATTGAAATTTAATCCTAATAATTAATAATGATTTTTAACATGAACTTTTATCATGCTATCATTGAAGCAAAAGATTAATTTTAATTAAAGAATAGTATTAAAAGCATATAAAACATTGTACTTAAAGTTTTGTCTTTTTACTTGTTACATTATAGAGAAGTATAATAAAAAATAAATAAAATTATTATATACTTTTCAATATTTTATTGGTTGAGAAGTATTAAATTGATAATGGTATGCAAATAATATGTTATTTTTATTCCGTATTTTCAAATTAATATAAAAGTATTATGTTAAAAAACGGATAAACCATAACAAATTGTATTTCACTACACCCTCAAGATTACCGTTTTATTTTTTTATAACCTTTTTATTTATAAGACATGATGCCGATACTTCAAATTGGTTTCTTGTTCTGGAATAATTTGTTAGAATTAATTATTAATTCATTCTATAATGTAACTCATATGAAATATAATGATAGGTCCAAATGTGATTTAATAAATTATAAGGACCTATTAGTTATTACGTGAATTCAGAATAAAATAAAGATAAAATAAAATATTAACTTACTGTAACCAACTTGATGGACGTTGGTTAATAAAAGGGATTACGGTTCTGTCTCTGGCCATAAGGTTTTTTTCACGGTAAAATCATCAAGAAAGCGAAGCGTGAGAAAAGAAAGAAAAGAGATAGATTGGAAAAATGATATTGGAGAACGAAAAGATTGAAGAAAATATTCTCATGGATCAAGGTTAGTCTTCTTATTTCGATTCATGTATTAATGTATGTAAAATTGTGAAAATCAATAATCTAAAGATCCTGTAGAGTAGTTTTCTATAATGAATTAAGAACGTAGGAAAACTACGGAAAAATTTATATGTGGTATTAGAGCAATAGTTATTAGATTTATGATTTTCTTTTTATGAAATTTTTTCCTAAATTATGTTTTTCCCAAATTAAGATAAACCCTAATTATGAATTTAGGAATTTTTATCAAATTAATGTGAACCCTAATTATTCCCAAATTAAGATAAACCTTAATTATGAATTTAGAAATTTTTTATCAGATTAACGTGAACCCTAATTATTCTCAAATTTATTTTTTCTCAAAATTAAATAAATAGATAAGCCCTAATTTATGGATAAGGTTGTATTTAATTTCAAATTGAAATCAATTTGATAATTTATGTGTTTTAATGGTTATACAATCCTTTTAATTGAAAAGAAAATTTAGGCATTTTATGGTTTGGCGTCAATGCTCACGTAATAGTTTTTATAATGTAATTAATTTCTGCTGCAATTAATTAATGATGCAATTAAGTTGATGGGACCTGGGCAATTGAAACAATTCACCTATGGCTAATGCAAGAAAAACATACTTGAAATCAAGCATGTTTTCTTTTTGTCACTTTTCATTTATTTATGTTGCAATTGATTTAAAGTTCTTAATGAAATGTGAACACTGGATCAAGTGATGTGGCGGTCACTGGAGGTGTTTGGGTGATGGATTCAAAGAAAAAAAAATTGCATCCCGAAGACAAGGTCCTAGTGGGTCCGTGCTTGTTGAAGAGAGAGTCTTAATTAGGGATGCTCATTAGATTCGCTCTTCATGGGTCACAACCTCTCAAATGACTGGTTGACATTAAAGTATGCTAACACGAATGTAAGGGGACATGTCCTGGAGAACGTGCAACGCAATGAACCTGTCAAAGTGGTTGGGATGGTAGAATTAATTTAATTAATTTATATTAATAGTAATTAAAAATATTATTTTATTTGAAATTAAGTATGATAAATTTTGTTAGTCACCAAAGTGGCCAAAATTTTAAGGTTATTTTAATTTCAAATTATTAATGATTTTATTTCAATTACCCATAGTATGAATGCTAAAATTATGAATAATTGATTTATGGGTTAATTGAAGTTCATTATTATAAGACATTTTAGGATCACCCAAAGGTTGATTAATTGTTATTATAATTAATGAATATGAAAGTAGATAATTTTGTTCGCGTCACTAGTTTTATTTAAATACTCAAAGTTATTAGGTGATTTTAGTTGATGCATATTTTAATTATCATTAATGTTATAAAAAGTTTAGCGTAATTATGTTTGTGTATTGGTGGATCTCCCAAAGGAGAACATTGGTATGCAGAGAATGGTAATTTATGGTTGAATCTGTATTTATGTTTAATTTTATGACTCAAAGTATTAATGTTAGGCATGTGTTAATTGCAGTATCTGTTCCTGTAGCTCTGCATTCGCTATCTTCGTTTGTTCCAGTCTTTAATGTGTTAAATTTCCCTGACTGGAGTGAACAAGTCCAATTTCACTTAGGTGTGTTGGATCTTGATTTGGCTTTCCAAGTTGAAAAACTGGCTGCTATTACTGATGCTAGTAGTAATGAAGACAAAACTCATTATAGAGTTTGGGAAAGATCAAACAGACTTAACCTTATGTTTATGCGAATGAGTGTAGCAAGCAATATTAAGTCTGCTCTTCCCAAAACTGAGGATGCGAAAGAGTTTATGAAATTTGTGGAAGAGTGTTCTCAAACTGCTGACAAATCCCTCGCTGGGACATTGATGAGTATGTTGACCACCATGAAGTTTGATGGTTCTCGTAGTATGCATGAATACGTAATCGAAATGACAAATATCGCAGCAAGACTCAAGTCTCTTGGAATGGTAGTGGAAGAAAATTTTCTTGTGCAGTTCATTTTGAACTCGTTACCGCCTGAGTATGGTCTGTTTCAGATGAACTATAACACCATGAAAGACAAATAGAATGTGCATGAATTGCACAGTATGTTAGTTCAGGAGGAGACCAGACTCAAGAACCTAGGAAGTCACTCTATTCATTACGTGAAAATCAAGGAGCTAAAAAGAAAGTTGTTAAGAAACATGGAAAGGGTAAATGACCATTAAAGATTAACGAGTCATCTACTAACATTCAGAAGAAAAATGACAAATGTCATTTCTGCGGGAAGTCTGGACATTTTCAGAAGGACTGCTTAAAGCGTAAAGCTTGGTTCGAAAAGAAAGGTGAGCATAGTGCTTACGTATGTTTTGAATTAAATTTAACTGAAGTTCCCCATAATACTTGGTGGATTGATTCTGGATGTACGACTCATGTTTCTAATGTGATGCAGAGATTCCTTTCAACCCGAACCATAAACTCAAATGAGAAGTTCGTCTTCATGGGGAATAAAGTCAAGGTTCCAGTGGAAGCTGTCGGGACTTATCGTTTAATCCTTGACACTGGATATCACTTAGACCTTATGGATACTTTTATGTACCTAGTATCACTAGAAATTTAGTTTCTTTGTCTAAGCTTGATGTTGCGGGATACTCTTTTAAGTTTGGGAATAGTTGTTTCAGTTTATTTAAGCGTACATGTATGATTGGAACTGGTACACTTTATGATGGTTTATATAAATTGAACTTGGATAATTTATATGCTGAAACTCTCATGACCTTGCATCATAATGTTGGCACTAAACGTAGTTTGGTGGATGAAAGATCTACTTATTTGTGGCATAAGCGTTTGGGACATATCTCCAAAGAAAGAATGCAAAGATTAGTAAAGAATGAAATCCTTCCGGATTTAGATTTTACTGATCTGAATGTATATGTGGATTGTATTAAAGGCAAACAAACAAAACACACAAAGAAAGGAGCCACAAGAAGCACTCAACTTCTTGAAATCATACACACTGATATATGTGGTCCATTTGACGTAAATTCTTTTAATAAAGAGAAGTATTTCATCACTTTCATTGACGATTTCTCGCGTTATGGATATGTCTATTTACTATATGAGAAATCTCAAGCAGTAAATGCCTTAGAAAGTTATATAAACGAAGTGGAGAGACAATTAGACAGAAAGGTGAAAATTGTCAGGTCAGATAGAGGTGGTGAGTATTATGGAAGATATGATGAAAATGGACAACACCCTGGTCTGTTTGCTAAGTTCCTTGAGAAGCGTGGTATTTGTGCTCAATACACAATGCCAGGCACACCGCAGCAAAATGGTGTGTCTGAAAGGCGTAATCGAACCTTAATGGATATGGTTAGGAGTATGTTGAGTAATTCATGTTTACCTGTATCGTTGTGGATGTATGCTTTGAAGACTGCCATGTATTTGTTGAACAGAGTTCCTAGTAAAGTGGTTCAAAAGACTCCTTTTGAGTTATGGACAAGTAGGAAACCCAGTTTAAGACACCTACATGTTTGGGGTTGTCAGGCAGAAGTAAGAATTTATAATTTGCAAGAAAAGAAATTGGATGCAAGAACAATCAGTGGATATTTCATTGGTTATCCAAAAAAATCAAAGGGGTATATGTTTTACTGTCCTACTCATAGTACAAGAATTGTTGAAACTGAAAATGCTCGGTTCATTGAAATTGGTGAAACCAGTGGGAGTGAAGTTTCACGAAATGTGGAGATTAAGGAAGTTAGAGTACAAGTTCCAATAACAAGTACATCTTCAAGAGTTGTTGTTGTAAATGTTGTAGAATCACACGACAATCAAGAAGAACAACAAATTAATGATCCTGAGATTAATAATGATCCGATAATAGAACAACCATAGGAAATAGTATTAAGAAGATCTCACAGAGAAAGAAAGTCTGCTATTTCGAATGATTACGTGGTTTATCTACAAGAGTCAGAAAATGACCTAAGTATTGATAATGACCCAGTTTCATTTTCAGATGTCATTAATGGTGATAATTCTGATAAATGGTTAGATGCTATGAAAGATGAGCTTAAATCAATGACACATAATGGTGTATGGGATCTTGTGGAATTTCCAGAAGGATGTAAGAGTGTTGGGTGTAAATGGGTCTTTAAGACTAAGCGTGACTCTCATGGCAATATCGAACGTTACAAGGTCCGACTTGTTGCCAAAGGTTTTACTCAGAAAGACGGCATTGATTATAAGGAAACATTTTCACCTGTTTCTAAGAAAGATTCCTTTAGAATTATCATGGCATTAGTAGCTCATTATGATCTTGAGTTGCATCAAATGGATGTTAAAACTGCTTTTCTGAATGGAGATTTAGAGGAGGATGTTTATATGAATCAACCAGTGGGGTTTATTGAAGAAGGACAGGAACATATGGTGTGTAAACTTAAGAAATCAATATATGGACTTAAACAAGCTTCTCGACAATGGTATCTTAAGTTCAATGATACTATTTTGTCATTTGGATTTAAGGAAAACACTGTTGATCGGTGTATATATCTGAAGGTCAGTGGGAGTAAGTTTATATTTCTGATTCTGTACGTTGATGATATCTTGCTTGCAACTAATGATCTTGGTCTATTAAGTGAGACTAAGAAGTTTCTCTCTAACAATTTTGAAATGAAAGATATGGGTGAGACATACTATGTGATAGGAATAGAAATATTCTATGATAGATCACAAGGACTGTTAGGTTTGTCTCAGAAAGCATATATTAATAAAGTTTTAGAGAGATTCAGAATGGAGAATTGTTCAGCATCTCCCGTTCCAATACAGAAAGGAGACAAATTTAGTCTCATGCAATGTCCAAAGAATGACTTGGAACGGAAACAGATGGAAAATATCCCTTATGCATCTGTTGTTGGGAGTTTGATGTATGCTCAAACATGTACGAGGCCAGATATTAGCTTTGCAGTTGGTATACTTGGTAGATACCAGAGTAATCCTTGACTGGATCATTGGAAGGCTGCAAAGAAAGTTTTAAGATACTTACAAGAAATAAAGAATTACATGCTTACTTATAGGAAAGTTGATCACCTTGAGGTGATTGAATATACAGATTCAGATTTTGCTGGTTGTATGGATACACGAAAGTCTACATTTGGTTATGTGTATCTTTTAGCGGGAGGAGCGATTTCATGGAAAAGTGCGAAGCAGTCTGTCATTGCTGCATCCACCATGGAAGCTGAATTTGTGGCATGCTTTGAGGTCACAGTTCAAGCTAATTGGTTGCGAAATTTTATTTCAGGACTTGGAGTAGTCGACAGCATTGCCAAGCCGCTGAAAATTTATTGTGACAATTTCGCAACAGTCTTCTTTTCTAAGAACGACAAGTATTCCAAATGTGCTAAGCATATGGAATTGAAATACTTTGCCGTTAAAGAAGAAGTTCAGAAACAGAGAGTGTCAATAGAACATATTAGCACTGATCTTATGATTGTTGATCCTTTAACAAAGGGATTACCGCTCAAGTTATTTGCTGGACATATAGTAAATATGGACATTATGTTTACTAGTAGTGAATATTGAATGTTAATGTTATTATTAATGTTTATGTGACACTCTGAGATCTTTAATGTATAAGTTTTTGAAATTTGTGTTTTCTTCTTTATTTATATGCATGCAAATTATGATGAAGAAAACAAATTATGTTATTATTTTTAAAATAATATTATGTTTGAACCCATTATGGACTTCTCATTATAAAGTCATATTAAGGAGAAAGAGATAATATAGTGGTACATGGAAGGGAGCTTGTCGATTGAATGACATGTAACCGCCATGACTCTTGTTATAGCTGTATCTTTAATTATGAATAATGATAGAACCAATTTATGTAAGGTCATTTAATGCGCATTATGACTTAAGTATTAAATCACATAATTGTATGACATCATATGAGTCAAGTGGGAGAATGTTAGAATTAATTTAATTAATTCATTCCATTATGTGACTCATATGAAATATAATGATAGACTCAAATGTGATTTAATAAATTATAAGGACCTATTGGTTATTATGTGAAGTCAGAATAAAATAAAGATAAAATGAAATATTAACTTACGGTAACCAACTTGATGGACGTTGGTTAATAAAAGGGATTACGGTTCTGTCTCTGGCCATAAGGTTTTTTTCACGGTAAAACCATCAAGAAAGCGAAGCGTGAGAAGAGAAAAAAAGACAAAGAGATAGATTGGGAAAAGGAGATTGGAGAACGAAAAGATTGAAGAAAAGATTCTCATGGATCACGGTTAGTCTTCTTACTACGATGTATGTAAAATTGTGAAAATCAATAATCTAAAGTTCCTGTAGAATAGTTTTCTATAATAAATTAAGAACTTAGGAAAACTACAGAAAAGTTTACATAATTGTCCACGTATCTCTTTCTTGTTACTTGATGTTATTAGAGTAACGATTTAGATATTGTTTGTTTATTGGGTTTAAAAATATTTTTTACTTTTTTAGTTTAAAAAATAAAAAAATAAAATATATATATACAATAATTATTTTATTGAAATAATTTTTAAAAACTAATTTTTAAATATTAAAAAAATAAAAACTATTGTGTTTTATTAATGGTATCTTCGTCTTTGATTATATATACGAATTGAAATTCTGTCTTAAATAGTTTTGTCAATTTCAATGGACAGGAAATAATATTGAAACAAAGGTACGTAGAGAACAAAGATACATAATTTTATATTTCTGAACAAATATAAAAAGAAAGAATAATTATTAGAACATCGTACTTTCACATGTTAAAAAACATATTACGTCATTTAATATATAAATATTTTTGTAATATAAAAAATTAAATGAAGAAAATTATTTTGATATCAGTTCTTGGCTTTTATTTCCTCAATCTAAATTAATCAATTTTTATAACATTTTATAAATTTAAATAATGAAAAAATGTTCACTGATTTTTTTTTAATATTTTACCTTCTCTTTTACTTCCTTAATCTAAATTAAATCGTTTCTAATATCTTAACTTTTAAAACACAAAAATTTAATAAACTTCGAAAGAAAATAAGAGAAATATATATTTTTAAAATAAAGGAAGATGAAGTAGCAAACAAAAACCAAAGAAAAGTAGAAAGAAACTTCATTTTGTCCGTTTCCGCATGCCTTAACACAACCTTGCATCTACTTTGTACTAAATACTTTTGTTTAGCTTCATCGTTAGATTCCAAATTCCCCAACGAGAACCACGTCATCATTCCATTTTGCACCGTCTAAGTTTCTTTTATTCTCATTTTTTTTATCGTCTCTTTTGCACCAACAAATTAATTAGTTGAATTAAAAATTAAACAAAATTAAAAATTTATAGAATTTGATGAATAAAATTAAAACACACGTATCAATAATTAAAAAAATCCAGATTTTTTTTTCACCGTTACTAACAATCGTCCTTATAGAAATAAAAACAATGTATTCAAACACTTTAAAAAATAGTAAAGATCGGTGGAATAATATTTTTTAAATAATTAAAAGGATTTTTAGGTCTTAAATAAAACTAAATTTCATAAAAAAAGAAGAAGAAAAAGCGAGGATAATTTTCCAAAAAAATAAAATACATTGATAAAATTAAAAAGAATATCATGACTTTATTGCCACATATTTATTACCCACATGAGTCTAATAGTATTAATTTTGATTTTGATTTACTACATAAGCATTTGAAATTAAAAGTAGTTTGATTTTTTTTTAATTCAGAGATTAATTTTAAAATTAAATAATAATTTTGATAATTTTATGATTGTAAAATTAAGTTATTTAATATAATTATTAATGAAAATATTGATATCTATTAATAAAAATAAAAAACTAGTTAAAATCTATTTTTAAAAACAGTAAATAAAAAACTTCTAAGATACAATACAATTAAATTAAACATCAATGGAACCGTTCAAAATTTGTAAAAGCTTGTCATTTATTTTTTTCACTGTATATTATCACAAACATTATATCAATATAATATACCCACATTTTACACATCATCTTACATAAAATTAGTTAATGCAATATTCTCATATACCCTATTATTCTGCATTGTGTCATAAAAAACACCCAAAAAGGCAAAGACAATCTTAAAAATTCACAAGATCATGCTCAATATTAAACCATGTGGTTCCTCAACAATATTATGCTCAGCAATAATTGCCATGACCTACCACTACCAAGTACAATAATGGTTTCTATAAATTCCATTATCTGCACCACTGCAAAACCCAACCTCTCTTGTCACTTTTCCATCATTCAACAACAGCAAAACCTACTACTAACTACCTCACACATCTTCTTGACCCACAATCACTACCCAAATCACACAAATCTAACGGAAGGTTGAATTGTGAACTTGATGCAAAAGGGTCTTTAGATTAAGTCTATAATGAAGACAATAAAGCAAAAAAAACGTTGATTTTCATTGGTTTTTTCTTCCTCAACTCCAACAACCTCAACCACACCCTTTTTCACTGCAAAAAAGTTAATCTTGAATGTGAAATCTTTATCATAGATGACCTAATTTGAAATTGATAAGAGGGGTGTCTTGTCTCCTTTCATTACAAAAAAAGTTAATCCAAGACTATTCAAGTTATCTGATATCTGAAATTTAAAATGAGTGTAGACTGAGATGGTTAGGGTACTGAAAGAAACATATAGCATCTTCTTTGGTCCTCAGTCAGTGAAACCAGCAATAACAGCATGTGGTTCACAGGCCTTGGCAGCTGGGCTGGGCTCAACAGCTGGGCTGGGCTCAACGGGCTTGTAAAGAAGCTCCTGAGGCAAGTCTTTGATACCCTTAAGATAGAATGTGTAGAATAGTTTAAAGGGGAACACAATTTGATGCAGCTTGACCTGACCATAGACCCCTTCAAAGATGCCAGATCCACCGGTGACAGCAAGATATGTGTCCTCATAGGTTAGGTAAGAACCCTGCACTGAAATGTGACCATAGTCCCCAAAGTAGAAGCTGTAGATTGCCTCGTACTTATCTCCCTTTTTCTCTGCTTTGTTTTGGATCAAAACACAGATTCCAGCTGTTATCCCCACCCTCTTTTGCAAGCATCCAGAGTACAACTGCATCATCCAAAAAATGAAAGTCAACACAGAAGACATACACAAATTTTGAATAATGAAATGAATTCAACACTGTCAATTTTACACACATTTGTGTAGTTAGTACAATATTTGTAACAATTGAATGAAGATAAGATTACTCAGATTTTGAATGTGCCTTTTAAGGTCTGATGTATTCATCAGTGTATAGTTGATTTTTCATGCAATTAGACTCAGTTTGTAAGAGCTAAATTTACATCTGATTTAGTCATCTAGTTTTTTATCCTACCGTTCCAAGTTAATTATTAAATGAGTGAATGCTTGCAAAACTGTACTAGGGAATCAAAATAAAGTTACTACCCTCTTTGATGAAAAATCCGCTAAAGATGGATAACAAAAATCCTTCTTGAGCCGGTTTTGTGTTGAGTCAGTTATTTCTTTACTTATAATACTTTTTACTTTAAATAATGCAATCGAAAAAACGAATTAACATCAAAGTTTAAACAAACATACACAATCAGGTAAATGAAAAAGCAAGTATGAAGTTAATGATTTCACTACTGAAACAAGTTTATACGAAAACTGAACAAAGAGTCAGAAATTTTGGAAATATTGAATAAGGACCAACCTTGTTGCTGAAGGGGACTAGATCACCAAGGGAATTGACAGTTTTCTGGCTCAACCTAAGGTAAGCAGGGCTTCCGCGATCTCTCTCATTGATCTCATACACACTCAGTTCTTGGACTTTGGCTGCAAGATCAAGCAAAAAAACCAAAAGGGTCAGCACAGAATGAAGCAAATTCCAGAGATCTTCAATGTAGGGGTAGACAGCATTAATTAGAGCAATAGAATAACAAGATTGAAAAACTTGTAGCCGAAGCTGGAACATGCACCTGAGTCAGATGATGGGTCAGCCTGGCTTCTGCAAGTGAAACTCTTGTGGGGGACTGAGAGATGAGAGAGTGGGGAAGAGGTGTTGAGTTTGAGAGATTTGGAGAGAGGAGAGTGTGAGGAAGTAAAGGGTAAGAGGGTTGTAGTGGATGAAGTGGTGAGTGATGATCTTGAAGCAGGTCTCAAAGAGAAAGAGGAGACGGTTCTCAAAGTCAAGGTTGAGGATGCCATGATTGGTGATGAAAGCTGCTACTGATAAGAATATGGTGAGAGAGAGAGTGGAATAAAACTAAGATGAGACGAGATGAGATGAGTTTGAGTGCTATGAAAGTGAAGGTGGTAGTGATAAAATGTTAAAGAACTGGTGCATATATATATATAAAGAAATGAGAGAGAAAAGTTGAAGGAAAAATATTGAATATTATTGGCACAAAGGTATGAGAAATGGTGGGGCTAGTGAGAGAATGTGTGGACGGTGAGATTGAGAGAGAAAAAGTGAGAAAATGATCAAAATATGAATCATGTTGTGGAATCTCTATGTGAAGAAGAACAACAAAAAAAAGGTTGAAGTGAAACGTGAAAAATGGCAAGAGTCAAGGTCAATGGGGAAGAGTGTTTTGAAATTCTGCGCGTTTCAATGTGAAGTTTTGGTTTCGGTGGAAGAATAGTTCTAAGTAAAAGCGCGTTTGGATTTGCTTTTTTCAAGCATCAAAGAACTGTTTATGTGTTTATGGGAAAACGTGTTTTTGTAGATGAAAGTCTAATAATAACGTGATGTGGCTGCACGTTGCCATGTGTTTTTCAAGGTTAGCCAAAGTTTTTCATAATTACTTTTTATTAATTATAATCTTATTTTTATCTGATTTTTATATAATATATATATATATATATATATATATATATATATATATATATGATATAAATTCTGCTAATGATAATAAATTTTATTATATGTTTAAGTTCGTTCAGTGAAACATTGTTCTGAGAAAGGTTTATACATTTGATTTTTTTTTTTAATCTTATCTGGTTATAAATGTATAAGTACATTTTTATACAAGAATATTAAAAAAAAAAAAATAAGCATTGGTCAAAAGATACAATTTTGTTATACCTTTAATTACTTTTATTTCTCGATCTATTGTATCAACCACACAAAAAAAAATAATAATAAAGAAAGTGATAGTTGTTTGATGTTATATTAAAAAATTATTCGAATTAAAAATAAAACTTAAATGTGATTTGGCTTGATTTGATTTTTATGATTTATTTTTTATGGTTTTTGTGATTTTTTTATTAAAAAATATTAAATATATTATAATAAAATAATTATTTAATAAAAATATATTATAAAAATATTATATATAAATAATTATAATTTTAATAATTTTAGTTTATTTTTATATATTTTTACACTGAATTTAAAAATAATAATAATACTTATTATAAATTATTTTTGTGTTTAAATTTTAATAATATATATTATAATTTTGATTGGTTTAAATTGAAAATTAAATTAATTAATTTTAAATTTTTTTAATAAAAAATCGATTTTTCTCTTATTTTTATTGATTGGATTTTGAACGTACTAGTTCTAATTATTATTAAAATTATATTAATGTTTCTTTCAACAAATTATTTATACATTTAAATCATATATATATATATATATATATATATATATATATATATATAACTTTAGATTTTAAGAATTAATAAGTTTTATTATTTATTGAGTAAAGTAGATAAAAAAATTGTGAGATGTGCTTAAAAAAATATTTAAATAGAGTAATTTTATTGGTTAGTAAGGGTTTCTTTGAATTAATTTTATTTTTAAATTTTATAAAATAATTGTAGTGATTAATTTAAAAAAGCAACTTTAAAAAAAATGCTTAAAAAGTTTATTTTGGAACCCGTTTTCGATAAGGAGAGTAACAGTGACAACTATAAAAATTTAATAAAAATTAAAAAACGATTTTTAATAACTATTAATAATAATAATAATAATAATAATAAAGACATATAATATAATAAAGCATTGGTAAGGACATAAATATTATTAATTAAAAAACTAAAAAAATAGAAAAAGCCTATCATTAGTTAAACAAATGTTTTTTAGTTTTTAAAAAATTAAAAAGCAAAAATAATTTTTTAAATTCTTAAAATAAAAAACTATTTGAAGAATAGAGCCTAGGACATTAGGGTTGACAAAAGAACTACAATTTTTTTAATTTAGAATTAAAAAATAAAAAAAAATACTTTGATTTTTTATCCTAAATGCATATTTTACCATATTTTAATATACTAAAAAGATGAAATGTAATAATAAAAAAGAAAAATATCAATGCATAATTGACGTTTAAGATAAATATTTTAACTTTAACTTGATAGAAACAACTTAAAAAAAATAAAAAATATTTTAAGAATTGATTAGAAAGAAATTAAAAAAATGTTTATTTATAAAAATTGTAAATTCTAAAGATGACTTATAAATAAGATAAAGTTCTAAATTAGGATAAAATTAAAAATTAAAATATCTACTTATAAAAGTGTTTTGAAATATATTACATGACCTCATCAAAACGCATGGTTATGAATCAAATTCAAGATTAGAGTTATATAATTGTTTGAAGATCAAATAAAAACATTTTCCACGTGAGAACTCAAAAAGTAATGAAAGAAAAAAAAAAGTTTAGATAATGAAGTTATTTATTTGTCACACTCATCGATTTTTTTTTCTTTTTAGTGTGATGTTACATAACTGCTCCCAAAAGTGTCATAAGGGATAATCCAATAAAAAGAAATAAAAATGAGTTCTCACTAAATTTTATAAAATAAATATACTAAATATCAACGAATTTTGAGTAAAAAAAAACTAAAATAACTATTGAAATGAATCAAAGATTTTTTTATAATCTATATTTTATATATAATATAAAAATTCCTCTTTTTTATAGCTATTTTAATGTTATTGAGAAGAAAAAAATACAACGTATAATAAATATAGAATATAATATAAGTTAGCAAAAAAAAATTAAAATTATTTATACATTAAAAAAAGAAAAGAGAAAAAATATGTAAAAATAATAATAAAAAATGTGTATATTCAAAAAGTAAAATAAAATTAATAATATAAAAAATAAAAATCCCTTTCACAATTAATTTGTGTGTTTTTGGAGACAGAAAAATAGAAATATAATAATTTTTAAAAAATTCTATGATTTATGTATTTAAAAAATAGCAAAAGTATGATACGAAATTAGTAGAATAAAAAAGTAAATATATTTAAAAATAGAAAGAAAAAAAATTTTAATTAATAAAAAAGCAAGATATATATTTTTTTAATTAATTACCCAATTGTATTTCCACCAAAAAGGAATAAAAGTTATAAGAGTTATTAGCACGATTATACCCTTATCCATATTCAAATAATTGTCCTAGGTATAACTTGAATACTACTAACATTAAAATCACACCAAAAACATTCTAAAAAAGTACCTACTCCCAAAAAATACAACTTTATTTTATTTTATTTGGGAAAGAGTATTCTTGAATGCAATTTTTATACTTATAATACCATTTTCGAAATGAAAAAAAAATATGTAAGTTGATTGTTCTCAACTACAAAAAGAAATATACCAATGAGTATATTATCATAAACAGTTATTTCAACCAAGATTATCAAATTCAAATTCAAACAGTGAATCGTGAATTATCATAATTTGTTTAATATTACTAAAAATGTGAAAGGTAAGATTCTCATGACTATGATTGCAACAATAGAAGTTGGAGACAAAATACTGGTACAAAAGTAGGAACACCTATTATAAGCTTATGGCCAAGTTAGCCATTTTATCATGTCTCCAAATGTGTCCCCACTGTGACCTACTCCAGTTTCATTCAAAGACACTAACCACAAATATAAAACCATATCACTAAAATCTCTAAGGACATGAGAAGTTGTTTCAGCAAAACATATCACTAATTTTAATATGTGGGGAAGCTCTTTTAAAACTTTAATCATGTTTTTTTTTTCTCCTAAAAGGGTTTATAGAAAAGTTTGTCCAAACATATCCTCAGTCACAAATGAAAACTACTGTTCAAAGACTTATGTCTCCTATACCTTTAAGGCTTTGGCCAAACTGAGAAAATCTCAGAATCTCTCATTTAACAAATGTTGAAGTGGCAAAAATGTTTAATAACATAATCATTTCACAAAAAGGGAGAAGCAATGCCTGTGATAAGCATACAAACAGCTCAATGCAGAGAATCTTTTAGAAGGTCCGTGTTTCAATACATTCCATTGGAAGTAGATTAAAAGGGCGTTCATAGTTTATCATCTTAGAACCACATTTCTTTCTCCAACAGAATTCCTGTCACTGAATAACTGAATAACAAGAAGAGAAAGTTTCAATCCATTTTAATTTCCCCTAACGGCATTAGGACTGGATAAAACAATGAATAGTAAATATTTCAAGTAAAGAAAATAAGCTATGTAGCAAAAGCTCTAGTAAAGATAACATGAATATTTATGACAACATAAATGTAAAATTGAAAGTGAAAATAGAAAAAAGAAACAGATTTAAATTCTTTTAAACCAACTTATTAGAGTAAAAGAGAACTGGAAATGCATGAGTATGAATCAACTTTCCAGAATGCAGATGAGAAGTTCCAAATCCAATAAATTATCAAGCAATCCAAAAGCAAGTCATTCAACTAGCATGTCATTACTAATATAAGGCACCATTCAAGTTCATATCTACAAACACATTCACTTCAACTTTGTAAAGAGAGAAGAGAAAAACCTGAACATGTTTTTTCATTTCAAGTATCATGACAATACATTTTTAAGGGTCTCTCAGATGAGAGAATGTCCATGAGCAAACACCGAATGCCATTCCAGTATCTGGTCACATAAAATCTAGTATCTTTCTTCATTTTTCAAAAGAAGCTCAAGTATCTTATTAATAATTCCATAGACAAGACTTTTTCATCTTTCTTCTCAAGATGAGCCTTAATTTTTTTGTATGCTGAAAAATTAGGTTTAAGACCCCTGTCCATCATCTCAGAAATAACCTTACTGGCGAGCAGCACATTCCCATTCTTCAAATGAAGGGCAGCAAGCAAGATATATTTTGCATTGCTAGAGTAGCTCAGCTTACCAGCAGAACCAATCACATACTCATGTACTTCCTCATACTTTTTCATTTCAAGTATCATGACAATACATTTTGAAGGGTCTCTCAGATGAGAGAATGTCCATGAAGAGAACAAGTTAGCAATAATCATAATATAAAAGATAGAACTTTTATAGCAGATGACCAATACCCTGACTTAGAATACAACGGATCATGATCCTCTAGAGTTACTAACAGAACTGTAAAGATCTCACACTTTGAATTTATTTTATTGCATAATAAATTACAGCTTAAAATTTTATTTTATTAATTTTAACGGATTTGGTTCTCTCCTGTTTACTATTAACGAGAGAAGTTTTGTTTGATAAATCCTAACCATTAATTACATTTTTTGCTTAATACATATGGGTGAAATAAAAACCAACTAACTCTCTAAATCAGACACATGTTGTCCGTTCTTCTTTCATAGTTTTAGTTGTTTTCTTCAACATTAGGTCAATTAAGTAATAAAGGTAATAAATGATTAAGAGTTATTAAGCATGACTCCTCTTGTTAACCATAAACAAGAGATAAGTTATACTTTTCAAAAATTATACAGTATGGTTGGCAAAATTTGAATATCAACACCATTAAAGAAATCATGAAAATGATGCCACCACAAAACTTGGCAACCAGCCACAGTCACTAGGAAGAAGAAACCCGATTATCTACCTTCAACAAGAGAGCTTCAAAGAAATTCAGAAAAATCAATTCACAATGGTATCACTGTCCTCTTCAAGGAAGAGAACCATGTCATCACAAATTGAAGGTGAGTGACCCAGAATATCTCCATTAAAAACCAACAGACGTAGAACATCAACTACAAAGGTGAATACGAAACATGCGGGAAGCAGTAATCTCTTGAATAGTTGAATATATGTCTTCCATGACAACAAGGACAGAATTGTTTAAATCTTTTTCAATTCCAAGGAGTTTGGCATTATGAGAATATCCTTGAGTAAATACAGCAATAAATAATTCCCATAGAACAAAAATATAGCAACATCCATACTAAAAATTGAGACAATTATACAGAGCACATGTATGTTTTCTCTCTACATATTGTACAGAAAATAAAATAATATTATATTTCACACTAGATTTTCGGGGATTTCGGTGACGAGTGCTAAGGCTAAAAGTTCACATATTTCATTCCTACCACATAACGGTGAATATATGTCAAAGAACATTTCAACAAGTTTTGCCTGACTTTAGATGAAAGCATAAACAATTGAGTAAACGCAAAAGGATGGGGACCTATTAGAAGAGTCAGAAGATGACTTAGAAATGTAGTGAGTGATTCAAAAACTGCAGTCATATAAAATTGGGGTTTTCTTCAAAGAAATATCCGAATGAAATTGAGTGATCCTCGATGAGTCTCTGGTGGATACAACTACAGATCCAACAATCTATGAATGAAAAATCCCTCAGTTTGATAGTGAGGCAGGAAAACAAAAAAGAAAAGAATTTAGATTGCTGAAAAAGCATACCTGGGGATTAGATGTACAATTCTTATCAATTAGTCCACTTCTTCCACAACAAATTGGTTTGCCATCAAATTCCCATTTTTCTTTTCACTCTTTATTGTTATTATTATTTTGGCAAGTCAGAAACTTAGAATAAATGTAAAACAAAACAATAGACGACTAAAGGACCAAGAACATATGAGAAAACAAGCGCGAAGCTAAAGAATTTGCATTAAGGGACCAAAGGGGGCAGACACCACTTTGCTTGTTTTGGAGGGGGGCTGGGGGAGGGGCAAGCTTAACTACCTCTGTCATTATCATAAAAAATATTACATGAAAAATCATTGTTTTGGATAAATCGAGGGGGAATGCACTGTCCTTTTTGACGTACACTTTTTTCCCCACTTGTCAGCAATAACCAAGCTTTCTTCTTTGGACTCCATGGGGCTTCGTTTTCAATTAAATAATTTACTGTAAGGTCTTTTTTAGTCCAACGTTTTCTTGGTCTTCCTTTATCCATTTTAGCTGGAATATCTTTCATTTGATTCCACCACTTAACTCATTTTAAGAGCCTCTATTGCTGCTCTTCTTCTTACATGACAACCACTTGAGATGAGCTTTTGTCATTAATAAAACATCAAGATGATCATCAAATAGCAAACACCGAATGCCGTTACAGTATCTGGTCACATAAAATCCAGCATCTTTCTTCATTTTTCAAAGAAGCTCAAGTATCTTCTTGATAATTCCATAGACAAGGCTTTTTCATCTTTTTTCTCAAGATAAGTCTTAATTTTTTTGTATGCTGAAAAATTAGGTTTAAGACCCCTGTCCATCATCTCAAAAATAACCTTACTGGCAAGCAGCACATTCCCATTCTTCAAATGAAGGGTAGCAAGCAAGCTATAGTTTGCATTGCTAGAATAACTCAACTTACCAGCAGAACCAATCACATACTCATGTGCTTCCTCATACTTTCCTGATTCAAAATAGGACTTTATTACTGCAGCATGAGTTAAAATACTAGGTTCAATACCCTTCAATGCCATTTTATGAATAAGCTTCAAAGCCAAATCAAACTGATGGCGCTTACAAAACGAGTTAATAAGAATATCAAAGCTATGCACATCAGATATACCCTGGTTTTTCTCCATAGCTTTAAGCACTTGCCAAGCTTCATCAATGTTACCACTCTTGCATAGACAACTGAGTAACAAATTATAAGTACTTGCATTCATATCACAACCACTTCTCTCCATCTCCATAACCAAATCTCCTACTCTTTTACAATCACCTCTCTTACACATTATCCTCATTAAGACATGATAGTTCTTCACCTTCCTCCCAGCTGTTCTTATCACAAACTCAGCTATCTCAAACGATCCCGAAAGACCAAACATTTCTATCAACAACTGAACTCCACAACTTTGATAAACGCCACCAACCTCATTGAACACAGCCATGACCTTTTTCACAGATACCATACTAGAAGCCTTGTCCAAACCCAAATCTAGTAAAAACCCAAAAGCCTTCATTCCCAAAAATACATTTTGAAGGCTAAATTCACTCAAAACGGGAATCATTGCCTCATAATTCCCCAACAACCCACAGTTATTAACAAACAAGCTACCTAAATCGGGATCACAACAGATATTAGGATCGGAAGCTTTAAGCCAATCAAAGAACTGTAATGCTGGAAATCTTTCACTTGCTAATCTCTGAAAAATGTCAATAACTGATGCATGAGACAAAGACACGTTCATATTATTCAACTTGGAACCCAAATCATCCTCATCCTCCCGAATAAGTGCAATGATTTGAGCAACTTGCTCTGAAGTAGCAAGAGGTCTAGCCTTGTAAGTAGTATACGTACACGTACAAAAACACACACGAACGTTATAGTGCATTTGCATGCCTTGGTTAAGCTTCATAGAGCTCCCACAAGCACTGAGTAAGGAGAGAAAAGTAATGTCATCTGGCATCAATCCTACATGCATCATCTGGTAGAAAAATGATACGACTTCATTAGCATCACCACTATCAGAAAATGCTGCAATAATTGCATTCCATGACACTAAATCCGGGCTTTCAATTTGATTAAATGCCTTTTTTGCCGAAGATAAGAATCCAAATTTTGCATACATGTCCCAGAGGGAGCACCCAGCAAAATTGTTCCTCCCTAAACCAAATTTAGCGCACACACCATGAATTTGCCTTCCAAATTCTGGTTCTAGAAGACTTCTGCATGCACTAAATACACTGCCAAATATAAATTCATTTGGTTCATAAACACCTTGCCTGAGCATATCTCTGAAAAGATATAAAGCTTCTATCTCATTACCAAGTTGAGTAAACCCTGTAATCATGGAAGCCCAGGAAATTAAATCCTTTGTGGGAATCATTGCAAACACACCTGAGGCATGAGCAATTTGTCCAAGCTTTGTATACATTAAGATAAGAGCGTTTTGTGCAATTAAATGATGATCATACCCTGATTTAATGACATGGCCATGCAGTTGTCTGCCTAAGTGTATATCACCCACGATGCAGCAAGCCTTAATAATGCTGCCAAATGTTAACTGGTCTGGAAAATAACCTGATCGTAGCATTTGAATATACATGACGATGGCATTATTCTCTTGGCCATTCTGCATGTATCCAGCGATCATTATAGTCCAAGAGACCACATTTCGCAGCTGCATTGCATCAAAAACTTTTCTAGCATCCTTCAAAGAACCACATTTTCCATACATATTAAGAATATGATTTTGGAGAACAAGGTCTGGCTTACACTTGGATTTTGAAATGTGATCATGGATTTTCTTGACATAATTTAGAGATCTAGAGTTGGTGCAGGCCAAGATTAGATTCACATAGGTGTTTGGTTCTAGCTGGATACTCGACTTCTTTAGATGGAAATTGAATGCATCAAGTGCTTCGTTGTAATTCTGTTGCTTGCACATCAAGTTGATGTAGCTGCTCGTTGATAACTCTGTACTGAGACTGCAGACAATTCTTGTTGATACAATAGGTCTTGCACAATTATATATACATCGAATTTGGCTTTGAATGATCATGGACAAGAGATATTTAAAGAGCAAGTGAGTAAAGTTCTTATTATTGAGAACCTTATTGGGTGATATGGTGTTAGGATAGTGAAGTGGTCACAAATAATTATGAAAGTCCCGTATTGAATGTAAATCAAGAAAGTGCATTTATGGAGTAGTGCCATGGACTGTAGCCTCCATCTTGATCTACCCATCCTGTCTACACGAATTAAGGCAAAAGCCAGCAGCCACTAGAGTTTGATGTTCTCTTGTAAGAAATTTCATTGCTCATAACAATGATATAAAAGTGTACTAAAAGAAGTCCACAAATCCAGGAATATCAGACCCTCGCCAGCAGTCAAAGATGTTCCCTACGTTGTTTGATTAGATACACAAACAGACATGGAATGTCAGCCAACTCATCACCAAACCAAGTGGAGAGATTCTATCTGCTGGAACCAAACATAAGCATAAGATTTTTTTGTACATGAGACATTGTTACAGAAAAACCAGAAACCCGTTAAATTGTGCAAATAACAAAACTCACATATTTTAATTTGAGGCCCTTTTTCGAACAGTTGGTATGCAAAAGAGTCTCATTCTAAAATTCGAAATTAATTTGTGTGGAAAAGTGAACTTTTTTTATAAATAATATCATTTAAAAAAATATTTCCCTGTAACATTATTTACTCACGTTTGGAATTCGGTTCCTATCAATTTACCTTACTGTCATGTTATTAATATTTATAAGATTGCAAGGTAAAATGAGTAAAATGGTCTCTAATTGGACGTTTCTATGAAAATTGTTCTACTCTGACTTTTTACAAGTCAAACTCATAAAACAAATAAATGAGGTAGCACATTAGATCTATCAAATACATATATACAAATAATTGCTTCACATTTTTCATCTTAGGTGGGAATAGTTCTGTCAAATATAAACCAATAGGATTCTTAATCACGTTTCTTAATCACGTTCTGTAGTCCTTTAATTCAAAACAAGCTTCATTACAATGTGTTGGGAGTTCAAGCATAAAATATGCACAATGGCGAGATGACTTCACCATTCATTATAATGGTTGAACCAATATTTCAAACAAAATTCACTAATTTAATTACATGACATAAATTAAAAAGTACATAATTGAGGGTTAGGAAATAATATTTCAACAGGTCCCTGAAAAATGTTATCTGATAAAAACGTGTAGTATACGCAATTACGGATCTCACTCACTAGCATATTTCAAAATCAAAAGAAACACAACAGAGAAACGGAAACACAGAGAAGAGACACAAATGAAAGTATGAAAAAGTAAAAAACCTGGTGTTCAGTTGAAACGCCGACGGTGCTTCCTGTGTGTGGCTGCCGCTGCGGACAGAATATAGGGCTAATGTTAGGTTTTAAAAGGGCTTCTCAAATGGGCCAACCCAGCCCAATCCGTTTAAAATTTAACAGGCCCTATCAATTTGTTTTGCATTCAAATTAAAGTAAAAAATTAATGTATCCACTTACTTTAGAAAAAAATAGAGAGAGTTGTGTTGTGGAGATTTTAATTTTATTTTTTAATCAGAATTGAAATTTAATCCTAATAATTAATAATGATTTTTAACATGAACGTTTATCATGCTATCATTGAAGGAAAAGATTAATTTTAATTAAAGAATAGTATTAAAAGCATATAAAACATTGTACTTAAAGTTTTGTCTTTTTACTTGTTACATTATAGATAAGTATAGTAAAAAATAAATAAAATTATTATATACTTTTCAATATTTTATTGGTTGAGAATTATTAAATTGATAATGGTATGTATGCAAATAATATGTTATTTTTATTCCGTATTTTCAAATTAATATAAAAGTATTATGTTAAAAAGCGGATAAACCATAACAAATTGTATTTCACTACACCCTCAAGATTACCGTTTTAGTTTTTTTATAACCTTTTTATTTATAAGACATGATGCTGATTCACTTCAAATTGGTTTCTTGTTGTGGAATAATTGTCACGTATCTCTTTCTTATTACTTGATGTTATTAGAGTAACGATTTAGATATTGTTTGTTTATTGGGTTTAAAAATATTTTTTACTTTTTTAGTTAATAAAAAAATATATACAATAATTATTTTATTGAAATAATTTTTAAAAACTAATTTTTAAATATTAAAAAAATAAAAACTATTGTGTTTTATTAATGGTATCTTCGTCTTTGATTATATATACGAATTGAAATTCTGTCTTAAATAGTTTTGTCAATTTCAATGGACAGGAAATAATATTGAAACAAAGGTACGTAGAGAACAAAGATACATAATTTTATATTTCTGAACAAATATAAAAAGAAAGAATAATTATTAGAACATCGTACTTTCACATGTTAAAAAACATATTACGTCATTTAATATATAAATATTTTTGTAATATAAAAAATTAAATGAAGAAAATTATTTTGATATCAGTTCTTGGCTTTTATTTCCTCAATCTAAATTAATCAATTTTTATAACATTTTATAAATTTAAATAATGATAAAAATGTTCACTGATTTTTTTTTAATATTTTACCTTCTCTTTTACTTCCTTAATCTAAATTAAATCGTTTCTAATATCTTAACTTTTAAAACACAGAAATTTAATAAACTTCGAAAGAAAATAAGAGAAATATATATTTTTAAAATAAAGGAAGATGAAGTAGCAAACAAAAACCAAAGAAAAGTAGAAAGAAACTTCATTATGTCCGTTTCCGCATGCATTAGCCTTAACACAATTTTGCCTCTACGAGGCATGGCAAGGGGACGGAGCGGGTTTTGTCTTCCCGATTTCCGTTCCGACATTTTTAACCATTTCGTCTCTCGTCTTTGATCTTCGTTGGAGTTAGAAATTAAGTCTTCATCCTCGTTTTCGCTTAGATTTTGGATTCCCGCCCCGCCTTGTCCCCGATTTATATTATTTTTAAAAAATAATTGTATTTATAATAAATTAATTTTACTATCTACTTTTTATATATAACTAAATATTTATAATTTATAATTATTATTAATTAAATATACATTTTAATTTATTATATTTATATTAATATATATATATGTAAAATAAATATTTAATCATTTTTTATTTATAATATTATTATTATAACACTCGTATTGAAATATTTGGATACTTATAACATTATTATTATTATAATATTGTATTCAAACATTTGATTATATATATAAGTTAATTCATTTTTAAGTTGTCATTTAAAAATATGAAATATATAGTTTATAAGGAAATATTTAATAAGTTAATTCTTATTCAATTAGTTTGAAATAATAAAAGTTTAAATTATCAATTCCTTTAATCCTTTAAAATATAATTATTTTATTAAGATAAAATTTGATATATAATAAATAAGAATAATAAGATAAAAAAATATGACATAATAAAACCTAATAAATATAAATTATAAATAAAATAATATTAGTTACTACTAAAATTTATGTAAAATATTTAGAAAAAGATAAAGAATAAAAAAATTAACTTTGTGTTAATCAAATTGGTTAAAAAGATTGAAAAAAAATTGATGGGAGAGATTAAGAAAATATGAAAAACTGAAAGGTAAGAGAATAACATAATAAATTAATTGATATAAAAGACTAAAAAATTAAAAAGTGGATAGAAGAAACATAAAAATTGGTGAAATATAAAAAAATGACTTTATATGTAATAGAAAAAAAGGAAATACTTTTAAAATATTAATATTTTAAAATTTAAATTTAAATATAAAATCGGGGACTGGACTGAGTCGAGGTGAAGATTGCATTACCCATTCTCGTCCCCGTCTTTTTAAAGTGGAGAAAATCCGAACTCGTCCCTGATCAACTCAAATTTTTCCAGATCAAACTTGAGACTGAAACGAATTGATATCCATGGATACAAATTTAATTGACATTTGTACTAAATACTTTTGTTTAGCTTCATCGTTAGATTCCAAATTCGCCAACGAGAACCACGTCCTCATTCCATTTTGCACCCTTTACGGTTCTTTCATTCTCATCTCTCATTTTTTTTTTTATCATCTCTTTTGCTTTCTCTTTTGCACCAACAAATTAATTAGTTGAATTGAAAATTAAACAAAATTAAAAATTTATAGAATTTTATGAATAAAATTAAAACACACATATCAATAATTAAAAAAATCCAGAATTTGTTTTCACCATTACTAACAATCGTCCTTATAGAAATAAAAACAATGTATTCAAACACTTTAAAAAATAGTAAAGATGGGTGGAATAATATTTTTAAAATAATTAAAAGTATTTTTAGGTCTTAAATAAAACTAAATTTCATTAAAAAAGAAGAAAAAGCGAGGATAATTTTCCAAAAAAATAAAATACATTGATAAAATTAAAAATAATATCTTGACTTTATTGCCACATATTTATTACCCACATGAGTCTAATAGTATTAATTTAGATTTTGATTTACTACATAAGCATTTGAAATTAAAAGTAGTTTGATTTTTTTTAATTCCGAGATTAATTTTAAAATTAAATAATGATTTTGATAATTTTATGATTGTAAAATTAAGTTATTTAATATAATTATTAATGAAAATATTGATATCTATTAATAAAAATAAAAAACTAGTTAAAATCTATTTTTAAAAACAGTAAATAAAAAACTTCTAAGATACAATACAATTAAATTAAACATCAATAAAACAGTAAAATCTAACTACCTCACACATCTTCTTGACCCACAATCACTACCCAAATCACACAAATCTAACGGAAGGTTGAATTGTGAACTTGATGCAAAAGGGTCTTTAGATTAAGTCTATAATGAAGACAATAAAGCAAAAAATATGTTGATTTTCATTGGTTTTTTCTTCCTCAACTCCAACAACCTCAACCACACCCTTTTTCACTGCAAAAAAGTTAATCCTGAATGTGAAATCTTTATCATAGATGACCTAATTTGAAATTGATAAGAGGGGTGTCTTGTCTCCTTTCATTACAAAAAAAGTTAATCCAAGACGATTCAAGTTATCTGATATCTGAAATTTAAAATGAGTGTAGACTGAGATGGTTAGGGTACTGAAAGAAACATATAGCATCTTCTTTGGTCCTCAGTCAGTGAAACCAGCAATAACAGCATGTGGTTCACAGGCCTTGGCAGCTGGGCTGGGCTCAACAGCTGGGCTGGGCTCAACGGGCTTGTAAAGAAGCTCCTGAGGCAAGTCTTTGATACCCTTAAGATAGAATGTGTAGAATAGTTTAAAGGGGAACACAATTTGATGCAGCTTGACCTGACCATAGACCCCTTCAAAGATGCCAGATCCACCGGTGACAGCAAGATA
The DNA here is from genome assembly GCA_963425845.1 of Sphenostylis stenocarpa. Classification (NCBI taxonomy): domain Eukaryota; kingdom Viridiplantae; phylum Streptophyta; class Magnoliopsida; order Fabales; family Fabaceae; genus Sphenostylis; species Sphenostylis stenocarpa. The sequence goes on along the minus strand of OY731401.1, from coordinate 4,825,019 downwards.
TGTGTCCTCATAGGTTAGGTAAGAACCCTGCACTGAAATGTGACCATAGTCCCCAAAGTAGAAGCTGTAGATTGCCTCGTACTTATCTCCCTTTTTCTCTGCTTTGTTTTGGATCAGAACACAGATTCCAGCTGTTATCCCCACCCTCTTTTGCAAGCATCCAGAGTACAACTGCATCATCCAAAAAATGAAAGTCAACACAGAAGACATACACAAATTTTGAATAATGAAATGAATTCAAAACTGTCAATTTTACACACATTTGTGTAGTTAGTACAATATTTGTAACAATTGAATGAAGATAAGATTACTCAGATTTTGAATGTGCCTTTTAAGGTCTGATGTATTCATCAGTGTATAGTTGATTTTTCATGCAATTAGACTCAGTTTGTAAGAGCTAAATTTACATCTGATTTAGTCATCTAGTTTTTTATCCTACCGTTCCAAGTTAATTATTAAATGAGTGAATGCTTGCAAAACTGCACTAGGGAATCAAAATAAAGTTATTACCCTTTTTGATGAAAAATCCGCTAAAGATGGATAACAAAAATCCTTCTTGAGCCGGTTTTGTATTGAGTCAGTTATTTCTTTACTTATAATACTTTTTACTTTAAATAATGCAATCGAAAAAACGAATTAACATCAAAGTTTAAACAAACATACACAATCAGGTAAATGAAAAAGCAAGTATGAAGTTAATGATTTCACTACTGAAACAAGTTTATACGAAAACTGAACAAAGAGTCAGAAATTTTGGAAATATTGAATAAGCACCAACCTTGTTGCTGAAGGGGACTAGATCACCAAGGGAATTGACAGTTTTCTGGCTCAACGTAAGGTAAGCAGGGCTTCCGCGATCTCTCTCATTGATCTCATACACACTCAGTTCTTGGACTTTGGCTGCAAGATCAACCAAAAAAACCAAGAGGGTCAGCTCGGGAATATTACTTTATTATCTTTTATTTAAATTAGGTATTAAGAGATTTTATTATCTTTTAAAAGAGAAGGTAAAAAGTCATTAAGTTATTATTTTGATTTAGACAGTTATGATTGAGATATTATGAATATTTAATATTTTGTAATATTTTTACTCTATATATACATAGAGTACATCAATAAAAAGAGACTCACATGATATATCAAAAATACATATACCCTTAAAAATACGAACAAATTAGCATCAGAGCTTGTGTGTAAGGTGAGCGTCTGAGAAAGAGAGAAGAACAACTCATAACTTTGTGAGGTGTGTGAGTTGAGTGCAAACACTTGAGAGGAAATGGCAGGTCTAACCAATGGCATCCCGCTACCCAAGTTGACGAAAGGCGCCAACTATGACAACTGGAAGGTACAAATGAAGGCTCTTCTCGGATCCCAAGATAATTGGGATGTGGTCGAGAATGGGTATGAGGAACCGCCAAACACAGATGGGTATTCAAATGCCCAGTTGAACGCATTGAAGACCGTTCGAGCTAAAGACAAGGCAGCTTTGTATCTATTATACCGAGCCGTCGACGAATCTGGCTTTGAGAAGATAGCTAACGCAAAATCTTCCAAAGTAGCATGGGATACACTTGAAAAAGCAAACAAAGGAAATGAAAGGGTGAAACAAGTTCGACTTCAAACCCTTAGGGACGAGCTTGAAAACATGAGGATGAAAGAGTCTGAAAGCATATCCGAGTTCATTACTCGGGTGGAGACCATGGTGAACAAGCTGAATCAAAATGGTGAGAGTCTTTCATCAAACCGAGTTATTGAAAAAATTTTAAGATCGTTAACAGATGATTTCGAGAACATTGTGTGCGCAATAGAGGAGTCCAAGGATCTGTCAACGCTCACCCTTGAAGAGCTTGTTGGGTCCCTAGAAGCGCAAGAGCAGCGAAGATTGATGAGAGGAGATCATGATGCTAGTGAAGGTTCTTTACTATATCATGATGGAGGTTCTGTCCAAGTCAAGAACAACAAAGGTACAAAATCATGAGTATTTTCTGTTTGTCCTTATTGCAAGAAAAATAATCACATACCCAACAAGTGTTGGTGGAGGCCAGATGTGAAATGTCACAAATGTGGTCAATTGGGACATATAGAAAAGATATGCAAATCACAACCAGAGGAAGTCATTCAATTTATAGAGGATAGAGTAGAAGAGGTACTTCTCCTTGCATTAACATGTTGTACAATCAACAAATCTACAGGTTGGCTTATAGACAGTGGTTGCACAAACCACATGACTCATGATCGAGAATTTTTCAAAGAGCTCAACGAATCACATATTTCTAAAGTGAGAATTGGTAATGGAGAACAAATGGATGTGAAAGGCACGGGAACAATTGCAGTTAAAAGTCATTCGGATTTGATGAAAGAAGAGATGATTACAAATGAAGATATAAAACAAAAGTCAAAGAAAAAGCATGAAGAAGATTTCATGAAGGAATTTGATATTAAGGAGGAAAATAAAGATGCAGATGAAGAAACTGTTTTCAATGTTCATCAAAGAGTCAACCGTATTACCATGAAGTTTGAAAGAAACAAAAGAGATAAAGTTGATAAAGGAAGAAATATGTTGATGAAGAAAATGAAGAATGAAGATGTGATCTTATACAAAAATGAAGATGACAAGAAGTACAAACAAGAGAAGAGGAAAAATTATAAACAAAATAAAAGAAAAAAATATATCAAATTCAAATAAATAGATATTAAAGTAAGGATGAATGTTGAGAATATTACTTTATTATCTTTTATTTAAATTAGGTATTAAGAGATTTTATTATCTTTTAAGAGAGAAGATAAAAAGTCATTAAGTTATTATTTTGATTTAGTCAGTTATAATTGAGATATTATGAATATTTAATATTTTGTAATACTTTTATTGTATATATACATAGAGTAAATGAATAAAAAGAGACTCACATGAGAAATACATATACACAAAACCCTTAAAAATACTAGCAGAATGAAACAAACTCCATAAATCTTCAGTTTAGGGGTAGACTGCATTAATTAGAGCAATAGAATAACAAGATTGAAAAACTTGTAGCCGAAGCTGGCACAAGCACCTGAGTCAGATGATGGGTCAGCCTGGCTTCTGCAAGTGAAACTCTCGTGGGGGACTGAGAGATGAGAGAGTGGGGAAGAGGTGTTGAGTTTGAGAGATTTGGAGAGAGGAGAGTGTGAGGAAGTAAAAGGTAAGAGGGTTGTAGTGGATGAAGTGGTGAGTGATGATCTTGAAGCAGGTCTCAAAGAGAAAGAGGAGACGGTTCTCAAAGTCAAGGTTGAGGATGCCATCATTGGTGATGAAAGCTGCTACTGATAAGAATATGGTGAGAGAGAGAGTGGAATAAAACTAAGATGAGACGAGATGAGATGAGTTTGAGTGCTATGAAAGTGAAGGTGGTAGTGATAAAATGTTAAAGAACTGGTGCATATATATATATATATATATATATATATATATAAAAAGAAATGAGAGAGAAAAGTTGAAGGGAAAATATTGAATATTATTTGCACAAAGGTATGAGAAATGGAGGGGCTAGTGAGAGAATGTGTGGACGGTGAGATTGAGAGAGAAAAAGTGAGAAAATGATCAAAATATGAATCATGTTGTGGAATGTCTATGTGAAGAAGAACAACAAAAAAATGGTTGAAGTGAAACGTGAAAAATGGCAAGAGTCAAGGTCAATGGGGAAGAGTGTTTTGAAATTCTGCGCGTTTCAATGTGAAGTTTTGGTTTCGGTGGAAGAATAGTTCTAAGTAAAAGCGCGTTTGGATTTGCTTTTTTCAAGCATCAAAGAACTGTTTATGTGAAAACGCGTTTTTGTAGATGAAAGCTCTTATCTGTAAATGGGTGTTGGTTCCACTCTTGATATGAAATGATCTTAATGATGCGTAATTTTGAATAACTTATAATAGAAGGATCTTTTTCATTCGGAATGAGGGTTATTTCTGCAGATCCTGTATCTATTAAAATAAATTGGTAAAATTTTTTGGTCTTTTTCAAATTTTCAGATTTAGGAATCCAACTCCATCCTGGAGGAGCTAGCTTCTTAAGTATTCCGTAAATGTCTTCTGGATTCCACTCTTCTTCTAAAATGATAATTTTCTAACATCCCTCTTTTATATGGAATTCTTTCTTAGGAGTTTTTTCAGGGAGAGGATGTTGAGGATTTTGGGGGGTCAAAGGGATAAATCTATTCGATTGAGTGGTTATGGAGGTAGGAAATCTTCTAGTAGTCATAGCTTTTGAATATGAAGGGGCAAAGTCATCTAAGGACAAAGTAGATGACTTTTGTCCTTTTTCGATTTTTCCTTTTTCATTTGAAGTTGGGGTTTTTGAGGGGTTGCCATAGTTATGGCCCCGCAAGAATTCCCTTGTTAGAAAATCTAGTAACGAATTTTCTTTTCCTTTAATAAATTCTATTTCAAATTCAAAACAGGATAATAAACTTTGCCATCTAGCAAATATTTGTTTTGAAACTATAACTTTTACATCTTTTCCAAAATTTCTTTGGCAGATTTACAATCAACTCTTAATAAAAAAAATTTATTTATTAAATCATGTTGGAATTTTTGGATATTTAAGACAATGCTTAAAACTTCTTTCTTAATAGTACTATAATTTCTTTGAACATCATTCCATATTCTCGAGTGATATCTTACTATTTGTTCGGGGTTTTCTTTTAGTTTTTGTTTTAGAATGCCTCCATATCCTATATCAGAAGCATCAGTTTCTATAATTATTTTTGCTTTGGGATTTGGTATTCCTAGACAAGGTAAGGTCTTAACTAATTTTTTAACTTCAATTATTATTTTAGTCATTTCTGGAGTCTACGGTTTGGAATTTTTTCTTAATCTATTGAAGAGGGGTTTACATAATATTCGAATATTAGGTATAAATTCTGATACATAATTTAAACATCCTAAGAATCTTTGTAATTGCAGTTTATCTTTTATTTCATCAGGAAATTTTTCTGAAAATTCAATACTTCTTTTAATGGGGGTTATAGTTCCTTAATTTATTTCATAACCTAAAAATCTAATTTGGGTTTGTGCTAGTTTTATTTTCTTTTATGATATTACCATTCCATTTGTTTTTATGATATTTTTAAATATTCTTAGATGTTTTTTATGTTGTTCTACTGATTCGGAAAATATTAATACATCATCAATATAGACAATGACAAATTTTGAATAAGGGTTTAATATGTCGTTCATTATTTTTTGAAATTCAGAAGGCGCGTTTTTTAATCTCATAAGCATTACATTCCATTCATATTGTCCGAATGGTACTATAAAAGCAGTTTTATATTTGTCTTGTTCTTTTAATTTAATTTGATAGTATCCGCTTTTCATATCAAACTTAGAAAATATATTGGCATTATAAATTCTACTTATTAATTCAGTTTTATTTGGCAATGGATACCTAATCCATTTTAAGACCTTATTTAAAGGTTTATAATTTATTACCATTCTTGGTTCTCCTCTTTCTATTTCGGATGCATTCTGGACATAAAAGGTTGCACAACTCCAAGGAGATTTGTTAGGTCTAATAAGTTTTTTATCTAAAAAAGATTTTATTTCTTTTCTATAATAGTCTAATGTTTCTTTATTTAATTGTACCTGGTTTAGCTTTGGTAGGAATATTCTTTTCTAAAAATCCTTCTTCATAGGGCAATTCTATTTCAAAAGTGTTTCTGTTCCAAAAAACTATAGGTACTTCGGCACATACTTTTTTTATAATTTCTTGTTCTATTTTTTTAAAGGTTGTTATTATTTCAGGATTTTTTAATTGTTCTTCGATTCTTTTGTATATTATTTCTTGTTTTAAATATTTTATGTGGTTATTTTTGGCTTCTAATTTTAATAGAAAATTTTCCTCATTTACTTCAGTAACTAGTTTTATCTCTTTATTTTTTATTGGTTTAATGAATTCGAATAACATGTTTTTATGTTTTATTTCATCTTCAGATACTTCAAAAGGGTATATTAATGCTAGAAATGGGGTTTCTAATATCATTTCTTCACTAATATCGAGGGTTAATATAAGTGTTTTTAAAACAGGTTCATTTATTACATATGTCTGGCGTTTGACAATTTATATTTTACTTTTAGTTTTTCGAATTTGCGGTTCTTAGGGTTTGTAAAGTTTTTTCATAAAATTTAAGTAGGTATTAATCCTTCTCTTATACAATTTATGTCAACTCCAGAGTCCACTAAAGTTGTGAATTGTTTATGAAAATTATTTCCAATTTTTAATGTAGCTTTTATATGCCATTTTTGTTGTAAAATTTTTAGTTGATTAACTTTTTCAGACGTTGATTCATTATGTAAGATAGTTTGATTATTTATAATATTCATTTTTTATTCTTGTATTTCATTTTTTATTTTTAATTCTACTAATTGAATTTTAATTTCTTTTATTTCTTCTTTTAGAAGACTTGTTTCCTTTTGTAAATCTTGTAAATTTACAGGTTTTTCTTTATTTATTGCCTTTCGTAATATTTTTGAAAAATCATACCCACTTACTTCGTTGATACAGTTTCGCTTCTTTTTCACTTAATATTAACGTTTTTAATTTAGTTAAATATTCTAACTTATCTTCTTCATTTGGAAGTTTATCTACCATTTCTAAAGCTATTTTAGTTTCGTAGTTAAAACATTAATATTAAATATACAATCACAATTTTCTTCATTCTCATTCTCACTTAAATTAGTAGTTTGTTCATCTTCGCTGCTACTAGTTTCTATTAAATTATTAATGTCTTCTTCTGATTCATATAATAATATTTTTGCTATTTGGGTTTTTGTCTCTTCACTCATGTCTAGGTTTTGTATTTTTTCTCTTACTCTACAATATTTTTTCATGTGTCCAGTATCTTCCACATTTATATCAAACTATTTCTTTCTTTGTATTAGGTTGATTATTACTTATAGAGGGGTTTGTTCTTATTTTTCTTTTAAAGTTTCTAGAAATGTTTTTATTATTATTTTGAGAGATTTTTTTTTAATTATTTGTTTTTTCTTATTTTTCCTAGAAGGGGATCTAATCTTTCATGCCCTTATTGTACGCAGAAGTCTCCTAATTCTTTTGTACCACTTTCTTGTTGTCTTTTAATCTGTTTTTCTAACTTTAGATTATTACATATTTCTAAAGCAGTGTTTTTAATAGTTGAAATTATTTTTCCATATGTTATATCATGCAAAGATTCTGGATATTTTTGGGTTAATTTTTCTCGTACTTTTATTGCAAATACTGGGGGTAGTCCAGCAATAAATCTTTCTTTCCAAAAGGTTTCTTTGCAATCTGTTCTAGTCATTACCATGATTATAAAGTTGTCTACATACCATCTGAAATCTCCTAGAGTGGGACATCTTAGATTATGTAGTAGAGTACTAGTTTTTTTTTCAAAGGTGTTAGAGTCACCCATAAAATTATGGATAATTGATATTATTGTTTCTACCATCAGGGATATTTGATTATTTCCTTCTTGTTTTACTGCTGTTAAAATAAATCGTCTTTGATATGAAGATAGATAATTTTCCCACCATCCTTTTAAGGATCCGGTAAATCCTAGAATTAGTAATTGTATTGTTTGTTCTTCTGAATTTTTTGCCCTATATGTCGAGGCAGCCATGACCATTTCATTAGTTTTTCTTAATAATTGATAATCAGTTAGTCCATATATGTTCCATTCTGTTATTCCTGTTCCATTAAAGGCGGATGGACTTTCTAAATTTCATTCTTCGAATTGTATATCTGGTAATGTTGGTCTTCTATAATAATTTCTAGTAGTTGGCATATTATAGGTAGTTGGATTTGCATTATATTTACTTCCTATTCTATTTATTTTTTCTTCATAATCTATATTTTCTAGGTCTCCTATTTCTTCCTTGGGAATGTCTATTACATTTAATTTTCTTACATTTAATTGTTCTAATTTTATATTTATTTCCTCTAATATTCTATCTCGATTGATTTCCTATTTTGAATTCTTTATATTCTTTGTCGGATAGTCTTATAGTGGTTTATTAAATATTTTTGTAGGTTAGTTATTCCTAATAGATTTTTATTGTTTTTTGAACTTTCTTCTTCAATAGTTTTTTGGGCTATTTGGTGTAATATTTGATTTGTAAAATTTAGCTGACTATGTAAATTTTGAATATCATTTATGTTAGGAGTATCACTACTATTTCTCTTTTCTCCTATCATTTTGAAGGGTGATGCAATTACTTCATTATTTTCAAATATTAGGAAATCTTACTTCTTTTAGAGGAGAGATTTTACTGATTACTTCTTTATTTTTTGTTTTTCATATTTTTTCAATATTTTGTAGTACATTAATTTGTAGATTTTCTAAACAGTTTTCTTCAAACCATCTAAAATATGGTATATTTTCTTGAATTAAGTTTAAATGCTCATAATATTTTTCACGGTATTCTTTTAATTCATTTTGAGTAAAAGTTTTAAATAACCATTCTCTTTTTTCTTTATTATTTTCATCTAAAAATTCTTGTCTCAATAGGTCTTTATTTATTTCGAATTTGGTTATTACGTTTATTATACTATCATCTTGTTGTATTTCGGAAGCAGATGGGGAATTATGCGTTTCTATATTTTCATATTCGTATTTTGGTATTGGGATTGTAGGGTCTTGTTTTATTCCTTTTAATTTTAAACTTCTATGATGTATTAGACTAGATTGGTCTATTGATCTTCTGGCTGTTACAAAAGTATTTCTACTAGATGTTCCTCTTGCTGAATTTATTCTTCTAATTGGGGCAAAAGATATTTCTACTGTCCCTGATTTGTATTCAGTTATATTTTCAACTTCTACTGGTTCTGGTGGTTCTGGTTCTAGTAAATCTTCTAGTCTCTAACTAAGACCACTAGATATTTCATTATGTTTTAAAGTTTTTAGTATCACTGCGTTTACCTTTTCTGGATTTACTAATAACATAGTTGTTTCATCTTTTGGAGACATTAATAAGCCTCCTGGTGCTAATTGAGTTTTCATTATCTTATAATAAATTCTATATATTATTGTTATAGGTATTGATTTTGGATTCCATACGTTTTCGGGGATTTTTATATCTAGTAGTATATTATTTTCCGTATTATGAAGACTTTTAAGGGCTATTGAATAATTTGGATAATTATTTATGTATACTGGTTCATTATGAAGATTTGTTTGAAACATTGTTAATATTTGATTTTCAAGTTTTACTAATTTATTATCTCTTAAAGTAACGAACATGGGAGTATCTATTCCTTTTCTGAAGAGAGGTTTTATCGCTATTCGTATAGATCCTATATGAAGATATCTATATTCTTTTATATGTTCGGCAATTAAATTTTTAGTTATTAATGGTATTTTTTCATGACTCGATAAAAGTTCTATTTCTTTGTCTACTGTTTTTACTATATATTCAGATTTAAACATATCTTTCCAATTTGTTTTATAGATAGTTGATATTTCTAGTTTTGGAAGGGTCCATTTATTAAGTTGGTTTTCTATTTCTGGAATAATTAGTTCATGGTGTACTATGTTCATATTACTTGTTTCTTCTTTTGTATTTTTATTTTTTTCAAACTTTTCTTTTCCTTTAGATAAAAGTTTTATTAACTTTGTCATCCTAAGGTCAGGGTCTAAGATGCTCGGGAACACCATAAGGTTTATTGCCACTTGCTGGACTTACTACTTAAACCAGCTTACCAACGCTCATCTACCCTCAAAAACTCTTAGGCAAGGTTTGATTAATAAAAAAAATTCTATTAGAAAATTTAAGTTTTCGAAAAATAAGAATTCGTAAAGAATAAACAGGTATTCAAACAAAGTATGTGGCTTTGTTAGTTCACACTAAATTATCGGGATTTCAACTCGACAAATATGATCTGGATTGGCCAATTATGCTCGTAAGCAACCCAATCGGAGAGACTTAAATGTCCAATTTTTCAGCCGATATACTTTTAAACAGTTTTCTAATGTGGAGGATCGACCTAAACCGCAACTACAAGTGCATACTTATTTCAAACAAATAGTTATATATATATATATATATATATATATATATATATATATATAATATAAATTCGATAATGATAATAAAATTTATTATATGTTTAAGTTCGTTCGAGTGAAACATTGTTCCGAGAAAGGTTTATACAATTTTTTTTTTTAATCTTATCTCGGTTATAAATGTATAAGTAGGGATGGCAAAACGGGCTAAGCCCGTGCGGCCGCCGCCAACCCACCATAATATGGCGGGGCATGTTGGTGTTTTCAACCCACCAGCCCACTTTGGCCCACCCCGCCAAGCCCGCCAACCCATCGGGCCAACCCATGGGACGGGACGGGCCAGCCGCGGCCCGCTTAATTAATAAAAAAATATTTTTTTTATTTTAATAAAATTAATTATAAAGATAATATATAAAGTTAAAAATTTTAAAAAGAGAATTAAAAAAGTTTTATTCTTACGAGAAAATATTCTCCTTCCCGAAACATAACCTTCTCTCCTGTTCTCCTTGTTTATCCTAAGCACTAATTATTTTTATCCTTATTACTTGAATTAATGGTGTAAGAATTAATCAACCACGAATAATATGAAGTTTTATCAAATAAAAAATATATAGGTATTTTAATTTTTCAATATAAAAAATATAAATTTTATAAGTTTAACGTTATTATATATATATATATATATATATATTTGTTATTATTTATTATTATGTAAATTTCATTATTGTTCTAAATTATAATTTCTTAAAATAATGTATTGATTTATATTATTAAATTGAAATAATATATATATATATATATATATATATATATATATTGAATTATTGACAAACAAATAATAATTTTATTATTAAATTTATTAAAAAAATTATTTAAAAAAATATATTTTTTCTAAATTATGGCGTGCCAACTCGCTAGCTAGTCAACCCGCCTCTGGTGGGGCGGCCAAGGACTATAGCCCGTCATGACTATATCGGGTCAGCCACGCGCCACTCAGCTTTGGCGGGCCAAAGCGGACAGCTGGCCCGTTTTGCCATCCCTATGTATAAGTACATTTTTATACAAGAATATTAAAAAAAAACAAAATAAGCATTGGTCAAAAGATACAATTTTGTTATACCTTTAATTACTTTTATTTCTCGATCTATTGTATCAACCACACACAAAAAATAATAATAAAGAAAGTGATCGTTGTTTGATGTTATATTAAAAAATTATTCGAATTAAAAATAAAAATTAGATGTGATTTGGCTTGATTTGATTTTTATGATTTACAAAATTTCAACCAAAATTATTATGATTTATTTTTTATGGTTTTTGTGATTTTTTTATTAAAAAATATTAAATATATTATAATAAAATAATTATTTAATAAAAATATATTATAAAAATATTATGTATAAATAATTATAATTTTAATAATTTTAGTTTATTTTTATATATTTTTACACTCAATTTAAAAATTTTAATAATATATATTATAATTTTGATTTGATTTAGGTTTAAATTGAAAATTAAATTAATTAATTTTAAATTTTTTTAATAAAAAATCGATTTTTCTCTTACTTTTATTGATTGGATTTTGAACGTACTAGTTCTAATTATTATTAAAATTATATTAATGTTTCTTTCAACAAATTATTTATACATTTAAATCATATATATATATATATATATATATATATATATATATACTTTAGATTTTATAGAATTAATAAGTTTTATTATTTATTGAGTAAAGTAGATAAAAAAATTGTCACAGCGAATATTATATTCAAATATTTAAAACCAGACACACATACCAGTTCTGTATTTCGGAGAGGAGGGGGAATGCTTCAGATTTTCTTCGTATTTTCACATAAATATCTTATGATGTTCAAAGGGATAGAGAACAACCTCTTGTTGAGACAAATCAGAATGGATGACATCGATTCTAACGTTGTCAAATGCAAGTTCACCGTACAGCTCCTTGGCTCGTTCCTTGCTTTGGAGAAAGACCAATACTGGAGGATTTAAACTCTACAAGATGTTGCAGTGCAGCAAATATAAGGGTCAACAAAGGCAACCAACTAAAAAATACCAATGTATCTCACAGGAGAAGGACCACAATATTATATGCTTGTTACAAGTTCCAAAGCTAAGCAAAGATAAGTGATACAGAATTCAACCTTCAAAGTCTATATATATTATGTTATACAACACCAAACCCAGAATAAACAGAATGTTTAAAATTATATACATGCAGTGCACAATCAGTAAAACAAATATCGGACTACAAAAGAGAATAATAATAGGAAAATATATAATGATAGTAAGTTCTAGAGAAAATTCTAATTTATTTTTAAACATACCTACACCAACTAATGTTTAACTGTGAGTCACAACCTCTTGACTTTTGAAGCATAAGAAAATTGGACAGACCAGCGTTATTACCAAATGAATTAGTTAGCCATTTACCTCTGCAAAACTTTGGCGAATTGCAAGAAGTTTTCCATCTTCACTTCCAGTAAAAACCAATTTTTGCTTTATTGTTTCAGAGGCCATATTCCTGATCCACATAAAAGCATTAGACATTATATATAAAATAACGTGAAGGAAAATTGTATTAAGGATCAGGCGAATCATGTTTGCAAATGTTTTGCAGTGAGCTTACTTCCTGCCAACAATTACACGAACAGCATCATGCATAAGTTCTCGAGCTCGATCTTCAACAAAATCAGGTAAAGTAGCACTGAACAGTGAGCGTATGATTGAGGGATTGGAGCATGCCTTGAGAACAGAATCAATCTGCTTAAATAACTCCGGCTCAAAGAGCTTATCCGATTCATCCAGGACCAGATACTCAACTCTGAAACACCCAAAGTAGTCGGAAGAAATAAAAAAGGAAAAAAATCAATATCATTAATGAGCTATTTAATAAATTGCATCAGATGCTGCTACTGACTTTGTAAACACAATTGTAAGACACATCTAAAAGAATCAAGCACAATTGTGTAATGCTTAAAGCATTATAATCTATAAACTGAAGCTACACCAGCACCAGTTGGACCATGTCACTTTAATTGTCAAGCACAATCAATAGGAATGGATACTAAACGGAAAATGTCCCTCTCAAGATTACCATACTTCCCATTACAGGACACCATTTCTATCAAGTATGCAATTGATTGATAATTAATAAAGCATACTTCAATCAATTATTTGTGATCAGAAAACTGCAGTGTAAGAGTGACACAGCAATAATAACCGTATAAATAAACATTTAAGATAAAAATAATTGTCGATAAAAGATACTTATATAGTAAGTCTGTAATAATTACTTGTTCGGTATTTCAAGAATTTCAAGTTTAGATCAACAAAAGTGAATGCATCATCACGCACCTACTGAGATCAACCTTTTTCTTCTTGATAGCCAATTATAATTGGAGTGGCGTGGATATTAGAATATCACATGGAAACTTTGAAAAATCAGCATTTCTTAAGAGATTTTTAGTCATTAACTTGACACGAATTTTTTTTCTTTTGGCAAGCTTTTTGCAGTCTCGAAATATTTGAGCGGATAGTTCACGGGTATGACATAAGATAACAGCTCTAATGCCACCTTTTTCAGGGTCCTGTAAAACATAATGGATAATAGAATATATGAACCAAGTACACAGAAAATTGGGAACTGCAAAACATGGATGGAGAAAATAAGCAATACCTTCAGCTTCATAAGCATTGGACACACAAAAGCAAGGGTTTTCCCAGAACCAGTTGGTGCACAAGCAAAGCATTCACGACCCTATCCCAAATAATTGAAGAAATACAGATGTGAAAATATTCAGTTAATACTTAACCCAAGGACAATAGAAACTAAATATGACTCATGATCAAAATTCTATAACAATTTTCTAAAAACCAGAAAACCAAATGAAAACAATTATAGCAGTATCTTGATAGAAAATCCATACATCTAGAAGTACTGGAATGGAATAGCCTGTCTTTGAATAGGCGTTGTTTTCTCTCTATATACTGTACAGAAAATAAAATCATATTATATTTCACACTAGATTTTCGGGGATTTCGGTGACGAGTGCTAAGGTTAAAAGTTCACATATTTCATTCCTACCACATAACCGTGAATATATGTCAAAGAACACTTCAACAAGTTTTGCCTGACTTTAGATGAAAGCATAAACAATTGAGTAAACGCAAAAGGATGGGGACCTATTAGAAGAGCCAGAAGATGACCTAGAAATGTAGTGAGTGATTCAAAAACTGCAGTCATATAAAATTGGGGTTTTCTTCAAAGAAATATCCGAATGAAATTGAGTGATCCTCGATGAGTCTCTGGTGGATACAACTACAGATCCAACAATCTATGAATGAAAAATCCCTCAGTTTGATAATGAGGCAGGAAAACAAAAAAGAAAAGAATTTAGATTGCTGAAAAAGCATACCTGGGGATACTAATGTGTGAGGGATTGTGGGGAAAGTGTCCACCATATGCTTGAGTTGCAGTAAGAGGATGATACCCAAATTACGGAAGCGTGTAAGACTGAAAGTTAAATATCAGGTTTGTTTCTGAAGCAAGTTGCTTGTAGCTTTATGTTCTGTTGATTAGCATCATTCATTCAAGCCCCTAAATCATAGCATTAAATGTTCTGACCAAATAATACAATGCTATATTTTGTGCCCAGAAGACTCTTACAAAAAATGAGAAAGTATAACATATGCTATCTAGTTCAGCATTACAACACAATCTAAAATAAACAAAGCAAATGATGTTTGGAGGGCAGAAAGCAAGTTACTTAATTACCACAAAACAGAATAGAAAAAGAGAGAAAGAAATAGATTAATAAGACGGAGAAATGCAATGGATTAGATGTACAATTCTCATCAACTAGTCCACTTCTTCTTCCACAACAAATTGGTTTGCCATCAAATTCCCATTTTTCTTTTCACTCTTTATTGTTATTATTATTTTGGCAAGTCAGAAACTTAGAATAAATGTAAAACAAAACAATAAACAACCAAAGGACCAAGAACATATGAGAAAACAAGCACCAAACTAAAGAATTTGCATTAAGGGACCAAAGGGGGCAGACACCACTTTGCTTGTTTTGGAGGGGGGCTGTGGGAGGGGCAAACTTAACTACCTCTGTCATTATCATAAAAAACATTACATGAAAAATCATTGTTTTGGATAAATCGAGGGGGAATGCGTTGTCCTTTTTGACGTACACTTTTTTCCCCACTTGTCAGCAACAACCAAGCTTTCTTCTTTGGACCCCATTGAGCTTCGTTTTCAATTAAATAATTTACTGTAAGGTCTTTTTTAGTCCAACGTTTTCTTGGTCTTCCTTTATCCATTTTAGCCGGAATATCTTTCATTTGATTCCACCACTGAACTCATTTTAAGAGCCTCTATTGCTGCTCTTCTTCTTACATGACAACCACTTGAGGTGAGCTTTTGTCATTAATAAAACATCAAGATGATCATCAAACGGATAATTTCTCTCAGTACTAGAAATCAATACTTGAAGTGGAGTAGTGCAAACCTGAATACCGGCAAAATCAAAGAGCAACTATTAAGCAAACACTGAATGCCATTACAGTATCTGGTCACATAAAATCCAACATCTTTCTTCATTTTCAAAGAAGCTCAATTATCTTCTTGATAATTCCATAAACAAGGCTTTTTCATCTTTCTTCTCAAGATGAGTCTTAATTTTTTTGTATGCTGAAAAATTAGGTTTAAGACCCCTGTCCATCATCTCAGAAATAACCTTACTGGCAAGCAGCACATTCCCATTCTTCAAATGAAGGGTAGCAAGCAAGCTATAATTTGCATTGCTAGAATAGCTCAGCTTACCAGCAGAACCAATCACATACTCATGTGCTTCCTCATACTTTCCTGATTCAAAATAGGACTTTATTACTACAACATGAGTTAAAATACTAGGTTCAATACCCTTTAATGTAATTTTATCAACAAGCTTCAAAGCCAAATCAAACTGATGGCGCTTACAAAACGAGTTAATAAGAATATCAAAGCTATGCACATCAGATATACCCTGGTTTTTCTCCATAGCTTCAAGCACTTGCCAAGCTTCATCAATGTTACCACTCTTGCATAGACAACTGAGTAACAAATTATAAGTACTTGCATTCATATCACAACCACTTCTCTCCATCTCCATAACCAAATCTCCTACTCTTTTACAATCACCTCTCTTACACATTATCCTCATTAAGACATGATAGTTCTTCTCCTTCCTCCCAGTTGTTCTTATCACAAACTTAGCTATCTCAAACGATCCCGAAAAACCAAACATTTCTATCAACAACTGAACTCCACAACTTTGATAAACCCCACCAACCTCATTGAACACAACCATGACCTTTTTCACAGATACCATACTAGAAGCCTTGTCCAAACCCAAATCCAGTAAAAACCCAAAAGCTTTCATTCCCAAAAATACATTTTGAAGGCTAAATTCACTCAAAAGGGGAATCATTGCCTCATAATTCCCCAACAACCCACAGTTATTAACAAACAAGCTACCTAAATCGGGATCACAACAGATATCAGGATCGGAAGCTTTAAGCCAATCAAAGAACTGTAATGCTGGCAATCTTTCACTTGCTAATCTCTGAAAAATGTCAACAACTGATGCATGAGACAAAGACACGTTCATACTATTCAACTTGGAACCCAAATCATCCTCATCCTCACGAATCAGTGCAATGATTTGAGCAACTTGCTCTGAAGTAGCAAGAGGTCTAGCCTTGTAAGTAGTATACGTACACGTACAAAAACACACACGAACGTGAAAGTGCAAATTGAGATTGAAGCGCGAGTGCCCATTATCAATATTAGAGCGAAAAGTTGAAGAACACCCAATAGAGTGTTTGGGGGAGCAAATAGTGGAACACCCAAATGAGAAAAACAAAGAACTTGCCAAGCGGAAAGGTGAAAGAAGGGGTGTGGTTGAACTTGAAGGTGGGGTGATGGAGAAGAAGTGAGAAAAGAGAAAGGTGGAATGAGAAGAGTAAGGAATTGAGAAGAACCTGGCGTTGTGGCAGAGGTTCCGAATTGTCTGTCATAAGAGAGAGTCGTTGAAATTAAGGTTTTGGGGTCATTTAACACAAGTGTGTGTGTGTTTGGTTGTTCTTTCTTATTTTTTATAATCATTTGTTTATTTGGGTCAACAATGATTGGGCCCATCATTTAGGCCCAATACTTTATGGCTCTCCTCTCATCTGCAGCTTTCAAATTATTGGGAAAACATGTAAGCAAGATATTTTTCTCTAATACACATTTTTATTCTTAATTAAAACTCATTAAAAACATTATTTATGATTTTTGTACTTTTAGTAAAGTTTTATCAATAATAAAAAGAAAAATATAAAGCATGATTTGAAAACAATACTCCATGGCGTTGATGAAATCAAAGTTTTGGTATCCTATTAAAATTGATATCCCTAAGCATAAGTTTACCCCATAAATGTTGATGAGTATTTCTTATTGCATCTTTTTTTTTTTGTCTAAATTCTTTCACTTTGGAATTATTTTTTTCAGAATGTAAAAATTGCATTAAAATTGTTAGATCAAAATTTTTATAAGGTGGAAGAAGTTGGGCCTTTCCAATTCTTATACAGGTTTCTTCTTATACTCCCATACCTTTTTTCATGCACCCATATTTATCTAAAATGATAATATTACCCTAATATAAATAGGTTTTTGAAAATTCATTTCAAAAATTTGTTGGATTGATATTTTGGAAAGACGAATCCAATTTTTTTTTAAATTAATTTCAGAAAACATAATTTAAAAATGAGTTTTGGATTGTATTTTCTAGGAAATATACTATGCATTCAACAATGCATAATACATTTCTAAAAAATAGAATCTAAAAATAAGTTATTAATTGTTGAATTTAGAATGTATTTCTAAAAAATACTATTAAAAAATGAATTCTAAATTTGTTTATTTAAAACTAAATTTGTTAGATCCATTAGTAATTGTTGGTAGGTTGATAGGATGTAAAAGAGAAAAACTGAGCTCTTATTAGAATATAATAAGAAGAAGGATTTGAGTTTTTTAAAGCCCAACTCTATTTGGGCTGTCTATCTCTCGAGCCCAATTGTATCTTTATCTAACTTTTTCCATTTTTCTATCATCCTCTTCCATTTTCTTATTCTTCTTTTTGCTTTCCATTTTTCTTTTTGCTTCTTAAACAAAATATTGAGACACTTTTATAATTTCTGGTGTATTGTGCTAATCTCAAACATCATTTTCGTTTTCCATGACATATTACACCACTAATTTTTTGCACTTGTATATTTTATTAATAAAATTTCAATTTACGAACATCTTTAGAAAAAAAAAACGATTTTGCATATAAAAAATAAAATACAAAAATGAATTTTTTTTTTACTAATAAAATGTGTTATAAAAAAAATGTATTATCCCCCCTATAAAATACATGCCATCACATTATTTAAAACTTGACCATTTTCTCTAACTAAAATATAAATAGTAAAATGTAACAAATCAGAGTACTTATTTTTAGAAAGTATAAAAAAAATTAAAGTTTAATCATAAAAAACCGTGTTTATTTTAGAAAAAAAATGTTTGATATATAATTATAAATGCGTCATGTGTGTTTGTGTCTAAGATTTGATGTTTTTCACAATGTACGAGACCTGAATTGTTTGGTTAAAAAGCTTGTTCTGCTCCAAAGTCAATTCAGAATAATAAATATTTTATTGCACTGCCACTACATTACCTCCATTTTGGAGGCTATAATCGAAATTGTAATGATTGATTCTGTTTTTAAGATGTAATTATTGTTTCTGACTAAATACACAATCATCAATTTAAATTTTATTTTTAAATATACAAATGCTTTGTTTGGATGACTAAAAAAAAAGAAAATTCATATTTACTATTTGTGGACTTGAATTTTATTTCAATAAAATAAGAACAATAATTGATAAGACATTCTATTAAGGTATTTAACACAATTGATAAAGGATCAAGTCAAATAAAAATGGTGAATTCAATTGGGTTTATTTATTAGAAAAAAAAGTAGGTAAATTTCATCAATATTTTTTATTTACTTTTATAACTAGACACATTTAAATTTTATTTTATTTCTTATTTACTTTTACTTTTCTTTTTATCTACTTATATATGCAGAATCTGAAAGTAAATATTTTTTTTATCAAATTTAATCTACATATTTTGTAATAGTTAATTGTAATAAATGAATAATAAGTAGTATAATTTTATAATAAAAATGATTATTTAATTAAATTTTAAAATTTAAAATATGATTCAATTTTATTAAGCATTATTAATGATAAATTTAATAGAGATGAATAATAAAATTAAATTAAAAATATAATTTGAATTTTAGTTTATAAATATGAATGTATTGATCTCGTATAGTAAAATTGTTAAAATTAATTCTTATATTTAAAGTATTATTGATTTTAAATTTTAAATTTATCATAATTTTATTTTTAAAAATATCTTTATAGATTAAAAGAGAATATATATATATATATATATATATATATATATATATATATAAATTATTATTAATCTTAACTCTGTAATTTATTCTATTATCTAGTTATTATTCTATGAATTAGCAATTTTTATGTCGTTTACATAAATACAAAATTTATGGATTTTTTTATTATGATTTACATTGGTAGTAATTAGTATTTTAAATATTACATATGTTTTTTATTGAAAGTGACCAAATTTATTATCTTATTCCATATATTATATTATATTAGAAAGTTAAGATTTGAAATATGAAAAATCTATTAAAAAAGTTTTATTTCAAAACAGTAAAGTAAGGGATATATATATATATATATATATATATATATATATATATATATATATATATATATGTATTTTTTTATTTCTCTTATTATATTATTAAACTAATGCAATAAGTTTTAAAAATTTACATGAATTGTTTCAAAAGTTTTGAGATGGTTAAAGAATTAAGCAGTACGAGTGATTTGACTGCTATCACAACAAATTAGTATACTCCGAATCTAACAACGTAACATGAATCATTACTCTGCAAATTTTATTCGTACCTGGAAATAATAACTTTTGACCTATTTCACTAATTTTAGATCTTTAATTCATTAATTTTATCATAAAATATATTTAGATTTTAATATTTGATATGTTAATTAATACCCCATCATTTTATTTTCATTTACTAAGTTGTCTTCAATTAGATAAAATAGATTTTACTAAGAGTACTAAATTAAAGTGAGGTTCAATAGTAATTAAATTAAATTGTGTTATCAATATTAAATAAGTTATGTAATAAATTGTGTTATCAATATTAAAATAGTAACACTATCATGATAAAATTATTAGTTTTTTTAATAAATAAATTTATTATTATTATTATTTAACATTATTTTATAATTAATATTATTTTTACTATAATTTATTATTTTATTGTTAGTGTACTTTTATTATTATTTTTATTATTGATATTTTTATTATTCATTTTTCTATAAAAAATATGTGATAAAAAGAGGTTAGTCAATTACGTTTAAAAAGGAAATAAGACTCCATAATCAATTATTTTTTTATATTCGATTTTGTAGACCAATATATAGTTATTTTTCGCATTTTTTAACTATAATGAGAGAAACTATCTTTGTAAATTTAATTATTCTTTTAATTTAAATTCTTTTTCACATTTTCACTTTTTAAACAATTAATTTTCACGTACTTTCTTTTCACTACACCAAACAAAGCCTTAACCTCTATTTTCAACACTTCACTAACATTTTAACCTCCATTTTAAACACTTTACTAACATTTTATTACTTATATCACTTTTATTACACCATATCCTTTACCATTTATTATAATTGATTTATCAATTAAAAAAATTTAATATTTCTTAATTATAAATACCTTCACTTATTATAACATTAGTTAAAGATACATATTTTAATTAAGAATCTTATATTATAATTAGATTTCATTCAAAGAAAATTATAAAAAATAAATATAAAAAAAATAAAATATAACTTTACCTCCCACCTTATATTCACAGTTTCGTTATTATATGTTATTCATTGTATTTATATTATTCAATTTTACCATTTTTATTTTGTGAATTTAAGTCATAATTGAATTATAATAATGATTTTTTTTTTGGAAAAAAAAAGAGAGTTTTATCCACTGACTAATAAAATTGATTTTCAAAACATGACAAAAGTTGGGAAACACTTTACTCCACTGTTGAAATCCAACTCTTGTATAGGAAAGCTAGGGCTCTTCTAGGGCAAACCAAAGAGGAACTCAGAGTTTGTTTGACATTGACTCTCCAAATCAGTTTGCACAATTACTCCTACACACAAAAGTGATAAAACTACTAGCACAGAGTGAAGTAAAGGGGAAAAAGAAATTGTGCACATACCAATTTTGTACCAAGATATAACCAATACTTTCACAATTATGGTCATTCCCTTATCAAGTGTTCCCCTTTGTCTTATAACCCAAATTCAAATATTATCAAGTGAAAGTGTGAAACAAAACGCATATAGATAGAGACAAAATACAAGTGCAGGGAAAATTTAAAAGCTAATAATTTATTCATTATTAGAAAATCTTATTTATATATATCTTAATTAATAACTTTTTAGAGGTTTAATAGCAACAAGATATTATCACGTGAGTCCATTATACAAAAAAATACAATACTTATGTATTTTTCTGAGCATTCTCATTTATACATTATTCAACTTTTTTATTTTTACTTCATACAAGATTTTAATTCTCACTTGAATTATCATCAATATCTACATTTCAACCACAACAAAAATCTTTTTCTCTCCATGTATATTTGTATTATATTATAAAACATGTTTCAATATATATTCATAACTTTCATTTAACTTAAAAATTTAGATTATATTTTATTTTCTTAAATTATTAAATATTATTTTTTAAAGATAAAAATATCATAAATCAAAGTTTAAAGCGAACAATTAATCAGATAATTATGTTATATAGAAAACTTGTGGGTAAAACAGATCTGTTTATAAATGCAACAAATGTAAATTTAATTAATTCAATTGTTTAATTAAAACTATAATAAAAAAGGTAATCAAATATGGATGCTTTTTTATATAGTTTAAGATGTAAAAAAATTTCAGAAAAAAAAAACAGAGACATTAAGATTGATAAAAAAAATAAAAAATAAGAGAGTAAAATGATTTTTTTAAGTAAGGAATAAAAATACAATTTACCCAATTAAATATAATTTGTTATATTAAACAAATTTATAACAAGTTTGACAAATAAAGAAGAAGAAGATAATAATAATAATAATAATTAAAAAAACTAATACCAATCAAATTTTTTCAGACTAAAAGTACAATATAAAAAATTTTAGATTTTCTCGACGGTAAACTAATTTGAATTAACGTTAAACTTATGAATCTTTTCTAACTGTAAGATTTTATTATTAAATTTTATTTTAAAGAAAAAAAATCCATTTTATTAAATTTACATGTGATTATCATTTGGTTAAAATTATTTGTTAATATTAAACTAATTTTTATTTATACAAAAAATTATTTTATTATCTTAATGCAAATACTAATTCATGAGTTTATCTAAATTTATTTTCTATAATATTTATGATTGCGAAACTTATTAGTTATTTGTGAATGTCTTATAAAAAAAGTTTTGATATCGTGATTTAATAGGATATTGAAAAATAATATTGATAATTTGATTTGACGATATAATGAAGACAAATTTAATGATTCATTCATTTTTTATAATAATTAATTAATTAATAAATAAATAAGGCATTCACTAATTTTTAAATTAATAGCTGGATAAAAATGACTAACTTAATGTGGGATACAACCATAAAAATATGTCTTCCTTTGGCTAAAAAATGTGTTAAAATGTGATATTTACCTTTTTAGACAACAATAGAAAATCATCATTAAATATTATATATAAAGCTAAAATCCTATATTCCTCTTTTTTTTAATTATATCTATTAAAAAATGCATTTTAAAATAATAATGGAGTTAGAAAGTAAGATGGTGAATTGGAAATGTAAGATCAATCAATCACACAGTGGTCATCATCATGTGTTGCATTTGTTCCAGTAATTTCTGCTCCATGTATTCCTAGGAAACCCTAAATCATCATGAACCTGCACCTCCCCCTGCAACCTTCCATTTTCATTTGACTCTGTTAATTATATTAATTAATCACTCCACATTCTCCATCTTTGCAAAACCAACTATTAACTTGACTTTCTTTTTATCTTTTAATTAATAAAAAATCTTAATATATATATATATATATATATATATATATATATTGTTTTTTTTTTGAAAAATTTGTATGTTGTCAATTTATTATCGATTTCTTCGTATCATTCACCACGTTCAAATCAAATTATAGCTGTATATCGAACTTAATTATATTTTACTTAATCCAACCCATCAATAAATTCAATTACTAGATTTATAATGTATAATCAAATTAATGACGCGATTTATTTATTTATTATGTATAAAGTTTGAAGGTTTAATAGTATGTATTATATTTTGTTACAATCTTGTATTTATTTTTCTCATAAACGAATATTATCCATTTGAAAAAAAAATCATTTTTATTGAATTGGTTTGTATAAAAAATAGTGAATGGATCTATTTAAACTAATAAAAATTAAATATTTAATATATTTTTTTTCTTTAAACTTGACACAACCAACCCATTAATACTTCTAAAATGGATCTAATTCAAACTTAACACTCTAAAATTGATCAACTTCAAATTTAGTAATTTTTTATTTTTCATTTCTTTTAAATATCTCAACTATGTTATAATAACATTTTTAGGTAAATTATTAGAATATTATCCATTTAAAATTTTTAATTTATTATAATTTTATCTTTAAAAAAATTGTTTATAAATTTTTTAATCATCATTTCTAAGTTATGGACTAATTTTTCCATTATATTATTTCATCTCTGGCAACTTTATTTAAAAGATCCGAATTTAGTATATTTAAATAATTTTTTTTTAGTAACTATATATTATAGTATCATATTTTTAGTGGTCCAAGATTTTAAGTGATCTAATATTAATTTAATAACAGATAGTTCTATTACGGTTAACAATCAATGTTATTGTATTATTAGAGTTAACTTTAATACTATTTTAAAAATAATAAGATATTTAATTTGATTTTATATAATCGACTTAATAAAATAAGAAATATATTTTAATAAATAAATTATTACGTAAAAAAAAAAAGTGAAGGTAAGTTGTGTGGTATAAAATACCCAACCTAACAAAACATTGGGAGAAGTACAGGAAACATTATTATGGCACGAGGCAACTGAGTGGAAAGTGTCATCATTAGCATTAATTTTGTATATTTAGTTTTAGGTCAAAACGAAGGAGGGGTCCGGTGAGAAGTGAGAATTAATTGGAAGAACAAAAAGTCCCATCTATCATATGATCCCATTGACTATGCTTTCCTTTGCATCCATGTTTCTTCCTTCAAAAAGCTCTGCCAAACAAAACTTCTGAGGTCATTTGACAAAACGCCCTTCATCATCTACATCTTCCTCCATCAAACAATTCACTCCATAACTGCAAAAAGGACACACACACATGCCTATTTCTAATCATCACACTTTGATCATGCTTCACTTCAGTCTGATTGCTGCCATACAATTGATTCTGGGATTAAAAAAAATATTATTAAAAAATAATAAATAAATATAAAAATAATAAAAAAAATAAAGTTATAAATATATAAATAAATATATAAAATTATTATTAAATTAGAGAAATAAAATCATAAATTATATAAAAATTACAAAATTAAAAAAAAATTACAAGAATAAAATTATAAATATATAAATAAATATATTAAAGTTTAGATATCAAAATTATAAATTATATAAAATTACGATCCTCTCTAAAAAAATCTATTCTAATAGATAAATATAAATAAAGAATGAATTAGTTTTTTTTTCTATTAGATGAAAGTAAATATTTTTTTAATAAAGTATTATTATATTCATATTAGATACACTCCATGCTAGCTATACTCTTATGAAAAAATGATATCTTTTTTACAAGTCTCATTCTAAGACAACTCTCAAAACTTACACACACAATTTTATTACAATCTCTATAATTCAAACATTATATGACCAAGGTGTATCACATGTCCATATCATCATATTCATATAATCTACGCTAAAGGTGAATTACTATGAAATTGAAAAGCTAGTTTCCTTATTTAACTAACTTTTTCTTCACCAGATAAAAGTTTCCCACAAGTTTTTAGAAGATAAAAAAGTTGAATCCTACCCAAAAATATATCCTAATAAATAAATTGAACAAACTATTATAATCTTTTTAACGGACAATATTCATCTTTGCCCGAAATCTCACGTTTGGATATAAAAATAAAATAAAATAAAAGATAGATAAGAAATTTTAGAGAGAAAGAAGAAAATTTTCAGTTGTATGCTTTTTTTTTTCCTATTTATAATCTACTCAACTTAACTTATAAAATATTTATTCTCCGTTTAGATTTAACATAAATAAACTCCACTCTTATTATATATATTAAAAAAATATGTTCATTTTAACAATATCAAATTACTAGTCAAAAGAATTTAAATAATTTTTTAAAAATTGCAAGATTGAAAATAACAATAATAAATTAGAATTATAAAACTTATGCAATTTTCAATTTTCAATTTTTTTTTCAAATAATCAGTTTTATAAAATTGAACCAACTCTATATTTTTAGTCTGATTCTTCTTCTTTTTTCTTAACTCTTTTTTTCATAACTCTCTTCCGCCAGCCACAACATCACAAAACTCTATCTTAGTCTCATAAAAATAAATTTGTTAAAATCCAGGTATCTCGGTTTTATATCTCTCGAAATACTCATTCATATATCTTGATGTTTCAGATATCTCGAGTGGATCGATATCTCGTACGTTTATGATGTACTCCAGTTTTTAAGATTGGATATTTACAATAAAATTAAAAAATAAAAAAATTAAAAGCTTAATTTAGTCTTTTAAATAGGTTTATTATATTCTAATTAAGAATATATGAATTTTTGAATGGCAATTATTTTTTTAATGAGAAAACTTTATGCAATTTTAAAATTTCAAAAATCAGTTGTTACCATTGAAATTCAAATTACTAAAAGGGTGGTTATAGTAAAAAAATTTAAAATGATTAAAATCATAAATTTTTTGAATTAAGATTTATAAGTACATTTAGGTCTTCATGTTTGCAACAATTTTGATGAATCATTCTATAGATCTGAATAAAACTTTTGCATTAATTATCGTCAATCTTCAAATTATGTGTACACTTTTGGGTCATTTATTATATATACGTCTAAGAATCAAACTATCAAATCTTAACCAGAATATAGATAGAGTCTTATGTTTTATATGTGTACTCCCACAATAATAACATTTTTTTCTTGTGCAATTTTTAAAAATCATTTTAGTTAAAATAAAATTTAATTTAATTAATACAATAACTAAACACTTTTTCCCTAAATTAATCGATATTTATTAATTTTGTACAGTGGTAATTATAACTACGTATATACAAAATTCTAAATTACTATATAATTAAATTCTAACATTAAATATTCAATAAAAGTTATGTATGGGCAACATAAAATAGTTTATACTATAACTCATTGAAGAAATTATACAATATAAGTTTGTTGATTCTTATAATGAATACCACATAAGATATATTAATGATAAAAAAACTGATAATTTATATTAGAATGACAGTGTTAAACTGTTTTACATTTTCAAGAAATATATTAAAAAAAATTCTATTATTTTTTTATCAAACAATTTATTGAAAATTATTCAATATTATTGTGTAAGTTATTATTCTTAATAACCTTAAATACGTTTCAAGTCTTTGAAATTTAAAATAATTTTATTTTTTCTATTATTACTGTTAGTTCTGAAAAATATTATTCTAATCTTTTTATCTCAATGTATTTTTCTCATACATGAACATTTTAAAAAAATTATGTAATAGAATGTTGTATCACATAAATAACTTGTATTTAATTAATTACATAGGAAAAATCATTTTTTAAATTATATGTATATTTATAATTTAAAAAATTATAATATTTACTTAAAAATAAAAACAATAGAGAAATATTTTGAATAAGAATGGAATAATTTATAAAAGATACATTAGTATTATCTATAGATTTTTTAAAATCTGTTAAATAACAAATTATATTTGTTTAAATATTAATAATTATTCTTTAAATGTAATATTATATATAATTGTATATTATTATAATAATATACATTTAAATTATTGAATTGAAAGAATATTCTTGTTAAATATAATAAATAAATGAAAAATTGAAGAAATATAAAAAAACAAAAATATTTTATTTATTTATTAATTATATATTATTTTATGTGTAAAATGTGTGAGAGTAGAGGAAAGTCAATAATTTATACTGAAAAAGGAATGACAAGACAAGGAGTATTGACTGAATGGAAAATGTTAGTAAATGGGTCCTATAAAAATGGAATGATGAGACCCTCTTTGTTCCCAGAGCTCAGAGATCTAATTAAGCCTCCAATTAATTGAGCAGCATGTGGAAGAGGGATCGTACAGGCTCCATTACCCTAGCCAATGTACCAAACTGTCTCCATGGTCGAGTGAAACCAAGCTTTCCTGCATGTGAACATGAGCTTTCTGTCTGTCACCTTTTGGTGGGGTTTCGCCCATATGCAACACAATCAGGGTTCACATTTTTCCCTCAACAATTCAATTTGTTTGAGATTAAGAAAAGTTTAGGTCAAAAGGGTTCTCTCCGATTCGGTGTTCGCACTCCAAATGTGCATCTGTGAGAGACACAAATATCTTCCTCTTAACCCTAACATCACATGTGAAGGTGAAGCAGGAAGCCGTGGACCTTTGGGTTGTGTTTTGCAGTTTGTAGTTAACTCTCTGTGCCCCTTCTTCTCTTCATTGATGAGGAAGAGGTCCTGTCGCTGTTACACCCTGTCCTCACAGAATCATGAATGATCACCAGTGGGACACCCTTTGCCTTTCCATGCTTTTCAACACGTGTACAACTCAATTCTTCTTCTTCTTCTTCTTCTTTAGGTTAAACCTTCTTCACTCCACCAATAATCATTATTTAAATAAAACACATTCAATAGATTAAAAAAAAATATATTTATAAACTATTCTTAATATCCTATGAATTCATACTTTTATAAACACTTTAAAACAAAAATTAATATCGGAGACCTATACTCATTACATATATTATCAAATTAAAATGTAAAATTTATTTTGTAAGATGAAATATATAAAAAATATTAATTCAATCTTTCTATTTGGTTAAAATTATACAAATTTTGATTCATTCAGTATAGCTCATAGATTATTTTATATATTGTTAATTATTATTATTTTTTAATTAGTTTTATGTTAAAATTTTAATATGATATTATAAAAAAATCTAATTTCTTTTTTATTATTGTCTTGGACAAAAATATTATCCTTTTTTAGTCAAAAATATTATTTATTATTTATTTGATCCGATAGATTTTGTTAGAGATTTAAGTAACGTATTGAAGGTCTTATATCATCTATTTATCTCATAATGTGATATTATAATATGATTTAAATATATGTTAAACTATTATATGTATTAACAATTGGTTTTATATTGCAATTCTAAGATAATGTTTTATTTAATTATCACTAAAATAATATTTTCAGTCATTTAATAAAATATTAATAAAATAATTTTATCTTTATTTATTTTTAGATTATGTTAAACAACACTCATGTTTATTTTCTAAGTTTTTAATAAAATAATAATTACACAGTTTTAGTTTTAAAATGCCCATACATTTTTAATATACTGATACTTAACTTTCTATTGTTATTTAAAAGTAATGTATTGATCAAAAAGTTAAAAATAAAATTTTAAAATATACAAACTAAATAATTTTATAAAATAACGATTTAATTGTTATATGTTAAAAAGTGTCTAAAAATAACATATTGTCGTTCAATAATAATTTTTTTTATAAAATATACAGAAAATATATTTTTAAGAAAATATTATAAACAGATAAATAATTATAAAAATGTATGTCTAAATTTATTATATTTAAGTATAATTTTAATGCTATATAAATACATTATAAAAAATATAAATAAAATAAAGAGTATGAGTATTATTTTATTAATAATATATGACATTGAAACAAATATTTTAAAATGGTATGAATGCCATTTAAATTTATAAACACATCATCTTGTATTGGTAATTAAATATATATTAACAGGGAACTAGGATGACCTAATTTGAAATAAAAAATTAAAAGATCAAATGTATAATTCAATTTTTCCAGGCATTAAAATTATAGCTACCCACAACTATGAAAATTAAAGGAGGATTTGAATTTTTTTTGTTAAATATAGTTTCTTTACATTATTTAAAACTATAAAGTTTTACGATGCAAATGACCTAAAATGTGTTGTTATCGAGATGTCGTAGCCTCAAATTTGGTCCTTGAAAGAGACTTCACATGGTAACTACTTGGTCTATAAGAAGCAAGATTCAACAACAAAACACCCACGATCCAACTTGCACTACGTCTAGTTATTATCATGAAGTGAGAGCCAACCATAACGTATAAAGTTTAGAGAGAGCAGTGAAAAAGAGTAGGTTAGATACCAAAAATCATTGATACAAGTGGTTCAATTCTTTAATTAAGGATTACGATTTATGATTGTGATGAAATTTAGTATGTATTAGAGATAGTAAATACGTGGATACAAATTTCATTTTATTAAATAGGTTTTGAAAAGTTGAATCGGATACTCAATTTTTAATAGAGTACTTGAGACAATTTTAATGACGTTGAAATTATTGAAAAATCTTTTTGAAAGTAACGGATGTAAGTAAATTCATATAGATTAAAAATATAATAATATTATAATATATAAATGAGTAGAAATGTGATATCTTTTATTTAAAATATTTTTTTATTAATTAATAAAATACGAAACGTTAAAAGATAAAATGACTCGCATATATTAGTTTTTTAAATAAAAGTCTTTGAAACATTAAAATTGTCTTTACAAAATATCAACATAATTTTTTAAAATAAAATGCATGTATGATATTTTTGTCTCGATGTTACATCTAATCAGGACATTCTATAAAATAATGATAAAAGAAGTCTAAGTTTCATCATCTATCTTTTCCTTCTTATGGAAAATTGGACTACGAGTAAAGATATTTCAAGTAAACAAATAATATAAATAAAGAAGGGTGAAATATATACATATATATATATATATATATATATATATATATATATATATATATATATATATATATATAACATATGTTATAGATATATATATATATAACAAATAAAGTAGAACTAAAATACGTGTGAATGTTATCTTATCAATACATATTCAATCGTAAATTCATTCAATTAAGTCGGTCGGATAGAACTCAACTCGCACAAATGTTATCTTATCAACATGTACTCGATCATAAACTCACAATGCACACGTTTTTTAAGTGGCCTAGTATATAAAACAGATCACAATGACTCTATCAATTGACTTTCAATTGGAACAAATGTAACAAGAGTCCGTCGAGATAGTATAATTGGTTGTGATGTGATTTACTATCATCTAATTCAGACGAAAGGTCTCGTACTCTAAAATCTTTAAGGACAAGATATGAGATCATAATTACCCTTCATAGCATCCACTTCCAAGAAAGTATAACAAATGAAGTATGTACACATGAATACATTACACATAAATGCATAATCCATTTCAAATGATTAAACATAACTTAATTTTCAGTGATAAGTCATTGCTTAGACTTTTATTGTTAAACCACCATTTAAATTTATAAATGGTAAAGTATAACTTTAATTTTCACTCTGCTAAGACTTTAATTACTTAGACTTTTCAAAACACAAGAATAACTCTCAAACATTATAATAACTTAAAAGTTCTTCAAAGCAAAACATAAATCCTTATAATATAACATCTCATTTATATATATAATTAATTATTACACATCTCAAAATATATCATTATACATATATATATATATACATAAGGTTTAGGTATAGAAAGTCATTATATCCTGTCACTCTTGGGATAAATATATCATTCACTTTCACATTTATGATATCAATTTGGTAGAAAAACAATATATATAGTTATACTAATCATAAGATATTATTTTTACATTTTTTAAATCTAATATAATTATGTTGATATTAAAATCTAGTTCAATTATTTGCTAGACCTAAAATAAATAAATAAAATACAAACTTTTATTCTAATATTGACAACATGACCTTTAATTAATAACAAAATCATGAATTATACATAATATTTTTACATGAAACTGATACCATTAGTTAATTAACATTCAAGACTACAACTTCAACGAAGATCACTTCCTAATTAAAAAATAAAACATTCCTAAATATCTTCATAAATCTTTGAATGTTAAATATCACAAGATCCCAAAATAATATAGATCAATAATTGAATTATAACGTATGAGATTTAAATTCAACTCAATATATTCTTACTCTTTTATTAAGTGATAAGGGGTCTTCCAAAACTCTATTCAATTTGTATAAATTGAATTTTATGATCTTAAAAATAATATAAATAATAATTTATTTATGATTTGTTATAATAAATTTAAAATTTTATTATTATAGAAATTGAACAAGATAAAATCCTATTGAAGCTTAAATTAATTGTCTATCTTTAATCTTTATAATATATTCGAAATATTTTTCACTCTCCCTTTCATCTCAAATGGCGCAATATTTCAAGATATCTCTTGCTAATCTAAGAGTTGTTTTCTAAATTTTTCTCGTATCATCTCCTAAGGTTTATCACAAATGTTAGAAACTATTTAAATATAAAATGAAAAGAGAGATAATTTAACACGTATTTATATATTAATGAATAAAGTTGAAATTTTAAAGATCATATTGAATTTACTTCTATCTTAATTTTATCTTTTTAACGTTATTTTTATATAATTATTTTTCTTTTATCTTTATTTAAAACTTAATTTATTTTATCTTCTATAAACACTTTTATTTTATGGTTTAAATCTAATTAAATAATTTAATTAATTCAAATAAATAGTTATTATATTTTTATTTTTTATTTTAAAAAAATGTTATAATAAATCTCATTTTATCCAGATAATTATATAGGATGGAGTGAGATAACTTTCATTATGTTTGAAAATGAATTTCTCACTCTAATTTGAGGCTTTTCTTTATCTCTATATAATCCAAGTGGAAAACAAAAATAATTGGGTGTGAAATAAGAAATATTAGATTTCTCGTGTATGTAAGAAAGTGGTTAAATTAGGGTTTAATTGAGTGTCCAAAGTTTTGGCAACCAAAATTTAGATATTATTTAAATATACGAGTTTATAGGATTATAATATTGTAACTTCAAAGTTAGGCATAAGATAGATAAAAAATCTAATTATTACAAATAGTTTATTATCTTTAGATATTTTACTTGCGAAAATTAACAAATATAAGAAATTAAATACGTTCTAGATTAGTTATCTATATAGTAGGAAATTAATTTTACATTAACTATATAGTTACAACCAATTCAAACATAATTACCATGTATATATGAAAGCTAAACTTTGACAAAAAAGATAAATAACACCATTAAATTAAATGCTTAAAAATGATTCCTACTAGAACTATTATTTATTATGAACAATGAAAAAAATATAAATTTAGATAGATTTATAAGGTATAAAAATTTTATAGTTTTAACTTTTTTAAAATTATATAGTATTCTCCCACGAACGAGTATCTTTCACATACATGTTAGATTTTTTAATTTATAAATAGAAGAGGAACCATAAGATTAACATAAAGAATACATGTGAGAAATTACATTCAATTTAAAAAAAAATAAATAAAATATTTACATTGAGGGTTCGAACTTCCTCTAAATTCTCATATTGAGTAAGAATAAAAAAATTTAGCAGTATATAAAGAAAAAAGACCTACAACGTAATGAGTGACAGTACATAAAAAGGTCACTAGTGATATAAGAAAAAAATGTGAATTTAAGTCCTTATTGAATAAAATCCAACCCTTTTTGGTAGGAAAAAATATACAATGATATTCTGACACTTAAATTAGTTTATAAAAATAGAAAAAAAGATATTTATAATGATACTTAAATTAGTTTGATAAAATCATCTTACTTTACCCGGTTAATTTGTTTTTTAAAGCTAACTTTTAAAACATTAAAAACAGTGTTAGTATTTCGTAATTTATTTAATGTTTTTTTAAAAATAAAATAAAATAAACCTTTTTAAAAATATAAAATTTTATACTAAAACTTTTAAAATACAATATATCAGAATATAAAAATATTAAAAAATTAATAACTAAAAATAACATTTAATCTATTTTCATTCAAATACTAAGCAACCAAATGATTAGTTCATACCAATCAGAAATTAAAGAATGAGACCCATGATTCACCCACCTTATATGAGAGAACAAGATCTAATCAGTGTAATAACTTAGTAACTTGATAAAAAAAAAAAAAAAATCTAAAAGCTAACACTGTTCTGCATTAATTATATAGACCAAACTAGCACATGCCACTTAAATCATTTTTTTTACCATGAGATGCAGTACAATTCAATATTTGGAAGATACAATAAGCTAAAAAAATTTCAGCAAATCTAATCTCTTTTTTGGAAGAGGAGTTTTAATTCTTTTAGAATTTTATTTATTTTTTAATTTTTTTCGTTTTAATTAAATTTATTTTTAATTAATTTGGTTAAATCAATTCAATTTTTAAAATGTAAAATTCTTACTAATGTAATTAAGGAAATTTAATTCTCGTATGAAAAAAATTTAAAACTTAAAATAAACTTTCCAAAAGTAAGAATTAAATAATTTTATATTATAATATTAATAATTTATGTTGGCGTCATAATTATGAAGAATTAGTATATAAGATTGTTTTTATAATCTTATATTATGCTTCAATCCTTACACTACTAACATTTTTTTTATCATGATTGAAGAAGCAATTCTAACATTTTTTAACTCCCAAAAGATTCCTTCGTTTTTGTCTCTTTATGTGATTATTAACTGTCCTTAATAAAATATCAATGAAATCTTTTATCACCTATCATATTTTTTATCACAAAATAAATTAAATAAAGGATTTAGGTAGTCAAAGTTAGTAATTTTGTGGTTTCATTGTAAGAATCCAAACACTTTTTTGAAAGCAATGAGGAAGAGATTGATAGTAATGTGAAATATGTCAAGTCAAGAACTGATTCAAGTCAAGTCAATAACTTTGATGATGATTCAAGTCAATAACATTCAAGACTCAAGTAAGTCCAAGATATAATTTTGATAAAGATTCTATTCAACATTCAAGCAAACCCAAGATGATTCCTTAAGACTAGATAGAGTCTTAAAATACTGGATATGGAGGTACAAGTTGATGAAGTGGTAGTATGCATAAACCTCCAAAACACAAGTGTGATAAAATTTCGTAACATGACATTTTTCACTGTCATAATTGATTATGTTGCATCAGAATTGATAAATTGATTTTTACCTTGACATAATCGATTATGCTGAGGAGATTATCGATTATGGTAGTTCGAAATTCAAAAATATATCTGTTTTGAAGAATAAATGTTTTTGAATATATCCTGATTTTTATCCACAAAAATATTAATGTCTAACGACCATTTTTTGTTGCTATTTTTCTATTTAATTAAGTTTTGATGGAAACACAATTACAGAATTCGAAAATACAATTTACATTCAATCAATTTTGAGAAAAGAATTCTGAGCAAGACAGCAGAGATATTTTACATGTTTTGAGAAAATCCTCTTCTTTATTGCCACAAAGATATTTTATCAAAACCCTCTTCTTCATTAGTTATTGTGCTTTCATTGTTAATCACACTTGTTCTTGGAGGTTGCCATTCTACATGTTTCTACAATTTGTTGTGTCTATTACCCAAGTGTGACTGTTCTTATTTTATTACCTTCATCCTTTGTGAGCTTAAGTGTTTGATTGTTAAATTCCCTGTTTAGGGTTTAAGTAGTCATTGTCATTCTATTGTGTTTTTTTAGGGTTTCCTGTGTGGAAACTGTTTATCCTTTTGATTTGTTCAGAGAGATGTTTTCATCCTTTGATTTGTTCAGAGGAGGTGTTCTTCCCTAGTAGGATTCTAGGGAGGTGTTCATCCTTAGTGGGTTTCTAAGAAGATGATTATCTTTTGAATTAGTTTACTTTTTGCTGAGTTGATTTTAATTTGTGAACTGAATTTAAAACATAGTGAATTGGGGTCACTCTTGTGTTAAGAGTTGACTGAGAATTGGATGTAAGGTTGTCTATATCCGAACCAATATAAATCATTGTGTGCTATTCTCTTTCCCTTATCTCCTTTTCAATGCATTACTCTCCTTACACCCCTTTTTTTATCTTTATCTTTCTCTATCTTGTTGATATTTTATATCTCTGATTATATTGCTTCTGCTTTATCTTTGTTCAATTTGATAATTAAAATTGAATTAATAAATATTGGACATCTTAAAATAAGTTTTTAATTTGACATCTATTTTAATTTGTGCATCTACTTATCCCCCTCTAGATGTCAATTGTCTAACAAGTGGTATCAGAGCTTGGTTAGATAAGATATTTCTAAACAATCTGTCAAGATATCTATGCAAAATCAGGTTTACAGGGAATGAGTCTTAATAAACAGAAACCACTATTTGAAGGAGAAGACTATCAGTTTTGGAAAATGATAATGAAAATATTTTTACAAACACTAGATTATGGTGTTTGGGATGTTGTACTCAACGGTCCCTACATTCCGATGAGAATAACGAAATCTGGAGTTGTTCCAAAGACTTTTGACCAATGGGCGCCGGATGAAAACAAGCGTGCCCATTATGATGTAAGAGCCGGAAACGTTATTGTTTCTGCCTTAACTCGTAATAAATTTTTCAGGGTCTCACAATGCAGGACGACAAAAGATATATGAGACACTCTTGGAGTGACACATGAAGGAACAAATAAAGTAAAATAGAATGAATTGTTTCACTCTCATCCAGGAGTATGAATTGTTTCAAATACAGCAGAATGAAAACATTACAAATTTCCAAACACACTTCACACATATAGTAAATCACTTGAAAGCATTAGGAAAAAGTATTGATAATGAGGAGTTGAACACAAAGATCTTGAAATCCTTAGACAGGAATTGGCAACCAAAGGTCACTGCTATTACGTAATCAAAAGATCTCACAGAAATGAATATTGCTACTCTATTTGGAAAGTTGCGAGAATATGAGATGAAGCTACAAAGGTTAAAAAATGATGAATAAAATCAAGCCAAGACGATAACTCTAAAAGCATAAAAATCTTCACAAGATGAAAGCGAAATGAAGGTAAGTTTTCGGATTTCGATATATCTCTTTTAACTAAACAATTTTCTCGTTTTATGAATAACAGGAAAAAGAGACAACAAAGAAAAGAGAAAACCAATAGGTACGAGTGCTATGGATGTGGAAAGCTTGGTCATATCAAACCAGATTGTCTGGAACTTAAGAAAGAGAAGAATGATATCTATAAGAACAAACACAAAGCTTATATTGCTTGGGAGGATAATGATTCTTCCAACAACACAAGAGAGTTCTTTCGAAAGCAGTGATGGAGAAGAAAAAACAAATCTTTGTTTTATGGCAACAAGTGATGATGAAGCCTCATCACAGGTAAGCAGTACAAAATCCTTAAATAAATATGATGAGTTGTTTAAAGAATATCAAGATATATATGAAGGTTTTACCAAGTTATCTAAGAAATACAATACACTTAAATAAAAGTTTAATGCATTAGAAAATACTATTAGTATTTTTGAAAAAGAAAATGAGTGCTTAAAGAAAGATGTTGAGAAATTTAAAACTTTGTCTAAAAATAAAGAAGTTGTTTAACCTTGTGAAAATTGTAATCATTTGAAAAATGTGATTTTTAAGGTAGAGAAAATAATGAGCAAGTTTTCAAAATCTTTTGAAAATCTTAATTCTATATTAGGTTATCAAAGAGGGAATTCTAACAAAGCTGGACTTGGTTAAAAACCCAAAGAAAGTCTAGAACCTTATAAAACTATTTTTGTGAAAGAGCCAAGGAAAATAGGCGCGAGACCAATTTCAAAAACTTTAAGAAACTCATTTTGACATTTTCAAAGAAAACCAACATGTTTTTATTGCATGAAATTAGGTCATACATCAAATATATGTTACATAAAACATTTGGGTATATCTAATGACAAATATGAATGAGTGCCTAAAGGGTTAAAATATTTATTCATGTCAAGATGATAGTTTGAACATCTAAGAGATTATGACAGAAAACTTTTGAAAATTTAAAATTATTAAAGTTTGAAATTTGAAATTTTGAATTTTAAAAATCTGAATTTATGAAAATTTGAAATGATCAAAGTTTTGAATTTTGAAAATTTGAAATTTGAAAGTTTGAATTTTGAAAATTTGAAATTTGAAAATTTCAATTTTAAAAATCTGAATTTACGAAAAT
The DNA here is from genome assembly GCA_963425845.1 of Sphenostylis stenocarpa. NCBI lineage: Eukaryota > Viridiplantae > Streptophyta > Magnoliopsida > Fabales > Fabaceae > Sphenostylis > Sphenostylis stenocarpa. Next base: position 4,787,240 of record OY731401.1, on the reverse strand, counting down.
TTGAAATTATTAATGTTTGAAATTTGAAAGTTTGAGATTTTTGAATTTTGAAATTTTACAATTTGAGATTTTGAAATTTGAAAATTTTCCAGTTTGATCTTTTTTTAAAATTTGAAATTTTTGCAATTTGAGATTTTTGAATTTGAGTTGGAATTTGAATTGGAATTTAAAATTTGAAATTTGGAATATGGGTGAATTTGAATTTGAATTTGAAAACTGCCTCAATAAGAAGACTGCAATTTGGGGAAATTACTGCATTTTATTCCATTATCTCTACAATTATTCCATTCATCTATCTTTCTCTCTCTTCATTTGCCTTGGGTATCCTAGATATTGCCTCCTTAATATGATGTTCTTTTCTATGACATTTTGTGATGCATTATCTTCTCTGCCTTGTTTTATATGTTAATTTGTGCAAATTTGTGCTCAATTTCTATTGCAATATTTTCCATAATTATCAATAAAATAGGGAGAGGTTTTGATGATATTAATATGTGTGAAACAGGGGGAGATTTTTTTCTTATAATATATTTTTAATGAACAAGGGATATTTTTTTTTTCTCTTGAAATAATTTTTTTTATGATTATCAATAAAACAGAGGGAACTTTTTATGAATTAAAATTTGTATGAAATTCATTCCTAATTATGAATTAAACAGGGTGAGTTAAAAGAAGTTTTTCTCATATGAGTTAAGGGGAGCTTTATTATTAACATATCTAGGGGGAGTTTAAATATACTGTGCAAATTTGTGCTAATCTTAAGCTGACTATATAGAGTCAAACATTTTAATTCATTTCAGGTGTTTCCTTGATCATAAAAAAAAAAGGGGGAGATTGAAAACAATGAGGGGGAGATTGATGGTAATGTGAAATATGTCCCTACATTTCCAAGAGATGATTTTGATGGTGGTTCAAGTCAACAACATTCAAGACTCAAGCAAGTCCAATATATGATTTTGATAAAAATTCAATTCAACATTCGAGCAAGCCCAAGATGATTCCTGAATACTAGATAGAGTCTTAGAATACTGGATATGGAGGTACAAGTTGATGAAGTGGTATTATGCATAAACCTCTAAAACACAAGTATGATAAAATTTCGTAATATGACATTTTTTACTATCATAATTGATTATGTTGCATAAGAATTGAGAAATTGATTTTTACCTTGACATAATCGATTATGCTGAGGAGATTATCGATTATGGTAGTTCGAAATTCAAAAATATATCTGTTTTGAAGAATAAATGTTTTTGAATATATCCTGATTTTTATCCACAAAAATATTAATGTCTAACGACCATTTTTTGTTGCTATTTTTCCATTTAATTAAGTTTTGATGGAAACACAATTATAGAATTCAAAAATACAATTTACATTCAATCAGTTTTGAGAAAAGAATTCTGAGCAAGACAGCAGAGATATTTTACATGTTTTGAGAAAATCCTCTTCTTTATTGCCACAAAGATATTTTATCAAAACCCTCTTCTCCATTAGTTATTGTGCTTTCAATGTTAATCACACTTGTTCTTAGAGGTTGACATTCTACATGCTTCTACAATTTGTTGTCTCTATTACCCAGGTGTGACTGTTCTTATTTTATTACCTTCATCCTTTGTGGGCTTAAGTGGTTGATTGTTAAATTCTTTGTTTAGGGTTTAAGTATTCACTGTCATTCTGTTGTGTTTTTTTAGGGTTTTCTGTGTGGAAACTGTTCATCCCTCTGATTTGTTTAGGGAAGTGTTTTCATCCTTTGATTTGTTCAGAGGAGGTGTTCATCTCTAGTGATATTCTACGGAGGTGTTCATCCTTAGTGGAATTTTAAGGAGGTGTATTCATCCTTTTATTTGTTCAGAGGAGGTGTTCCTCCCTAGTGGGATTCTAGGGATATGTTCATCCTTAGTGGGTTTCTAAGGAGATGATTATTTTTTGAATTAGTTTACTTTTTGTTTAGTTGATTGTAATTTGTGAATTGAATTTAAAAGATAGTGAATTGGAGTCACTCTTGTGTTAAAAGTTGACTGGGAACTGGATTTAGGGTTGTCTATACCCGAACCAATATAAACCACTGTGTGCTCTTTTCTTTCCCTTATCTCTTTCTCACTGCATTACTCTCCTTACACCCTTCTTTATCTCTATCTTTCTCTATCTTGTTGATATTTTATCTCTTTGATTTTATTGTTTTCGCTTTATCTTTGTTCAATTTAATAATTAAAATTGAATTAATAAATATTGAACATCTCAAAATAAATTTTTAATTTGACATCTATTTTAATTTGTGCATCTATTCACCCCTTTAAATGTCATTTGTGTAACATTTTTAGGTTATGTGATGATTTTCTTAAATTAAAGAAATTTTCATTTTTCTTTTCTTTTTCTTTTTGACCATTACACACTTTTGTGAAATACAGAATAATGCATCAAGATTTGATATTCCCATCGTCAAATTTAAAGGAGTTTTAAAAAGTAATCCTTTTTTACATGTATAAATTTTCACAAATTTAGTTTTCACGATCATTAACCCTCCAGTCGTCGAGTCACCAACTTCCTTGACCTTCTAACATTGGTTAGTCATGAACTCCATACATAATTTTACGATTTTATGAAAACCTGTATTTTTGGTAAACAATGGTCCCCGGCTTGATCAATACAACCTTCTTTGTGAAGAGACGAAAACTTGTGATTTTAGTAAGCACTCAGGTCTGATCACTGCAACCTCCTTTATGAGGAGATGCAACCTCCTTTATGAGGAGATGAAAATCTGTGTTTTTTATAAATAGTCGTCGTGCCTAGTCACTGCAACCTCCTTTATAACAAGACACCCTTATCCTAAATTCTCTACTATCCACCTTTGATGCTCTCACTTATACTATTATTAGAAGAGTTTGAATCTTTATCTTTCCATGTTATACAATCCTTCTTCTTTAAATATTTCTTCTCTTCAATTTGTTGTCATTGATTAAAAATAATAAAATTTGAGACTTTATGACAATGAAAACGATAAAATTAAAATATAAAATTAATTGACGTGAAATAATTTAAATATATCCGATAACATGATACAAACTATGTGAAACTTCCAATTATATTGCGTATCTAAACTTATGAAGAATTGTGCTTATCTTTTAAAAACGATTAACTAGAAAATTTAGATTTTCACTATTTCAATTTTCTGATGAATTTATTCATCACTAAAATTGATTGTTTTAGTAGTAAATATAATACCAAATTTACGTATATAATTTGTCTTATAGTTATATATCTTATGCTAGGAAACCAGATAATATTATCAATCTATATAAAAAATATCTTCTGTTTAGAAAAAAAATCATTTTAAACATCGCCTAATCATTATTTAATATTATCTGTTTTAAGTTAAAATTTGAATTTGTAAACGATTTAATTATTATATTTTGATTTTTTTTAATTATTTTAATGACATATGATATATATATCTACAAATTTACGTATACAGTATGATTTTGCAATGGTTTTTGTCTGTTGCTGTGTAGTGATTCCAATCAAATTGCTATTCTTTGTGTCGGTGACGTGACAATTTGTTGGGTTCTCCATTTATCTTTGTTTCATAATTACAAGTTAAAACCAAGCATGTATGTCACAATATTTCCAGAAGTTGGTACCAACATTAACTCACCCATGTGTGTTTGTGGTAGGAAAGATTGGGGTAAAATCTCACGTTAAACAGAAATAATAAAAAAAAAAGTTTTAATATTTTAAGATTTTATGTTAAAAATAATATAATATTTTTTATATGATTAACTGAATTTTTTTATTCTTTAAAAAATATCCAATAATTTCTATTATTGTTTCTTTTCATATTTTCGATGAATTAACTACCATTTAGTTTCTTGTCTTCAACTAGTTTACTTCGAAATTGTTAAAAAAAACGGCATAAAAACCATCCATTTTACAAAATACAATAATAAATGGAATGTGTTAGAAATAGAAATAATTAATTTAATTAACTTACATGTTTATAAATAAACTAGGATTAAACTTATAACTTGTTTAGAAACTTTTGTGAAATAAATGTTATAAATAAATTTTATTGAACAAAACTGAAGTGTAGTACTGTATTTGCGATTAATATTGTTTTTTAAACAAATTTAGAGGAACATTTAGGTCCACATAAAAAATAATAATAATTAGACACCCACCTTTTTATTATACGAATATATATCATGGTGAAATTTCAATGTTACTTGGATAGATAACAATTTTAACTTTGGATAAAAATTATAAAATATTTAAGAATGTTTGAAATTTAAATTGTTTTGACTTAAATTTTTTATATTTTGAAATGTATATCTTGGATAAATCAATTTTTTTTACATTTAAAATTATTTGTAATTTAACTTTTATATATATATATATATATATATATATATATATATATATATATATAAATTGAAGTTTTAATATTAAATATATAGCTAATATAATTAAATATTTAATGTGAGAAGTTAGAGATTATAAAAAAAAATCGAATTCCTACTTGTTTTTTAATTCAAAATTTTACAATTTTAGATGATTAAAAACAATTATAATTTTTAAAATTATCTATGCAAATAACATATTTCTCAATAAAATGTTTTAAATTCTCCAAAAACAATTACTTTGTAAAAACTCATAGTATAATACTCGTATAATCAATAATAAAAAAAAATATCTTCAAATTTTAACCGACATATTCCAGTTAAAATAATAATTAATATAAAAAATCTTCTTCACAACTTCATCTCCTTGGATACGATTGAATCAATTTCTATGTATTTTCATTTTAATTGTTTTTCTTGTTCCTTTATTTTAAGCACTCTGCATTTCTTTTTCATCTTTCTACTATGCACGGTTTCAAGATACACTCCCAACATTATATTCTTCATCACGTTGAATTGGATCAAGTTAAATAAAAAAATTATAAAAAATCTGACTTAATATTTTGATTAAATTATGTGATCGATTTAGATAAAATTGAGTCAATACAATTTGTGTACACCTTTTTATGATTCATGTTAATCATTAGTATAATAAACAATATTTGTCTTTTTATTATTCATATCTATTATTAATATAATAATATAATGATTAATACTTTTTAGGTTAGTTATAACTTATAAGATAAATTCATATAAAAAAATAAGTCAAATTTTGAATATATATGAATTTGGGTTGATTGTAAAATGGAGGAAAACAAATATGGTTAAACGCTTTAGATTTAAAAATAATTTTTATATATATATATATATATATATATATATATTTAATTCATCAAAAAATCTTTTAAAAGATAAATTCATCATGACAAAAATTAAAAAATAAACAATACTTTATATAAAGTATTATTTTTAACAATATTATCATAATAAAAATGAAACCAAAACTCTTCACATATCAAAATCGTTCAGGGGGAATTTGTATTCTCCATTTACATCTTAACTCTCAAATGTATCAGGACAATTAAGTTAAAATGTGATCCCACGTTCACTTACCAAATAACACCTTTTTTCCAAAAAAAAAACAAAATCAGTTGACCACCTTTGTTTTTCTTTCCTTTATTAATAAAATAATAATTTTATTTCAATTTAACCACTTTATAATTATAATATTAATAAAATAAATTATAAGTGTTATATATAACATGGTTTTCTATATATAATAATCTTTCTCTATAGAAATTTTATTAAAAATGAGAAAATTCTACTTAGAATTTGATAATGTAAATCATTCACCAATTAAAAATAACTAATAAATATAATTTTTAAAACAATCAATTAAAAAAATTCAAAATTTTAATATGTCTATGTAATAATAATTTATCATTAAACATCAATATAAAATTATTTTAAAATGCTTAATATATTTAAATGTATTTAAAATTAACTATATATTAAAATTCAAGACAATTTAATCCTCTAAAATAATTCTTCACAGTATAGTATATTCACATTAATTTTTAAAACTTTAAAAGTTAGAATTTTTAATTTGAAGAATTTATTATTTCAATTTTTAAAAGTTATTGATTTAGTCTTTTTATTTAGCATTTAAAAGTCATAAGGTATTGAGTTTATATGTGGAAAACAACTATCTATATTCACATACTTTATTATAAGTTAGAAAATTAAATTTACAAATTTATAAATGTAGACACTAAAATGAAATTTGACCAAAAAATTCTAGAACCCAAACACATTTTGCTTTTAATAATATGTAATATAATAAGTGATAAAAGAAATGTATGATATTTTATTTTACGTACCTAAACACCTAAGGATAAAAGAAATTTAACCATTGGTATTTGTCTTTTCTTCCTAATCGAAACTTAATTTATTAAGTTTTTTTTATCGGCAACAAAAAATAAAATTAATGGAAATAAAAAGGGATATTTCAACCCAAATATAACAGAAAGAAAGTAGATGAAAGAAAACAAAACAACTTGTTAAAACATAAATTTGGGCGAACCTTAGATGCCTGAATAACAAGTTTAAATATATCAGCGAGACGAAAACTAGCTTTAGATAAAACCTAACATTGAAAAAAAATTACAGCAAGGTTATGTATCACCTACCTATATAGACATTTTGGACCTCTACCCAATTTCACTAAACTTCCATATCTTCTAGGCATACTCTGGAATCCCAACAAGCTTCATCACTTTCATTTTTTGATTTTCTGCTGGAGCGGGAACCGGCTCACCTTGCTGGTGGAGGGTTGCCCTCAACACCATTTTAAGTTTAACATCCATTTAATATAAGCAGCACCAACATATAAAATTACCAATGGCTTGAAAGGGTCCTGTGTATCCTCTTGTATTTCATATGAAACAGTATCCCACTTCCCTCAACAGTCACCACTACAAGAAAAAACACATTTAACCACCGAAATTAGTGACCGAATTTTTTCGGTCGCAATTAGCGACCGATTTAATTTTGGTCGCAATTAGCGACCGATTTAGCGACCACTTTAATTCGGTCGCAATTAGCGACCGATTCAGCGACCACTTTAATTCGGTCGCAATTAGCGATCGATTTAGCGACCAAAATATGATTTAGTTTTCACTTTTTTATTTAGCGACCGAAATAGCGACCAATATTTTGCGTCGCAAAATTTCGATCGCTAAATCGGTGGCTATTTCATACTAAAATAAAAAAATCATTTAGCGACTGATTTAGCGATCGAATTACAAATTGAAATAGTGACCAGAATTAAAATCGGTCGCTAATGAGAAAATAGCAGTCGAATTGAAATCGATCAGCTAATGAATATTATTTTTTTATTATATTTAAATTTATTTTTTTATAAATATACTTTAATTGTTTTAGTATATTTTTTACAATTTATTTTTTAAAAGTAATTTATTTTTTAAAAATAATTTAATTTTTAAAATATACCTTAAAAATAAACTTTGGTCTCAATATTAACAAAATGAATTGTAATAAATCAAATTTATTAAAAATTTAAATTGTAATAAATTAAGACTAGAGTGATGTTAACTATTCAATACATTGTTTAAGAAAAGTTTAATAACAAATATTCTTGAATTTATTTTTCAATTGAAAATTTCAATTGAAATTAAATTATATTTTAAAAATTTATATTAAAAAAATTAAACACATCAAATTATCACATTTTAAGTCCTCATTAACTTAATTAATTAAAAAAATACAATTTTAATCAATTATTATTACAATTTTATTTTATAATACTTTATTTTTAATCTAATTTTTAAATTTATTGCTTTATTATTATTAATTGCTTAATCATGGTTGTTGTCATATAATTGATATACCAAAAAAATTTTATATCAATATACATTAGATAATAAATATATTATTTAATTAAACTATTGTCGACCAGATTTGTATATTGTAACCCAACAAGTGGAAAAACACTTTCAACATCACTTTCATAACAAACTATTTATAAATTAAACAGCTAACGAACCAATTATTCAGCAATAAATTCATAAAAATTGTAGACTAAGATGAACACGAGATGGAAAGATCTTGAGTGCGTATTTCGTAGTCAACATTCGCTCAAGCGAAAATAACATCGCTCGAGCGACGCCACCTGCACAAAATTGGCATTCTCGGGTTGTATTTCGCATGAGCGACAACTGGTCTCGCTCGAGCGATATCCGATGCAAAAATGTGTCAATAAATAAATAAAATATTTGTCACTTTTAAGAGCGGTTAATATTTTCACCGCTCTTAAAAGTGAACATATAATAGCGGTTCCGGTGGAACCACTATCATATACAACCACATTTTTTTATTATAATCGATTAAATTTTCAAATAATCGATTATATTCGACAATTTTTTCAAATAATTAATTATAATCGATTAGTTTTCTAAATAATTGATTAGAATTGGTTAGTTTTTCAAATAATAGATTATAATTGATTAATTTCTCAAATATATATTAAAAAATTATAAATAAAAATATAAATTATTTAAAAATATTAATTATTGTAAACATAAAGTAGAACATGGGAGGAGATGAGGATGATAATATAATGATGGAATTGACAAAAATGCGAGAATTGAGAAGTTAAAAAAAGAAAAATTGAAGAAAATAGAGATTTAATTATACTTTTAATAAATTTAACATAATAATAGTTTTGATTTTTATTTTTAAATATTTATTTTAATTTTTTAAAAGAGAGAAACTATAATTTTAGTTTCTAAATACTAAATTTAAAGAATTAAATTTATTATTATTTAATCTTTTAATTTTAGTATTAAAAATTAAAATTATATTTTATTAAATTAAAATAATTACAATATATTTTTCTACTTTGAGAATGAAAAATATAATTAAACTAAAACTGAAAATATTATAATACATTTTTGAACTCTTTTTGATTAATTTTTTTTCTAATTTTTTATAAAGTCAATTTAAATATTTAAAAGTATTTAACATTTTGCTTTCTGAAATGTTTTCTGTATTACCAAATTTAAAAACATAATATTAAAAAAAATAGTTAATATAAACTATATTTTAGATAAGCGGTTCCACGTTAACCGCTATCTAAATTGTATTTTAGATAGCGGTTAAGGTTTAACCGCTATTAGATGTGCACTTGTAAGAAGCGGTTCGAGTGGAACCGCTATCATATACAACCATTATGATCGATTACATTTTCAAATAACCGATCATATTGGATAATTTTTTCAAATAATTAATTATAATCGATTAGTTTTCTAAATAATTGATTAGAATTGATTAGTTTTTCAAATAATAGATTATAATTGATTAATTTCTCAAATATATATTAAAAAATTATAAATAAAAATATAAATTATTTAAGAATATTAATTATTGTAAACATAAAGTAGAACATGGGAGGAGATGAGGATGATAATATAATGATGGAATTGACAAAAATGCGAGAATTGAGAAGATAAAAAAAGAAAAATTGAAGAAAATAGAGATTTAATTATACTTTTAATAAATTTAACATAATAATAGTTTTGATTTTTATTTTTAAATATTTATTTTAATTTTTTAAAACAGAGAAACTATAATTTTAGTTTCTAAATACTAAATTTAAAGAATTAAATTTATTATTATTTAATCTTTTAATTTTAGTATTAAAAATTAAAATTATATTTTATTAAATTAAAATAATTACAATATATTTTTCTACTTTGAGAATGAAAAATATAATAAAACTAAAACTGAAAATATTATAATACATTTTTGAACTCTTTTTGATTAATTTTTTTTCCTAATTTTTTATAAAGTCAATTTTAATATTTAAAAGTATTTAACATTTTGCTTTCTGAAATGTTTTCTGTATTACCAAATTTAAAAACATAATATTAAAAAAATAGTTAATATAAACTATATTTTAGATAGCGGTTCCACGTTAACTGCTATCTAAATTGTATTTTAGATAGCGGTTAAGGTTTAACCGCTATTAGATGTGCACTTGTAAGAGCGGTTCGAGTGGAACTGCTATCATATACAACCATTATGATCGATTACATTTTCAAATAACAGATCATATTGGATAATTTTTTCAAATAATTAATTATAATCGATTAGTTTTCTAAATAATTGATTAGAATTGATTAGTTTTTCAAATAATAGATTATAATTGATTAATTTCTCAAATATATATTAAAAAATTATAAATAAAAATATAAATTATTTAAGAATATTAATTATTGTAAACATAAAGTAGAACATGGGAGGAGATGAGGATGATAATATAATGATGGAATTGACAAAAATGCAGAATTGAGAAGATAAAAAAAGAAAAATTGAAGAAAATAGAGATTTAATTATACTTTTAATAAATTTAACATAATAATAGTTTTGATTTTTATTTTTAAATATTTATTTTAATTTTTTAAAACAGAGAAACTATAATTTTAGTTTCTAAATACTAAATTTAAAGAATTAAATTTATTATTATTTAATCTTTTAATTTTAGTATTAAAAATTAAAATTATATTTTATTAAATTAAAATAATTACAATATATTTTTCTACTTTGATAATGAAAAATATAATTAAACTAAAACTGAAAATTTTATAATACATTTTTGAACTCTTTTTGATTAATTTTTTTTCTAATTTTTTATAAAGTCAATTTTAATATTTAAAAGTATTTAACATTTTGCTTTCTGAAATGTTTTACTGTATTACCAAATTTAAAAACATAATATTAAAAAAATAGTTAATATAAACTATATTTTAGATAGCGGTTCCACGTTAACCGCTATCTAAATTGTATTTTAGATAGCGGTTAAGGTTTAACCGCTATTAGATGTGCACTTGTAAGAGCGGTTCCAGTGGAACCGCTATCATATACAACCATTATGATCGATTACATTTTCAAATAACCGATCATATTGGATAATTTTTTCAAATAATTAATTATAATCGATTAGTTTTCTAAATAATTGATTAGAATTGATTAGTTTTTCAAATAATAGATTATAATTGATTAATTTCTCAAATATATATTAAAAAATTATAAATAAAAATATAAATTATTTAAGAATATTAATTATTGTAAACATAAAGTAGAACATGGGAGGAGATGAGGATGATAATATAATGATGGAATTGACAAAAAATATAATTACATAATATATTTTTCTACTATTTGAGAATAGAAAAATATAATTAAACTAAAACTGAAAATATTATAATACATTTTTGAACTTTTTTTGATTAATTTTTTTTTCCTAATTTTTTATAAAGTCAATTTTAATATTTAAAAGTATTTAATATTTTTCTTTCTGAAACGTTTTACGTATTACCAAATTTAAAAACATAATATTCAAAAAAATAGTTAATGTAAGTTTTGATGATGATCGATTAAATTTTCAAAATATTCAAAATAACATATAATACATTTCTATGTGATTTCTGTCAAATTATAGATTGGAAATAAACATTTTTAAAAACTCAAATTATAGATTGGAAATAAATCTATAAAATTTTAAAAATGATGTTATATTTTTAAAAACAAATATTAGAAAAAGGTTTAAAAACATGTATAAATTATATTTATATGTCCAAAATATTAAAGATATCTACATTTAAAAAAATACTAAAAAATATTAAAAGTTATACTTTAAATTAATGAAAATATATTAAAAAAAGTTATATTTATTAAAGTATTAAAAAATATTTTGTAATATATAAGTTAAAAAAATTGTCATTAAATTTTTTAAAAATTATTAGTTTTGTAATTTATATACAATGAAAATAATATAATGGTATATTAGTATATAAATATATTTATATATATAAATATATATAAATATATAAATATATAAATATGTAAATATATAAATATATCAATATGTCAATATATGAATATATCAATATTTAAATATATATTAAAATATATAAATATATTTGTATCTATAGATTTTATAAATATATAAAGATATATATATATATATATATATATATATATATATATATATATATAAAGATGTAAATATATAAAGATATAAAGATATAAATATATGTAAAGATATAAAGATATAAATATATGTAAAGATATAAAGATATAAATATGTAAAGATATAAATATATATCTTTAATATTTTGTACATGTAAATATAATTTATATATATTTTTAAATCTTTTTCTAATATTTATTTTTAAAAATATAATATTATTTTTAAAATTTAATATTTAAATTTTTATCTTTTTTCAAGTATATAAAGATATAAATGTATAAGGATATAAATAAATATATAAATATATCATATATATATATATATATATATATATATATCAAAATATAAATATATAAATATATTAATATATAAATATTAATATATTTATATATTTATATATTATATATATATATATATATATATATATATATATATATATATATATATATATATATCAATATTATCCCCTCATATATTATTATACATTATTAGCGTAATTTTAGTTTAATTAAAAATTAGAATACAAATATATTATATTATATATAATATACCATTATGTTATAATATTTGTAATTTATTTTTATAGTGTATAAATTACAAAACTAATAATTTGTATACTATACTATACTAATATATAATTTGTATACTATACTAATAGTATAATATTATTTATATACAAAACTAATATCTTTATATCTTTATATATAAATATATAAATATGGAAAGATATAAATATATGTAAAAATATAAAGATATAAATATATATATATATATATATATATAGATATAAATATATATAAAAATATAAAGATATAAATATATATAAAAATATAAAGATATAAATATATCAATATATCAATATATAAATATATCAATATATAAATATATCAATGTATTAATATTTAAATATATATTAAAATATATAAATATATTTTTATTTATAGATTTTATATTTATATATTTATACGGATATACATTTATTTGTATATAAATATAATTTATTTGTAATTTATTATTAAAAAATCCTAGTAGCTCGATGGTTGGAGTTTCGGCCTCCAACTCTAAGGTACTAGGTTCAAATCTGACAATGACAATAAACCTAACAATAAGTTAAACTTCTAAAAAATATAAATAAAAACTTGGGAAAATAAATATAAATAAAAACTTAAATAAGCAAAAATATAATATAAAAAGAGGTAGGGGAAATAATTAAAAATGTAAATAAATAGAAATAATTAATTTTGTTATTGATTTAGCGATCGATTTAAATCGGTCGCTATATTTTTAATTTTGTCACCAGATTTAGCGACCAATTTGATATATTAATTTCGGTCGCTATTTTGCGAACGAAATAAAATCGGTCGCTATTTTGCGACCGAAATGAAAATCGGTCGCTAACACATTAGCGACTGGGCTTTTTGCGACGACGCATTTCGGTCGCTAACTGATTAGCGACCGATTTTTTGCCATTAGCGACCGATTTTTTCGGTCGCTAAAATGCTTTTTTCTTGTAGTGCACCTTACGGTTTGCCTAAGCCCTTTATTGGGCTCTCGCATTTGTTATTGGAGTTTGTAACAAGTGGTTGCCTATCACTTTCCAGTACAACAGATCATGCTAATATGTAAACCCGGAGTTAAAGTCCCTTTTGAGCTCTATCTGCTCCAGCTGTCATCCATTCAGCTCTCGCAACAACAACGTTTTACCGAGTAAACCTCGAATGCTTCCCCATCCATCTCCTAGTACGGGATCCCATCTTTGTATTAGGATATCTTCAATTACCTGCTAAAACATATACCAGCCAGCACAAAGAGAAAAGAAGTTATAGGACAATTAACCTCAGACATCTTATAGGTTCATAAAATCAATCAAATTTGTTAAACTCGCTCCTCTCCTGTCTCTAGCACACCAAGCAATAAATTTGGCACTCGCTTTACTAAATCCTACTTCCACATCAAAAATTTTGTTTTTTGAATATACATTTATTCCTTTAAGACCATATTTCATATACCACTGTTACCTAGAATCTTTTCCACATCATATTTCCCTTCGTTCCCAAACAACTTAGAGCAAAGCTTTCTAGACTTGCTTTCGCCTCACATTGACTCACGAAACTAATTCCCACCCACCTAAAACACTTTTCCCATATTACACTGGTCACCTTAGAGGTGAAAAAAAAAATGATTGGATGTTTCATCCTCGACTCCACACAAAGCACATTTTGAATCACTTACAACAACCTCTCTCCTAACTAAATTCACTTTAGTAGGGATCCTATCTTGAAGAATTCTCCACCCTATGACCTTGACTTTTGGTACCGCTTTAATTTTCCAATACCACTTGAAAATCTCCTCGTACTCCTCGTAAGTTTCTTTGGATAAGATCTCGTACCCTTCTTTTACGGAGTAACCTTGATTTTTATTTGATCCCCACAACCACGTATCTTCTACACCCCTATTAGGGGTTATGCCCTGAATCTTGCTTAGCATTTCCTCCTCCATTTCCTTCTCCCATTCAAAATGTTGTCTCCTCCATTTTACTCTCTATTCCCACCTATTTTCACTCCATTCGTCCTGTTCTGACATCATCGCATCTTTGCTTAATCCTATCTGATTTAACCTTGGGTACAGACTACCTAAGCTCTGTTCCCCAACCCACACATCATCCCAAAACTTTGTTAGACAAATGACATCTAGAGGGGAGGGGGGGGGTGAATATATGTACAAATTAAAATAGATGCCAAATTAAAAATTAATTTTAAGATGTCCTGATATTTATTAATTCAATTTTAATTATCAAATTGAACAGATATAGCGGAAGCGATATAATCAGAGAGATAAGGAGAAATAAATAAGTTGATGTTATCACAGAGGTATAAGGAAGAGAAAAACACACAATAATTTATACTAATTCGGGTATAGCAAACCCTACATCCAGTTCCCAGTCAACTCTTAACACAAGAGTGACCCCAATTCATTATCTTTTATATTCAATTCACAAATTACAATCAACTCAGCAAAAAAATAAACTAATTCAAAAGACAATCACCTCCCTAGAATCTCATTAGGGATGAACACCTCCTTAGAATCCCACTAAGGATGAACACCTCCCTAGAATCATACTAAGGATGAACACCTCTAAACAAATCAAAGGGATGAACAGCTCCCACACAGGAAACCTTAAAATAACATTGATTAACTTAAACCTCCTAAACCCACAAAAGGATAAAGGTAATAAAATAAGAATAGTTACACCTGGGTAATGGAGACAACAAATTGTAGAAGCCTATAGAATGTCAACCTCCAAGAACAAGTGTGATTAACAATGAAAACACAATAGACAATGGAGAAGAGGGTTTTGGTAAAATATCTCTGTTGTCTTGCTCAAAATTCTTTTCTCAAAACTGATTGAATGTAAATTGTATTTTCGAATTTTGTAATTGTGTGTTTTTTATTTTCCATCAAAACTTAATTAAATAGAAAAATGACATCAGAAAATGGTCGTTGGACATTAATATTTTCGTGGATAAAAATCAGGATATATTTAAAAATATTTATTATTCAAAACAAATATATTTTTGAATTTTGAACTGCCATAATCAATTATCTCCTCAGCATAATCGATTTTGTTGGGGTAAAAATCAATTTCTCAATTTTGATGCATCATAATTTATTATGACGATGAAAAATATCATGTTACGAAATTTTATCACACTTGTGCTTTGGAGACTTATGCATAATACCACTTCATCAACTTGTACCTCCATATCCAATATTCTAAGACTCTATCTAGTCTTCAGGAATCATCTTAGGCTTGCTTGAATCATCATCTTTATCAAAATCATATCTTGGGCATGTAGGGAAATGTTTCACATTGTCACCAACGTCTTTAATTCAGTTTATCCTTAATTAATCTTGATGTATTTAATTCAATTTATCTTGAATGGTGCTGACTTGAAAGTAGTTGACTTGAATCATCATCAAAATTATCTCTTGGGAATATAGGGACATTTCCATCAATCTCCCCCTCATTGCTTTTAAACTTAATTTTCTCTCTGTTTCCTATATTCCATGTTACCTATTTATCAAACCAAGTTCTGCCCTCGTCATCCTTACATATTATTTTTACGTCTTGCCACCATATTGATTCCTTTCTTATGTTTTCTAGTTCGCCTAGCGCTCTCCAAGACCCGTACTTGGCTTCTACTACTTCCTTCCATAGCCCTTTTAACTCAACTCCTAGCCTCCATTTCCATTTGGCTAGTAAAGGTCCGTTCATCCTCTGAATGTCCTTCTCCCCTAACCCACCATCTTCCTTTCTTCTACATATTTTTTCCCATTTTACCCACACTATCTTTTTCCCTTCTTTGCTCAAACCCCACACAAACTCCCTTTGGATCTTTGTTACCTCTTTTATCACTCTAACAGACATTTTGAACATCGATAAATAGAATAGTGGTATCGCAGAAAGAACCGATTTTACTAAATATACCCTCCCTGCAAAAGAGAACATTCAACCTCTCCACCTAGAGAGTCTTTTCTTAACTTTACTTAGGACATCTTCCCAAAACTCGTACCTTCTGTGGTTACCTCTGACTTTCAACCCCAAATATCTAAATGGTAATATCATTGCATTGCAGCCTAATTCTCGATCATAACTTTCTAGTAAATCTGACTCTACACCTAGTCCTCCTAATTTTGTCTTTCTTAAATTGACCTTCAGTCCCGATGCTAACTGAAAGCATCTCAATATTGCTTTAATAACCATAATGTTATTGGGGTTTGCATCGCTTAAAAATAACATGTCATTTGCAAACTGAAAAAGATTAACCTGAAGTTCCTTTTTCCCCACTCTGACTCCTAGTAGTTTTCCTTTTGCTATTGCTTGCCTAACCACCCTAGCTAGCCCTTCAACTACCACTAGGAAAAGGAACGGGACTAGAGGATCTCCCTGTCTTAATCCTTTTTTAGGGAGGAACTCTTTAGTTGGACTACCGTTCACAAGAATTGATATGGAAGCTGAATTTAAACATGCTTTGATCTAGCACACCCATTTCCTGCAGAAACCAAGTTTTCCTAACATATAAAAGAGAAATTCCCAATCCACCGAGTCATAAGCTTTTTCATAATCTACCTTGATTACCAAACTTTTCTTCCTTTTACTCTTATATTCATGTATAACCTCATTCGCCACCACCATGCTATCTAAGATACCTCTACCTTCTAGGAGCGCAAATTGAGAAGCGCTTATTACCTTATTTAACACTCCTTTCAAGCGACATGCCAGAACCTTTGCTATTATCTTATACAAGCTGCCTATCAGGGATATAGATCTATACTCATCTAGGTCCACAAAATTTTCTACTTTTGGGATGAGTGCAATGAAAGATGCGTTACATCCTTTTGGAATATTACCCTCCCTCTGAAATTTTTCAATAGCTTTAACTATGTCCACCTTTAGCGTATACTAATTATGTTTTATGAAACAAAAATTGAATCCATCCGACCCTGGACTTTTACTACTTTCGCAGCTGCAAAAAACCTCCCTTATTTCTTCCTCTGATATTTCTCTAACCAAGGCCTCGTTTTGTACCTCTGTTATTCCATCAAGCGATATTCCTTCTAGTTTAACTCCCAATCTTGTGTCTCTTTTGAATATTCTTTTAAAGTATTCCATAACCTCTTTTTTTACTCTTACAGGATCCTGACACCACACCCCTGTTGAATTATTGGCAAGCATACCAAAATTATCAATTGTAATATAGTATTTCGATTAAATAAAAGTCGATCCCACGAGGAACAATTTTAATAGAAATTCCCAATTATGCTTACTAAGTATATTAAACAGATTGAGTTTTGCAAATAAGAGTTGAATTGAAATTAAATGACAAAGAACTGTAAATTGTTGAGAAAATATCAATTAAAGGTACTTAGGATTGACTTCCTTCCTTATCCCTCTTTTGTAATGACTATGTCAATTAAGAACGTCAATTAACCTAACAATGTTGATGCCACCTACTCAAATCATCCATGTTGATTCCTCACACATGAAATTCATAAGAAAACCTAATAAATGTTGATTCCTCACACAATTAAGAGATTTTCCAGCATTAGAGTTAAGGTGTTAAGCAATTGATACATTTATTCCATTCCTGACAATTAACGTAACAAATATTCTTACCGTGATCTAGGGTTCAAGATATATTTTCCAATCATACCCCAAACATCAAGAATAAATAATTCTAAAGCATAAAGGATAAGAATAACAACATCAAAGCATAGATTAATATCTCAAAATATCACCATGATACAAAAGAGTTCAAAGGAAGTGCACCAAATCCCAAGAAAATGAAGTTAGTCACTCATGTTGGCCATTACAATGCTCCAATTGATGAAAAAGTGATGAAGATTGGACAAAACCCTAACAGTAGTCGTGCCTCCTCCTCTCCAAGACTGTTTGTTTTTCTCAAAACACAACTTATCTTTTTATAAGAGAATTTGGGTCGGGCCTCGCATCATTCATCCGCTTAAGCGTCCTTCTTCCTTTCAATTTTACTCCAATTATGCTGACAATTATGCTCCTTACTCTTGTATCAAGGTATTCTTGAATTCATCCTATATTGGGAGAAAAATATATTAGAATTAACATAAGTTAAGTGGTTTCATAACAATTCAATGCATAATTATATCAAATTTTTATCACTTAATAACTCTCCCCAACCTAGAATCTTGCTTGTCCCAAGCAAAGTAATTTTTTCAAAACAAAACCATCACCTATTATCTCTTTCTCTTCCAGAACCACAACATAAAAATTTTCAGAGGTGATGCTCACAATTCCAAAGGAAAATAGAACACATAAGCATTCAAGTTACAGAAACCAACAAAGAATAATTAGTCCTTAACTATCCTTAGAGAAGCATGATCTCTCAAAAAGAGTTATATATACTCATCTCTAATTCTCACAGGTAAGTGTTTATCTCATTCAATCACTTCATTTAGACAATCCAATATTGATAATCATCTTCAAGCAATCAACAATTGTTAAACAAGACTTAAATCAAAAGGTCTTTTGAGGCTTGTAATGGGGTTGGGCTAAGAAAGAATTATTGGTTTTTCTGGGATATACAAAATAAAATATTTGAGAAATTCAACTCATATGAATGATTCTTGATTAACAATTCCTCAAGTCAGGTTTCAAACTTCATGTTTTTGTCCCTAACACAATGACAATGAGTTAATAATAATTTCACAAGTTATTATTCCCCCCTTGAACTACTTTTATACTTTTTTTTCATGCTTTTGCATGTATCCTTTTTGGTTTCGCCAATTTTGAAGCTTTGCTTTTCCTTTTTCTTTACAATTTTTTTTTAAATAACACCCCAATCATATATGTAGGACAACAATAGCAATACCCAACAATAAGAAACATAGTGACATTCATACTCATTTCCTTTCTCAAATATAGGAAGGTAAATAAATAGTGTTTAGGCTTAAGGGTTCTGTTTAAGAAACAATATTATTTTTGGCTCAGAAGGGGTTCAAATGGATGTCCTATAATTAATGTAGGGTTGGCTATTTGGCTCTGGGTTATATCTACTACAAAGAAAAAATGCTTTTATCATTTTCAAGTCTTGCTAACATGTAATTACATCAAAGAGTCAACCAATATTAGTTATCATCACAAAGTGTTGACACTCAATTTATCTCTTTGTGGTACTCTGCTCACCTGGGATTTGGCTAGCTTCTCCAATTCAGTTAATTCCTAATTTTCCTCATCAATTCCTTTTCACTATCATACTCAATATCCCAAAATCACTTGTTATTGAAAACAATCAAAATTATTTTTCACGTTCTAGATTTGAATTAAACAATAAGTAATAATCTCATATATGACTCTAAAACAAATTATGAGACAACAAGGGAATTCAAAATTTAAAATAAAGCAATTAAAAACATAAAAAAAAAGTAAGTTTTCTCCCTCATTTTTTTCACTTGTCATCTACTCCTTATCTTGTGTCACTACAAGAAAAATTAATTTTAGCGATCGAAAAAATCGGTCGCTAATGTCAAAAAATCGGTCGCTAATCAGTTAGCGACCGAAAGGCGTCGTCGCAAAAAAAGAAGTCGCTAATGTGTTAGCGACCGATTTTCATTTCGGTCGCAAAATAGCGACCGAAATTAATATATCAAATTGGTCGCTAAAGTGGTGACAAAGTAAAAAAATAGCGATCGATTTGAATCGATTCGCTAAATCAATAACAAAGTTAAAAAAATAGCGACCGATTTAAATCAGTCGCTAAATCAATAACAAAGTTAAAAAAATAGCGACCAATTTAAATCGATCGCTAAATCAATAACAAAGTTAAAAAAATAGCGACCGATTTAAATCAGTCGCCAAATTAATAACAAAGTTAATTATTTTTATTTATTTACATTTTTAATTATATCAAGTTCATTAGACAACTTTTTTTCTCCAATTGGACACAATTGTATTACATAATGAATGCTTAGTAGTTAGTAGTTAAGATGCATTCTCATCCATGAATGTGGACCAATTTGTCATAAACTTAAGATTTGAGAAACATTTGCAAATTGAAACTGCCAACTAACGAGTGATGTAAAAGATTTCTCATTGCCAAGTACTACTAAATGAAACTGTTACACTTAAACACTGCTATACACATAATTGCCTTTTTTTATATGGTAACTCTAGCACAACCTTAAGAGGGTGTCAATATTGTTTTCTCGTGGACTTAAGACTATATTTCAATTGTAGAAAATGTATATATACCAAGAAAGGGTGAGACACAATAAAGGTGAACAAAAAAAAAAATAGTATCATAGTAATGATACATTTCCCTTCATAAAACTGAATTGTAACGTCGCTTCTTTTGTGGTGTTGAATGTGCCTGTGCTTTGATCCCATATGTCTTCAATTGAAAATTTTCAAAAGCCTCTCGAAATTATCCGCACCTATAGGATTGCACAAAACAATATATTAGTGAATCCAACCTGAATGGGTAAAGGAAAGAAGTTTAAACATGCACAGGATAACTAACCAGTTCAGCCTTTTTGGAGTACACCTTAACTATCATATCTTGGTAAGATATAGGTAGCAAGTGGCTTACACGGTCATCGGGTATTGTAAATTTCTCATTGCTTTCATAATCCTGAATGCATTATTAAAACTAGGTAACTCAATACAGCTAGCATAATTTAATTCCAAACTAAGCACCAATAATCGGGCCAAACTAAACCACTTTAAATATTTCAATAATTTTGAACAATTGCAGCCCAAGTATCCCAACGAAGTAATATAAAACAGTTTAAACTAAAACTTATTAGCAAGGAAACTGTCAAACTGCATAAGGTAAGAGGTTTAATAGTGCAAAAAAAGATATAATCCACTAATACAATATAGACACAGGCAAAACCAATTAATATATAAGAAGATTAAAGAAATATCTTGATGAAAGATAGTTAGGTAGGTTTGGCGATGTACCTTGAAAAAGTGGATGCTTGCCACGTAAACATGCACCATAAGAGAGAAAAATAATGCATTAGGATAACATTATAGTAAGTTAAAACAAACTAAATGTCTATGTTCAAGCAAGCATGATTATTCTTCATTGAATACCTTTCAAGAGGATTATGATTTCCACTAGTCAAATCAATTTTGACGTTACAAACAACTACATCCTCCTCTTTCGGAGTAACTCCACCACTCTTCCGCAGATACATATATAAAACAAAATGGAATTCCTCCTTGAAGAGAAAGAATCAAAATTATATGCAATTTGCAAATGAGAAGGTTTAATCGGATTGAAGACACGAGAGCAAACAATATCTTGAGGGGTGACCTTCTTAAAATTGTCTAGCATACCCTTGGGTACTGGGTACTCATTACAAAACTGCAAAACAAAATTCTTCCTCAGGTTCAGCAAGACTATATAATTATAATTATAATTTAATAAATACACACAAACATTTTAGGCCAATGTAATGTAAATTTAGAAACATCCACACAATAGTTAGCATTGAATTTGTGACAAACAACTTGAGAAGATACAATGACGTAATAGGTAATTGCAGCAGGTAATTGACAACAATCAAAGAAAACCAACGAGGTTAAAAACATGCCTGGTACAAATTCCTCCTTCGAATGCGCAAGATGAACTCCCTGGCCTCCTTTAGTTCTTGACTTGTACTTGTCTCAATAGTTTTAACTATTGTGTCATCCAGATTGCATTTTTAAAGTAAATTACGTTTTATGATTCAAAAGAGCATTGTAAAAATGCTTTTAATTTTGTAAGAAGCCCCGATAACCTTCCAAGATCGAGAAGGATTATTTATATGAAATTTCGAAATAACTATTAGCATGAACAAGTGCATCGACCATCATAAGCTCCATTGCCTGGAAACATCAAGATGGGATTAGAAACTCGTAAAAACCAAGAATGGTAAGTTCATGGGTATTAAGTAGACAGTAAGGAAAAAAAGGCGGTATCTACATCTACCTAAAATTCAATAATCTTCTTAACAAAATGAACATACTTCATACCTTCACTTTTGGATGTGTATAAACTGTTCTATACGAGATAAGCACGAGTGGAAAACATTTTGTGGATGGTAAGGTCTAGTAAATTACGCAGCCAACATGAAAACTACATATTCGGGAAAAAAACTAAATGGAAATAACAAGTATAAGACCCGGAATCAAACCGGAACCCGATTCAACCAATAGAGGTAGTTAGTTTGACAATTCATACGAAAATAAACCAGACCCACATACAATTCATCCTTAACCAAGGAGAACAATCCACAGTAAAAATGCATAAAAGAAGTAGAACATAGCAGCAAAATGTGAACCGAAGGGCTTGACCCGCGACCCCTCTGACTCACCTCTAGTGCGCGGCTGGTTCAATAGTGGAGGTTAGGTTGAGATTTAGGAATGATCACGATGGTGGCCAGGGAGGCGGTGGTGATGACTGGGGTTTGGTGGAGGTTGGATTAGGGTGAGGGCTGACTTGGGGGGAGCAGTGAGGGGGCTAGGGCTCGCCGGGAGTGAGGAGGAGATACTGGTCGTGGGATTTGCAAGGTTAAGAGGAATGGGTGAGTGAGGCGCAAGAGTTAGGGTTATTTGGGGATAAGTGACGCAACTGGGATGTATACGAAAATGAAAAATGTGGTTGTATATGATAGCGGTTCCACTGGAACCGCTCTTAAAGTTAACATCTAATAGCGGTTAAACCTTAACTGCTATTATATATTTTCAAATATGATCGATCATTTGAAAATGTAATTGATCATAATAAAAAAATGTGGTTGTATATGATAGCGGTTCCACTTGAACCGCTCTTAAAAGTGAACATCTAATAGCGGTTAAAACTTAACCGCTATCTAACATTTATCGCTCGAGCGAGACTAGTGTCGCTCAAGCGAAATACAACCCGAGAATGCCAATTTTGTGCAGGTGGCGTCGCTCGAGCGATGTTATTTTCGCTTGAGCGACTGTTGACCTGCGTAACCGTCGATCAAAGTTAGCCGGATAATGTAACATGGTTGACCTCATGTTTGAATCGGATGTCGCTCGAGCGAGTATAGTTTCGCTCAAGCGAAATACAACCCAAGACATCACAATCTTAGCAGTTGGCGTCGCTCGAACGATGTGAAATTCGCTTGAGCGATATTGCAAAAATCAGATAAAATGATCGATTATTTTCTCATTATATCATAATGAAAACTTACATTAACTATTTTTTTGAATATTATGATTTTAAATTTGCTATTAGAGAAAACGTTTCAGAATTCAAAATGTTAAATACTTTTAAATATTAAAATTAACTTTATCAAAAATTAGGAAAAAAAATTAATCCAAAAGAGTTCAAAAATGTATTATAATATTGTCAATTTTGAGTTTAATTATATTGTTCATTCTCAAAGTAGAAAAATATATTGTAATTATTTTAATTTAATAAAATATAATTTAAATTTTTAATACTAAAATTAAAAGATTAAATAATAATAAATTTATTTCTTTAAATTGGGTATTTAGAAACTAAAATTATAGTTTCTCTGTTTTAAAAAATTGGAATAAATATTTAAAAATAAAAATCAAAACTAATATTATCTTAAATTTATTAACAGTGTAATTAAATCTCTATTTTCTTAATTTTTTTTGTTTTAAACTTCTCAATTCTACATTTTTGTAAGTTCTATCACTATATTATCATCATCATCTCCTCCCATGTTCTACTTTATCTTACAATAGTTAATATTCTTAAATAATTTATATTTTTAATTATAATTTTTTAATATATATTTCAGAAATTAATCAATTATAATCTATTATTTGAAAAACTAATCAATTCTAATCAATAATTTAGAAAACTAATCGATTATAATTAATTATTTGAAAAAATTATCAAATATGATCGATCATTTGAAAATCTAATCGATCAGAATAAAAAAATGTGGTTGTATATGATAGCGGTTCCATTGGAACCGCTCTTAAAAGCTCACTTCTCATAGCGGTTAAACCTTAACCGCTATCTAAAATATATTTTAGATAGCGGTTAACGTGGAACCGCTATTATATCGTTTCAATTATGATCGATCATTTCAAAATATAATCGATCATAATGAAAACTTACATTAACTATTTTTTTGAATATTATGTTTTTAAATTTGTTATAAGAGAAAACCTTTCAGAATTCAAAATGTTAAATACTTTTAAATATTAAAATTAACTTTATCAAAAATTAGGAAAAAAAATTTAATCCAAAAGAGTTCAAAAATGTATTATAATATTGTCAATTTTGAGTTTAATTATATTGTTCATTCTCAAAGTAGAAAAATATATTGTAATTATTTTAATTTAATAAAATATAATTTAAATTTTTAATACTAAAATTAAAAGATTAAATAATAATAAATTTAATTCTTTAAATTGAGTATTTAGAAACTAAAATTATAGTTTCTCTCGTTTTAAAAAATTGAAATAAATATTTAAAAATAAAAATCAAAACTAGTATTATCTTAAATTTATTAACGAGTGTAATTAAATCTCTATTTTCTTAATTTTTTTTTGTTCTAAACTTCTCAATTCTACATTTTTGTAAGTTCTATCATTATATTATCATCCTCATCTCCTCCCATGTTCTACTTTATCTTTACAATAGTTAATATTCTTAAATAATTTATATTTTTAATTATAATTTTTTAATATATATTTCGAAATTAATCAATTATAATCTATTATTTGAAAAACTAATCAATTATAATCAATAATTTAGAAAACTAATCGATTATAATTAAATATTTGAAAAAATTATCAAATATGATCGATCATTTGAAAATCTAATCGATCGAATTAAAAAATGTGGTTGTATATGATAGTGGTTCCATTGGAACTGCTCTTAAAAGCGCACTTCTCATAGCGGTTAAACCTTTGAATCAGATATCGCTCGAGCGAGACCAGTGTCACTCAAGCGAAATACAACCCGAGAATGCCAATTTTGTGCAGGTGGAGTCGCTCGAGCGATGTTACTTTCGCTTGAGCGAATGTTGACCTGCGTAAACGTCAATTAAAGTTAGTCGGATAATGTAACATGGGTGACCTCATGTTTGAAGCGGATGTCGCTCGAGCGAGAATAGTGTCGCTCAAGCGAAATACAACCCGAGAATGCCAATTTTGTGCAAGTGGCGTCGCTCGAGCGATGCTATTTTCGCTTGAGCGATATTGCAAAAATCAGATAAAATCATCGATTATTTTCTCATTAGCGACCGATTTTAATTCGGTCACTATTTCTATTTGTAATTCGGTCGCTAAATCAGTCGCTAAATGATTTTTTTATTTATGTATGAAATAGCCACCGATTTAGCAACCGAAATTTTGCGACGCAAAATATTGGTCGCTATTTCGGTCGCTAAATAAAAAAGTGAAAATCAAATCATATTTTGGTCGCTAAATCGGTCGCTAATTGCGACGGAATTAAAGTGGTCCCTAAATCGGTCTCTAATTGCGACCAAAATTAAATCGGTCGCTAATTGTGACCGAAAAAATTCTTGTAGTGTGTCTCATCCTCAACTGCAGACTTTCTCACCCCCTCCTGGAAAAGTTGGACTGTCCCTAGGCCATTGAAGTAAGACTTCAAAGTCTTGAGGAGAAGTGCACTACGTACCTGGAGCAATCTTGCAAAGAAAGAACCTAAGGAAGAAAAATGCACAAAAAAACTTAAACTGCAAAAAGGAAAAAAAATTTCAAAACATTGGGTTGTCTCCCAGGAGCGCTTGTTTATCGTCTTTAGCTCGACGCCTATTTGCTTTAGGACTCATGCAGGTGAGTGATCAAGGTGATATATACGCATTCTCCATCCCTTAATTGTCCTTGTGAGAACGAATTTATTATTTTCATTGCGAATAACCTTACAACTGTCAGAGATTGGATAAATCATACCTACTTCAGGAGGTTTCAGTACCTTTCTTTGAATAACTTCCTTCATAGTCAGACTAAGATGTCTTTGGGGTTGTGCAACAGACTTGTAATCTTGTTTTTCAGTTGAGATGGGTAATTCCTCCAAAGTATCTATTATGAGGCAATCTTTCTTGTCTTCCGGTTGTTGTACAGCTTCAAACAGATTGAAATTAACTTCATCATCTCCACTTCTAATTTTCAACTTGCCCATGTCAACATCTATAATTACTTTGGCAGTCTTCATAAATGGCCTTCCCAAGATCAATGGGACTTCCTCATTTTCCTCCATGTCCATAATCACAAAATCAACAGGAAATATGAAGTCATCCACTCTAACTAAAACATCTTCTGCTACTCCATAAGGAATCTTTACAGATCTGTCAGCTAGCTGTAATGTCATTCTTGTAGACTTTACTTCCAAGTCTCCTATTCTTTTAAGCATAGACAAAGGCATTAGATTTATACTAGCACCCAAATCAAGCAATGATTTTTTCACCGGTAATTCACCAATTGTGACTGGTATAGTGAAACTTCCAGGGTCCTTGGACTTTTGAGGCAATGATTTTTGGAATATAGCACTGCATCCTGCCTCTAACTCTACTGTTTCATCAGTAAATTTTCTTTTCTTAGTTAAGAGTTCTTTCATGAATTTGACGTATGTTGGCATTTGCTCCATAGCTTCCACAAATGATATATTAATTTGCAATTGCTTGAAAATATCCATGAATCTTGCAAACTGTCTTTCTTTATCTATATGTGAAGGAGCCTTGGGATACGATAATTTCTCTACAAATGGTTTTTTACTCCATCCTTTTTCTATTTTTTGTTTTTTCTCTTCCTCTTCGTTCTTCTTATTAGGGATATGTCTTTCTTTATTATTCTCCTCTTCTTGCTCTTCATCTTCTTTTACCAAAACTTCTTCTTCAACAACTATATTGTCACCAATCCCCTTACCTACAACTTTTCCACTCCTTGTAGTTATTGAATTGCATTGCTCCCTGGGGTTGGTTTGTGTATTAGCTGAAAATTGTCCTCCTTGCTGTTGCTCAGATAGTTGCTTAGCCAGTTGGCCTATCTGGATCTCTATATTTCTGAATGAAGCCTCAGTATTTTTCTGATTAGCCATAGTGCCTTGCATGAATTTTTCTAAAGTATCATCCAATATACTTATTCTGTCAGGCACTGAAGAATAATGTTGTTGTTGTTGTTGATATGGAGGTTGTTGATATGACTGTTGTTGAAATGCAGGTTGTCTAGCAGATGAGCTAACACCTTGGTTCCACCCAAAATTCTGATTCTGATTTTGATTCCCTCTCCATCCTTGTGCAAAATTATTCTGATAATTATTGGGATTAGGAAAATTGCCTTGTCTGCCTTGACTACTACCTTGGACCCCTATATAATTAACTTCTTCTTGCTGAATGTTGCCTTGATAAGAACATTGTTCATTTGCATGATCACCTCCACACACATCACAACTCATCTGTTGATTAAGAATAGATTGTACTGTGTGCATTTGTTGAGGTAATTTCTCTATCTTCTAGTTCAATGCTTCAATTTGTTGCGTTATAAGTTTATTCTGGGCTAAGATAGCATCTGAGCTGTTAAGTTCAAGTACTCCCTTCCTTTGAATTGGATGTCTATCATGTTGGGTCTGTTGGTCTGTAAAGGCTAGTGCATCAATAATTCTGGTGGCATGATCAATTTCTACATCCAACATAGATCCTCCTGCTGCAGCCTCTAATAACATCTTTGCATCATGTCGCAAGCCATTATAGAAAATATTCAACTGAGAAACGTCATCAAATCCATGATTTGGGCAACTTCTCAACAGTGATTTAAATTTCTCCCATGCTTCACAAAATTGTTCATTTGCTGCTTGTTTGAAAGAAGTGATGTCAGATTTTGCTTTGATGTAACGGGATGGTGGGAAAAATCTATTCAGAAACTTCTCTTCTACACTACTCCAATTAGCCAGACTCAGATTAGGATGTGATTTCAGCCATTCCTTTGCCCTACCTGCCAAAGAAAAAGGAAATAATATCAAATATGCAGATTCAAGATTTGCTGCTCTAAATCCCATGGTATCAATCAACTCATAAAAAGTAGACAAATGAATATAAGGGTCTTCATGATCCAATCCAGTGAATTGATGAGCACTAATCAAGCTTAAGAAAGATGGATTCATCTGCAATGTATGATCATCTGGAATGACAATGCTGGAAAAATGTCTTGGACCTTGCTGCATAGCACAATTTCTAAGAGTTCTTCTAGGTGGATTTGCATTTGGGTTTTGATTTAGATTTATATTGGGATCTGGATTTGGATTCAGATTTGCTCCTTCTTTCGCCATATCTTCTATAATTGGGTCTGGTAAATCAAGTGTGAAAGAAGAATTAACATATTCTCTTGTGATTTGTTCTTGAGTTTCCCTTCTTTTTCTACCCCGGTTTCTCTGAGCTGTTTTTTTCAATCTCTGGATTAAATTCTAACCGCTTCTGAATATACCTGTCCTCTTAAACGCATAAATCAAAAGAGTAACTCAAGCAAATATTAGCACAAACTAAAAATTAAATAATAATAATAATAATAATAATAATAATAATAATAATAATAATAGTAATAGTAATAGTAATAGTAATAGTAATAGTAATAGTAATAGTGATAATGATAATAATAGTAATAGTAATAGTAATAGTAATAATGATAATGATAATGATAATAGTATAATAATAATAATAATGATAATAATAATAATAATAATAATAATGATAATAATAATAATAATGATAACAATGATAGTAATAATAATGATAATGATAATAATAATGATAATAATGATAAAAATAATAATGATAATGATAATAATAATAATAATGATAATAATAATAATGATAATAATGATAATAATGATAATGATAATAATAATAATAATAATAATAATAATAATAAAATAAAAACAGAAATAAAAATAAAATACTCAATAAGCTAAACAAAGAATTCTCAAAGAACACCGTTCCCTGGCAACGGTGCCAGAAATACTTGTTGAATTATTGACAAACGTACCAAAATTATCAATTGCAGTATAGTATTTCGATTAAATAAAAGTCGATCCCACGAGGAACAGTTTCAATGGAAATTCCCAATTATGCTTACTAAGTATATTAAACAGATTGATTTTTGCAAATAAGAGTTGAATTGAAATTAAATGACAAAGAACTGTAAATTGTTGAAAAAATATCAATTAAAGGTACTTAGGATTGACTTCCTTCCTTATCCCTCTTTTGTAATGACTATGTCAATTAAAAACGTCAATTAACCTAACAATGTTGATGTTACCTACTCAAATCATCCATGTTGATTCCTCACACATGAAATTCATAAGAAAACCTAATAAATGTTGATTCCTCAGACAATTAAGAGATTTTCCAGCATTAGGGTTAGGGTGTTAAGCAATTGATACATTCATTCCATTCCTGACAATTAATGTAACAAATATTCTTACCGTGATCTAGGGTTCAAGATATATTTTCCAATCATACCCCAAACATCAAAAATAAATAATTCCAAAGCATAAAGGATAAGAATAACAACATCAAAGCATAGATTAATATCTCAAAATATCACCATGATACAAAAGAGTTCAAAGGAAGTGCACCAAATCCCAAGAGAATGAAGTTAGTCACTCATGTTGGCCATTACAATGCTTCAATTGATGAAGAAGTGATGAAGATTGGACAAAACTCTAACAGTAGTTGTGCCTCCTCCTCTCCAAGACTGTTTGCTTTTCTTAAAACACAACTAATCTTTTTATAAGGGAATTTGGGTCGGGCTTCGCATAATTCATTCGTTTAAAACTACAAGAAAAACACCAAATAGTGACCGAAAATTCGGTCACTAAATGTGCAAAATCGATTACTAATTAAAATAGTGACCGAAATAGTGACCAACTGGAATCGGTCACTATTTCCTTGGTCACTGATTTTAGTGACCGATTCGATGAAAAAGTTAATCAATAACAAATTTAATTATTTTTATTTATTTACATTTTTATTATATCTATTATTTATTTTCCCTATCTCTTAATTATATTATATTTTGCTTATTTAAGTTTTTATTTATATTTATTTAGTTTAACTTGTTATTAGGTGATTTATTATCATTGTCAGGATTCGAACCCGGTACCTTAGAGTTGGAGGCTGAAACTCCAACCACCGAGCTACTAGGATCTTTTAATAATAACTTACAAATAAATTATATTTATATACAAATAAATATATATCCGTATAAATATATAAATATAAAATCTATAAATAAAAATATATTTAAGTATTGATATATTTAAATATTGATATATTTATATATTGATATATTTATATAACATAATGTATATTAATATATGAGGGGATAATATTGATATATTGATATATTTGTATATATATATATATATATATATATATATATATTTATATATTTATATATTTATATATTTATATATTAATATATTTATATTTTTATATTTTTATATTTTGATATATTTATATATTGATATATTTATATATTTATTTATATCCTTATACATTTATATCTTTATATATTTATATATTTGAAAAAAAATATTAAATTTTAAAAATAATATTATATTTTTAAAAATAAATATTAGAAAAAGATTTAAAAATATATATAAATTATATTTACATTTACAAAATATTAAAGATATATGTTTATATCTTTACATATTTATATATATTTATATGTTTATATTTTTACATATATTTATATCTTTCCATATTTATATATTTATATATAAAGATATTAGTTTTGTATACAAATAATATTATAATATAGTATATTATACTATTAGTATAGTATACAAATAATATGTTAGTATAGTATAGTATACAAATTATTAATTTTGTAATTTATATACAATGAAAATAATATAATGGTATATTGGTATAGTATATTTGTATTCTAATTTTTAAATAAACTAAAATTGCGCTAAATGTATAATAATATATGAGAGAATAATAAATTTAATCCAATTACTTTTATAAATATATAAATATAAAATCTATAAAATATTAAAAATGATATTATATTTTTAAAAACAAATATTAGAAAAAGGTTTAAAAACTAGTATTATCTTAAATTTATTAAAAGTATAATTAAATCTCTATTTCTTTAAAAAAAAATTTAAACTTCTCAATTCTACATTTTTGTAAATTCTATCATTATATTATCATGCTCATTATATCAAAATGTTAAATACTTTTTGTTGAATATAGAAAAAATATGGTTTGGAATTAATTTCTCTTGTGTATAAATCACACATAGGGTGGTCTATTTATAGTAGAGAAATACAACTAAAAGAGTAACTGAAAGTAACGGAATAAACAGAAGATATTGTTTGATATTGTGGTTACCAATATCTAACAATATCTTAACAATATCAAATAATATATAAACAATATCTAACACTCCCCCTCAAGCTGGAGCATACAAATCGTATGTGCCAAGCTTGTTACAAATATAATCAATTCTAGGACCCAGTAAAGATTTAGTAAAAATATCTCGCTAACTGATCACTTGAGTTAACAAACTCGGTCTTGATATCTCCGAGACATAATCTTTTCTCGAATAAAATGACAGATCAATCTCAATGTGTTTGGTCCTCTCATGAAAGACAGGATTAGAACTAATATGAAGAGCGGACTGATTGTCACACACAAGTGTCATTTGAGTGACATCTCCAAATTGTAACTCTCTAAGCAATTGCTTGAGCCAAACAAGTTCACGGGAAGGCGAGGCCATAGCTCTATATTCAGCTTCGCACTGGATCTTGCCACAACACTTTGTTTCTTACTTTTCCATGAAATCAAGTTACCACCAATGGAGACACAATATCCAGATGTAGATCTTCTATCCGAAGGAGATCCCGCCCAATCGACATCCGAGTAGCAAACAACTCTTGTATGGTTATTAGAAGCATATAACAATCCTTTTCCAGGAGATCCTTTAATATACTTCAAGATACGAATGACTACATTCCAATGATCTTCACATGGTGAATTAAGAAATTGACTTACCACACTGATCGCAAAGGAAATGTCGGGACGAGTAACTCGTAAGATAATTCAATTTTCCAACCAATCTTCTATACTCGCTCAGGATCGGATATAGGCTCCCCCGATTTGGTAGAAGTTTAGTATTGGGATCCATGGGTGTATCAACAAACTTTGAACTCATCAATCCAGTTTCCTCCAAAATATCTATGGCATACTTCCTCCGAGATATAACAATACCATCATTGGACTGTGCTACCTCAATACCCAAGAAATATCTAAGTTTGCCAAGATCTTTGGTCTGAAAATGGTGACAAAGACGTTGTTTCAACTGAGAGATGCCATGGTTGTCACTACCTGTAAGAACAATATCATCAACATATACTATCAAGTAAACACATCCAGCACTCGAGTGTCGATAAAAGACAGAATGATCTGATTCACACCGAGTCATACCAAATTGTTGAACAACCTTGCTAAACTTTCCAAACCAAGCCCTAGGCGATTGTTTTAGGCCATATAGGGATTTGCGAAGACGACATACCATCCCGGAAGACTCCCCCGAGCAACAAACCCAGGAGGTTGCTCCATATATATTTCTTCTTGCAAATCACCATTGAGGAAAGCATTTTTAACATCCGAGTTGATAAAGAGGCCATTGTTGAAGAGCGACCATGGCGATAAATAAACGAACGAAGCCATCTTTGCCACAGGGGAAAAGGTATCTCCATAATCCAACCCAAAAATTTGAGTATAACCTTTGGCCACAAGACGAGCTTTGAGGCGATCAATAGTACCATCAGGTCCAACTTTGATAGCAAACACCCACCTGCAACCAACAACAGATTTCCCAGACGGTAACGGGACCAATTCCCAAGTTCCACTATTATGAAGAGCACTTAGTTCATCTAACATGGCCTGACGCCAACCAGGATGGGCTAAAGCTTCACGGACAGTTTTTGGAATGGTCACAGAAGAAATAGAGGAAAAACATGTATAAAAAGGTAATGACAGTCGATGATAACTCAAAGCAATATAATGGAGAGAGGGATTACGTGTAGAACGAATACCTTTTCGGAGGGCAATGGGAAGGTCGGACTCATGTGTCGGATCCGGAGGAGACAGAGTAGTTGGCACTTGAGTAGAGTCACATGGTGGTGGTTGTGATTGGTTTCGAGAACTATAAATCGAAGAGGCGAGTGGAGAAGAAGCTAAGCTGCGGAGCGAGGAACTAATGGTGAAGAAGACACAATTAGAGGGTCACAAACAACAGGAACATTAAATGTATTAGGAGTGTTGACAAGATTGGATGGAGACAGAGGTGAAGTTTGACTTTTAAAATAAAGAGACAACTCATCAAAGGTGACATCTTTTGACACAAAATAACGGTTAAGAGAAGGAGAAAAACATTTGTATCCTTTTTGTGATCTTGTAAACCCTAAGAAAACACATTTATGTGATCTAGGAGAAAGCTTGTCCGAGACTGAACTGAAATTATGAACAAAACATGTAGACCCGAAAACTTTCGGAGGTAAAGGATGAAGTGGTTCATGAGGGAATAAAATGGAATGAGGTATTTTATTATCTAAAACCGAAGAAGGCATGCGATTAATGAGATAACATGCAGTAAGAAGAGCATCACCCCAAAAATGTTGAGGAACATCTCCATGAATTAAATGTGTGCGAGTTGTTTCAATAAGATGTCTATTTTTACGTTCAGCTACACCATTTTGTTGAGGTGTATAAGCACAAGAAGTTTGATGCAAAATACCGTGAGAAGCCATGAATTGTTTAAAAGAATGAGAAAGATATTCACGGCCATTATCACTACGCAAAACTCTAATAGAAACACCGAACCGAGTTTGAATTTCATTAAAAAAAGTTTGAAAGATATGAAATAATTCGAACGATTTTTCATCAAAAATAACCAAGTGCATCTGGAATAATCATCAATGAAAGTAACAAAGTATTGAAAACCTAAAGTAGACTTGACGCGGTTAGGTCCCCAAATGTCAGAGTGAACCACGGCAAAAGGGGACGAAGCACCACGTGTGAAACTACGAGGAAAGGAAGTACGACTATGCTTGCCTAATTGACATGACTCACACGCCAAACTAGATAAGTTAGACAAGGCAGGGACAAGTTTCTGTAACTTGGTAAGACTTGGATGACCTAACTGAGCATGAAGAAGAGAGGGAGACTCCATAACTGTACTAACATGTGTAGAGGGACGGAGATAATAAAGACCATGAGACTCACATCCTGTGCCAATCACCTGTTTCGAACTCCGGTCCTGTAAACACACAGGATTGTTGGCAAAAGTAACAAAACAATCAAGAGAACGAGTTAGACGACTGATGGACAACAGGTTAAAAGGAGACCCAGGGACATAAAGAACATTATCAATGGTTAAAGAAGGAAAAAGTTTAATCGTTCCAACACCATGAGATGATACTCTAGATCCATCAGCCAAGTGTAACGAAGGTAAATGATTAGGAGAGGATAAAGAGGAGAACAAAGATTTGTTACCGAGTAATATGATCAGTGGCTCCTGAATCAAAAACCCAAGGACCAGGAGAAAATGATTGGGTCGGACCAAGCAAAATATGTATTTGTATGTGTGACAGATATAGTGGAACTAGAAGACTGTTGATCCTTATACCATTCGAGAAATTTGTTGAACATAGCAGACATGTCGGATGCAACAGAAGAAGGAAGATCCCCTACAGATAAAGGTGGGGAAAGATTGGTCTGAACAACTACAGCAGACTGAGGAGGACGACCATGTAATGTATAACACTTGTTAATCTTGTGACCTAGCTTGCCACAATGTTCACACTTAGGACGCCCTTTTTCCTGTTTGCGAGGGCGAGCCCGGTCATCACGATGGGATGTCAACACAAAAGAATCGTTAACAAAATTGGAAATAGTGGAAGAAGTCATGAAGAGCGGGAGAACAAACCCTGACCGAGACAAGCAAAATCATATGTCACCGGTAAAAAAAATGAAACTCCGGCGAATTCTCCGACAGCGACGGACCCGGTGACTGCTCCAGCGGCAGCGGTGACAGTAACATGAACTAGTACACTAGGTAAGTTCCCAGGAAAGAGAGGTGGGTCGCTAATGGACACACTTAAATACCAAGTCTTTCCTTGCCAGAACTTTCCTAAACATGCACTTTCACACTACCAAATAAAATTCAATGACAAAGATAATTCTTTTCTGATGTGGAGGATCAGTTTACCAGCAGCGGTGGGGCGGCTTTAGCAGCGGTGGGGCGGCTCTAGCAGCGGTGGGGCGGCTCCAACAGTGGACAAAAGGCGGAAAAAAAAATTCAAGATAACCTTAAGCTCTAGATACCATGTTAAGGTTCCAACATAAAACCAATTGGCAATATGTGGAGTAACCTAACATGTATTTAAACCATACCAAATGATATGAGGTAGGCGATGTGGGACTTTCAACATGTTAAGGTTCCAACATAAAACCAATTGGCAATATGTGGAGTAACGTAACATGTATTTAAACCATACCAAATGATATGAGGTAGGCGATGTGGGACTTTCAACACACCCCCTCCAACGAAGCCCGCCGGACCAGGAAAAGGGTACTTTTGACCCAACTAAAGGGCAACTTTTTGGCCCATGACAATAACCGGAAAGATGTTAGGCTTTGGCTCTGATACCATGTTGAATATAGAGAAAATATGGTTTGGAATTAATTTCTCTTGTGTATAAATCACACATAGGGTGGTCTATTTATAGTAGAGAAATACAACTAAAAGAGTAACTGAAAGTAACAGAATAAACAGAAGATATTGTTTGATATTGTGGTTACCAATATCTAACAATATCTTAACAATATCAAATAATATATAAACAATATCTAACACTTTTAAATATTAAAATTAACTTTATCAAAAATTAGAAAAAAAAATTAATCCAAAAGAGTTCAAAAATATATTATAATATTGTCAATTTTTAGTTTAATTATATTGTTCATTCTCAAAGTAGAAAAATATATTGTAATTATTTTAATTTAATAAAATATAATTTAAAATTTTAATACTAAAATTAAAAGATTAAATAATAATAAATTTAATTCTTTAAATTCAGTAGTTAGAAACTAAAATTATAATTTCTCTGTTTTAAATAATTAAAATAAATATTTAAAAATAAAAATCAAAACTAGTATTATCTTAAATTTATTAAAAGTGTAATTAAATATCTATTTTCTTAATTTTATTTGTTTCAAACTTCTCAATTCTACATTTTTGTAAGTTCTATCATTATATTATCATCCTCATCTCCTTCCATGTTCTACTTTATCTTTACAATAGTCAATATTCTTAACTAATTTATAGTTTTAATTATAATTTTTAGTATATATTTTAGAAATTAATCAATTCTAATCTATTATTTGAAAAACTAATCAATTCTAATCAATAATTTAGAAAACTAATCGATTATAATTAATTATTTGAAAAAATTATCAAATATGATCGATCATTTTGAAAATATAATCGATCAGAATCGGATTTCGCTTGAGCGAGAGTAGTCTCGCTCAAGCGAAATACACTTCAGAATATCGTATAAGCCTTAACCGCTATCATATATACACTTCAGATAAGCGGTTATAAGGGAACCGCTATTATATCCTCTCAATTATGATCGATCATTTCAAGTTATGATCGATCAGAATCAGTATTTCGCTCGAGCGAGTAGTATCGCTCAAGCGAAATACAACCCGAGAATGCCAATTTTGTGCAGGGGCGTTTCGCTCGAGCGAGAATATTGTCGCTCAAGCGAAATACATTTGAGATAGCGGTTCCACAAGAACCGCTCTTAAAAGTGCACTTCTAATAGCAGTTAACCATTAACCGTTATCTAAATTATACTTTAGATAGCGGTTAACGTGGAACCGCTATCATATCTTCTCATGAAAGCTTACATTAACTATTTTTTTGAATATTATGTTTTTAAATTTGCTATTAGAGAAAACCTTTCAGAATTCAAAATGTTAAATACTTTTAAATATTAAAATTAACTTTATCAAAAATTAGGAAAAAAAAATAATCCAAAAGAGTTCAAAAATGTATTATAATATTGTCAATTTTGAGTTTAATTATATTGTTCATTCTCAAAGTAAAAAAATATATTGTAACTAGTTTAATTTAATAAAATATAATTTAAATTTTTAATACTAAAATTAAAAGATTTCGTTCCATGAGGTTTCTTCACTTAAAAGATTTTGCAAAATGCCTCTACAAATGTTTTTAACAATTAAAAACAAAGTATTTTGACAAAAGCTTTCTCAAATGCCTCTACAAAGTATTTTTAACAATTATATTGAGTTTAATTCTACAAATTAAAAGATTAAATAATAATAAATTTAATTCTTTAAATTCAGTAGCTAGAAACTAAAATTATAGTTTCTCTCGTTTTAAATAATTAAAATAAATATTTAAAAATAAAAATCAAAACTAGTATTATCTTAAATTTATTAAAAGTGTAATTAAATATCTATTTTCTTAATTTTATTTGTTTCAAACTTCTCAATTCTACATTTTTGTAAGTTCTATCATTATATTATCATCATCATCTCCTCCCATGTTCTACTTTATCTTTACAATAGTCAATATTCTTAACTAATTTATATTTTTAATTATAATTTTTTAGTATATATTTTGAAATTAATCAATTCTAATCTATTATTTGAAAAACTAATCAATTCTAATCAATAATTTAGAAAACTAATCGATTATAATTAATTATTTGAAAAAATTATCAAATATGATCGATCATTTCTAAAATCTAATCGATCAGAATCAAATATCGCTCGAGCGATACTAGAGTCGCTTAGCGAAATACAACCCGAGAATGCCAATTTTGTGCAGGAGGCGTTTAGCTCGAGCGAGAAGAGTGTCGCTCAAGCGAGATACATTTTAGATAGCGGTTACACAGGAACCGCTCTTAAAAGCTCACTTAGATAGCGGTTAACCTGGAACCGCTATTATATCGTTTCAATTATGATCGATCGAATGCAGTTATGACCGATCAGAACTATTTTAATCGATTAAATCTCGTTTCAATCGATTAAAACAATTTCTGCACAATGCTTTTAATCGATTAAAACTTATTTTTATCAGTTAAAATAACTTGAAAAGTTTTACGAGAAAGTTTTGCAAGTATTTCAATCGATCGAATAGCGAAACAATCGATTAAATCAACTTAGAAGATTTTTTGTAAAGTGTTTTAATTGATATAAACGTTGTCGTATCGGTTAAAACAAATCTGTTAAAGAATCAAGAACGTTAAATTTTTTTTTATAAAAGTAATTATTATATATTTTTTTATTTTATAAAAATGATTAATAAAAGAAAATTTTATTATTTTTTTCTTTTTTTAGGTGTAAAAGTATAATTAAATAAAAGATAAATATATATACTTTTGCATTTTAATTTTCAAATATTAATTTTTTTATGAAATTAATTTTAATTAAAAAAATTAAAGTGATATATATATATATATATATATATATATATTTTAATTTATTAATATTATCAAATTTTAGCTTAATAATTAAAAAAATTACCAATAATTTAAATTTTAATATATCTATAATTTTATATAATTATTAATATAAATTTAATTCTTCTAATAATATTAACACATTTATTAAATTAAAATTCTTTACTTCAATTAATTATTTTAAATTTTTTTAACGATTTTTTTTAAATAAAAACAATAAAACTTAAAATTAATTTCTAACTAAATCTTCACATATTTATGGTTAATACTATATTATATTATTATGTTTAATTAAATTTTAAAATAAGTTCACTTTATTTTTACACTTTTATATAAAAATGACTAATATAAACTTAAAATATATATCCAACTATTAAATTATCCAAGATATTAATATAAATTTAAAATATCAATTCAGTAATTAAAATAATTTTAATTTTTTATAAATACATTGAAATACATTTTTATTAACATACAAGTAATATATATATATATATATATATATATATATATATATATATATAAAAGAGACTAAATTAATAATTAATTTAATTATTGATTTAGTGACCGATTCAGTGATCGAATCAGTGACTCGATTCGGTGATCGAATCAGTGACCGATTCGATGACTAATTTAATAATCAATTTTAATTTTTTTATTCACATGCTAAATTAAAAAATAAAATTAAATAATTATATTACTAAATTATTTAATAAGTTAGTAAACTATTTTTTTAAAATTTTTATAATGTTATTAACAATGTTATCACTTATTTTAAATTATTAAGTAGATTTATATTTAAAATAT
Source organism: Sphenostylis stenocarpa (assembly GCA_963425845.1). NCBI lineage: Eukaryota > Viridiplantae > Streptophyta > Magnoliopsida > Fabales > Fabaceae > Sphenostylis > Sphenostylis stenocarpa. Next base: position 4,747,416 of record OY731401.1, on the reverse strand, counting down.
TTTAAATAAAATATTGATATAAATGAAAAATAGTTATCAATTTAAAAATTATTTTTTTTAGTGATCTGAAAATTTAGTCACTAAATCAGTTACTAAATATAAAAAAAATTCGAGTCACCACTTTCGGTCACTATTAACCATTTTTCTAGTAGTGATCGAATCAGTGACCGATTCGATGGATCGAATCGATGATCGATATCTCGTGATCGAAATTTTAGTCACTAAATCGAGTCACTAAATATAAAAAGGGAAATCGAGTCACTCGATTCGAGTTACTATCGATGACTGAATTTTTCAGTCACTAATTTCGGTCACTATTTGGTGTTTTTCTTGTAGTGTAAGCGTTCTTCTTTCTTTCAATTTTACTCAAATTGTGCTGACAATTATGCTCTTTACTCTTGTATCAAGGTATTCTCAAATTCATCCTATATTGGGAGAAAAATATATTAGAATTAACATAAGTTAAGTGGTTTCATAACAATTCAAGGCATAATTATATCAACTTTTTACCACTTAACAACCTCTCTTATCATGATCCCTGGTAGCTCTACCTTGTTTCTTCTTCAACTACTCATAGAGTGGAAAATTTTTGAGTTTATATCCCCTTCCTTTATCCACTTATCTTTAATCTTTTGCATTTCCATAGATGCAATCTTCAACATTGTTTTTCTCAATTCTATTTGGCACATCATTCTTTCCTTCTTCATCCAACTGATGTAGTTTGTCTTTATGGTCCATTTCAGTTATCTTATTGATCATGTTTTGTTTTTCTAAATTCAAATGCCCAAACGATTCTCTATTCCATCTCTTCAGGTGATTTTTGAGCATTTGTAACTTTTTGGACCAGCTTTTCATTCCCCACCCTAAGAACTTCGTTCCTTCCCAAAACCCTTTTACCTAATCCCTAAACCTCTTTTCTTCGTGTCATACATCCAGATATTTAAAAGGTTTGAGTCCCCAATCTATACTATTTTCTTTAACTACTATCGCACAATGATCTGAAATACTCTTATCTAATACGTATTGCTTACTCCCTTTCCAATCTCGGATCCACTCCGTAGATATCCAACCTACTCATTGACGATCCATCTGTTCTATACTATGTGAACTTCCTTCTTATGACTGGTAAGTCTCGTGTCTCTAGATTCTGGATAAATTCATTAAATCTTCTCATTTCTTCCGTTATTCTTCCTTACGTTATTAAGTGTTGAATCTAAATAAACTACATACAACAAAAATAAATGAGTGAAATATATGTTAAATATGTTATATATAGGTAAAAGAAATCAAGTAGAATTAAATTGTACAAATATCACATTATCAATATATAAACTTATTTAAAAACTTAATATATAATTATCGTTATATGTATGGTAAAAAAATACATAAGATTTTGAAGTGGTTAATCGGCTGTCAACTACAAAAAATAGTATAGTTAGTGTGTATGATTGACCCTTATGATGTATGAGAGATCCCTTACTTTAAAATCATTAAGATAAGTATAGAAGACCATAAAGACTTTCCTTCATAGATAACATCTAACCCCAAAAATTTATAAATGATTGAAGTATAAATACACAACACATAAATGCATAATCCACCTCAAATGATCACATATAACTTAGATTTTTTACACTTTTAAGCCATAATTTAAACTTTTCAAACGATGAAACAAAACTTGAATTTTACATGGGTTAAACTTCTCAAATGACCAAATATAAATAGAATTTTCACCCTGCTAAATTATTGATTAAACTTTTTAAACATATAAATAACTCAAGTACGTTAAAATAATTCATCATGTTATAATTCTAAAGCTCTTCAAAACAAAACATAAGTCATCGTATTTACTTGTACATAATTCATGATCAGATATCTCAAATATACTTCTATACATATACACTCGTAAGATTTACGTATAAAAAAATACAACTATATATCTTAAATCTTAAGTACTATCTCGCTTACTTTGTAGTATACTTTTATAGTTTTATTAATCATATGAAATTAATTTTATTTTGTTTAAATTTAATAAAATCATTTACAACTTATTTGTTTGATCATGCTTAAAAGAAGAAAAACAATTTTTTATTCTAATCCTATTAGCACGACATTTAATCACTGTATATCATTAGTTAACTAACATTAAGGTTACAACTTTAACGAAGATCATATTCCTTAATTTTTTAAAAATAACCTTAAATATTTTTATAATATTTAAATATTATATGGATAACAAGATTCTAAAAATAATATAAATCAATAATTAATTTAAATTCATTACTCTAAATATACTTTTAAGTTATCTATTTACAAGTATCTATTGAGATGTTCTTTACTCTCATTCTTATCACAAATGATACATAACATTCTAAAAGTAACTTTATATAATCTCTCAAAAACCTTTTTCATGTTATATTTTCTAAGATTTCTCTCGAGGGACATTCTCTTTCTTTTATAATGTCATATTTTCTTTAGGAAAAAAATAAATCCTCCTAAAAACACTTTTATTTTAAGTTTATTTTTTAAATGTCCTTCTTGAATATTAAATCTTAAAGATGCTAATTTAAGAGCAGAGTTAAGATAATTTCTGCATATAAAATTTTTATAGTTAATAATAAAACATGTGTTTTAAAAAAAAAATTAGTAAATTTCCTCCTTGATCTTTCAGTTCTTGCTTTGTGAATTGTGATTACTAGATTTTACTACAAAGGGGAGGTTAAAGAAAGAGATGAAGAGACAGTTACATGCCCTTTTTGGATGGTATAGGAAGACCATAACAAGAGATAACCCCCACACTTCATTTATCTAGTTAGGTATGGTGGTCCTTTCCATGGAGAAATCCAATCACTTCATCACATTCATATATAAAAATTAGGTTTATATATATATTTTACATAAAGTTAATATTGTTATAAAAAATCTTTCCTTTTGTAAAATTTGAAATATTTATGTTTAATCCTTATAACATATGTTAATTTTGTTTTAGTTTGAGAAAACTATATATATATATATATATATATATATATATATATATATATATATTTCTTCATTCTCATCTTTCAAAATTTGAAATAATTATTTGAATTCCTAATATTTATTTTAAGATAGATAAACAACATAGATTATACGGATTTTGAAAATATTTGTGAAGTGTCACATGGAAATATTATAATATTATAAATATGTTAAAAAAAGTAATAATTTGAAATTTAAGAGAAACTAAAAATTAGAAAATTTAAAAGAAAAATTAGAAAGGTTAATTAGAGGTGAATACTCATGAACATGACATTAAGCAAATAACATAGATTGTGATGAAAATTAAGAAGAGGTTTATGAGAGAAGAAATGACCTAAACCAAAGTACTGGAACTGAGATCCAAGTGCAGATTCGTGAACCGTACCATGCATGTATATAATATAGTTTCTTTTCCCAGGTTGTGAGGTACAAAACAAATCCAAAGAGCTTAGGTTATGAAAGAGAACCAAGAAGCCATCCATGACTCTGTGTAAACACCAACTACAGGTTACTGAATATACAAATTGATAAGAGGACAGGGACGACCCCCACTCTCAAAACTGCAACCATAGCAATGGTGTCAGAGATTGGATGAGTTTTCCGGGCTGAAAACGACAGTAGGAGGTACGGTTCACTCCAATGAACCCTAATTTTTGTAATTACCAATTTGTCTTTTTTGCTCAGTCGGTAGCTAGTACTTTTCCTTCAGTTTTTTTTAAAATTCAGAATCAAACCCTTTTCTCCACTGTTTAAATTAAGATTATTCACTGTTTCAACAGTCAAGAAAAAATATCAGTGTTTTATAATATCTTATCTTGAGATGAGATTCATATTTTCATTCACTCATAACTTACCATGATAAGGTGATTGATTTTTGTCACAATTTGTTTGAAATTTACACCCATCAGGATTTCTGGTTGACTAACACCATAAAAAGTTTATTTAGTGACAGTGTGTGAAAAAGTTTGGATTTTTCATTTCATTAATATTGACAATGGAAAGTGCATGTTGTGTATACGTTATATCTTAATTTTCTTGGTGATTGATTGATTAATTAATTACTATTTACTATCTTACCTTCCTCGTTGAAGAGTATCAAAACTTTTTTTGTACAAAAGAAACAGTAAACAGTGTTTGCACCGTTTCACTTCCACCCACCTTTTAGAACCCTTGGGTTAAAAAGTTGAAGCCAAAAACCCCAATTTTCACTGGTTAATTTCTACAGCAACATGTGATAAAATTTTCACCAGGCACCCCATTTTGGTTGCCAGTAAATTAAACATGTATAATTTGAAATTAACGCATCAGAGATTACGTAGACCTACTTTTAACCCCTCATTCCTTCAAATTCTGTGAGGGCTAAGTAGAACCCTAACCCTAACAACGCCAGAGACAGTCACAGGAAAAAACACACACACATTAACGGGTTCAAAAGTTGAATGATTTGACCCTGCTCTGCTTACGTTGCTTCCACATAATGAGGCAAAAAACCCACAAATTATGTGTGTCTTGTCCTCGGTTTACTTACACTATTACTGTCTCATTCTCTCTCTCACTCACACTCGCACATATACAACACTCTCTTTCTCTCTCTTCCTCACTGCCAAAGAACCAGGTCCAGCAGATAATCCATTCACATAAAAATAGACACTATGCACGCAAAGAAAATCCAAGTTCCATCATTGGCCTAATTGAAACCCCTTCTTCTTAACCATTTCTTTAAACACTCTTTTTATTCTTCTTGGATGGGTTATAGTGTTAGCATAACCCATCCCTAGTCTCTATCTCTATCCCTGCCCTCAACCCTTTGTATTAAAGGGTGTGTTGGGGCATCACTTTGGACCATTAAGTTGGGAGCTGAGGGTTAAAACCAGTTCATTGTTCGGAGGAAGATAGACATACACTTCTTCAAGAGCTAGGGTTTTTGTCCCCTCTCTCAAACTCATTAATTGAAAAGAGAAAAAAAATCTTCAAATGTTCCCTTACAGTTCCAACCTCTACCCTTCCTTCCCTTCATCATCTTCTTCATTCCATCCTTTTCCTTTCCTCAACCTTGATAATGCTTCTGCAAGCAACACCCTTCTTCATGATCCACTTTCTGTGCCTTACTTACCAACGCATCACAACCCTCAAAGCATCCAAGAAGCACTGAGCAATTTACCAGTCACGGATCATAACTGTGGTGGTGGAGGTTCTGCAATGACCAAACCTGACCCAAGTGGTGGTGGTGGTGCTACTCACTATGGCCTTTCTTGTTTCCTCACAAAGAAGCCAGCTAAGAAAGACAGGCACAGCAAGATTTACACCTCTCAGGGTTTGAGGGACCGGAGGGTGAGGTTGTCCATTGAGATTGCTCGCAAGTTCTTTGATCTTCAAGACATGCTAGGGTTCGACAAAGCCAGCAACACCCTTGAGTGGCTCTTCAACAAGTCCAAGAGAGCAATTAAGGAGTTGGCGAGGAGCAAGAACAGCAACAACAGTGAAGAAGGAGCCAGGAGCTTCTCTTCTTCATCCGAGTGTGATGATGACTGTGAAGTGGTTTCTGAGATCAAGCAGAAGCAACAACTCATCACTGGTGATGCTGCTACTCCACGCAACCTACAACAAGGGTTAGATTCAAGTGATAACAAGTCACCGACATTGCTGGCTGCAAGGGAGAGGATGAAGTTGAAAAGGACACAGAAGGAACCTGCAAAATTGAAGGAGTCAAGGGAGAAAGCAAGAGCAAGAGCAAGGGAAAGGACTAGTAACAAGATTATGTGCAATGTTAACCCCAACACAGGGAGGGTGCAACAAGACTTGAAGAAAAAGTGCCCTGCAATTGAAAATAACCACTCTCAACTCATGCATCAATCAAGGTCACCCACTCACCCTCACCACCTTGTGGAAGCACCTAGAGATGACTTCAACGTTATTGAGGAATCCATTGTGATCAAGAGAAAATTGAAGCCATCGTTGATGTCCTCTTCTCATCACCATCACCAAAACCTTGTGATCCCGAAGGAACCACCATGTTTCAACAACAACAACAACAGTGAGTACCACCCCTTCTCCAATTTATCTCCAAATTGGGATGCTAATGGATCCACTGGCCGCTCCAACTTCTGTGCCATAGCTAGCATGAATCTATCCACAGGTATGTGTAATTGTTATGTGTTTCATGAACATGATACTGTAGTGCTAACTAAGTGCTCTTCTTGAAACCTTCTATTTTGATGATATTCACAGTTCTATAAGTCTTCAATTTTCAGGGCTTCAAATCTTTGGAAAGTCTTGGGAGGAGTGCACCAATCCACGTTTACACTAGATTGTATGTGTGTGTGTTAGTTTTTCTTTTTCCTTTTGTATTTTTCGGTATCATCTGATTCGAATGAAACTCTTCTACCGGTTTGCCAAGCCATCATATGAAGGCAACTTTCTGTGTTTTCAACCAGTTACTTTTCTGTCCTATATTCCCTTTCCACAAAATGTTTGTACCTCATCTTCTTTCTCATCATCAGCCAATGGCGTCTGACAGTTGGCACAAAGGTTGCTGCTGCGTGTATTGGTTTCTGACCAATATTTAAAGTGTGGTTGGCATTACACAATGCCAATTAGTTATCAAGAAACTGTCCCTTCCATCAGATTTTAAATATTTATATATATATTTTTAGTTAAGATCGTTCAACAGTGACTCATTTATATATTCCTTTGTTATTAAAAATTTTATTATACACCTTGTTGCAAGAGGAGTTGGTACACAAGAAATCTCATGGTTTTTCAACTTCTATTTGTAGTTGAGCTAGTGATGTAGCATGCACTTCCTGATTTGCATTATTAATCACTAAACTGTGAATAAATATACTGATTTTCTGAGCACGAAGAGATTACATTGCATACAAATGAAACTCAACAAAAATACAGAAAATTTTCACATCATATAATATTGTCAAAATCATAGAGAAATTCTGAATAATTCTGATTTACTTTTTCTCGAACATTTATTTTTAGAGCAGCTATGTCAAGTTAAATAATCTGATTCTTGTTGATATATTAATTAATTTTCTAAATGCATGGAGAGATTGAAGTAACTGTTACATAATTAAGTATGGGAATGGACACAGGTATTTCTACTCGTGTGTACCACCATTAACATCGCAATCATCATGTTCTTCAGGTTTATGTCTATTTGATGCAGCATGCATTTTAAGCAGTGTTACATATTTGAAACTTGAGCTTTCTGATGGTGTTTGGGAATAATTTCATGTTGTCTCATTGTGTCTCCACTAATTTTTTTGCTCAAGAGAAGATCTTCATCTCTTTTCGGTAGTGTTTGGAATATATTTATGGACCATTCTGAACTCTATGATGCTTATCATGGCAGAAATGGCCCTATATACCACAAGGTTAACTACTAAAAAATACCAACAATTAGAAAAGGTGATATTTTACACCAATTGAATCTTTTGCTGAAAGCTTGCATATTTGATCATCTTTCGAAGCTTATACAAGATCACTTGGGTGTAACAAATGCATGATGAGTTTCTTCCCAGGAGTAATATGAATTTCTGAATTTCCAACTGTATATGAACATTGTCACCAAGAGATTAATTATAGCATTAATTGTGCGATTAACACTCATGAGTCCATGTATAAAAGGTCTTGACAATTAATTTTGTCTCCACAGATTAATTTAGAAATTGAGAAGTTTTTTCTATTCTGATATTTTTCTTATTTGATGTCTAACTTTTTAGTGGGTTGTATCTTCAACAAAATCAAATGGAAAAACATTTATATTTAATTAATATTGTTGCCCAAGACAATGTCTGAGATGTCAGATAGGCCATATACTTTCATTGATATGATTTGATTTCCACTGACTTCCCTAATTTTGATGTTAATGTTGATTCTTTTCTACTTGTACAAACTGGTGTTAAGTTTCTTTTCCCTTAAATTCTCAATTCAACTGCAAAAAATGCAAACATAAAGAGTCTCATATATATACAAGCCTCATTAGATAAAGCTGTGGCTGAGATTATCTTTTGCTTTGTGTAATTTTAAATTTTCTTTGGTAAAAACTTGGCCTAATGAAAAAACCAAGATGAAGAGCAACTTGCCGAAATTAATACTTCTGTCTTGGAGTGTAAAACTCTTCAGGTTAATGTTCATAGATGGAATCAATAATTGCATAGATGGAATAATCTTTAATAGTATCGATGGTATACACATATATATATAAACATTCATACATAAAATTCAGAGAAACATATTTGATGAAATAATGATCACAGACAAATTCTGCAGAAGCTAGTGTTCCAAATCACTGTTTAGTTTGAGCATCTGCAAGATATTGAGTAGATCTTCCAATAGAGACGGTACTCAATTATTAAACAAGAAGAATTCATCATCATATGATACATAATGTGGTGGAGAAGCTTTTCAATGATATGCAAAATAGTTAGGTTCGATCGTTTCTTAAGTATGAAATGACTTTTCTTTTTCCTTTTTTTTTTTTTCTGTACTTTCTTTTCATCAAAAGTTTACGTAAATGAATTAGATAAATCATGCGTAACATCACGCACTTAAACACTTGATTTGGTCCCAACACAATTTTGTAAGTGCCACAAGAGTTTTCAAATGGCCTACACACATGTGCTTCTGCTTTGTAAGTTGGGTCCGATCGTGTGTAAAATTTACAAGTTGGAGTGGAAAATGAAAAGATGAATGATTACGAGAATGTGGGTTTGAATCACACATTAATTTTTCTCCCTTATTTCTTTTAATCTCAATTAATTCCTTTTTGGACAGATGAATGATTATTATTACTCATCTCTAAAATCAAGCACTTCTTATCCATTAATCATATATTTTCAAAAAAAATATATATATATATACCACTAAAACTCTTTTACAAAATATTTGTAATGTAGGTGGACAAGTTGACTAGAAAAATCAATCCACAACCTTTTATTTTATTTTATTTTTTTAATTACTCAGTGTATATTGCTTTTGAAAAATCAATAATATATATCTTTTTCTCTTGTTTTGTAGTTTTAATTTGTCCATAAAATGTAGATTCCACTATATGTATACTAATATTTGGAAGCTTTGAACATAAGTTGAAAAAGGTATATAAGAATAGCTATAGTTGTATTAGTCATGTGCCAAGGTAAAAATTCATTAATTGCTTGTCCCTAGAATTTTAAACCTGCAAAATTTATAACTAGATTATATATATATATATACGAGAAATTAAGTTACTCCTTATTTTAATACTGTAAGTATTTTAATTTAATTGTAATGAATGACTTAGTTACCTTTAATAGTTAAATTGAAAAAGAAAATGTTTTTGTAAATTTAATAATTTTTTCATATATACTTGAACATGCAAACTTTAAATCAATTCTGGATCTACTTTTCTTCTACTTTCACCTTGCAATATGTATAGCTTTTTAATAAAACTAACCTTTTTCTCTATCCCTTTCTTCATTGACTTCCTTTGTCCCTCCTTTGCTCCCTCTGTCTCTATCTGTTTATCTGTCCAGACAACGAAGAAATCCATTAGGTTTGAATCAATTTTTCAATTTTAGATATATCAGAGTTTATCATTTGAAGTACCTAAGCATTTTATTGTTCTTGTTGATAATTCCATTATTATTTATTCAAAATGTTAATTTTTTCTATTGACAGATTTGATTAAACATGTATACTGTTTTTTTTAAGGTGGGGTCGAAAATAAAATCTTGTTTTACATATTCCTTAAGAAAAGTTATATTTTAATAATTTATAAATTTCATATTAAGACTCAAAATTAATAATTATTTATATATATTTTTTCTCTTAAAAATTAAAATTAAAAAGATAATACCTTAACAGTGTTATACATGCACCCTCTCATTTGTAATAAAAATAATATTTTATTTGATTTGGATTTACACAAATCAAGAGAAATTGATAAAAAAAATATTAAAAAATTTATTTTTAATTAGTATTTTCTCTATAATTTCACTCTTTTGTTCTAATTTTTGGTTATAAGTTACTACATAGTCATGGTTTTAGTGCTTAACCATATTTAAGAGATTAATCCCTATAGAAGGATACAAATAAAAAAAAAAATCATGGTGAACAACATAATTGAAAAAGACTTATGCAAACTTTGAAGAAGACCAAGATGGGGACTTAAACCTATAATCCTACAATAATTCTACTTGCTCAATTAAGTGCTTAGCATTAGGCTTAAAACTACACACTTTGTTAGTTATGGAACAATTTTGCTTCCTTCTTTGGCCATACATACACAACCCCTTGTTTATAACATGTTAAGAATAGATTTCAAGAGCTTCTTTTGCACACATGGTGATACCTTTTATGCCTATCCAAACACAATCAATGGCCTCCCACAACTCTCTTTTTTTTCTCATATTAATTATAAGTCTACATGAGTGTTTGTTTGTCTCAAAACATTTGTCATTTTAGAAATTGAGAATGCAATATTAACAAAATTTTTTTCTTTCTAATGCAACCCACATAAATTGAAATCTCACCTAAATTCATGGTTTTTATATGCAGCATATTTTATTATTGTTTAGAGGATGAGAAATATTTATATTTTAACTCATACAAATGCAATGACCCCAAATAGTTGAATTCACTTTCTAATGTTTACTCTAATTACAGTGGTAAAATATATTATTGATATTATTACTAGTTATTGAGTTATTATCAATTTATCTATAAATACTTATCTATAATAACTTCTATAAATAAAGTGTTCATTCTCTTAGTAAAGAACTTCTTCTCCCCGCGTAGAAAAATCTCTTTTAGGATTAAATGTTAACAACTTTTCAGTTAAAAATCTTGTTAATATTTTCATTTTTATTACTTATTTTAAAAAGTGAGCTATGAGTAGAAACATAATTTTTATTACTATTATAAAGAGGTGTAGAATCTATTATAGAAATGAATTTCAAGGGATGGTAGTAGTTGGTGGCTGAGAATATTAATGAGTAAACATGAGTGGAGTTCATGGAGGTTCTGGTTTGTTGAAAAGTGATTTGTACTATCATGTGTTAGTGTACCAAACACGTTAGAACCAAATATAGTAGCTAGTACTTTGGTGTAATTCATCATAATAATATACTCTACTCGTTGATACGAAAAGATTGATTAGATCTTTATACTACACATAATATACGCAACCCACTGTTAAACATAACTATATACTTACCATGTCTATAGTCAAAACATTCATAAAGTCATTTATTATCTTAAAATACTTGACAAAATAAAATAAAATTTTCAATTCATTTAGAGATATACTAAAATGAGTTAAAAAAAGTGTTGTAATTAATCCTATAATTTTAATTTGTATCTTATATTTTATAAGTGTGCTTGATAATTTTACTTACCTATAGTTAATTGTATCATAAATCACCAGTGTATATATCAGATATAAATATGATGTTAATATGGGATACGTTTAAACATAAAAATCTTATGTGAATAATCACATATAATCAATATTAATTTACGTTGAAAAAAACAAACATATATAAGTTTCGAAAATTAAAAAATGGGAGTAAATTTACGTTACTAAAAATAAAAATAAAAAAATGAATGGAACATGTGATTTAATTTGATAGAAAGAAAAGAACTTTGAACTATATTTGTTTGATTTTATTCTTTGTTTAAATAGTAGACTTGTCAGGGAGCTTTTTCATCAAAGATTGAAAGCTTGGAAAAGTTGCTTCCATTTTTGCTGTTTTTCCTTTTGATTCATCTTGGTGAAGGCCAAAATGGTTGCATAGGAGTGTCTACGGTGACTACTTCATGGTAAAAAAGGTAGCATTTTTTATTTTTTATTTTTACTTTCCCTTCAAAAGGAAAAGCCAAAACAATCACAATATATGAGGGGAGCATTAGAATTTAGAAAGAAAAATCTTTCCACAAAAGTGAATTATAGGAGAGAAAATGTTTCTATAGCTTTCACTTGGATTAATCCTAATGAATCAAAGGCTAATAAGCTCTATCTAGTTCCCCACCTACTCTCCTACTTGTTCCAAATCAGTCACTTCTCCACCAACTTCATGCTTAATTAAATACCTATGTTTGATGCATCAATAGTTTGAAATATGACAATAATTATCTCTCCTATTATATTATTTACATTTCTTGATATATATTATTTTTTAATCTCAATTCCTGAATTATATATTATTCTTAATGATATAGTGGGATCTATACTTTGGTTAATTTTGTATCTTGGTGTAGTCATGAGTGTGTTATAGTCCTTTCATGATTTGTATTTTTTTTTCTTTGTTATTTATTATAATTTCAAATCAACTTCTTAACTCAAACAATTTGTAGCCTCTGTTGTGAAAATGATCCATGGAAAAAATAAACCTCATTATTGAAGTTCGAAATAAAACAATAATTATACCCTTTATAATGTTTTCTATCATATTAACATTTGATCTTCGTAACATTCACCATTTAATATTTTTTACATTTATAACTTTATATATCTCTTGTGAATTTATTTACTTAGCGTATGATTTAAAAATTACATAATAAATATGACAAAAGCAAAACACATAATAACTATAAAAAATATTAACAAAAGAATGAAGGAAGAAAGGACAAAAATTAAAATTAAAAAATAAACACAACTAGTAGAATTAAAAAAAAAATTAAAGATAAAAATAATCAATTCAGAGTTGTATTGGATTCAAGTAATTTGAACACATGATATAAGAAAAATGAAACAATACTCTCCATTGTTTTGCAACCCCAATTCTATCACCAATATTTGAAACCCTATCATCCTAATGATGAAGGTAACTTTTAGTGGGAAATTTTTTTTATTTTTTTTTTTGAGTTGCAGAAATAGATTTGAATTTCAACCTTGAATTTTTGCCGTAACTTTTGGGATTTGTTCCTTGAATTTGATGAGAATAGCCATGCATGGCTGTGCTATTTGGTTGTGACTAGGGTTCAAAGAGATTAGTGATGACTAAGGTGGATGAAAAGTAAGAAAAAATATTTAACGTTGAAAAATATAGCCATGAAACATGGTTGAAAAGATTGTTTATTATGGTGTTGTTTTGTATTTTTTTTTTTTAATTATTTTCTATTATTTTCATTCATTATAACTTAGATGAAACGAATGTTAGGTTAGGGGCATCAATGATCATGACAGTGTCATAATATCCCTTTAATATTTTGCTTGTTCATAATTATATTACATATATTTTCAAAATCTATTCCTAAAAATATAGTGCAATCAGAATTTTTATTTTGTGTGTTTGATTGATGATATGTTAGATGTGCAAAGAATGAAAATTTGGTGAGAACCAAGTTATATTATCATTTTTTTTTCATTTTTAAGGTATTTTATATTATAATTTTCATTATAACTTATCATATTTATAATAATAATTTTTATATTTAAAAAAACTATTATTAATAATAAATTTATTATATACTTATTATATTATAAAAATATAATTTTATTATATTTGATTATCACTAACTCTAAATTTATTTTGATCACTTCAATCACTAATCCGATTTTCAAAATATTTACACCATGGAGTTATATTATATAATAAAGATATAAATTTTAAGGTGAAATTTAAATTAAGCATTAATATTTTTAATATGATGACCCTTGTCTATCTCAAAAATATAAATTATAATTTACAATTTACCATATCTTAATTTTGAAGCTGAACAATTCACCCTTGTTCATAATAAATATAGGACAAGTGAAGATGGCGACAATGAACGTCATTTCATGATGAGTCACCCACTCTATCAATATACATTTTAGTGTTATAACTATTTTCTAATATTATCTATTTCTTTTTTCATTTTCAAAAGTTGAATTTTTTTTTTTCATGCACAATATTTGTATGTGCATATTGTTCATGTTTTGCATAGCAATATTGTTTTAAGTTGGATTCTATGATATACAGAGTTTAACGTTTTGCTTTGACTAATCCACTAACACTCCAATAGCATATATAACTTAATTAATAAGTTCTATAAAAACTATAATTTAAGTTTGAATTTAACAATATTATTAACTTAGTTTCTAAAATGATATTGATATATATATATATATATATATATATATATATATATATATATATATAATTTAACATTAGATTAATTACATTAATATTAATTAAATCATATAATTTAAATTAGATATCTTGAAAATGTCTGAACATTTCGACAATATTTGAATATTTTAACACGACTAAACACCTTATTTGATCGAGCACCTAATTTAACTGAGCACCCAAGTTGACCAAATATATCAGAAACTACCCCAAAATATTTCTCAGATAAAAAATAAATATGAATAGTTACGATAATCCATCCTATACAAACAAGAATGATTCCACTCAGTGAATTCACTCGCAGTATACTCTTCTCTCTATTTCATATATTGGCTCTCTAAGTGTTCAGAATCTCTTACAGGTCTCTCTACACATTCTCCTCTCCTTAAATTTTCACGTCCAGTAACAAGGTATTTTGATTGATTTTATTTTCAAATAGATTTTGATTTTTTTTTTCTTCTGTCTTTTCTTATTGGGGGGTCTCTTCCACCAAAATACACAACTTGCATTAATCATTTGGTTCTGTGATTTCTGCAATGAGAGTAGGGGCCATGGAACGTGTCTTCTTTTGCTTTTCTTCTTTTGCTCAAAACTTGTCTTCTTGTTGGTCTATCTATTCATATGCTAAGTTCATGCTTGCAATTCATACTTCTTCCAACCGTTTTCAACAATTTCTTTTTCTTAAAAATAAATCTTTATAGCATGTATTCCTTTTATATATATATATATATATATATATATATATATATATATATATAATTTATTTATTATTGGAAACAATCATGTCCCAACCATATCCTAAAACTCAAATTTTTAAATTATTAATTTGTTTTTTTTTAGTAAAAGAAAAATAATATATAGATGATACAACCACACCAAACCTTTTATAGAAATGTAAACTATGAATTAATTTTATGTTAGTTCCATGTGCTTTTGATGGTAATAGTTTATTTTAAGATTTTTACGTTTCAACTGTGATTTTATATTCTAACGGAGAAATTTAGATTAATTTATTGTATTTTGTAGAATTTAAAGAAGGTTGGGTGAAATTTTTCACATCCTTTATCTATTTTTAATATATATATATATATATATATATATATAATTTAAAAATCAAGATAAAAAATATTTTATATATATTTTTTTCTTAATCATCTATTTGTATTTTAATTTGTGATAAATTAACATTTTAAAGTAAATAATATTTCAAATTATTATAACTATATAAATTTAAGGATATCCATATTTCGTCTTAATATATATATATATATATATATATATATATATATATATATATATAGAAGAATTAGGTTTTTTTTTCAACAATTAAAAATTTTAAGAATTGGTAGAATAAATAGAAAAAGTCAAACTTTTAAGAATTGCAGCAACAATTATATGACAATGTATAAGCAAACAAAACAAACATGAAATTGAAATAAACTCATGATAACAATGTTTGAAGGCATAAAGGAGTTACCTCAAAGGTGGTTGCACCTCATCAATGGACAAAAATCCACAGCAAATATGTCCCATCGTTGTCTTGTTGATTAACTACCTATATTTAGCAAAATAAATAAAAACCAAATGGGATTACAAAACTCCCGATTAGAATATGTTTCTCTTTAGGGTAAAGAATGGATTTATAATACAAAATTTGCATAAAAAAGCAGAAGAAAAATGAAAATGGTAATGATTTCTGACCTAGATTGCAGTAAACTTTTTACATGGCTCGCTTCCACATCATCTGAGTCAATCATTCAAAAAGTCAATACAATCAATGTCTTCCAATTCATAAGTGACGAAAGAAAAGATTTGAAATAGAGAGGGTAACAACATGGCTAAGTTAAATTCTCATTATGATTAATAAATGTATAAAGTCCTGTAATTTAGTGCATAAAAAAATAAACTTTTTTTTTTATGTTTCCTATTATTAAGATTTCTGAAATATTTTCTTGTTAAATTTTATTATTATTGAGTTTTTTCTAAGACAACTTTATGTTGAAGTTCAAAGATTAATTTCTCGTCAAATAATTATTTACTTGTAAGGGAATATAATACTTGAAATATTATTTGTTTCTTGTAATAATTTTTATGATAATATTTTACAATTTCTACATATTATGAATTATACGTAAAAAAATAAAGAAATATAAAAAATATATTATACAATTATTATATGAATTATTGATGTGTATCAATTACATCCTACAAATATAGAATTGCACATAATCAGAATAATATATATATATATATATATATATATATATATATATATATATATATATTATGGTATTATGCTCACAGTTAAATAGTTCAAAGATTATCATAAACAACCATAAATGATTAATGTATTAACTGTCATAAAAACAATTTCAAAGCTCATACACTTATCATTTTGTATCAATTTATGAAGTAGAAGTTTTTTTCTAGAAGAAATAAAACTATTAATCTTTTCAGTAGAAATGCATCATCTTTAAACGAATTTATAGATTATGAAGGAGACAAACATGGTCTATTTATCAAACAGTGACTAGACATATGAAACAAAAGAAAGAAGCACAAGTTGTTAATGCAGAGACAAATAGACCAGACCGAAGACACAAAGAGAGAAAGACAGATCTAGCTAGAGAGAAGCCACAAATAGTTACCTGAAAGAAGAACTTGTTGAACACAGCAAGAGCAACAGCAGATCATATAGTGTTCATTATCACAGCCAGAGAGTGAGTGCGTGTGCAACATGGCTCAACACAAGATCACTGCTCCAAGAACAGAAGAAAATTAAGTAGCAATGCATAACCCTGAGAGTAGAGACACTGAGAGATAAATGAAGGGTAAGAGGGTGTGTTTGTGATTGTGTTAATTTACATATGTAAAATACAACTTAGAGAGAGATAGATCATAGATGTTATATTTAGAGAGAGAAATGTGTGTGCATGTTAGGTTTGTTTGCAGAAAGTGAGTAAAGTGAAGTAGTTCTTAGGTTCTATTGCATAAAAATAAGATCTGACTAGTACTCTGCAAGCCTTTGATGTCATGTTGGAAGCTATTTGCTACTATTTATTCAGAAATAGAGAGAGAATTTAATGTGTGTGTGTGTGCATGGGATGCAGATGTTGCAGTATCATACGTCACTCTCTCCCTGGGCTTTCTCTCTGGGCTGTATGCAGCAGCAACTATAAAATACTATTATTGACTATGACAAAAACAATTTCTTGCACCCTTTTGAAGAAAATGCAGAAAAAGCAAAAGGGGTAATGAAAATATAGGTGTTGATTCAGAAGTTTAAGTGTATAAAGAAAAATAGGAATGAGTGTTGATTAAGAAAGATCACTATATACTGTTAGTATCTGTAAGCAAATCGAGAGAAATGTAGTATGTTGTTTTCAGGGGTAAAGTTTTCTTATAAGTCAAATTTATTCTAAATAAAAATGAGTTTGTTCTAGAGGAGTATCTCGACTTAGATTAATCATCTCATTATTTAATAGTTTTACTTTATCATAATTTTGATTTTAAAAAACCTTTCCAGTGAGTTAAGAAAAAAATCATGTTTATAAATTATTTTTAGTTTCAATTTTTAGATGAGACATAAGTGTACATCGGAACATATAATCTCTCAAATTCAAATTTATTATATTAATATCTTAGAGTTAATAACTTTTTAGCATATTATTTGTTTTTAAAATTTTAATCTATCATTAATTTTATTATTTTTTAATAGAAAAATGATTTTTGTATAGACTATTCTTAATCTTAATTTTTAAATGATGATTGATTTAAGTATATACTGAACTAAGATTAATTAACTTCACTTTAAGCTATTGATATAATTAGTATATGTAACCGGCCACTAAATTTCACACATGTCATGGAAATGAATGGGGAAAATATGATAGTTATGTATATCTGAGAAGTTATTATTTTTTAATAACATGTACAATCTTAAACATTAAATAAAACTTGTATATGTACTTTATCGAGTAAGATATTGTGTTCAATGAGTCGCAGAAACATCATTGCCATACAATAATTTTGATTTCTTTTACTCCTCTGGGGTATTTCTGGGCAAGAAAATAATATTTGCTATGCAGTAGAGTGCTGCAAAGAAGAGCAGAAAATCCAATATTATAATGTGAACAAATCTTACAAAATGATCACTCAGAGACTAAAGGGCTTCATCAGAAATGGGTGCATAGATTACAGCATCATTGGAATATGAAATCTACTCCATGACACATCTCTTTCTCCAGCTATTTTCCTGTCCCTCTTATGCACTACCATTTCCTTGCATATGCTGCAGAATCTCAAGGTTCCCTTTGCATTATCAGGTTTCAAATTCTGGACCTTAATTATCGCATAAAGTAATCATGCAGACCACAGTATCAGCAATAACCTACTTCATCCAATTTGAATATATAATAGTGATTTGTGATTGAATAAACTACCATTAAACTCAATGTACTTGGCAATTAGTACAGCAATTAAGCTTTTTCATGTTAGATTTAAGTTTATAACTTTAGTCTAAAGAGACAGAAAGTTATCATGTATATGTTTTCAAATGCTTAGAACTGCATCTTTAGATCATCAAATCAGTGATAGTGATTTGCCATAGTCTTTGGAATATGTGTCATTTCATTCAAATGCATTAATATTATTATTTGTACCCAACATAACGGAGTCATGACAGCCACATAAATCAACCCTCGTTCATTTGGATTCTCAATTAGCACAAATTTTGAACCAGTTTTCTAGTATTAAGTTTAAACTAGTTTCACTTATATAATAACCTTCACATTAGTGTTTGTTTATGAAAATAAACTGCATGTGGATAAACAATAAATAGATAGGTTAAAGTGTTTTATTATTTAGATTAAGAGATAAATAATGTAAAACGATTATATGATTTAAATAACTGCTAAATATTATTAATTGATTTTATGTTGATCTTAACATAATATCAAAATTAAAATAAAATTTAACTTTTCGTTGATGTTTTGAATTAAGAATTGTATTTTTATCGTGGTTCAAAAGTATTTTTTGGCTTCACTTCTTAAGAGAAGATATATTGAAAGTTTCATGTGGAATATCTTGTATAAAATAGTATGATTTAAGTATTTGTTAGACAATTTTATATGTTAATAATAAATTTGGAAAGTACGAAATAAAAGAAAAAAAAAGTTTTTTTCTCTTGTATAAAAAGTAAAGTAAAATGAAAAATATAATATAATTATTCAAATTATAAATTTTCTATTAAGATTTATTTATTTTATTATAATATTTACTAAATTTTAAAAAATATACATTGATAAAAAAATTAATTTTACTCATTTTCATTCTTCTTTGTTGAACTCAACTGATTTTAATTTTATTTTGTTTTCAACTTCATCCAATCCAAATAATGGATAGAATATAAAGTTGAATTTTCCGGGTTTTTCAAATTTATTTTTTATTTAAAGTATTAGCTAATTTAATAAAAGATAATGAATTTTCTTAGCATAGAAACCCTGTTCTTACTTTCTAAATTTCAACTTTGAAGGTTATAATTTGACATGCAAAAATGATTGCCACTATGATATAGCCTGTGTTCATTGACTGCCACTAAATTGTTTTGACCATTGCTACATGCAAATTAATCAATATTTTAATATTTTCCAAGAATAAAATTGTACGAGGGTACGTGTGAGTGGATCACAATGAACCCTAGCTAGGCATAGGACATCATCAACATCTCCTTTAACACAGTTTGACCAACCTCACTGTGATTTGACCTTCTCCTCTCTTTGATTCAACTTTTTAATCATCAAAGAATTTTTTTTTTTTTTTTTAAGAATTCATTACGTGGGTTATTATTAATTTCATCAAATTTACAAAATCAATGGCCCATCAAATTTTTTGGACTGTGTCAAATTAATTTACTTTATTAACTTATAATTGTTATGTATTTATCTGGGGAACGAGGGTTCATTATATTCCACCTTTTATATCTTATATTAATATTTATAATTTTAATTTTTAAATTTAATAATTAATTTTAAAGTTTTATATTTTAATTAATATTAAAAAATAATATTTTTATTAACTTTACAAAATTAGTGATTCTGAAAATATGTTTTAAAGTATTTCGAATTAAAAAAATTTAGATGAATAAATCTGAATATATATATATATATATATATATATATATATATATATATATTAAGTTTTAAAATATTGAATTCAGAACAAAATTTTACCAAGAAAAAGGTTTGAAAAAGTCATATGAATAATTTTTTTATGAAATATAACTTTATTATTCTGAAAAATCATTAAAAAAAAATTATCTATCCGTACACTTTGTATCCCTTGGAAACTCATTGAGGTTTAAAATAAAGAAAATTTTCATAACTAATCTATAAAATATGTAAAAAAACTTGAATAATAAAATAATTAAGTGCCAAAATATTTTAGTCAGTCAAAATTTTCTAAAAGACTAAAATGAAATTTAAAAATTTCAGAGGAAAAATTAAATTTTATCCTTCACTTAGATAGAATACCTTTTAATTCATTAATAATGAGTAGAATGCGGCGTCAAGATTAATAATGACTTTTTTTTTTATATTTTTAACTTTAATATGAAAATCATTTTTTTAAATAGAATATAAACAAGTGAAAATATGGATTTAGAATTTAAAAATTCTACTGAAAATTGAAATCAAACCAAATTAATAAAATCATATTTTTATAATATAATAAATATATAATAATTTTATTAATAATAATATGTTAAAAGAATAATAATAAAAAATAATATATGATAATAATTATAAATACAAAATATATTAAAAAATAAGATAAATAATTATTAAAATAAAAAAAGAATATAATAAAATAATTATTTTTTTAAGTAAAGATACAAAATTTAAAATATATTATATTTTATAAAAAATATATATTAAAAAATAATTTTAATTTTTTTAATCCATTAAATTTAAAAATTCGAATTTTTTTTAATTTTATCTTAATTTAATTAAAACTCAATTATTTAAATCAATGAATGTCTAATTCGATCGATTTAAAGTGACCACAGGAGTTTATTCATTCCGCATGTAGTAAAAAATTTAAACGTATATTTTCAACATGGTTTATTTCATAGTTTATATAATATTGAAATTCAAATCTTAAAAATGTTATTTTTCAATATAAACTTATTAGTAGTAATTATAAAAAATGTTAATTATGATTGCTAATCCAATAAATTTATCTTTGCATCATCACAAGGATCTGATTTTTGATTTGGGCTGGAAAGAAGGCAAGGCGCTGCGTCAGTGCTTTCACAGTTTCACACTTTCCGTCACTTCATCAAATTCCAATCCCTCAAAATTTTCCCGAGAAAACAAAAGAAAAACCTTCCAAATTTTCCTTCCATCCAAATACACTCACTCTCTGTCGTAAACCCTACTTTCCTTTCTTCTTCGATGGATCCCTCTCGCCGCGGCCCACGCGCCGTGATCGACCCCATCCCCAAGTTCCGCCAAGTCGGGTTCTTTGCCCCGCCCGAACGCTCCCAATCGGGTCCTCCCGACCCGACCCACTCATCGCCGCAAATCTCCAACTCCCTCTCGCCGGTCATGATCCCTCCGGCGCGCCACCTGTCCGAAAACCTCCTCCTCCACGCGCCCCCAGCCGCCTCTCCACTCCGTGCAGACTCCGGTGGCGGCGGAACTTCCTTTGACTCTGGGGACTTCTTCCCCGCGCCGCTGTCGCCCGCGCTTCCGTCGTCATCGTACTCCAGCAGGATTTCCGGTGATTTTTTCAAGGGGAACGGCGGGAAGGTGTCGGCGTCGTCGTTCCCCCGCGGAGGATTCGACCTGACGGCGATGAAGGCGGCGGCGGCGCCGAGCGTCGTTGTGCCAGCCAGCGAGCTTACCACGGTTTCGGTGGTGAATGATTCGCTGGGGATTCCCGGTAAGGTTTTTGTAAATGGCTAGCTAGGTTTGAATTTTTAGCGGTTTGGCATGAGAAATTGTGGAAATATGCGTTGAATGTGAATTTTTGTTGAGTTTAGTGTGAAAGTAGGAACTATGGTTTAAGTGATATAGGGTGCTATTAGGTAAGCATTTACTGAATTATTGATTTGAATGAAGTAAATTTTGCAAAATTGATTCTGAAGAGATGTGATTTATGTTTGAATGTTTTATTTGAAAGGGATACTAATAGTAAATTTTGGTATAGAATTTTGAATCCAACACTAAAGTTGCTTCAACTCAATTAATTTTGGACTCAATCAGTTTCTCAATAGAAACTAGACATGTATGTAAACATTCACCTCAAATATGTTAGTGCATGTTTGGATTATTGTTTTTGCGATATGATTAAGTTTGGTTTGCAATACCAGCACAAGTCTGGTTTTTACAAATTTAAGTTGCAAGACAAATTTCTAATGTTTAAACGAACTTTTGAGAGTAACCAAACATGTTATGCAACTAAGCATATACTTTCCAAACTGAGTTTGGAGCATCCTAAACTGAAACCAAACAGTAACCTTGTTGGAATTTCAATGTGAATCCCACTGAATCCAAAAGTCATGTTAGTTGCTATTTTAATGTGAACTCTAGCATGCACTTAGTTGAGCTTTTGTGTCGCTAGTGAGAAACTATGTTTTTGTAGTTGTGGGCTAATAGCCAATCAATCTTTGATAGGATCCAGAGTGGATAGGATCAGATTTTTGAGAAGTAATTAGCGTGTTTCACGAAGAGAAGGACTCTCTATTGAGTTTGTGAATTTGACTATTACATCCCAGGCTTAGAAAGAAGGAGCTTGTTTGAATTTCTTGTAATGTTTACAAAAACTGGAACAGAAGTTGAAGTTATATTTATTTATTCATTCACATTTTTTAATTGAATATATAATATATCTTTTGCTACATGTTTTTAATATCCACTTGGATTTCGTGTGTTGATTTAGACTATTTGCAAGCTTGAATGTACGATTAAAAGTTCTGAATTGGTGCAACTTGCTTCTTATCAATGTGTATATATGTGCATGCCTTTTTCAAGACAGCAATTTAAATATGTTGTCTCCATCTACAGTCTGTTTGTACTTTTGGCTTGATTCTTTTACCCTTTTTTTCATCCTCCTCTTTAATCCCCATCAGAAAAAGAAAAAGGAAGCAGAGCAGGAGGGCCAGCAGTGGAAGTGAAAGACCAACCTAATAATTCAAAACAGAAACCAAAAACCTCAAAAGCTGAAAGACGTGCTCTTCAAGAAGCTCAAAGAGCTGCAAAGGCTGCAGCGAAAGGTGTGTAGTTGATAACGTGTCCTGAGTCTGTATTTAAGCTATCTGACTGAAAGTGCTTTTACACTGAACACATTATCTACAATCAGTGAATATGTATTTATAACTAATTCTTTGTCGGAACTACTGTTAAGTGTTCATGGACTCTAATGCTGTGTTTCTAATGATCTTAACATGCCTAAAAGTGGGAATTTATGATATTCTTTCATGGGTCACTTTTCTGCACAATTCAGTGTGATAATGCTGATTAGTTAGCTTCAATAAAAATGTGTCTCTAGCTGAAGGAAATAAGGCATCTGGAACTGCGGCTTCAGTGAATGCCAAACCGGCTAAAGCTGCAAAGCCTGCACAGAAAATTGAAAATGCAGCAGTTGCAGCACCTGAAAAGAAAGGAGGTGAGATTCCACCAGAAAAGGATAGAAAAAAAGATGCTCCTCAACCACGCATGCAATATGATGACAAGAGCCGAGTGGAGAAAGCTAAACGTCGTGCAGTGGTGAAACAAACTGAAGCTAGGAACAGAGTTGAGTTGTTCAGGCATTTGCCGCAATATGAACATGGGAGTCAGCTTCCAGATCTTGAGGCAAGGTTTTTCCATCTTTCTCCAGTGCACCCAGCTGTTTATAAGGTATTTACATTTTCATGTTGTCTCTTATTACAATTCTATTTATTTGGTGATTGGTTTGTATATTATAGTTCTTTTTGGGTTATAGTGATATATTTAATGCAGTATCTCAAAACTGAATGCATCAAGGTATTTCACTTGCACTAATAACTCTGAACGCCATTTTCAATAATAGATGGAATCATATGGTTCATTGATGGTTGATCAAAATTAAATCCATTAGTCAAGAAAACAGGCACCATGCAGTGCTTCCTTCATGCCTTAGTTGTCAATACCAAAAGATGGAGCAACTAAAAGAAAGATCAAGTACTACTTGATTGTGTACTGTAGCATAATTTATACAGATCAATTTTTCTATTTTTGCTGAGTGAGAGGAATCTATGCAACTTGCTTGATGCAATTGTCAATTTCATTGTCTGTTATATTGCACTTCATCATCTAGCTTATCATACCTTCTGAAACTTAAGAATTGTGTTGATTGACATCCACATGAAAGTATAGTGCATTTAGCCATCTATACATTTGCAGAACGGATACCCCTTTGTGAGCCAATTCAGGATTAAAACTTATGGTGTTTTAGTTTTAATTAGTAGAACAGTTTTAGGACCTGGGTCAATATTTTTGTGACCTGGACCTTTTTCAATATTTTTCTCAAATCTTAAGATCTTTCCTTTTTTATGTTTCAGGTGGGTTTGCAGTATCTAACTGGAGATATATCTGGTGCCAATGCTCGGTGTATTGCAATGCTTCAAGCATTTCAGGAGGCCATCAAAGACTACAAGGTTCCACAAGAGAAGACTCTTGTAAGAGACTTAACTGCAAAAGTTAGTAGTTATGTATCGTATCTTATTGAGTGTCGACCTCTGTCAATCAGCATGGGAAATGCAATTAGGTTTCTCAAAAGTCGGATAGCCAAGCTACCTTTGAACTTGTCTGAATCAGAAGCAAAAGCTTCTCTTCTTTCAGATATTGAGCGTTTTATTAGTGAGAAGATTATACTTGCCAACAAGGTCATAGTGAAACATGCTGTCACCAAGATAAGAGATGGTGACGTTCTTCTAACTTATGGGTCCTCATCAGCTGTTGAAATGATACTATTACATGCACATGAGTTGGGTCGACAGTTTCGTGTTGTGGTAGTTGACTCTCGCCCAAAGCTTAGAGGGCAACTTTTGCTTCGCAGGCTGGTGGAGAAAGGTCTTAGCTGTTCATACACTCATATAAATGCCGTTTCCTACATAATGCATGAAGTTACTCGAGTGTTTCTGGGTGCTTCGTCAGTTTTGTCTAATGGAACAGTATATTCAAGAGTAGGGACTGCATGTATTGCAATGGTGGCTCATGCATTCCGTGTACCTGTCATAGTATGTTGCGAGGCCTATAAATTTCATGAACGGGTACAGCTGGATTCAATATGCTCTAATGAACTTGGTAAGTATATTTAACATTTGTGTAAGATGAGGGTTCTGTTAACAGTTCACCGTTAGCTTTTGCCATTATTTCTGTATGAAGGTTGATGTTTCTATGATGTTCTCACAGGTGATCCAGATGTCATTTCAAACGTTTTGGGTAGAGAGGATGTCCACCACTTGGATGGCTGGGCCAATATTGAAAATCTGCAACTCTTAAATCTGATGTAAGCATTCATATTGATGCGATACCCTCCACATTCTCATCTCCTCACTCTAACATTGCACTTTTGTTTGAACTGATGGCAGTTATGATGCAACACCTTCAGATTATGTTTCAATGATTGTCACAGATTATGGCATGGTAAGTACTGAAATCTTATAAGAGTATTTTTGTCATTGCTGCTAAAACATGATGCAGATTCAGGATTTTATTATAATTTTCATTGTTTCTAACTAGTATTTGGGTACATGTACCGAGGGCACAAATACTGTATAACTACTTTTTAGAGAATGGTTTGAATGAGGATGAAATGCCACTTTGAAAATCCTAAGAATAAAATAAATCATAACAAAAAATGGGCAGATACTGTCTCAGGATATGATAAAATATTATACAAAACCCATTCACATGTTTACCAAGCTTAAGTTTTTGGGATTGTTTGCTCATTAGATCATGATATGGGATTGTTAGCCTCAGTGACCAAGTGATCTATAGCTTATCCACTTCTCTATTCTGAGAAAAAGTTAAATATTGCTAGATGTCAATTAGTGTGTGCATTTTATCCATGGGCATGAAGCCCCAAAGGATCGTGCTAGTCAGTGTGTTAGAGATATAATACAGTATAGAAACCATTCCCGAGTGTTGACAAGATAAGCTTTCAGGATTGTCGGTTCATGTCAATACTTTTGGTATTTTTTATAATTTTTTTCTTTCATTAGACATATACATAAGGAATAGGAAAATATTGAAATGAAGCAAGGAGGGACATTAGAAGATATAGGTAAATATCTAAACTAGTTCAATGACGGTAACAACTTGCAAAAGAGGCCTTTATCCCAGTGAAAGAAATACATACTTTTGTTTATATACATTATCAAAGGGCATTATCCTTTACATTTTTTTTCACTTTTATATCATGATGACTTACAAAGAAAACATGTTTGCTTGGCATTTTTACTGTCAGGTTCCCCCCACTAGTGTGCCTGTAATTGTAAGAGAATATGGGAGAGAACAGGTGTGGATATAAACTACGGGAATGTGTACCATCACCATTTTATTGGCGTGCAAGATCCCAATTTAGAAGGCCTAATATGTTGGGATGCATGTTTCTGTATTGTTTTCTGACCTTGGAATAATGTAATGAGCCTTCCTTCCTGTTCCGAAATTTTGGATATTTCTGTCTGTATTCACCTGTCCTAGAGAAGAGTGCAAATTTTCGCCTCTCCAGGAAGATTGAGCCTTGCATTCTCAT
The DNA here is from genome assembly GCA_963425845.1 of Sphenostylis stenocarpa. Classification (NCBI taxonomy): domain Eukaryota; kingdom Viridiplantae; phylum Streptophyta; class Magnoliopsida; order Fabales; family Fabaceae; genus Sphenostylis; species Sphenostylis stenocarpa. The sequence continues at coordinate 4,720,513 of OY731401.1, read as the reverse complement.
CATCTGTAACAATTCATTTTAGACTACTCTACGAATTTTGAATAATTATTGTCACAATTTTGGTTTAGCAATTTGTAGTTGTGCTTAGCCCCGCTGGTTGCTGTACCGTAATTATGAAAAACCATCACCACGGTTCAAGTTGTCACTGATAAATTGCTCAAATTGTCAGAAACATAGAAAATTGTTGCTTGAAAACGTTGGCCACGGTGGTTGTCATTTCATATCCCTTTGCTTGTGAAGGAAAAGTTTGCAAGGTATAATTTGAAGCTAAACAGTTTGAATAAATTTGTGTTTGGTGATCAAACTTGGATTTGGAAGTGAATATTTAGAATCAGATGAAAATAAAATATTAAAGTAAAATCATTGTTATTATATGTTGCTGATCTATTTTCTAACTCATTGGATTGCATGGCCTTTATTTCACCCACACCTTAATCTTTCGGCTCCATGGTGTCAGAAAAAAAAAATCACAATGAAAATGTATTTTGGGAATGATAAAGAGATGCCTAATTCAGAATAATAATTACTAATTCTTAATCGTGATGGCTCGCAATAATGCAATTTAAAAGTGCAGGCGATCCCATTCTATGAAGGCGTTAGTTTTTTCCAAATAGAATCTAGAAAAAAAAGATATTGGACCTGTTAGGAACCAAGAATTAAACAGAAAAATAAAAGAAAGTTTCTTTATTGAATAGAATGAAAAGAACAAGAAATAGGAGAAGACTCTCCTCCAAGGGTTTCCCCTTCACAGAGGATTTCTCCTTTTACAAAGAGCTAATGCTCAATTTACAAAGAATATCCACACCCTTCTTCTATCCTTCACACTCTATTTATATCTAAACAACATCTTATGCAATTAACTAACTTATTAATATGCTAACTATCTTCCTAACTTCTTCTTCCCTTTATACCCTAACAGGACCCTTTTATCAAGTAAAAAAATAATGAATTATTAAATACAATTAGAATACATGTTCAAATTGAATTTTTAATGTAATAGTTTAAAGAGTGGCAGGCAACCTACATCACATGCAGTTCTATTTTAAATTGCAGATCATGCTAATTATTTTCACGCACTTTCTTACACTGTTTCAAAAACAAAAAAATATATAAAATCAATTAATTTTCCAATAAATTAAAAATAAAAATTTAAAAATATAAGACTACTTTATTAATTAACTTATAAATTTTTTTTATTTTTCTTTTCTATAAATACTTATTTAAAAAACTCATCCAAACATACGCGATAATAGTTTGTAATTACTTTGATTCACAATCAGCCGTACACCTTCAACAGGAGGATGCTAAATCTTCAGGAAAAGCAGAATTTGGGAAGTGACTTTTGCTCGAACGGAGAACTTCAAAATTTAAATTAAAATTTTTTACTTTTATCAAACATAAAAATCATCAATAATTTTTATTGTCTCCGTCTATCTTAAGCATAAACCACTGATCGCATAAATAAACTAAAGCAATCATTTTAGTTTAACTCATTCTCATTTGTAGAAGGACAAAACACAGTAATAAATCGAAGTGAATATTAAACCTGTATACACGTTCAATGAAATCATACATCCATGTAACCTTCTACTAAAGATAATACACAAATGTCCATGTTCCTCCATTTTGAATTATATAGTTTACAATATGGTGGTTACTCATTCCCCCTTATGACATCAGCTTTACCATAAACTGGAGTAACAAGTCCAAGAATCACAAAGCCACCTAAAATGACTATCAAAATGCCTAAAGAATTAACCAGAAGTGCTTCATTGGAATAGCGTGATATGATCTTGTTCACCTGAAGGAACGTAGCTTTTTCCAAAATACCAGTAACAGTTGTGGCTATAGCCAAGGCATAGATATACATACCAAAGAACACATGCCATGGCAATAAGGTTGCTCTACTATTTCTTGACCCTCCAGGGTACCAAAATGTTGCAAACCCAGCACCCCACTAATTAACATTTTAGCATATAGTTAGATACATGAAAATGATAGAATCCAAGTTCAAAAGAAAAATAAAATGCCCTGTTTGGATAAGTTTCTCCATAAACACTTAGAAAAACAAATAACCTAAGCTTAAATTAACCTGTGCATTTAAAATAAGCTCTTTGGAAAAGTTGAATGATTTTTGGCTTCTCCAAATAACTAATTTTAACTATACATAAGCTAATTTTAGTTTATGAAAGAATTTTCTTTTACTATTCTTTCTTATTTTCTTCTTATATACAAGTACTTACGGAGATGTTTATCTAAAACTTATATGATGAAGTTTAGGTATGATACCTGGATGGAGAATAGGAAAAAGCATGCAAGGCCTAACCAAGAATGGAGGCTGTAGAAATTGTCAATGCCCTTGTCAATGTGAAACTTCCAAGCAGCCCAGATACCAATGACGCTCAAAATGAGAGCAACAAACTGCAATGCCAGATGAACTGCTTTTTTGAAGCTTTTAGTTCCAGATAGATTCTTGTATGCAAGCATCCCTGCACATGCAGATCAGGGACAGTAATCATGAATGGCAATAACACAAACATCCAATCTTATGGTTCTATTCTTTGCCTCTATCCTTAAAGGTAAGGTATAGGCAATTGTGTAGAACCAATACCCCTAGATGCTTTTGTCACATTCTAACATGAACTAGGAAAATATGTATCTTTTCTGTTCATGGGGGAAAGGTTATACTTTGATATGGGGGCAGTGGAAAAGTAAAATCTAACTCTGGTTCTTGGTAACGATCACAAATATTGCTTTTGAAAATAGTGATCACAATCTGCTATTAGAATTATGTATTAATGAGAAATGTCAACACCTACAAATATTGTATATCCATATAAAGATTTGTTTTTTTCTTCAAAATGTATGCTCACACCTATATATCTAAGCCATATTATATCTTAAACTTTTTAAGATTTTCTATATCCTTGTATCAATGTCATATGGTAAACCATGTTGTATCATGTACTCAGTCTTCACAAAACGTGAACAAGACCAAAGACAAAGAATGCTTTACCTCCTAAAATACCCTAACCATATAAAAACATTGTGAATCAACAATCTAAATAGTATAGGAGAGAATGTTGCACGTGACGTTATTCTTGTACTCCTTCAGTTCCACACAATGACTACAGTTTTAGCTAAGTAAAAAAAATTGACTAATGATTTAATATTGCAATGAAGAATTAATTTTTTTCTTCCTAATTTGTCCTCAGATTAATTACTCTGTTTCTTATTCAAAAGAATGTATTTAAGACTGTTGCAAAAATTAGTATATTATTATTCTCCTCAATATGTATGGAAAAACCTTAAACTGAAATAATTTAGAATCAGAAGTGTGTGCAAAAGAATGTTTCCATATTCGAACCCATGACCAACCAGTCACCAAAGCACAACTTTATCGTCATGAATGAATCAACAATCATGAATAACACCATATGTCAATGGACAAATGAGTTTTCTAATATTTGCAGAAATGCAGGGACACCCTAATTTGATTTGAATACAAAGATCCAACAACAACTCTTCAATGCAACTGAAATATGATCAATGACTACAAAAAAGTTTCATAGATATGCTAATATGCACAAAGTGAACTATCATTGACGTAAATAAATAAATAAAAAGGTAAAAGAAAAAAGAACATTTACCTTCACCATTGATTAGAACCAGCCCAAACACCATCAACACTGGATGGACCTACATTGGAAAAACCAAGCAATTACAACAAAGCTAAAAATCACACAAACATGGACCTAAAATAAAATTATAAAAAAGAAGCCAACAGCACAACATCAAAATTCACAATCAAACACCGAAAACCACTCCACCCTTTTTCAGTTTTCCTTCAAAATCAAAATCCAAGAAAAAAAAACGAAAAGAGAATGAGAAAAATCACGCATACCCATCACCGGCAAATGAAAAGAGAAGACAGTGAAGGAAAAAAGTTACGTTAAAGATGAGATCTTTGTTGTCAGAGACGAGAGCAAGGCCTCCCCGGAAATGAAGGGCCCACGTGAGGAGAAGAACAGTGATGGCGACGCCAAACGCCCTGACCGCCGTGAAGATCGGAAAGCTGACTACCGGCGGGGACGCCATTGGGACCTTTGTAGAGAGCGAAAATAAAAGAGAGAAAAAGAGATGAGAGGGAAATGGACGAAAAGTGAGAGAATATAAACATAATGAAAATGGGGTCAGCCATGTACAGTTAGATCAGTTGCTTCCTACACCAGAAAGAAACTATACTTTCACATCCTAAATTAAAATTAGGAGTTTCATTTAGGTTTAATTAATAGCAATAATAGTTTATTCAATAATTCAGTTTTATTTCAAAATAGTTAAGGCAGTAATTATAAAACTCAGCGAATATAATTAAAATAGTTTACATATTACTTTTGTAAAATATGTTTTAGGGGTAATTAGAAAAAAAAAACTTTGAAGTTCATTTATAGTTTTTTAAAAGAAAATAAATAAGTTTTTTCTTCTTAATCCCATACAAAACGTGTAATAAAATGAATAATTCATACAAACTAAAGTCGAATTTCTCGATAAAAAATAATGTATTAGAGTTTTAAATTTTAATACATAAAATGTTTTAATTTTGCCACATTAAACAAATAAAAAGTAAGGTATAAATTCATCGGTGTGAATATTGATTATAATTTTTTAATTAAATATACATTCTTATTAAACTGGAGAATAGAAATTAACATTAATTTATATACACCATCACTAATGTAAAAATAAAATTCTGATAAATAAAAATTTTAAAATAAATAATATCTTAAATATAAAAATAAAAAACATTATTAATATGATAACTATACGTCTCATTTATAGATATGATCAAGTTATATACATATGAATACCATAAATTAAAATTTTCCTGAATGGATTAAATACGTAAATATCCTAAATAATTTTGATTATTCTAAAAAGTATCACCTAATCATTAAACAAATATTTCACATAATTATTGTATGTGACAAAATAATTTATACATCAATGATATAAACGATATACACTCTAAAATAGTTTTTTACATTGAAAAAATAATTACAATATTGATATAAACTATTTATTAACGTTTACAATAATTACTTTAAATATGATTCTAAATATAGTTATTTAAAAATATAAGAATATTCAAAACTTCTTCAACAATGATTGGTAATACTTAGTGTAAAACATGAAGTGATTCCATTACAGAATATGTTGCCTTGTTATATACAAACATTCAATGGTTTAATTAAAATACAAAAACCTTTTACTTGTTCATTCCATGGTTGAATTACAAACTGAGAAAGTTAAAATAATTTTCTAATAAAATGTTTAAAAGTAATATATTTTTAATCTATAATTATATATAATAGAATTTTACAACCATTCTTTATAACAAAAAAGTCAACATATAAAGAAAAATAATTATTATAATTTATATATTTAAAATATAATAAATATATAAACAATATCATTCATAATTAATAAAAAACAATACATTTTAAAAAATAAGTATAAAAAAAATATGCATATACACGTAATTTAACCATTTGTGTTTCAACTAATAAATATAATAAATTTAAAAATATTGTTAAATTATCATTTAATAACTAAACAGTATATATATTAAGTCAATTTTTTTCTTAATCATTTATTTTTTTATTTTTTTTTCAATTTTTTAAATTATTTTTTAGTGTTAATTGAATTTATCTTTTTAAATATATTTTTCTCAATATCACTAGGTTATATAATAAACATATATATATATATATATATATATATATATATATATATATATATATATATATCACAACATCAGTATACGTTCAGAATATAAAAAAAATAATAAGATAAATAACTCATTAAATTTTTATATTTTGTTATAATTATCCTTAAAATTATAATGGCAAATTTTTATTAGTTTATAACATACAACATTTTATAATTAAAATACAGAAAAATTTAAGTTAAATATGATATATACACTTAAAATTTTTAAATAATTTGTCAGTTACCAATTTTCATCACCTAATTATTTTATTTATATGATTTCAATGATAAATAGAATTATGATAATATATTTTAATATTCTTATAAAATAAGACATCTTTAATATTTCCAATCACATAAATTTTAGTTAATTATGAATTATATCTCTATTTTAACGGTCTCACATAAATAATCATATTTTTTTTTATTATGAGTTATTTTTTTTACTCAATTAAGATTTATATATATATATATATATATATATATATATATAATATTATCATATTATTTTATAATTTATCGTAAATATATTATACCTGTATATATGAATATCTTATAATATTTCTTATGTTGCATCAAACATATTTTTTTATATATATAATAGTATTTAACACATTTTATTTTATATTAGTAACATGTATTAGAACATATATGTTTATCTGATTTAATTTGTTTATTCTTTTATATATAACTTTTTTATATATATTATTTTTAGCTAATTTTTATTTATTGTATTCTTTATTTTTTAGATTTTAATTTACATATATGTAATGTTTAACTTGAAGTTTAGATTTATTGTTATCTTTTTATTTTATTTTTCAAGTTTGAATAGAAAATACCTAAAAAAAATTTTGATTGAGCGAATTTTATTTTTTAAATGAGACCCTTTTTATTTGAGAAAAATACATCCAATTTTTTTTATTTTACTCGAAAATTTTCTTTTAAACAAAAATATATTTTAAAAAAACTCTCTGCACATTTAACTTAAGCGACAAATTCTTACTTGATCAAAATATTTAAATGTGAAACTTACAAAAATACTCTTCAAACTAATTTTCAAATACATACAAAATCTTACAAGATTTCATTACACAATTTATTAGTAAAACATTTTATATCTAATTAAAATATAATTATCCTACTTCCCATTCTAACATACCTGTGAACTATATCAACCTAACTCATTCAATTATATTTAAATAATAATAATATCATCAATCAAATTTTTACAAAATAAAATAGAATAACGTGTAAGTCATTCTCATAATTCATATTCAAAATTATTTGAAAAAACTTATTTATTTTTTTAAATTTATTATTTAAAAATTAAAATAATTTTTTTCTTATAAATTAAAATAAGTTTTTCAAAACCTAAAAGTTTAATTAAACTCAATTATTTTATTGAAAATTAATAAAAAAATATTAAAATCTGCAAGACTCTAAATTAAACATCTTCTCTTCCAAACTCGTGTGGTGGTCGTCCCCACCAAATATCCTAATCTCTGTTCCACTGCCACCGCCACCTCTGGTAGTCCTCTTCCTCCTCACAACCCGCGACCACCGCTGCACCAATAGTAGATCTAGACTTCTCGACCTTCTCCTCCTCGACTTCCTCCTTGACGCTTTGTTTGAAGTAAGCAGCTTTCACTCCATTGTTGGATCTATTGCTTGTTGTTCAACTTTCAATTTCTGATCATCAACAATCCTTTGCATGAATGAGCAGTTTTTTTTTTTTTTTTATTCTTGGAATTTTTATTTATTTATTCTATTTTTTAGTTAGGAGTAGAACCCTAGCATTGCGTGGTGCTGGTGGTGGGATCCCTAGCCTTTAGAAATTTTTGATTCTCAAACTGGCCGTGATGAAAGTTTTCTCTCATTCTTGTATTTTGAATTTCGTCATATCTAAAAATTGTCCGACTTGAAATTACATTTGTATATTGTGTTGTCACTATTTTGTTTTGTTTAGTTTTAACAACTGCAATTTTATATACATATATATATATATATATATATATATATATATATATATATATATAATGTAGTTTTGTTTTGAGATAGGTTTTGTTAATTTGTTTAACAAACACTTCTTATTAGCTCTTGGTGGAAGAGTTAATTAGACAGTGAAATGACTGGAGGTGCAGGAAAGAAAGTTAACTCAATATTCCAGCAGAATATACAGTATAGTTTGATTAAAATACGATGATTTTTCTACAAGTCTTTCTTAGATCAGTAGTTTGAGTTGCTTCTTGATGCCACTGCTGAGCCCTTGTATCCTCTCCACCTCACTAGGCCTGCAAGGAATGGTCACTAAACCTTCATGAACAAACCCGAACACTTTCTCTGCTTGCTCCAATAGCTTTAAAAACATAGGTTTGGAAAATTAACTGAGTGGCAGCACGAAACACTTTTGTTCCTCTCCACCCTCAGCAATCAGAGCAAAGTGTCCTTCCTTCAAGTTCTCTGGGATGTATGTTGAGTTTGAAACAGACCCTTCTTTGTTTCTCCCCAAGAGTCTCTTCTAGAGCTTCTCCACAATTTTGAACTTCACAATTGCACTTCTCTTGCTGCTTTGGACACTGAGCTTGTCCATGTTGACAAGAATTTGTTGGTTGTTAATAGTACAATAACAATGAATAAAGTTGTTGTGTTTGTGATGGTTGATGTTGATCACTTGTTGGAGTGTTTGAAACAGCTATTTTGTGATTAACACGAACAAGGAAAATTTATTTGATTAGAATGTGGGAAGCTACAGCAGTAAACTTCAAGCAATAAATTAGAATGTGGGAAGCTACAGCAGTAAACTCCGAGCAATAAATGATTACTTATGATGACAACTTGTGGATAAAAAGACCATTGGTTGCACAGAAGCATGTCTGAATATGATAACATAAATCTTATTGAAAATGTCATTGGTAACTAACTATAGTGCAATTCCATCAGGTATATCAATTTTATTATATTTTGGTAAACTTGGCAATGTGCACCTTTACCAGCGAGAAGTTCCACCGTGTTTGGAAAAACTGTGTGGTGTGGTGAGCAGGCCTGCATCATATTTATATGTAAAAATAATTAGATTACTGCACTTTGTACTTCACACATCATATTTTATTTAAAAAGAATGAGATTACTGTATGCTGTACTTCATACATAATAGTACAAGTAGTTAAGGAACATCTAAACTACCATTCTAACAAAAAACAACTACGATCATGAAGCTTTAACACACTGAGGTTGGCTAAATAGATCAATAGGCTCAATTGCAAATATTCATTACAGCCTAGGATAGGCACAATTGCAAATTTGAACCGAAGAGGTGGAGGTTAGACAGTTTAAGTTTGTCAACTGCCCAAACCCTATTGTTTTATCGTGGCCAAAGTTTGGCAAAGAAAGGGCGGAATTGACGGAGCTCTAAACCAATTTACTTGTTCAGAACAAAAGCACCTGACTCAAGTAGAAACAATATGTTTAATTATAATGACGGCAGTGGATGGCAAAACTATAGACAGGATGCAACAAGGGAGTTTGATTCTATAACCATGCATAAACCATCTCAACTAAAGTTACAATGTAAACCCATCAGGGGTAGTAGCAGGAAAATTTGTATCTCTGGTTGTGCTTATTATTTGTGAGCTGTGATAAGATTATAAAAACTTTGGTTGTCTAATTATGTTTGGAACTAATTTCTGAGCTTATGTTTTGATGAAATCTTGATGGTTATTGTTTAAAATTGTGTGATTTAATGGTTTTCAATTTGGAGCGTGGACTTTTTATGTTAGCTTGTATTGTGAATATTTTGGAATTCTCCTAGGTATAAAATTTTTGTATCAGTACCACCAATGACTCATTGGTTTCACTAGAAACTCAATATCCTGGCCAAGTCAATGACTGGTTCAAGTTTTATTTTTGGTTTAGGATCAAATGTATCTTTTCTAGTAGGAAAGTTTGTTATAGGTGAGAAGCCAGAAACCTCCACAACACAAGAAAAAAAAAAAGAAAAAACTCTACCTAGTAAGGTTTTGCACATACAAAATTTCTTTACATGAGAAAAATAAAATATGTACCAACTAAACTAACTGCTTAATACATAGCCTAAGGGAACCAAATGTTTTTAATAATGTACATTTTTTAATTAGATAAATAGAAAATGAAGGAGAATTAAAGATAATTAAATATAATGCCCCTGCTATACCCGCATGACAGAGACGTCGTGTTACCTGTGTGACAGAGATGCCGCACTGATGCAAGTCTCGATCTTTGATGACGATCTGACGTGATCCACTAAAACCACGACATAGAGGTGAGGTGAGGTGAGGCCAAAAGGAGAGGCTGGAGAAGATCCTAATCGCATACGATCTTACATTCCAAAATGCAATTTTGACTACCTTGAACAAGGTTAACTCATTGCTTAATCTTTATAAGATTTCGTGACCATTTAGAAAATAAATTCAACAAGACTTAGGCTCAGTTTACCCAACCCAGTGGACTGCTCAACTCAAATGTCTTGCACAATGACCAGAAGGCTAGTGTCTCAGTTTTTAGGTGATAGTTTTTGTTCATTGATATATGTTCCGTTTAATGATGTGATCAATTCTCTTGAAGGCTAGTTGTTACTTCTGAAGTCAGTACACCCGCGGAAGGACTGTAATTGAATTGAATTGAATTGATTGGGCGTAGCTTAATGGGGAACGAAGAAGACCGAGATAAGGAAAAGAGAGTGGTTTTTGTTACTGTAGGGACGACCTGTTTTGATGCACTTGTAAGAGCAGTGGATTCCAACAATGTTAAACAAGCCTTGTTTGCAAAAGGATACACTGACCTTCTCATTCAAATGGGTCGAGGATCATATCTTCCTAGTAAGGTACTTTCTCCTCTCTCATTTCTTTCCCTCTATTTTCTCATATGATACTTGTTTGGTTGTGAATTTCATTATAATAATTAAATTATAAAATCAATTTTTGTTGATACTGGCATGTGAAATTCTCACTTCATCATTTTCATTCTTACTATTGACCTTTCTTTATTAATTGTAGGCTGAAGGAGTTGATACTTTGGCTGTAGACTACTTCACTTTTTCATCCAGTATTGCAGATCATCTCAGATCAGCTTCTCTTGTCATTAGCCACGCAGGTATATTGGTTACAACTCGTCTATTGCATGCATTTTTGTGTATTCTTTGGTGTATACTGCCAGGCTATGATGCACGGATACGTTCGCTTTTCCAACTCCAACGTATCCGATACTTAAAAAATTCGTATCGAAAAAGAATCGGAAAAAAAATCCAAACAAAAATAAAAAGAATAACAAATATTTTTCGTTAAATTAATCAAAACAGATTTGAATTATTTAAATATTTATCAAAACAGATTTTAATTATTGTTAACTTTTATTTTACATTTAAATTTTTTAAAATCATATATACATTTAAAAATATATTTAATGTGTTCAATTTAAATAATATTTAATAATTATATATAATTTTTTTATGAATTATACATATATATATATATATATATATATATATATATATATATATCTTAAATGTATCATAATTTATATTTTTTAATATAAGATGAATCGTCGTTTTGGATCCAATACGTATCATATCTTATACTCGTATCGTATCGTATCATAAACTTGGGCTTGTAGGCTAATTTTGTATTCTGCTCCCCTAATCCACGTGGGTTAATTATCTTTCGGGATGAATGGTTTTGTGTCAATAGTGCTTTGTTAATATTTGATAACCACTTTTCTTTGAAGTCAACAAACTGATAGGTAACAGTTCAAAATATAGGGGTCAAATAAACAAAAGAAAAAAAAAGGAATTTTTATTGAATAGCCTAGGCCAACTCTGGGCAGGACCGTTTAGAAATGGTATCTAGTGTCAAGTGCAAATGGTATAGAATGGTGTCTTCCCCAGGAGTATGCAGGCCTTTTCTCATTAAACTAACTGATCATGCTTTCCCTAATATTGTCTGCCTCTACTTACTAGTAAGCTACTATGAAAACTTTCCTAAGTGAGCTTTATTGATGGGGTTGGAGCACTTGATTTCTGGGCTCATCTTGGGTAAGCCTCCCCTCCCCAATTTGGGAACTGTATCTAACAGTAATCTCAACAAAAAGAATCAGCGTGTCCTTAAGATGAAGGATTAGGTAAATGCTGGGGAACTGTTTACTTCCAAGTATCCTTGCAATCATATAGTTCCAACGATTTTGTTCAGCATTGCCTGAAGCTTGAAAAATTGCAAGTGCATGATTGACATACATAGAATTCAGAAGGACTACATATTTGGCTATACAATTATCACAATTTAGAATAAGAATTGAAATAAGGGTGCAATATATTTGAGATAAAATTTAGAATAGAAAACTTTCAGGATTGAGTTTCACACCAAAACTTTCAAGATTCAGTCTCACACAGCAATGAACTGTCCCACAAAAAGACATAAAAGAGAAATAAAAGAAATACCATACGGAGAAGATGATAATGAAGTTTGTCATTTTTACATAGCCATCGTTGAAAATTACTAACCTAACACAGAAAGTACCTATTTCAAGCTTATGGGCTCAATATTATTAGGCCCATACTAAAATAAAGTAAGGCAATAAAATCCTGCTAATTGTGAATATTTTGGTATTCATTTACCAATTATGATCTCATTTCATCTTAAAGGCACCCAAAAAGTAATCTGCCCGATATGCCACAAGAAAGACAAATAAAAATATGCAAGATAATGGTTTAAATAATATATTATGCAACTAATCCTAAATAAAACATTGCTAAATAATGGACTAAATGCTTCCCCGCAATGATATAAAGAGAAGTCTCCATCTAAATCCCATTACTATTTGGGAAGGTGCTCAGAACTATTGAAATAACATCTACTGGGGTTCTATTGCTGCTGGACTAGCATTAATTCTCTGAATGAGTAGCCAAGTTCTCTTTGTTGATGTTGAGTTATGAATGAAGTCTTCCCCAAATTCGTGTCACACATCAAATTGTGGCCTTTAGTGACTATTCCCTATGAAATAATATCCTGCATCCAATCTTGTCTGGTAACTTACTTTTACTACTCCGAATTTATGCAGGGTCTGGTAGCATATTTGAGACATTGCGGCTGGGAAAACCTTTAATCGTGGTTGTAAATGAAGATTTGATGGATAATCATCAAAGTGAACTAGCAGAAGAACTTGCTGATAGAAAACATCTGTATTGTGCCAGTCCTCAGACACTCCACCAAACTATAGCCGATATGGATTTAAGTTCTCTCTTTCCTTACTCTCCAGGTGATGCTACGCCAGTGGCCAAGCATATAAACAATTTCCTTGGTTTTCCTGATGATTATTGATTGTGAAGGCTGATAATCAATTTTGGTCATATTTGGATGCATTTTAGTCTTGTGAACTGAATGAAGCTCATGTTGATGCAAGCAATGTACCCATTGACACTTGATTACCATTTTACTTATAAATTTTTACACTTGCAAATTTATCATTGAACTTAAAATTTTTCAAGTACACATTTATAATTGAACTTTTTGCGTTTTTCGCGTCTAAACTTTCAGTTTTGGGAATTCACTACTAAACTTTCAATTTTGTCAAATATATACCCTCTAATTTCAAAATTGTACACATTTGTCTTTCTATCAATTAGATATTAATTTACCAAATATGTAATAATGCGACCATAAAAGAAGTAGGAAAAATATCAATTAGATTAAATTGGAGTAATTTTATACCAAAATAATTTTACCATTTTTTTATACTTTTTAAGAATTTCATCAAAATGTGTAATGTTTTTTATTAAATAATTATCATTAGTAAAGTTTTATTTATCATTTTCAGAGATAAAAAAACAAATCAGCTTAAAAAAATTACAGAATAAATGTAAACTTTGAAACCTTTGAACTATTAACATGTATTAAAGTACTTTAATTAAAGTTCTTTATGTAAATGTTTGTAACAATATAAAGCATATCCAATATGTTACAAAAGTTTTGTTTTACCACTATCGATACAAGTTAAGTGGAATTTTTATCATGAATATAGTGAAGGAAATCAAAGTCTAAAATTTAAAATAATATTATATAATTATTCCTAATCAATTTTTATAGAAGGTTTTCACTTTATTTATTTATTACCTCATCACACCATAAATATTCACCTTATTTTTTGGTAAAATATAATAAAATTTAGTTATATAGTTTTAAAGTTTCTTAATTTGAAATGTTTAAACATTTATCTTTAATATTAAAAGTTATATTGTTTTAAAAATTTTCTCGCATGTAGTTCTCTTATTTTATTATTATTATTATTATTATTATTATTATTATTATTATTATTATTATTATTATTATTATTATTATTATTATAATAATAATAATAATAATAATAATAGAATCACCCATCGTGGCTTTTGTATTTTTTATCTATTTTTTATATTTTTAGTATTTTTTAAATATATATATTATAATAATGTTTTTTATTCTCCAATAACATAAAAAAATAATTATATAGATTATTTTTTATATTCTAACTTATCTCTATATTTATTAAAGATTGAAGACATTTTGTTCAAAAGATTCATTCACTTATAAATATTCAAAGTTTATAGAAGGTTACATCATATGAATTATAACATCACATGATTAGTAAATAGATTGTAAAATATAATCACATTCATAAATTTCTCAACTCTACATTGAAACATATAATGGTTATAAGAGGATCTTTGCACACAAACCATTGCATATTTCTTTTTTATTCAAGTATTCACACAACATGTGAGACAAAACAAGTCACTGCCAAGTCAAAGAATACATGCATTAGATCATGAACCTAATTTCAACTATTGACAAACCAAAGAAGCGAAATGCATTATGCATGTGATTAGAACATGAGATCAAATTGCATTCAGTGAAATACGAGGATTAAAAGAATATTAAGTCATTTTTCTTAATACCTTAAAAATAATATACAATTCCTTGAAGTTTAAATTAAAGAAAAAAATTACAAAAATTAGTCATCCAAATCTTTCCAATTTTAACTTTAATCAACCGTGATCACTTTCTTGTCTTCCAAAATTGCAGCTCTACGTCGTGATTCACATTGTGTTGCAAGCCATTCTGATTGCTTCTTCAAATCCCTAAAAATTAGAGAAAAAAATATATCAAGGAATAAACATTTATGTAAAATTTAATGGAAAGAAAGAATGATATAGGTTGTGAAATGTAAAAGTAACTAACGTGCAACGAGGAATGCGACATGCTGAGTCTTTACAATTCTTTGAGTGTAAAGTTAGTCCCATCCAAACCTTCTTACAAACTTGGCATCCTCCAGAAACTCGAACAGTGCACCTATTGGCATGACCAAACATCTTTTTGATTTTCATGCAGTAGGGGTAACTGCATGGTTGAGTTTGAGTTGAATGACATTGAGATGCATGCTTTATAACATCCTGTAGTTCCTGCAACTTCATGGTAAACATGGGTTAGCAACCATGCATGCATATTATATCATAAGAACAAAAAATAAAACTAAAGTTTAGACCATTACAGAGTTTTGGTTTAACTCTTGACTCTCTAAAGAAGAATGTGTTGCTAAACAAGTTTCACTACTCAATGTGTGCACATGGAATTTAGCACCTCTGGCATTATGGCATGTAGAGCAAACAGTGAACTGAGGGCAATTCTCACATCTCCAATAACGTTGGTTAACAATGCGCTTACAGCAAACACGACATATTGTTCCACCAAAGAAGTAGGGTCGCTTAGATAATGGAGGATCATCATTGAGGAATACTTGGCTCGGCGAAGTGAATCAAATTGAAACCTATTCCTCTGACAAAAGCTAAGAAAGTTATATCTGCTATTGAATAACCCATTATCAAGGATGATATCTTTCTCCTTAGTAGTATCACGAAGGATGTCTTTCACGAGGACCTGGAAGGAGAGACACACAATTTAAAAATATATGATGCTTAAAAAATCATTAAGGGTTTATAAAAAAAAAAACATGTGAACTTAACAAAAAGTTTAGGTAGGTACCTGGCAACGTTTATGCTTCTCGCCTTTAACAGTAGTGTGTGAGTCAACAGTATGACATCTGGAATATTATATGAAAAGCAAACATTTATTTTATGTTTAAAGGGGGAAAGTAGTTAAATATTTATGTTTAAGAAATCTTTACCTTTCACACTCTTGAAATATCTTGCATTCAGTGCAAAGCCATCGTTTTCCACACTCTATCACTATATGGCAGTGAATGCAAACATACCGAAGTTGAACTACCATAAAATCCTCCTTGAAAGGTAAGATGGTTTGTCCTAACTGTGAATAGGGTGATAACAAGAAAAGGAAGAAAGGTAAGATAACGGATAATAAATATGGTGGATCGATGCAAGTAACATAAACAAGGGTATAAGCATGCTGCAACATTTCATTCAATGCTATATATATATAAACCAAATGGATGAAGGTGAGAAACAAGATAGACAAACCTTTTGCATCACTAGAACATCTTTGGCAGTTCTTTTTGAAAGTTTTACATGGCCCATGCACTTCATAGATTAGCTGGTACTAGTTTTAATATCTTTTCATTGTCTCCTCTGGTAATTTTTTCAATCTTCTTGGCTTTATCCATTGCGGTACTAGACCAAAAATCCCCATCAAAGTAAGGCAAACGAGCAGCTGTTACCTTGGATCCACGTTTTCCAGTTGAAAGAAAGAAATGATCATACATATTTGTTAAACCAACAACTATATTTTCTTCAGCTGCCTTCTTTAGCATTGAATGATACCTACATGAATTAACACAAGGATGACAGTGCTAATGCTTTAACACAAGGATGACAAAATAAAAGATTCAGATAACACGATAACTCTAGAATAATATAATATCCCACATGAACACTAAACAAAAGCATAAATAGAAAGAAGAACATACCAATGTCGTAATTGATCATGCTTCGGAGATTTTTGAGTTCTAGGATGACAATACAGTATATAATCTTCCCCCTTATTAGATGGACAAGACCATAAATAACAAGTTGTGAAACCTCGCTTTTTGCAATAATCAAGATATCCGATCTGAGGATGAAAAAAGGAAAACACAAATCGAATCAACGAGAGGCTTTAAGTTCTTACTTTGTCAGTTAATCAACATCATAAATGAACCCTAGCAAAAGTTACAAAACTAGAAAGCAAGTAAATAGAAACAAAATTGTGTAAGCAACATACTAGTATCTCATGATAAATAAAGCAACATACCAGTATCTCATGATAAATAAAGGTACGAAGAGTTTCACTGGTTGAGGTTTGTACTTCAGGCGTAAAATACTTAACCGAATCAAGATATGATATATATACAGAACGTTGATTGGGATAGTCACATTCTGAGCCAAATTCCTGAACATACATTGCAAAGAGGCATACATCTACACCATCAATCTTCTGAAACATAAGAATGACCTGAAACAGAAGTAGTTGTTATCACTTATGAACTCTATAGTGTAATTAAAACTAATATATTCATGAATTAACCTCTTTACTTACTTTTGATGTATAACAAAACTCTGCAGGATAATTCTCTTCCTCAAAGATGTTAATAAATTGTTCCTTTACTTCTACTATTTTGTCGATAGATAGCACAACCCTAACAAAAAGATTGTGTGCAATAAAAACCTAGCAATTTGAGTCGCACCAGACAAATTAGAAAACATGAACTTTTGAAATTAATGTTAGGTAAACATTAAATGCATGTAGTTGAGAGGTAGTGGTTATAGAGGTAGTAGTTGAGAGGTAGTTGTTGTATTGAATGTATGTAGTTGAAAGGTAGTAATTGTATTAAATGCATGTAGTTGAGAGGCCATATCCAAATGGCCTATAAATTGACCATGCATCACTCATTGCAAATATATCAAGTGATAATATACTGAGTGTTTTATTTAGATACTTATTTGTCTACAAATTGACATCAGAGCTTGAGAGTCTGAGTGTCTGAGTGCGTTAGAAAGAGTGTTTGAGAGTTAGAGAGTTTGTTTGAGATGATCAACTTAGCTAACAACATGCCCCTACCAAAGTTATCAAAAGGCGTAAGCTATGATAACTGGAGCCTGCAAATGAAGGCTCTCCTTGGTTCCCAAGAAGTATGGGATGTGATCGAAAATGGGTACCAAGAACCAGAGAATATTGAAGAGCAGACGATTGCTCAGCTTGCTGCATTGAGAGCAACACGAGTAAAGGACAAAACGGCTTTGTACGTACTGTACCGAGCTGTTGATGAGTCCGGCTTTGAGAAGATAGCAAATGCTAAATCTTCAAAAGAAGCGTGAGATATTCTGGAGAAGGCATATAAAGAGGATAATCGCGTGAAGCAAGTCAGGCTTCAAACTCTTAGAGGCGAGCTTGAAAGCATGAGGATGAAAAAGGTCGAAGGGGTTGCCGAGTACATCTCCCGTGTTGAGACCGTGGTGAATCAACTCGGAAGAAATGGAGAGACGTTGCCCACTTGCCGAGTGGTGGAGAAAATCTTAAGGTCGTTAACTGACGATTTTGAGAATATCGTTTGTGCAATAGAAGAGTCCAAGGACTTGTCGGTGCTCTCGGTAGAAGAGCTTGCCGGGTCGCTTGAAGCGCATGAGCAGCGGAGAAGGAAGAAGAAAGAGGAGTCCCTTGATCAAGCACTCCAAGCAAAGGCAACCTTAAAGGAGAAGAATGTTCCTTATGCTCAGAACACTCAAGGCCGAGGTGGTAGAGGCAGAGGAGAATATGAAAGAGGCAAGAAGCCAGTCAGTCAACAAAACTGGCGTGGCCGAAGACAAGGTAGAGGTCGTGACGGTAGAGGCCGAGGTGGTCAGTCAAGCAATTCTGGAGTTGAGTGCTTCAAATGTGGGAAGTACGGTCATTTCGCGAAGGACTGCTGATCTGAGAGGAAGAAGGAGACAAACCTCCTCTCTGAGGACACTGAGGAAGAAGAAGTATTGATGATGTCAAGAAGTTCGGATGTCGAGCTAAGTCCGAGCTGTTCTGACAACTCGGTTTGGTATCTTGATACAGGAGCAAGTAACCACATGTGCGAGGACGAAAACCTTTTTAAGGAGCTCAATAAAGTTGAGGTCGGACACGTGTCATTTGGAGATGCATCAAAGGTGGCAGTAAAAGGCAGAGGTACAATCTGGTACCTGCAGAAGAATAGCCGAGTTGGAGAAATCAGAGACGTGTACTATGTACCCGATCTCAAAAGCAACATATTGAGTATCGGTCAGCTGATGGAGAAAGGCTACTCGGTTCTGATGAAAGACCGAGTACTATACCTGAAGGACAAGTCGGATCGTTTGATTGCCCGAGTAGAAATGAAGAAGAACAGAATGTACAAGTTGGACTTGAAGATAGTCCAAGAGAGGTGCTTGAAACTTGACGTGAAGGATGAAGCAATGATGTGGCACTTTCGATTTGGCCACTTGCATTTTGGAGGACTGACCGAGTTGGTAAAGAAAGAGATGGTGCGAGGACTCCCGTCTATGAAATTTGAAAAGAAATTATGTGAAGAGTGTGTGCTCGGGAAGCATCCGAGGACCTCATTTCCGAGGACGGCCGAGTACCGTGCAAATGAACAACTTGGATTGATTCACACAGATATTTGTGGACCGATTACCCCTGAGTCCTTCAGTGGGAAAAGGTATTTCATTTCTTTTATAGATGATTTTTCAAGAAAAACCTGGGTATATTTTTTGAAGGAGAAATCCGAGGTGTTTGAGGTGTTCAAGAGATTTAAAGCAATGGTTGAGAAAGAGACTGACATGCCTATCAAATCTGTTAGGTCTGATCGAGGAGGCGAGTTCATTTCATCCGAACTCATGAAGTATTGCGAGGAGCAAGGGATAAGGAGATTTCTGACAGCACCATACTCACCCCAACAAAACGGAGTTGCCGAGAGGAAGAATCGAACCATTCTTGACATGGTTCGAACAATGTTGAGAAGCAAAAATGTGCCAAAGGAGTTCTGGGTAGAAGCAGTACAATGTGCCATCTATGTGCAAAATAAATGTCCACATGCTAAGCTGAACGAGAAGACACCGCAAGAAGTTTGGAGTGGAAGAAAACCGAGTGTGTCTCACCTTAAAGTGTTCGGTAGCATAGCTTATGGTCATATTCCAGCTCAACAGAGGACCAAGCTCGAAGATAGAAGTAAAAAGTACGTGTTTATTGGGTATGATGAAAAAACCAAGGCGTACAGGTTGTTTAACCCAATAACTAAGAAGTTCATCATGAGCCGAGATGTTCAAATTGATGAAGAAAGCGAGTGGAGTTGGAACAACCCAGAGAAGGAGTCCATAGGAAGTAGAAGCTCGGAAGTTGATACACCACATACTGTGAGAGATCATGAGACTTCTGATGAAGAAGATGAACCTCTACAGCCTAGAGCGCGAAGTTTGCAAGATATATACAACTCCACTGACAAAGTGCATGTTGTATGTCTCTTGGCAGATTCAGAAGACTTAAGTTTTGAAGAGGCCGTGCAGGAGAAAAGGTGGAGAAAGGCAATGGACGAGGAGATCAGAGCAATAGAACGCAACAACACATGGGAGCTAACTGATTTGCCCAAAGGAGCACGACCTATCGGCGTAAAGTGGGTGTACAAGAAGAAGACAAATGCTGAAGGAGAAGTTGAGCGATATAAAGCTCGACTCGTAGTGAAGGGGTACAAACAGAAAGAAGGAATACACTATGACGAAGTATTCGCCCCAGTGACGAGAATGGAAACAATTAGGTTGCTGATTTCCTTAGCAGCTCAACACAGATGGACAATCTTGCAGATGGACGTGAAGTCGGCATTTCTGAATGGAATCTTGGAGGAGGAAGTATATGTTGAACAACCACTCGGATACATGCAAAGAGGAGAAGAGAAGAAAGTGTTGAGATTGAAGAAGGAACTTTATGGCTTGAAACAAGCTCCACGAGCATGGAATGAAAGAATTGACACTTACTTCAAAAGGAATGGATATGAGCAGTGTCCCTATGAACATGCTCTATACATAAAGAAGAAATGAGAAGATGTGATGTTTGTTGCCCTATATGTTGATGATCTTATCTTCATGGGGAATAATGCCGAGCTAATTGAAGAGTTTACAGAAGTGATGAAGAAGGAGTTTGAGATGACTGACTTGGGTCTTATGAAGTATTTTCTTGGCTTAGAAGTTGTTCAGGGAAAGGATGACATCTTTGTGTCGCAGGAAAGGTATGCTGAGGAGATCTTGAAGAAGTTTAAGATGACAAGTTGCAACCCGGTTTCCACCCCTATGGAACCTGGTACAAAACTTTCTAAGTATGCAGATGGAGACCGAGTTGATGCGAGCAAATACCGAAGTCTGATTGGAAGTCTTAGGTATCTTACAAATACCAGACCAGATTTAATGCTAAGTGTTGGAATAACAAGTCGATATATGGAGGATCCAAGGTATACTCATTGGAAGGTACTAAAGAGAATTCTAAGGTATGTGAGAGGAACAGTGTCACTTGGCCTAATGTATACTAGGACAGATGATTATCGACTAGTAGGCTACTCGGATAGTGACTGGTGTGGAGATGTTGATGACCGGAAAAACACGTCTGGATATGTATTCTTCATGGGAAACACAACATTCACCTGGCTTTCAAAAAAGCAGCCCATTGTAACGTTGTTAACTTGTGAAGCCGAGTACGTTGCAACATCCTGGAGTGTCTGTCATGCAGTTTGGCTTAGAAACCTTCTAATAAAGCTGGAGTTGAAGCAAGAAAGAAGGATTGTGATTCGAGTTGATAACAAGTCGGCCATTGAATTGGCAAAGAATCCGGTCAATCATGAGAGAAGCAAACATATTGATGTTCAATTTCACTTCATCCGAGAACAAGTGAAAGAAGGAAATGTGGACTTAGAGCACGTCGGAACTCGAACACAAGCTGCAGATATGTTCACGAAGCCACTGTCAACCACTCTGTTCGAGAACAACAAGAAGATGCTTGGAATGAAGGACAAGAAAAACATTTAAGTTTATGGGGGGATTTTGTTAGGTAAACATTAAATGCATGTAGTTGAGAGGTAGTGGTTATAGAGGTAGTAATTGAGAGGTAGTTGTTGTATTGAATGTATGTAGTTGAAAGGTAGTAGTTGTATTAAATGCATGTAGTTGAGAGGTCATATCCAAAGGACCTATAAATTGACCATGCATCACTCATTGCAAATATATCAAGTGATAATATACTGAGTGTTTTATTTAGATACTTATTTGTCTACAATTAACACGCCAAGATTAAAAGTGTTTAATTGAAGATTCTTACCTCCATATCATCATCAGGATTCTTATTCTTTTCTCCTTTTAGCCCAATTTTCTTGAGACGGTTAAAAATTCTCCCTTCTATGTGGTCACTAAGCCTGGTTCTTGGCAAGTCTTTAGCCTCAAACATAGGTAAGGGCATGTGCACATCATTTATATTTCCCTTTACATAGCATGTAGGACATGTATATTTTCCACTGCAGTTCATATTTCTTTTATCATCATAGAGTGCACATATTTGATGTTGCCACTTTTTGCATTTACTACATTCAACCTGGAAGAAATAGTCAATGGTCATAAAAAGTGAGTTTATAATTGTCTAAATGTAGATGAAATATAACATAGAGACATTAAACTTACATCTTCTTCATATTCTTTATCATTTTTTGTTTTGTCAATGTCTATCTTAGAAACTGATGTCCCGTTGAATGTGATGCTTCCACCTTGAGCATTCTTATAGCATGCAGCACAAAAACAATGTTGTGTATCTTCTTGTTCTCTTGTAGAGTAATAGTATGTATTTCGCCTTATATGAATGCCACAACAAAAGCAATAAATTGGTTGGGGAGAAAAATAAAGTTTTCCCATTGAACATAATTGGCATTTGTAAACATCAATTTGTATCTCTGTCTCCATTTCACCCTGTTGAAAGAAGCATGAGCTTGTATATGCTTGGAAAAATGTCAAAACCAAACTTATAAAATGTTGAAGAAATTCACATATGATCAAGGTAAATATATTGTTTGACTCTAGTTTTGCTTCACAACATATTAAAATTTAGAAAAAATGTACTTTTGATCTTTGTTGTAGTTAAACTTGACTTTAGTTCTTAAATTGTTATTATTTTAGTCTTGCATTCATCCAAACATGCATCATATGCTTACTACATAGTCTCTTTATGAAAAAAAAAAACATTAGGAGACTAAAACCAAATTTAGATATTGTATCAAATACAATAGAATATTACTAAAACCAAAAAACATAATATTACACTAAGTCCCTCTTGTAATTTAAATACCAAAAACATCATAATTTCAACGGTTAAACATGAAATTATGTATAAGTGTTTAGCTTATTAGCATAGTTTGAGAAAAAAAAATGCAATAAAGATATCTAATATAATAAGAAGATACATGAGAGCATTGAAATAGATTAAGGTAAATGAAAAACATTGTGTTAGATTATGCACTGACCTTAGTATCATTATTTTGACTCCTTCTTAAAGATTCAGTAGTTGTTGAATTTGTGGACTTCATTTCCTTCTTTTCATGTAGAACTTTTTCATTTTGAAGAGGTTGTTCAAATTTATCATCTATTATAATAACATCTTCTATTTGATCAGTATTGTTTTTTGAATCAAGCATTATTGTATCTGTGTTAGTAAATTGCTCCTCTTTGCACCCAACTTCAATTTTAGTATACATAGAAGAGTAAGAACATTCTTGGTGTTGTTGCAATAATTTTGTTGCTTCAGAAGTAGACTCCATTTTTCTTCTTTTGGCTGGTGGTAGCATAGATTCTGAAGTACTACTACAAGGAAAACCAGTGCATTTTGATGATGACTCTCTTTGTGAGGAGTCATGTTTATTATTTAAAGTCATACTTCCCTTAGACCAAGTATTCAATAGACAATATTTGTTTGCATGGAACTTTGTAAGTTCTATTTTCAATCGTTGCATCAATGTCTGCATATTCATATACTCTTCCTACAAAACATGTAAGGACAAAACTCAGTCATAGATAAAGGTCACGATTTCTAGTTATAATATCCTCTTAATGCTTTCTTAAGAAATGAAAAATGAACAAGAACAGAAATAAACCAGTGAAATAGCATTAACAAATAACTCATTTTCTAGAACATTTGCTACATGAGATAATTTTCTCTGGTCAACATGAATTTTGGATGTGAGTATTACAAAGCTGCACGTAAAATTTAGTTAGTCTCATCTATAATGAAGCAAATACCACCACCTAATAATTTCAATACCTTTATTATTTTATGGGCATAAAAGTTAAACCAGTTCAAGTTGATGTGAAAACTTACATCTCATCTCCAATCAAATCGCGATAGTACTATTAGTTGATGTATAGGAAGGTTTTGAACATATTTTCTAGGATTCTCCAAAGTAGAATAGTTGATATGCATCATCTTGTTGTATCAAAATTTATTTAATCTGGAAGAATCACGAACCAATATAAACTATTAGTGAGCGTTAAAAAAATACTGTATAATGTTTTTTTATCTTGGAAGACATATAACCAAATTTTTTAAAATTGGACCTGTCACGGTAAAGAAATAAATTCATGGTTTAAAATTTCCATCGAAATTCAGCATGATACACTCGAAATTAATAATATAATATTTTTATAATATAATAAATTTATTATTAATAATATTTTTTATAAAAAGAAAAAAATAAACATTATTACCATGATTATCGTAATTTACAATAAAAATTATAAATATAAAAGATATTAGAAATGTAAAATGGATAATTATTAAAATAAGATAAAAATATTAAAAATTTATTATTATTTAAATTTAGCATAATTAATATGAGATGAAAAAAAGAAAAAAATTAAAATACATTATATCTTTTATAAAAAATTATATTAAAAACATTTGATCATACTAGTACATTTTTTTTATAAAAAAAACTGGTTCTATCCAAAAATTTAAGTAATTTACCAATTTTGTTTTAGTTTTTTAAATTTTATTCCTATTCAATTAAAATCTAATTAAATAAAAGTAACGGACCAATTTCTAGTTCAATTTCTAATTCAACCAATTGAACGGGTCTAATTTTTAAAACATAAAACAAAATTATTAAATTTTAAAACAAAGCAGTGATTTACTAACTTACAAACACCAATTTTTGAATAACAATTAAATAGTCTAAAAAAAATGTTTACATGTAATTTTTCTATCAAAATAGGACACAATCCACCAAACATAAAATTATAAAAATATTTAAAATATAAAATAAACACAAAATTGTTAGAAAATTTAAAATATAAGATGATTACCTAATTTACGTGGGACCAACAATCTTTAAGTAATTCTGAATCACCCTCTATGAACATCAATTAATATTATTGTTAAAGAAAAAATAGTTTGGTACATCGATCTTTCATAAAGAAAATGTATAGAAGCTCTTTTGAAGCATCAATAGGAACGAGAAAATCAGGCATACCCATCACCAGAAAATGAGAGAAAATGAGAAGAAAAGACAGTGACGAGGAAATTTAGTTAAAGATAAGATCTTTGCTGTCAAATACGAGACCCAGAAATGGAGGACCCAAGTGAGGAGAAGAACAGTCACGGAGACGCCGCTGCCCTGACCGCTGTGGAGATCGGGAAGCGTAACGGACAGAGTCGTTGTTAGGACCGTTCTAAAAAGAGAAAATCAAAGACAGAAAGAAACTGCTTTCGCACCCTAAATTAAAATTACGAGAAAATTAAAGAAATAGACAAAAGAAAAGAGAAATAAAAATAATAAATTCTATAATATTGTGATGAGGAGAGAAACAAAAACCTTAACAAAAGATGAAAAATAAATGAGGAAAAGAAATGTGCATATTTATAATAAAAAAATAAAAAATAAATTATCTTAAGCTAACTAAATCTTTTTAAAAATTTTAAAATATAATAACTTTTTATGTCTGATCTTTTGAATGAAAAAGAACCGTCTCAGTTTTTTTTTTTTCAAGGAGGAAATGAAAATATTGTGAATTTTTAAACTTTAAAATATGATAAATTTTATTTTTTAGTTTAGGTATAAAAATATACATTTCTTAAAAATAACTCTTAAAAGAAGTGAAGAGTTACTGTTTCTAATACTTTTATGTAATTTCATTAAATTTATGAATTTAAGTTTTACAAATATAAGATATTAATAGCCTATAGATCAATATTAACCTTAAATTTAACTTAACTAAATATACATATAATTTATTTTACATCATAATTATTTCTTAGAACATTTTAATTAAGAAAAAGGTTGAGTTAATATACTATTGTTTAATAATTGATAAAATAATTTACATCAATACTGTTTATTAAAAATATATTATTTTTAAAATTATTTTTTACAAAAATAATTGGTAAATGTAATAGTTCAGAGAAAAAAAATTTGTATTTTAATTAATGATTTTTTTTATTTTTAATTAAACCATCGAATATTTTTATATTACAAGGATTTTTTTAATGGAATCACTTCATATTCTACAATAAATATTACGTTGGAAAAAGATTTTATGTTCTACAAATAATTATCTCCTGTTGAAAGAATTATTGAATATTCTTTCAAAATAAAATTTATTTTATTATATGAGGATAAATTTTATTGAATAAAAAAAAATATTTATGTGTATTTCTTTCTATATCTTAATTAAAAGTGAATGAATTATGTCATATATAATTGTAGTTAATAAAAAAATTAAAATCAATATTATTAAAATTAATTTGTACATTATTTTATAGTAAAATGTAAATAAATATAATTTATATCATTATCCATAATTTTTGTTTATGTTTATTTCTAATAATATAAATTATATCTTAAACCTTAAACTCTAAAAATATAATATTTTATATTTAAAGATAAAAAATTAAATACGTAAATTCATATTATTTATTAATAATATTATTATTATCTTTAATTAAAAATATTAAAATAGAGATGAACTAATTTTAACGATCTAATAAATAAATTAAATTTAAAAAGAAAAAATATATTTTAAATTGTGATACAGATAAATTAGACTTATTTTTATTAATGCATTCCTTTTATAAAATAATAATAATTTTGTTAATAATAATTATATTATAAATAAAATAAAGTAATATTTTTTAATATTATAAATTAATTTAATAAAAAATATATTTATGTTAAAAATAAATATAAGAATAATTACTTAACAAACATTTATTTTCATATTTAGTATTTAAAATTAATTATTATTTTAAATTAATAAATTATTAAAAATAAATGATAATAATAATAATAAAATTAATTTTTAATTTATTTTAAAATAAAATAAAATAAATTTTTATAATTTATATTTTAAATTAGTATTATTTTAACTAAAAAATAATTTTATTATTATAATTTAAATTTTTAAAATATTTTTTAATTAAATTATTTTAATATAAATATATTTATCATTTTTTAAAATTTTTAATCAAAATTAAATTCATCCGTTAAATCGTTATTCTAATTAAGTAAATTTTATAGATTTTGTTGGGATATCCTTCGTTCAACTGCATGCTGATTTAATTTTTTTATTTTATTATTTTTTAAAGAGACAACCCTTGTAGGTTACTTTTGAATTTGGGAATATTCATCCAAAAACCTGATTTTAGTTTTTGCATTTAAAACGGTAACTGCCTTGAAGCAATAACTGTGGCAACTACATTCTACAATGTGAAATGACCCATTTACTTTTCTTCATCGTTTTGGTTTTGGTGATTACGTTTTATTCTTTTTTTGTCTCTTCATATCACTGGCTTTCCAAACCTCTTCTTGGAGACGACGATGGAAGGATCTATGTTTGTTCTCATAGCAACTTTTTTGCATTTGAAAGCAATGGAACCATTGCATGGAACTTGCATTTGGACTATAAATGCTACCTTGGTTCTACCCCAGTTCGTGGAGGTCATGGCAAGGTCAATTCACTGTTATTAATTGCCTTGTCACTTTGGCATTTTTATTTCATGTTACATTGCTTTGATTTCACATTTACCATACCATTTTTTGTATAAATGTCTTGTTCTCCACAATTCTGGTATTCCTTGTTCTGAATAACTTCTACAAAAATATTTGGTTTAATTAATTACTGATTTGATTTTTTTAGTCACAATACTGAAACATCTCCTTTTAGTAGTTAGACATAATAGTATCTTATTGCCTAGGATTAAGAAATACACGTATAGAGATTAAAGGAGACATTGTTTAATGCAAGAACTAAAAGTGAATTTTTTTATAACTACAGAAATGTAATGAATAATTAAATTTAATTTGTTTTATCATAGTTGACTCATGCACTCACCAGCCACATTAATCTTTATGCATTAAGGCCATTATTGATCTGTGCAATTCTTCATGCTCGATGTGAAAAGGGGAAGACTTTTGTTTGTGTTGGGGTGTTGGTGGTTTCTGAATTTTGTAAGCCAATTGCAGGTATACTTGGTAGCTGATAACAGAATATTGGTCATTAAATATGGAAGCATTGGAGCCTCTGAGCCAGAAGCACACGTTTTCTTTGGTCCAAGACCCGGTGAACCAGCAGAAGCTGAAATTATTGGGCTTTCAGTGAGCGCATCAGGCTCAACTGTTTACATCAATGTCAAGAATAGAGGACTCTTTGCATATCACTCACATGGACATTTGCTTTGGAGTGTCGGACCTTTGCTTTACCAGTTTGGCTACCGTCAAGGATGCAGGAAAAATATTACAGATTGTTACTTTGCTTCAGTTCCTGTGCTTGATCAATGTGAGGCTAGTATATATGTAAGGTTTACTCATCCATGGTTTATTTTAATATATATCTATTATCTACTGAGTTGTCTGAATATGTGTGATGTATACTTTTTCTCATGAAAAGAAATCTTCAAACACGTGTTTGATTTCTTTTAAAGTACATATGTTTTTTCCATTTGCAGATCTCAAACACAGAAGGTGAACTCTATTGTTTGTCGATTCGGAGCCGTTATTTCAGGTGGATTCAGGATTTTAGTTCGTTAGACAAAAATTTCACTGTCACTCCTGGAAACAATGGCCATCTGTATGTAACAATTCCAGCCAAGGCTCTTGTTCTGGCTCTAGATGTCTTTTCAGGTAATGTCTTGTGGCAGAGAAGTATAGGGCCATTAAGCAAAGTTGACTCTGCACCTATAGTGGACTCTAATGGTAAGTCCTTTGCTGGTAGATTAGTTTAAACACATGTTATAAAGAGAACTTAACATTTCTTTGTGAGAAAAATGGTTATGCATTGACAGTGTAAAACAGCTTAGGTTATTATTGCCAAAGTTAACAAATTTATCAAACATAGTGGTTTCAGATTGAATGACACTGTAAAACTGTTTTATACTATCACTGTGTCACCATTAAACACTTCCTTTTCCTTTGTATGCACCAATAATATTTATTTCTTATGATACTTTTTCTTCTTTCCGAGTTACCTACTGTTCCTAGTTCTCACTTTTTTTTGCAATGGAACTATATGAAGGATCTACCTTTCTCACATTTGCATGAAAAAATTGATATCTAATTACAATTTTATATATTCATATTAAACTTATACTTGCCCCATTATTTAAGTGTGTATCACGTATAAACTTTGAAATTAATCTAAAATATCACTACAACCAAGAGAAATGCTATCAACAGTTTCAGAAACATACTCTTTTGAATTCATTTTTATTATTGATTGGAATTTATTGAAAACTACTCTAATTTTGGGTATACTTCATATTTACCGAGTTTTACTCTTAATTTTGTAATTTTCAAAAAATAAAAAAATTCAATAATAAAGAGTGTTGCTACCATTTGTTTGTGGTATATTAACTTACATTACTGGAGTACACTTGATGTAACAGGATGGATATCTATTGGTTCAGTGGATGGATTCCTATACTCATTTTCTCCAAATGGGATTCTTAAGAAATTCTCAAGAATGAATGCGGAGAACTCTATGATTCAAGTTGGTCCTTTTCTCGATTGCTCTGGATTTGCAGTATACACTTCACAGATAGAGATGGAAGGAAAAGTTAGTCACACAATTGGTGAATACACTCTTGTTTCAGCAATTCGACCAAAAGGTGCCTTATTTACCATGTTGGTTCCTGCAACAGGATCAATCTATTGGTCTGAAAGCTATCCTGGTACATATTTCTCACACTCATTCCTCTTAACACAGTATTGAAAATGAATTTTCACGTAGTAGCTACAAATTCTAACTTTTTTTTTCTGCGGGGTTGAATCAATCAGGTCATGTTTCAACCTTATTTTCTAGTAGTGATCTAAGTCATTTTGTCATGAATGAGGAGGTTCTTCTTGCTTTCCTTGCTGCCTCAAGTAAGAGTGCACTCTCTGAACTAATCATATTTCTTTTTTCTTTTGATATTATTGAATGATGAAATGATAGCCGGCATAGCAACTGATCAATATACTGAACATGAATCAATCGTAAAAAAATTTGTTAATGTTGTTGATGAGATTGAGTAAGGATACCAAATAAGTTTTGGTAATATTGAATAGTGAAACAATAGCCAAGTCAAACTCATCAGTATACCGAACATGGATCAATCATGACAAATTTGTTAATGTTGTTGATGATATTGAATAAGGGTATTAACTTTTCCACTCCACTAAGGTCGCTCCCATTAAATCAACAGATGAGAAATTGGACACTTACCGGTGGCCTTTTGCAGAATGAATGTTGATTATTATTTCAGTGCAAATTGGATTGCTAAAATCCCATGGAATATTTACCTTTGGGAATTATGTGTTTGAATGAACTAATGGATTGATCCTGATGTTCACGCAGAGATTGGAACCCCACTGCAATGCCGCACTCTAGGTACAGATCTTTTCTTCAGTTACCTTCAGCTAAATATCCATTTTTTTAACTAGTAAATGATTTATTTTATGCCTGGATTATGATTTGCTATGACTTCATAATTTATTTTTTGTTGAGTGTTTTTAAACATGCAAAAATTTCTCATCACTTCATAGGTCAGAAGCTTGCATCAAGCTGTTCTCAAGAAAGAACCAAGCTTGTCAGCATCTACACTGGTAATGTGCAACTTTGTAAACTAAGAGAATGTGGCGTTATTTTAAGAAATGAGTATAGTTTTAAGTTTATTGCAGGCAATGAAAGGGCCATAGTATTGTTTCTGCTCTTTGAGTCTGCTCTATTGTTGGTACTAATTGGACTAGTGAGATTCTGCTGCACATTCTGGGCAAAAGAGAAGCTTAAAGATGAAGGCCTTGGAAGCTTCCTTGACAAGAGAGTTAGTGTTCTTATTTTTCTTCCTTTCCCTTATTCTTTTGTCTCTGATATTAGCTGTTGCTTTTTAAAACAAATAGCCCGGTTTGATTGGTCAAACCAGTTCAAAACTGCTGTACAAATCAGTTTGACCCAAAAATTCATTATATATATATATATATATATATATATATATATATATTTTAATTTAATTTAAAATGTTTTTTAGATTAAAAAAGAATTAAAAAATTATTCATGAGTTACTAATAAAATTACAGAGAGATGAGTTATTTTTCCGGGTATTACTAATTGTTCTACCAAAACATAATTTACTCATTCAATTTTGTAGATATTGATTTTTTTTCTAATTTATATTATTTTATTACTTGAGATATAATTTTAAGTGCTTCTTATTCATCCTTGGTTAAACTGTTGTTAAATCAATAAACAGTGAACCAGTACTTCTCACAGAATCAGTCTAGTTTTATCCTTTGTTAGGTATAGAGGATGAGTGAGGATGGAAATAAAGTGAGATTTTTGGTGGGAGTAAGGATGAGAAATAATTTTAAAAAGTGGTGGAATACATCCTCGTCTATCTGTATTTAGTTCTCATCTATTTCTATTCCGATCTAGCAAACATTCATAAGGACATTGATATTACCATGTGTATCTTTTAGTGCTCTCTTCGATTGAGAAAGAAAGCTTTGGACAGGACAATCACAGAGCTTGAGCAAAAAGCTGGAGAGGAAACAGTGGACAATGAAGTTTTTGAAAAGTTGGATGATATAGTAAGAGAAAGGGAGTGTATAGAGAGGAAGCTCTCAACCACCTATAGTTTAGGCAGAGACGACAGGACTGGCTCACAACCAAAACCTATGCTTCCTGTACATCATATGGGAAAAACAAAAAGCTACTCATTTCAGGATGCAAAGCAAAAAAAGGTGACAATGTTGCGCATGTTAAGTGATACATCTCCCAGTGAAAGCAGCATTGAAGGAGAGAGAGAGACTTGCATGCATGAAGACACGGACTCATCACCTGAGGTCAAAGCAAAGACACTAATAGTGGATTTCGATACTTCAAGTTGTGATTAGTATTGGAGACGCCTCAGAAAAGGGACACTTTCACCACGAAGTCGACCCCCTAGTGGTTCTTTCTTTACACTAATGAAACAAAAAAATAATGCATAAAGCTCGATTAAGAGGAAAAAGGGCTTGGCAACTTTCTTGATTTCCTATTTTGATATATATATATATATATATATATATACTGTATTTTATTGACGAAGGTCGCTAGTTTATGTATGATAATAAATTTGAACTTCTACACCATTTTTCTATTAAGAATACAAATTCACGTTTAAAAAAGTATGAACGGGATAAAAAAGAAACTGATATTTTTTTTTTAAAATATTATGTCCCAAGGGAAGGAAAACAGAGTTAAACAAAATGACTACACCATATTCAAATAAAAAAGAATGATAAAAAATTAATTTATAACTCCTAGCATTCAAGTTCTAATAGGTTCTATATTGATAAGGAAGCTCAACCTTTTTTCCGAAGAAATATGGGAAAATTTATCATCCCATGGTAAAAGTAGCTTGGATCATCCAAGTTACCATCACACCATTTTCCTTTAATAACTCAATTGTAAAATAACAATGTTATGTGATGATTTTTTATGAATGACTCCAATTTCATGCATGGATAATGTCGTATAACCAACTGTTCTTGATTAGTACACTCACAGATAAGGTTATCCAATAAAAAATCAAATTATAAATAAGCAACCAAATATTTGAATCTAAATGGTAATTTGTATCGAAAAACACTGCTTCAAATATATTATTATATAATGTTCAATATAATAAATTTTAAACTATAAATAAATAAGACAATTCAATTATTACATAATAAAATTATTAGTTATATATCCGTGAAGCCTGTATTTTAGAAAAATGAAACAATAAAATAGCCAATTTGTACTGT
Source organism: Sphenostylis stenocarpa (assembly GCA_963425845.1). Classification (NCBI taxonomy): domain Eukaryota; kingdom Viridiplantae; phylum Streptophyta; class Magnoliopsida; order Fabales; family Fabaceae; genus Sphenostylis; species Sphenostylis stenocarpa. The sequence continues at coordinate 4,687,456 of OY731401.1, read as the reverse complement.
CAAAAAATGCATGTACTACAAGCGAGTAACAAATAAAATAGTGAAATAACCTAATAGGAAATGTTTGAAATTGTTCTTTTAATTCTTCTTCCAGTGATCAATTACACTTTTTTTCAATTCTTTTCACGAGTTTTGAAAATAAAGAATTATTGAATTACGTGATGATTAGTATGGATGACACGAAATTTTACAGACCCTTTCATTTATGTATTCACAAGAAGATACAAAATTGAGATTCATCTTATAACACGAATCGATAGGTAACAGAATGTTATCGAATTGTAGAATAGAATAACGAGTAAGATTCTAATCACTATGCTAAAAAACTTATGCTTAAAAAGGACTTATCTTGCTAGCCAACTTTAATAAAATCTCAGGAACAAACCGGCTTCTTGGCGGTGCAAAGGCATCCTTTGCAAGAGCATCACTATCATCGTTATGTATAACGGCAACTGCATGTTCGAATAGGTAATCTATACCTCCTCGCAGTGGATCCTGCACAGCATGGTTGAAGTTCAATAGACAAAACAAAAGGATAGCACATACTGGATATCTTACATTTGTATTACAATGTTCATCTGCTTCAGGAGAAGCTAATGTGGAAGTCATAAGCAATCACTGTCTAGAACAAGTCTATGTAACATTATTTGTAAAATAAAAGATAACTGATAATTGATGGTGTTCCCCCTTAAGCAGTTCATTGAATTTTCTTGTCCAATTCTAATATTTAATAAAACCTACTCAAAAGGTAAGGAGAAGAAAGATATATTCCAACAAAGATAATAACAGATGCTCTTCGCAAAAAAATAGGAACAAAAGGGACATAAACTAATCAATACAGGTTAACTCTATTGTCTCTCCAAGGGCTAAGACCAAAGTGATTTATCATCGGCCCTCAATTTAACTTTATGAACTCTGACAAAATAGTTAATTGTGCAGTGAAGTCAAAACTAGACGAGATCGGCAATGGAGAAGTTACCAAGCAAAGTTTTTTACAATACTATTTATATACTACACGGTTTACACGGATCATCAAAATGATATATTAAAAGATTGCATAATATTAAGTATTTATGTATTATTAAGTTTTAAAAAATTTGGAATTGCATCTCAGTTAACTTACTTGGACAAACAAATCTGTATGAGTCTTTCCCTCACACAAAATCAACTCAGCTCTTGCCCCTACCTTCTTAAGAGCATCAGCATACCGTTCACTGCAAAAATCACTTATTAATATATAGAAGTGTAACAAATACCACTGACTTTTTGACATACATATTTTTAAGTCTAGCAAAGATAATTATCATAGTGGATTTTTCATTTATAAGAGTAAACAATAACACAAGTACTGTTAAAAAAGAAAAAACAACCTACAAAGTCATGAAAGTTATTAATTTTATGATAATCAGTGATCATAAAACTCTTCCTATGCTGTCAAAAATCCCAATCCTAGATTTAAAGAGGGTTGAGTTAGGTAGACGATAGTCAACTTCAAACTTTTTTTCAATCTTTTTACGGAATATTATAGTTATCAACTTAACACCTTACAAACATATAATTGAACCTTAATAAGTTTCTTTCAATTGTATCATAACCAATTTTTTTATGAACATAATATAATGACCAGTCAATTTATAGTCCCTCGACTAACCTGGCAACTGATGGTATGGAATAATCTGCAGTTCCATGGACCAAATATACAGGAGGGAAGTGAGGAATGGAACTTTTGAGGCATGGATCTTGAATTTTAATTTCAGGAGAAAATTCCTTCAAAGATTCTTCACCTTCCATTATGCTGAAATGATGATGATAGTTATAACAAAGGAAAAACATATCGTCAGTTGTAATGATGATGATAGTTATAACAAGGGGAAAACATATCGTCAGTTGTAACGAAATTCAGTTTTCCAGGACACACCTTAAGAAAATCCGACGATACAAGCCACGACTGTGGAAGTGATCCACAAGATCCAATAAGTTGTATCTGCAGATATGCATTGAAACGGTTATTAGATTATGTTTAACAAGTCCAAACCAATTGATGGGGAGCACAATTCAGACGCAGGCAGAAATTATCTCTTACACAAAAATACCTCAAATCTTTTCATTCTTTTTAATTTTAAGCTCTTTGCCTCTGAAAAAAGCATAAGTAGAATGAAAATATACTACGGAAACATGCAAGAGATCAAACATTACACCAAGAAACCACCATTTCTCATTACCATAAGCATACGGAATGATATTTTGCTGCAAAACTAGGTATGATGGGCATCAAAACCATCATCATTAGCAACCATAAGATCAATACATTTGTCATAAGGCCTTTCCCCGCCTTACAAATACTTCCCGAAAGGCATGCTGAGTACTGACATTCGATCTCAAAATCCTTTAAAAAGTGTGAAAGTTGTGGCTTTTCTATCTCAAAATTATGTAAGATATTGCGATGTCTTATTAGGATCTGCAGCATAATTTTTTAAAGGAATGGTTCATATGGATCATCCCTTCAAAATTATTTCTTTAGTACATACATTAAGGACATCTATATTGGTAGAGATTCTCTAACTATTTGCATTATCAGAGTAATTTAACAGGAAATTGGAGAATCACACTCGCTGTTACAACATCAAAAGTCACCACACCACCACTGCTTCTCATCAGAAAATGCACTCTTCATATATTTTAAGGATATGAATTCACGAGGAACGTCAAATCAGCAATGATGGCCTGCTAACGAAGAAACCCTCTTAACAACAAAGACTAGAGCCTTTTCCTACTGAGAGAGGTTGGCTCATGGATCAATAATGCCATTGTCTTTTGTCAAAAACCAATTATTCAAACAGTCGTCCATTTAATTTTAAATCCTTTTCAAGGGTTTTTCACCTGGGAGTTTTTCATATTCTAATATAGCTCTTATTGGGCTATCGTCAGTCTGATAAATTCTTATAACTTGGGCTTCCATTGGTTCTCTTTTCTTGCGTCAAATATTTAAGGCATGATTCTACAATATTTTTCCTGAATAAGAGAAATACTTGATTTTTCTAACACATCGTTTTTCTTCTTATCTTTTCTAGTCTGACCACCCATCCAATGCAACATTTTCATTGCACAATACGTCTTACGCTCTTGTGAGCCGCCAACATTCAGCGTCATGAAGCAACACTATCATGTGATCGAGCAGTTAAATTTTCCATTTAGCTGAAGACGCATCTTCGTATGATAAATAACTAAAAACTTAAATGACAAAAGAAAAAAACTATGAAGGAACTGCATCGATCTTTTCTAGACAATCAAGAATGAACATGGTTATACTTATATTATGAAATTCATCATTTCCAAAATATTAAAGACATGGATGAAACTCTAGCCACAGTGTCTTACCCTCCAGATAAACCAAAATAAGCTTTGATCTGGGAAATCCTCCAAGAAACATTTTCTCCTTTTTCTAATTCTCTGGCTGCTTGCTCCAGTAAAGCACAGGAGGAAATATGAGCACCAGCAGATTGCCCCATTAGATAAACTCTGTTAGATAGTTATTACGAAAAATGAACAGATCAATCTCACAGTTGAATGTCCAGATATATGATGAAAAGGAATCTTGTATCATAGTATCACGCCACCTGTTAGGGTCACCTCCATAATTAGCTATGTTGTTGATGATAAAGGAAATTCCCTGAGAAGTATCATTTACCATGTCACTGATGGTCCCTTGAGGAAAATTTCTACACTCACAAATAAATAAAAATCTATTAAATGCTAAATATACCATTAGCTTTGGAAACTAGATGCAACAAATATGTTTGTTTCTACCCTTTGCTATAACTAAGTTATAACACTTCATAAAAGAAAGCTACTCATTTGGAACAACTTTAAGATCAAGATATCAATTAAAGAAATGATAATACTAAATGTGATGTACTATATTTTTAACTTGATAACAAATTAAGAATTAAGATATGCAGCATCGGACAACATTAAGTTCAGGACATAGTGTGATGCAAGCATACTTGTATTTATGATTTATGAATTTCCCGGACTCAATGTCCTAGAAATAGACTAAGAACCCAATTTGTCCATCAAAATACCTCACAGCAAGTCAGACCAAATGTAAATTATAGACTCAGGCTTGCATTGCTTTAACTGAGACCAGGTACCTGTAATCTAAGCATGCCACTATAATGTCTCTTTCTGCCAATTGTAGTCCTAAAAGGGCGCCCCATGCTTTATACCTAAATCAAAATCGAACTGCAATCATTTCAACTTTTAAAAGATAGAAGATTGATGAATAGATTTATACGCAAACAAACTAAAATTGTAGTCATGCGAAGATGCAGGAGACCAACTATGTGTGGTATCATAAAGTGTTACACGAACCAAATCCTTCAAGCCAAAATTTTTAAAATTCAATTTCAAACACCTCGCCTGGTATACCTTTTAATTGAAGCAACAATTCACCATAACCACATGTAGTATTTTGTTGTCCCCAGACACCCAAGAATTTTGTTGTATGTTTCAAAGCAAAATCTACAACATGCAGTTATTTTTAGTTAAGACTTCAGACAGAGAAACCCTACTTGCGACTTGTGTTATTTTTCAAATTTGAATTTGAAATAGCAACATAGTAGGGTTCATCGTTAAGCATCTACCTCTGCAGTGTGCTATTGCAGATATAGAAAGGCTTCGAATGAAAAAGGAATAATCAACTATACATACAGAGTAAATTAAAACATGAATTCTGATAGGTTTTAAGGGAAAATGCCAAGATAAAGAAGAAAGAATGAAAGAAAATCTTCTTCAAGTCCAGAACAGATACAAGAATACAAGCAAGTTCCAGAGCTAGGCTCCTCAGAGAAAGGTTCTCTGCCAGATTTACAAAAACAACCCTCCTAAAACTTCTCCTCCCCCAAAGCACTTCTATCATCTCTTATTAATAGTTGATCATGAACAGTTAAACAGAAACAGTTGAACAGAAACAACTAATAACTTCTAACTACTTTTATTAATAGATTTCTTTCTCCTAGAATAAACCAACCAATGTTTTTCCTTGTTTGGTTCAACAACATTTACAATATTATTAGGAATATCAGGATTCCTAACATTCTCCCCTCCTAGGAGAACAAACTTGTCCCCAAGTTGGAAATTAGGAAACTATTGCTGCAAAATATGTTCATCCTCCCACGTTGTATCTTCTGGTAGACAGTGCTACCACTTAAGTATCTCCCTTTGTGCTAATGCTTCCTCTGGTTCAACAGCCACTTCTAATTCCACCTCAAATCCAGTAGGTAACTCGGAAGAAGAGGAATAATTCCCAACAGCCCGTTTTAGTTGAGAGACGTGAAAAAACAGGGTGAATTCTGGATGACTCCGGCAATTGCAGTTTATATGCAGTTTCACCCATCTTCTGCAAAACTTTATAAGTTCCATAGAATCGAGCAACTAGTTTGGGATTGATGCGTTTAGCTACTGACTGTTGCCTGTGAGGATGCAACTTTAGAAAAACAAATTCACCCTCCTGAAATGATATATTCTTCCTCTTCTTGTCAGCATAGTGTTTCATTAATCGTTGGGCCTTATCCAGATGAAATTTCAGTTGAGCAAGAGCTTCATCTCTATCAGCAAGATCATGGGCAACAACTTGTACCTTAGTCTCTCCTGGAAGAAATCTGATAATCCGTGGGGGTGGTCTCCCATAAACAATTTCAAAGGGAGTAAAGACAGTAGCAGTATGGAAGGACGTGTTGTACCAAAATTCAGCCCAATGAACCCACAAAGACCAATTTCTAGGTTGTTCTGATGTAAAACATCTTAAATAGCTTTCAAGGAACCTATTTAAAACCTCTGTTTGACCATCTGTTTCAGGATGGTATGAAGAGCTCATGTTGAGTTTAGTTCCCTGTAATCTGAAAAGTTCTTTCCAAAAACTACTAATAAAGAGAGGATCCCTATCACTCACAATAGAAGATGGAATGTCATGCAAACGCACCACCTCCTTAACAAAAATTTCAGCTACTGTCGTAGCGGTGAAAGGATGCTTGAGGAGTATGAAGTGCTCATATTTAGATAACCTGTCCACAACAACCAAAATAGCTTCATAACCTTTGGATTTGGGCAACCCAGTAATGAAATCTAGAGATATATCCTCCCAGATATGAGAAGGAATAAAAAGGGGCTGCAACAATCCCCCTGGTGCAGTAGCAGCATACTTTTGACGTTAACACACATTACATCCACGTATATACTCCAAAATTTTCTTCTTCATACCCACCCAATAAACGTTTCCAGCAAGCCGTCTATAAGTTTTTAAGAACCCAGAATGTCCTCCTTCAGAAGAAGCATGAAACTCCTCCAATAACTTGGAAATGTAAGAAGAGTTAGCTGGTATAACTATACTCCCTTTATAAAGCAAGATTCCATTTAGCACGACAAACCCTTTCCGTCTAGCAGGATCTTGTAAAAGTTCAGATTTTATTCGCTGAATAGATTCATCTTCACTGAATTTCTTTTTTAATTCCTCACCCCGTAACCATAAAGGATAAGACATAATAGAATTCAACTGCATTTCTCCGTGAACCCGAGAAAGGGCATCCGCAACCTTGTTTTCATGCCCAGATTTGTAAACAATAGAGAATTGATACCCAAGCAATTTAGACAACCAATGTTGCTGGGCTGATGTAGTAATCTTCTGCTGTAATAACTCCTTCAAACTCCTTTGGTCTGAAAAACAGTGAACTTCCTGCCAATCAAATAGTGGCGCCAATGTTGAATAGATAACACCAAAGCCATCAACTCACGTTCATAGGCAGATTTGGACAACTGTCCAGCCGAGAGAGCCTTACTAAAAAAATCTATAGGATGATGATGCTGCATGAGAACAACCCCAATTCCACTACCAAACGCATCACATTCAATCTGAAACTCTTGTGAAAAATTAGGCAAACGTAAAACAGGAACAGTAGTGATAGCTTCCTTCAACCACTGAAAAGCTATTTCAGCCTTTTCATTCCATACAAATGCTTCCTTCTTAGTTAATTCAGTAAGAGGCTTGGCCATCTTCCCATAATCCAAAACAAACTTTCTGTAATATCCCGTCAGCCCCAAAAACCCTCTCACTCCCTTAACATTCTTTGGAATAGGCCAACTTAAAATACTGCTGATTTTGGTAGGATCCATAGTAACCCCTTTTTCTGAAATAACATGACCCAAATACTCAACCTGTCTTCTTCCAAAGCTACATTTTTTTTTTATTAGCAACAAATTGATGCTTCTTGAGAATATCCAACACCTTATATAAGTGTGATATGTGGGCAGACCAGCTGTCACTATAAACCAATATATCATAAAAAAAAAAACAAAACGAAGTGACGAAGGAAAGGCCTAAAAACCTCATTCATGATAGATTGAAATGTAGCTGGGGCATTCATCAACCCAAAAGACATAACCAAGTACTCATAATGTCCTTCATGTGTCCTAAAAGCAGTTTTCTCGATGTCTTCCTCCTTCACACGTATTTGGTGATACCCTGAACGTAAATCCAGCTTAGAAAAATAACGCATCCCATGCAGTTCATCCAATAATTCATCTATAACAGGGATAGGAAACTTATCGGGAACTGTCACCTTGTTAAGCTCTCTATAATCCACACACATTCTCCATGAAGAGTCCTTCTTTTTAACCAAAATGACAAGACTGGAATAGGAACTGTTGCTACGTCTAATAACTCCTGCCTCCAAGAGTTCACTCACCTGTTTCTCAATTTCATCCTTATGATGATGGGGGTATCGATATGGTCTCACGCTAACAGGGTCCGTGCTTGGGTAAAGAGTTATAAAGTGTTCAACCTCTCTTTTAGGTGGTAATTCCTGCAACTCCTCAAATATGATGGCATACTGTTGCAGTAATTGCTGCAATTGTTGAAGCTGCTGTTGCTCCAAGTCACTATCTCCCATAGTTGTATTCAACACTCCCTTTTTCCAATTTAACCCCTTTACAGTACAAAATTGATCACCAAGAAGCTCATTGAATGAAGGAATCAACTTCTCTCTACTGCTGCCAATACCTCTTAATTCCACCACACGTCCATTGTCCTAGAAAGACATGGACAAGTCTTTCCAATCAATAACCATTTTTCCCAAGGTTTTTATCCATGCCATTCTCAAAATTAAATCTAAACCTCCAAGCTCCAGAACATGAGCATCAATTTGTATTTGAATTGTACCCATATCTAATTGAATTTTAGGACAAATACCCCATGTTTTAGCCCTACGACCATCCCCCAATTTTACTCCTATACCATCAGCCTCTTCCACCATTAAGCCTAAAGCCTGGACCACTTTGGGTGAAATAAAGTTGTGGCTGGCCCCGCTGTCCACTAGTACAATTATAGGAATTTCTCCCAATTTTCCTTCCAATCTCATGACATGAATTTCACCATGATAATCACCATTCAGCCCCAACAAATTCATAGAATTACAGTCCAATTGTTCCCCCTCAATCTCCACATCATCAGTTTCACCCCTAGTGATCTCCTCTTCATCATTGAAACTTTCATCGGCACCCAAAATCACCAACCTTAACTGCCTGTCCTGCCGGTCAGCACACACAAGCAGGAGATGGTATTTGTCTCCACACCTAAAACATAACCCCTTATTTCTCCTTTCCTCAACCTCCTTATTAGAAAGATGCCTAACTCCCCTATCTCTGTAAGACGGTTGGGAACTCCGCTGGTTCACAGATGAAGACCCTACTGAAGCTTCAGATCTCCTCCCAGAAAAATTATCACCGTTGGCTATTCCTTTAGACTTCACATCACCACGCGTTTGAGTGTTTTCTTGCTGAGAATGCACCATATTTCGTCTGAATCCACGGGAGAGATTCAAATTATTACTCCAAGATTTACTTCTACCAACATTGATGACAACCGTCCCACAAATCTCGGCCTCTACACACCTTGCCATGCGAATGGCATCCAGTCGGTTCTTGGGCTGCAATGTGTGCACCCGCAATCGAATTTGATCCTTCAATCCCTTCATAAAGAAGCCTACAAACTGATTTTCTGGTAAACGACCCACTTGAGCAGCAAGAAACTCAAAGATTTCAATATACTCTTCCACCGAACCCTCCTGCCTAAGATCAGCCAACTCCTCAAACGGATCATCCAAGCGTCCTCCCCCAAAACGTATTCTTAGAGCATTCTTGAATGATTCCCAACTGGGAGTGTCCTCCGAATCCAACCACGTTTGAAACCAGTGGATGGTTCCCCCCTCCATGCTTGATCTTGCCAATCTAATCTTGTTAAATTCTGAAATGCCTTGCACCTCAATATATGTCTCAGCTCTAGTAATCCACCCTCTAGGGTCCATCCCATTGAAAGAAGGCAGTTCTACCTTCTTGGCCATCATACGAAATTCGTTCAATGTTTCCCGGTCCTCACCGCAATCATTCTCCCTTCCTGTATGCTTGCTACCAGAATTCTGCACCAACTCCACTAACACCTCAAACCTTCCTGCCACCGTCTCCATGAAGGCGTCAAGTTTTGCTTCCAAGGAACTCAATCTTTCCTCTGTCGCCTCCCCCTGCATGGTCTCAGGTGCTCCACGTCTCGTCATTGAAAAAATTCTGGATGAATTTTCCTTACAAGATCCGGCAGGTCAGACCAATGATAGGTTTTAAGGGAAAATTCCAAGATAAAGAAGAAAGAATGAAAGAAAATCTTCTTGAATTCCAGAACAGATACAAGAATACAAGCAAGTTCCAGAGCTAGGCTCCTCAGAGAAAGGTTCTCTGCCAGATTTACAAAAACAACCCTCCTAAAACTTCTCCTCCCCCAAAGCACTTCTATCATCTCTTATTAATAGTTAATCATAAACAGTTAAACAGAAACAGTTGAACAGAAACAACTAATAACTTCTAACTACTTTTATTAACAGATTTCTTTCTCCTAGAATAAACCAACCAATGTTTTGCCTTGTTTGGTTCAACAGCATTTACAATATTATTAGGAATATTAGGATTCCTAACAAATTCAAACAAAACCATGTAGACCTTTCAAACCACTTACCCAATAATCCATGCTCCCCCAGTTACAAATATCAAAACTGGCTTAGGTTCACCAATATCGGCTGGTAGATACAGATCCAATCTGAAAAAACACAATTTACATGACTATTAGGCACATGATACATGAAATGACCAACTTCCCAAGATTTACCAGTGTTGTAAATTACCTGTTTCTATGCTGATCTCCATAAACCATGCTTCGCTTTACATTGCTTGAGAAGAAATAATAATATGCAACTGCAGAAAGTCAACAGTATGAGAGAGAAATAACAATCAAAAGATCCATTTTCTATTAATATTGCTGGATACGTAATTTGTGTGTGAAATTTTCCACACCTCCCCAAGTGGAAGGAGAAACAGCAAAGCAACATGTAGTATAGAAGAACCAAGTGTCAAGAATCACAATCAGATTATCATTAAGCATTAAGTAAACTGAATGCATAAGAAAATATATCATGATCTATCCATGATGCGAAACTTCCAAAGTAAACTCGGAGCTTAACGTTTTCTTTACTGAAGAAGATAAGAAAAGAGAAATGCACAATTATATTAAGCAAACCTTGTAAAAAACCGGGCATAAGTAGCATGGCATAACACCCAAGGGCTAGTAATTGTGTAATCCAACGGTAACCAATCCTGAACAATGTATCAACAAAAGATCAGACATGCCAGAAGGCAAAAAGCACGATAGTGGGTGTTTGAGAAAGGATTATTTTCAGAAAATAATAGTTCTGTACTCTTTCAAAATAAGAAATCACATTCCTTTAAAATAAACTGAACCAAGCACTCAAGCTACATTTAAGTGAACGTATATTTAGATTATTTGCCTTAATAGTTACAAATAATGCTGTATGGGTATGGGACACAGTTCATATTTGTTCTTAGTTTTATTACTTTTAATGTTATTATCACATGACCTTTTAGAAGCAGGTTGAGAACTCGGCAATTATGCACGGGCTTGTCTACTGGAAAAATCAGCACGAATAACGCATTTTCAGAAACCTGAGTCATTTTTCCATCATTTTGATAAGCTAGAAACAGCTTAGGCAGTAGCTGAGTTTATAATGATTTTTGACTAAATTATGAGTAATTCTTAAATTTCATTCTGGCACACCGGTTGGAGTGTCGACGCAAGTTTGAACACAATTACATTGGTAGATATAATTATTTTCTTCAAACCTTTTTCTAATCAATCTTTGATCAAAATATTTTTTATCTGCTAATAAGCTAAGTCTGTTTGGGTAAGCTTATGTTTAGAAAATACTTTTTATTACACCTCTGGACAGATTTTGAAATACGAAAAAGAATGTTCTCCAATAAATACTCCCAACTACCCATGCAAGAATTTACTACAACAGTGCTAACTACTAAAATAACAGTATAAAAGGAAAGTAAGCTCTTCAAAACAACAACGTGGTTGTTGGCTAGTTCGCGTCACAATTCAACTCAACCAAATCAAGCAACTCGAGGACAGCAATGTGATTTGTTGTTACAAAGCCAAGTGATTATATACAACCACATCCATTTATTCTTAATTATTTGCTAGTGATTACTTGATTATATGTTAACAACTGGATTTAAAATATATATTAAGTTGACAACCAATTTTAAATATATAACAATAATAATAATAATTAAAACAGTTAAAGTGGTTAACAACTGAGTGTACCACACCCAGTTCTCAAATAATCATTTTCCTATTCTAAATTATTGAGCGAAATCATACTTACACTTGTACCATCAATAACCTCCTAACGTTATTCATTACTTCTTAGTCACTCTAAACTACATATGACAAACCAGTTTCATTTAGGATTAGATAAGTCTGGAGATTATCCATGAACACAAAAAAATTAAATGAATTGTTTTATAACCTAAAATTAACTTATACTCATGTAAAGAATAAAAATTGAGAAAATTTTTATTTTTACAAATTAATTTATACATAAACTAATATTAATTTATGAAAAAAAGTATAATTTATATTTTATTTTTCTTATAAAACTTTTTATGAAAAAATTTATCCTAACATACCGTGAAACAAAATTAACTATATTTAATCATTGGAGCACAAATCCCAAGTATCACACTTCTTTTTTTATAATATTTCAGAGAAAAAATTATTAATTCTGTATTTTCTCCAAGATTACTCTTAATCAATATAGTAAATGCGTTAATAGTGTGTAATAAGAGTAAATATATTAAGTTACTGTATAATTTCTGAAAAAAAAAAAAAGTTATTATATAATATTTTGTATGAAATTCAAAGTATTAATTACATACATTCTTTAGTACTTGTTTGGGAACTTTAATTGTATGATAAGAAGTAATTTCTTAAAAGTCATATATAAAATAATTTGAAATTGATCTACGATATTTGACCTTAACAATAAGACATGTACATTAAACTCTTAATAATTTCATGAACTAATTCAAAGATGATTGTGTTAGCAAGAAAGACAATTTGTAATTACATGAAGCAGATAGTAGTTGAAAGCGGAATTACAGTAACAAAAGAAAAATGCATATTATATGCAAACAAATCAAAGATTGTATGAAAAAACAAATAAGCAAAAAGATTCTTGAAATTTGACTTACCCAAGGTAGCGAAGAAGCGTGAAGGCGAGGCCAGTAATCAAGTAGGTTTCGGAAGCGACGTGGCCAATGTTTCGGCGGAGAGATTCTTGCCGAGTGAGGGGAGGCCTGAGGCCAGTTTTTCCGGCGACGCGGCGGTGGGTCTTGCGGTGGTTGGTGGAGACGGACTTTGCCGTTTTCCGCTTGGAGTCAACGTTGTCTGGCGGGATTGTGCGGCGGCGATCGGAGAGGGCGGCCATCGCCGGCCAACGCAGAGGAATCGAAAAGTGTATCGGATCGGAAGAGTGTATTATTGTATTCGTTTTGTTTGTGTAATGAAGCGCCAATGCTGATTTTGTTGCATATGCAAATATATTTATAGTAGAAGGCAGAGATGTACACGGAAATGGATTCAGAGCAATTGATTTGCAGGCTTTGTTTTGTGATGGTTTGATTAAGATCACACGAACCAGATTTTATATACCTTTTCATTCCCATGCTTTTATATACTTTTCCCCTCCCATGTTGTAGTGAAATGTCAGAAAGTTATAATATTTTAAGACTTTAATATACTTTTTATTTTTAAAACTTGTGTTTTAATTTTTTTATTTTCATATATACTAAATTAAAATATATTTTCATTATAGCAAATATTTTTTTCAGAATAATATAATTTAATATTTTGAATACTGTGATAAATTGTTTAATTAATATTCAACGTATTTTGAAGACTTTCTAAGGACACTTATTATTGGTGTAGTTTTTAGATTTATAATTTTAATATTTATTTTTTAGTTTTCAAAATATCTCTAAATATAATATAAAATATAAGTAAAAATATAAAAAATATAATTTAAATTATATTTATTTTCTTGTACACATATATTATTTGTAGAAATCAAATTAATTTAGTCTCTTATTTATTGTGATAACATACACTCCGTTATGAAATTTTAATTAATTTAGTCTCTTATTTATTGTGATAAGATACACTCCGTTATGAAATTTTAATCTATTATAATTTGATCTTTAAAAGATGTTTCAATTAAAAAATTACACACTATTTAAAAAATAACATGAGTATAAAAGTTATATCTTATTTAAATCATACAAATATATAAATTATACTTTCCTTAATATTGTACAAGTATAAAAATTATATATTCTCAAAGTCAAACAAGTTTAAATATTATATTTTATTCAATGTAACACAAGTATAAAAATTATATTTTAATTGGAAAGTTACACATTTATAATTATAATTCGGATGAGATATTCTCGTTTACTGAGATTATCCTACACACTATATAAAAAAAACATATAAAAAAATGTAAAAAAAATCATAATAAAATAAAAATTTGTAAAAACATAATAACCTAGACTATTACAAATCTTGGAGTTAGTTTAAAAATATCACAACCCAAACTCTAAACTCTCCAATATCATATATTTTATCATTTATTTATAAATGTTGATATCATTTACTTTTAAAATAAGAAAATTTCTTCTTTGTGTTAATAATTAATTTTAACTTGAAAAGATAGTTAAAATGATTATATATATATATATATATTTGAGGTTATAAAAGGTTTTCGAAAAATAGTTATAATATTTTAAAATTAAAACAACATATTTAAAATAATTATTACTTTGTTTTACATAATTTATTTTTCATAAAAATAACTAAATAGTTTATTTTATAAACATTTATTCATTGAGTATTGCGGTTTATTTATCTTGTATTTCTTCTATTTTATTTTTTTAATATCATTTTTATATATAAAAATTATTGTGTAAACCTAGTTTGATTGTATAAAAAAAATAAAGAATTTGATATCATTTTTATATTATAAATTAATATAATAATTTGGTATGTGCTCCTTTCATTCTTATCCTCCCATCTACAACACAAACAATTTTCTGGAAGGATAACGAGACTCACATATAAAACGATGTTTGTGAGTTTTATTTGAAGTTAAATGTATAATTTAAATTTAGAAATATTGTTGCAGGTAGTCCCTCGCGAACGTAAGGTGGGCTGAGTCACAATCGAATCCTGGCGCTTGGACTATTAAAGTAAAAAGAGTTGCACTCTGACTAAAGGTTATAGCTTTTGACTTAGTGGTAAGTGCTTGATCCTAATAATTGGTATCGTAGCCAAAGTCACGAGTTCGATTCCGGTGGGCCCTCAATTGTTGAGGGAGATTGTTGTGGGTTGCACAATTATCTTGTAGTGAGAGTCACAATCCAAGAGTGGGATACCTAGTAGTAATTTATTTATTATTATTTTTAGAAATAATTTTAATTTTTTTAATTTTAAAAACTAAAAAAACTATTTAATAATTATTTTATTAAAATATAATTTAAAAAAGTGTTTTTTAACTAAAAAATTAAAATTGATAATTTTTTTATTAATAAATATTAATGTTTTATTTAATGATTACGTTTTATTACGTTTTTATTATCATAAAATAAAATATTTTTTAATTTTTATTACCAGTTTTCATCATAATCAAAGTTATTATTTTTAGTTTAAAATAAAATTATTACTTTTTTTCAACTTGTTTTTAATTTTTTTAAATTGATCTTTATTTTTAAAAATTAAATTACATAAACTCTTAGTCTCTACTTCTATTTATTAAAATTAATTTAAAATTAACAAAATAGTGTAAAGATTAAAAAAAAGCATATTAAAAGAATTAAAGAAAAATAAAAAGACAAAATAAAAAAAATTATAAAAATTAAAAATCAAATAAAAAATTAGAAGACCGAAAATAAAATACAGTATTTTAGAGACAACAACAACATAATATACAAAAGCTTATTCCAAAATATATTTCTTAAATTACTTAAAAAAATTTCATTGTATCAACCATTTTATATCAGATTTCTATCTCTCTTTCTGTCATACATATTATTTTAAAGAACTAAAAAAATATTTATAATATGTGTACTTATAATATTTATAAGTACACATATATATATAATACTATATTTTACAGTTATAAATATATATATATATATATATATATATATATATATATATATATATATATATAATGTTCTTTTCTCTAAAAAAAAATCTTTTTTGTTTGAGTTGAATTAGTTGCGGAAGAAGGGTTCCTAGATTCAACTTTTAACCTATTTCATGTATATGTTTATAGGATTTCATACTTTAAACCTTTTAATTTTTTTTCACATTTTAGCTAATTTTTTATTGTTTTCTTATACTACCATTAAAATTTAATATGTCGAGGATGTATTTTTAATTATATATTATTATATTAACAAAAAAATTATCACAACTACATTGTAAAATTTTACACCCTATGTAATTAAGTTAGTAAATAAATATAACTTATGATTAAATTATAAATTTAATGGCAATCCACGTAAAAAATAAAAATAAATTATTGATGATATGAATAAGGTTATTCACTTCACCTCCATCGTTTCTATCAAGATTAACAAAAAGTATCTCAATCTTCAATTGTATTGAAATTAATTTAAGTGACAATAAAAATTTCTAAAATATAAGCAACTTTATTTTTAGAAACAACATTGCTTGAAAAAGAAAAGAAAAAAAATATAAGAAGCAAATAAAAAAAAACTCAGATAATCTTTTACCTAAACATTATCCACCAATTTAATAATCAACATTCTCAATTCAGATTTATTAAAATAAAACAAATTTTAGAATTTGTTATCATCAATTTTAAACGAGAATAAGAATATTAAAACTATTTATATTTATATTTTATTTACAAAATAATAATAATAATAATTATTATTATTATAATAATAACAATAATAAATCATTCTTTTTTAAATTATATAAAATTAATTAGTTTTAATTTTGATTTTATAACATTTTATAAAAGAAACTAGTTTTATAAAATTTAATCTTTATAAAACTTTAAAACCTATAAATTTATTATTATTTTAAGTTAGAATAATATATTAAATTATAAAAATTAAATTATTTTTATATTGTCAAATAAAATGTAAATAAAAAGATTAATAAAATATAGATACTTATAAAAATTATCTAAAATTTTAAAAAATTAAATGCAAACTGCTTAAAAATAACATGTAATGACAATTCTTGTTCAAAGTGAAATAAGAACTCGTGCTGCTTATAAATAAATTTTCTATACACCATTTTTTTGGGTTTTAAAACATCAAGGCATCAATAATACGGATAATGCTAGACTGTAAATAAACACTACTCGATCGAACTAACATTCAAGGTTAGAAAATTATTCAACTCAAAATCTACTTCAATTCTTTGTAATATGACCTACTGTTCACTTGATGTGATATCAATCTGTATTTTAAGATAAAGGAACAAAAGATGTTTACTGAATGTTCATATGAAACCATTTTAGCTAAACTTCTACCTTAGCCACCATCTTTGAATTGCAGTTAGAGGAGTCTTCAAGAATGGCAGGTGGCGTTGGATAACAGGATTAACACTCCTCCCAATTTGCGCCCAAACATTCTGATGGTAAGGGGCGGTAACAGGAACATGATACATGAGCTTCAAAAGCTGCAGGAGGAAAGGAAAATCATGTGAATCAATACATGCCAGCAATGACATTTTATTGCATTCATTTATGTTTCTTGCAGATTGTGTTCAATGCAATGCTGGTGAAGGAAGAGGATTGATTCACAAGAGCTACATCCCCATTTCTGTTGTGGACAGAATTCTAACTCCATAGTTTTTCTGTATAATGTATATTTTTTGGTAAATTAGGCATTTATCGGATCACAGATATCTTTTGCCTTAAGATAAATAAACACATTAAACAGTGTTGGTGATACACAGTACCCTTGTTTGTGAGTGCATATGGATGCATGAGCACAAAGGTAAATTACTAGATCCCACCAGGGTTTTAACTAGCTTGCTATAGCAGTTTAGCGGCATATGGCGGCCCCTGCCAGTCACTGGGGTTGCTCCATGGCGGAGACGGCTGTATGGACTAAATAAACAGGTTGAATAGCGGCCATTATAACGATGCTATGACATGATTCTGAAAAATACCTTTGAAGAGAGACATTAGGGCCTTTTAGGAGTGCTATGTTTTGGGTTTTAATTTGTAAAGTTGAAAATAGAGAAAATAAGTAGGAAGATTTGGCTTTAGAACATGATAATTGATAATTCCTATGTTGGAATGTACTTGTATATTTGATTTAAGATAGCTGTGACTCTTAATTGTTAGTTGTCAATGTTATTAGTTTGGATTACTTTTAATCATTTCCTACAATTGATATGCATGCAGAATGCATTATATACACTAAAAAAAAAAAAAAAAAAAATCAAAACCGCTATCCGGTATTTAAAACATTGGCTCCAACTAAAAATGATGGTCTGGTGGATAATAATTAAGACAATGTTTGGCAAGAATCAACGGGTGAGGTACTTCAAATTTGGATAGGAAAGAAGAGTCCAAAACAGTGATGATCTGGTGGATAAAAAATTATGACAGTGTAGCAAGAATCAATAGATGAGGTACTTCAAATTTGGATAGGAAAGTCTGAGTGTTGTTAACTATATTTAACAGTTTCCCGTTTATCCTGAACCAGTGCTATGACAAGAAACCAACCTGCCAGTACATGAAGGCTTGTATTATATTCCGCTGCCACCTGCATGTGTGGGTAAAAAATAAGGGTGGAATGAGTCAAATAATACCTTCCATAGAGAAGGGATACACAGAAATATTAGGGGGAAGAAAGAAAAAACTTCAGAAACTGACGAGAACAATGAGATGATCAGCAGGAATCCAAGTCCAATCTCAGCATGTGATGTCAGTATATTGAGGGTAGAATTGTTTGACTCCACCCAAACACAAGGCTCTTCTAAGTACTTCCTATTCAAGCGAAATAGCAAGAAAAAATTATAACTTAGATGTCAAAGTATATTAGAAATAGTCCTTAAGTGAGAATTCTGTGATTCATTATATGGAGTTGAGCTGCGGGAATTTGGGCAAATCAACAATAAAATATTATGTTATGATAATTATTTATACATTGGTATAAAGAAAAGTACTTGTTTAGGCCTTTCAGAAATCAAATCTAATTCAAGAAAAATCACCCAGACAGTTCAACAGAAATAACAAGGAATACATCGGAATTATATAAGAAATTTCATAATTGGCTTCACAGCAATAAATTTGGTTCTTCATGCAAAAGGCCAGACTGTAGTTTTAAACAATAGGGAAGGCAAAGTATTTAAGCTCTAGGGTCTGACAATTATTTAATGAAAATATGAGATAGAAAACAGGATCAGTCCCCTATTTACTGAGCGAATTGCTGTCCTTCTAGCAATTTTATTTTCCTTGCATGTTACTAGTAAAATCTTTTCAAATTTAATTCACCTGTACAACATGGAGCGACTGAAATTCCGTCTAAGGAACTTTGCAACATGTTCAAACGACCAACATAAGATAGGTATCAAAGCAACTGCAGCATAATAAAAACGGATTATAAAGAGTAGGGCATGAAAGTGGCATAAAGGAATGGTAATATCAATTCCTTCAAGAAGAAGCCAAGAAGATTAAAATGAGAATAACTGACAAATGAATACACACGTTTTAGGCAAAGATGAGATGTGACAAACGTAAGGCAGTAGATGAAGTATATAAAATCCTTTGAAGCAATTATCGACTGAAAGTAAACTTGCAGGGCCTGCATATTCCATGCTCTTGGCTTCTGAAATTACACAAAACAAAGTCACAATTGTATTAGAGATAGAAGAATCAAAACATTCAGAAGATAATGTTAACTGTAAAATCACAACAAAAACTTACTCCATATTGTGAGTACAATGAGTACACAGAGGAGCATGTAGTGCCCAAAAACGAAAGTCGATAAGCCCTATGAGAAAGATGCTTTGGTACCAGCGGAATGGCTGCAAGGAAAGCCACAACAAACACCTAGAGAAAATATAC
Source organism: Sphenostylis stenocarpa (assembly GCA_963425845.1). NCBI lineage: Eukaryota > Viridiplantae > Streptophyta > Magnoliopsida > Fabales > Fabaceae > Sphenostylis > Sphenostylis stenocarpa. The sequence continues at coordinate 4,667,879 of OY731401.1, read as the reverse complement.
AAATTAAAGGATTAGCAACAGAACGGATTGAGATCTGCAAGTAGACAGTTCAGGGTATAAAAAGAACTAGCCATTGTATAACTTGGCAAGTTCACAAACACCATTGCATCTATTCTTAATTCAGTCTCCCCTTGTCTTTTCTTCACAATGCTCAAGAAACAAAATTTGAAATAGTGATGAAGGCAATTCTGATCAGCAGTATTATACTAACATTTAATTCACAATTTTGCTTATAATTCTCAAGGATAAAGCTCCATTAGAATATAACAACTTCCTCTGGACTCAAGTATTAGCAAAATATCTGCTCATGTTCGGTGGACTTAAATATAAGCAAATTCCAACTAACTCAACCTTATTTAATGCTATTATTTAAAAAATATTCTTATTTCAAACTTATGTTTCATCTCCATAAATATAATTAAGGGAAATTTAGGAAATGTACATTTTTTATGAAATCAAGAAAATTAAATGAACTTAACTAACTTAATCAGTGTGAAGAGAGCATACCCAAGCATTGACAGAAAACATAACTGTCTGCCGATCCCAGCGCAAAGGTGCTGGATTAGGACCTGGAGTTGTGGATGTCGTCCCTGAAGTTCTATTAGTTGATGCTGCAGAAAAATCCAACACATACAGTAACACTCAGTCAGCCATGTAACAAAAAAATACAAAACCAAGACAACCATCACTGTGTAAGGTATTCTAATAAAAAATCAACAACATTCACAGAATAAACATATTCACCAGAACTTCTTGCACGAGGTTGATTATTTGTGGGGGATGATGATGACGAGGTTGTTGATGAACGTGCAGGCTGAGATGAACTGCCACCAACAGACATTGGTTCCACCACAAGATCAGGATCCTGTTCAGAATCCAACAGTTACTAAATTCATGAAAATACCACAAATTCTCCTAATACAACAACATGCACGGGGAGACGCACGAATATATAAAAATATGTTAGGTCTAACTCAATCTCCAAAATTAGCTCATAAAGAAAGGGTTATCCGTCACTTATATCTTCATCACTGTTCAGAATCCAACAGCTACAACCAACTTACTAAGTCAATGAAAATAACGCAAATTCCCCAAAACCAACGACACACACAAATATATATACATTAGAGTTTGGATTTAAGTCTCACTCAACTCCAAAAACTAACTCATGGATGAGGGCACCCCCCAGTTATATAAACTATTTTGCTCATATTACTAGTCAATATGAGATCTTTAACCACCCTTGGCCCTACCAATGAAACCCCCAAACAATTCTCAAATAAATACAACAACAAACTCTCATGAATATTCATTAATTGACTAAAGTTCACAAACATCCAACAGTTACATACAATCAATGTACTGATTCAGTGAACTTAAACAAATTACCATGGCATAAACATTCCACAGCGCGATCATGATAAAGTAACAAACTTTTATTTAAAAAAAAAAATGAAGTGTTTTTTTTTTTTTGCAGAAACCCCAAAACCCCATTGGAAGCAAGGAAACCACCAAATTGACCACAGGGGTTACAAATCGAAACTCGATGGGAAATTAGTGAATCAAATACATGGGGTTCGAAGAGAATGAAGAATTAAAAAAACGCACAACGTAGCGCTGGTAGAACTTGCGCTTGAAGTGGGAAAGGACGTCGCTGCGAGAGGTCATATGGGGAGGGATGAGAACGTTGCTCCAGTAATCGGGCCATCGAGAGTCGTTCTCGTAGTCGTATGAATCCGCCGCAATTCGCTTCAGCTTCTGTGGATCTTCTCCCATTTTTCCACTCTCTTCTTCAGCTTATTCTGCTTCAACACTGAATTTCGTTGGATATATGTGTCGTTTCGGGTTATTTTCTAAGGCCAAACGTGAACCATAAAGTGTGGTGTACTTTGGGTTCCATCTATAACGGACATAGCTAGCCATCTGTTAGATTCTTTTAGTCTAATTTTTAACCTAATTTCAAATTTAAAAGTACATTGTTTTTATAATAAAATTTATTATTAATACTAGCAATTATATACGTAATATATATATATATATATATATATATATATATATATATATATAACATATAATATTATTGTATAAATAGACTAGTATGTTAGTGTTTACATTATTATATAAATTGGACTTTTCGTATATACTAGAGAATGAAATTATACTATGTATGGGATAATATTTATGATAAATAAGAGTAAAAAAATAAAATTAAACCAAAATTAAAAAGAATTTTTAATGACAATATAATATATTTAATTTCAGTGGGTTATGCTTAATAGCTTAAAATAGGTTTTATTAATAATACATTTATATCATAATATTTATTACATAATTATTATAAAATAAAATATTTTAAGTTGACATAATAATATAATAATTAGCTTTAAAATTTTAAAATATTATCAAAATGAATTATAAATTACAAACAAGTCTACATATTTATTTGGAGACCCATTATATCAAGTTAAATTACATATTTTCATAATTTAAGGATGAGTTTGGTTAAGATAAAAGAGTTAAATATAAGAAAAATATATATATATATATATATATATATATATATATATATATATATATATATATATATATATATTGAAGGATTTCATATAGTAATTTATGGGATAGGAGAAATAAAGGAATTTTATTTATCAAATACACAAGCCACGTAAAGAATGTTTTAGCAAAATCATTCAAACATATTTTAGCAAGCCATCATTTTAAAATAAAGAGATATAGTGGTATTTTCTCTCTAATAATCTATTTTTGTTACGGTATTTTTACATCATAATTAATATTTTTAAAATTGAATTGGTGAGATAAAATATGAGATCAATATTTAAAGGTTAAATCAAATTTAATAAATAATATTTTTATAATATTAAAAATATACTAAATTTATTAATACTAATGATTTAAAAAAAGTTACTACCATATTACAATAAAAATTATAAATATAAAATATATAAAAGAAAATAAAATAAATAATTATTAAAATAAGATAAAAATAAAATAAAATACCTATTATTTAAAATTGACGAATAAAATATATTATAATTTTTATAAACAAATTATATTAAAAAATAATCTAATATTTGTTTTTTAATAAAATCAATTCTACCAAAAACTCAAAAATGATTTTACATTGAAATCAAGTTGAATTTGATAAGAATAAGTCTTATGATTTTATATAAGAATCATATAAGTTGCACAACACACCTGCAATTTTTTAATTGGTTTGAATACTAGTAAGTTGATTAATTACGTGATTGCCTGATTATTTAAAAAAAATTATTTTATCTTTCTATTATTATATATTTGAACGTATTGAAATTTATGTGTAATTGAGAATATATAGTTACATGCTAATTATTATTAATTTATATTATTTAAAATATAGATTATCTTACTAATAATTTAAGATCTTAGATACGTCATTATTTATATTTTATATTAATATAAAAATTATTAATAAAAATATAAATGTTGATATATATATATATAATAATAATAATAATAATTTATTCATATAAATTATTTTGTGTAATTTAAATTTTAATATAATTATGTTAAAAGATTATTTTCGTAAATTTTTTCAATTATAACTTATAGTTGAACTACTTAATGTTAAGTTTTTAATATTATATTTAAATATTTTTAATATTATATTTGACTGGTTTAATAATTATTTTTTATTTTTTATTTTTTTTAATTTATAACTTTTAAATTAAAAATACGTCATACATTCAGAGATAAAGAGAAAAAAATAATGATTTTTTTTATTGCACAAATTTAAATATTTTCAAAACAAATATGTTTCTATAGAAATAATTTAAAATTAAATTTAATAATAAATTTAAATAAATAAAAATGAAAATATTGTTGACAAAATTTGGGTCATTAATATATATCATACATAATTTAAATGTGTTAGGGTTATTATTTATTAAGCCAAATAATAAAGTGATATGAATAAATTAAAGTTTTGGCTAAAGGTACATGTCATGAAAATAAAATTGTGTAGAGACCATAGAGTAATTTCTAATTTGATGAGGGGTCAAATTGAAAATATTAAAACTTAAGTAATTAACCTAATTTTGGTTATTTTAAGGGGTCATGGTCCCCTTCTGGGAGCACACACACAGAACGTAGTTACAATCCCGTTCTTTTCTTTCTATCCCTATCAAGAGAGAAAATCAAAAGGGAAATACAGGTGCTCTTCAGGTGGAAGACCATAAGATCAATAGTGCTCAAAAAGGGACATCATCATTATGCCTAATTCAGGTACGCTTTCACATTTAGTTTACAGTATATTTATGAGTATGAGATTACTTTATGTTTGATCGTTAGATTGAAGATCATATTTAATTATCAGTTTACCTAACAATTGGTTCAGAGCAACCCATACTTAATTCATGTTTGTCTTTGAAAATTACTTTTAACAAAATTCAGATTCTGGCTAATTAATAACCCTAGTTGGAGAATGATCTTCAAATTTTATGAACCCTACATTCAAATATAGGGTAAAATCCCCAATTTTAAAACCTAGTTTCGAATTTGAGATAAATTCCCGAGCGGAGACGACCTGGCTCTAGTGGCACCACCCGAACGACGTCGTCTTCTGGCAAGATGCTTTCAACTTCCGCCGCAATAAGAAGTCTATCCGTGTCATTCCAGGGCGAGTCGTTCTGGATCACCGTGAATAAAGCCAAATCAACAACGAACCTCAAATCTTCCACGAGGGTTTCGAGAGTGCTGGTTACGAGAGTTCAAGCTGAGAGCGGTGAGCGAGAAAAAGAATGATGCTATTACGATCAAGATGCAAACTTGTAAAAATTTGTGGCGTTTCTGTTTCTGGGTCTCTTGGAATGTGCATGTACTCGATGGGAAGCATGGTGGCAAGTCTTGAAAATCGCGTGTTGAGGGTTGGGGACCCTTTCAGTCCAGTGAATCCTATTCTGAACCGATGGGTCGAAGAAGGCAAAGAATGTTAGGATCGAGCGCTTACCACTAGGCCAAAAGCTATAGCTATTAGTCAGAGCGCAACTCTTTTTACTTAAGAGTAATAGCCCAAGCGCCACGATTCGATTGTGACTCGGCCCACCCGGCCTCCGCCACAGGACAATTGATGCTACCTGCAACAATCTCCCCCTCAGCAATTGTCCTACGAGGAATCCCACTTGGATTGTGACTTGGCTCATCTAGCCTACGCCACCAATTGTGACTTGGCCCACCTAGCCTGCGCCACGGGACAATTGTGCAACCCGCAACAATCTCCCCCTTAACAATTGCCCACCAGGAATCGAACTCGTGACCTTGGCTCTGATACCAATTGTTAGGATCGAGCGCTTACCACTAGGCCAAAAGGTTTTGAAGTACAAGGCGGAGAAAATCTTGTATGCAAGCTTCATAAAAGTTTGTACGGATTAAAACAAGCGCCGAGACAATGGTACAAGAAGTTTAATGAGTTTATGAGAAACTCAGGATTTCGCAGATGTGAAGAAGATCACTGTTGTTATGTGAAGAAATATGTTGATAGCTATATCATTCTTGCCTTATATGTTGACGACATGTTGATTGTTGGAGCTAATATGGCAGAAATTGACAAGTTGAAGAAACAATTGTCAGAGAGCTTTGAAATGAAGGATCTTGGTCCAGCCAAGCAAATTCTTGGTATGAGAATCTCCCGAGATAGAGATAAAGGTATTTTGAACTTATCTCAAGAAAAATATATAGAAAAATTGCTTAGCAGATTCAATGTTGGGAATGCTAAAACCAGGAATACACCTTTGGGAACTCACTTAAAGTTTTCAAAGAGGCAATCTTCTCAAACAGAAGAAGAAGAAAGTCACATGTCTAAAGTGCCATATGCATCTGCAGTAGGAAGCTTGATGTATGCTATGGTTTGCACCGGACCGGACATAGCACATGCGAGTGGGAGTTGTGAGCAGATTTCTATCAAATCCCGGAAAGGAGCATTGGGAAGGAGTGAAGTGGATATTCGGATATTTGAAAGGCACTTCAAAGATGCATTTGTCTTTCAAGAGAAGTAATCTCATTTTACGGGGGTTTTCTAATGCGGACTTGGGAGGTGATCTTGACGGTAGAAAGAGCACAACAGGTTATATTTTTACATTGGGTGGTACAGCTATCGGTTGGAAGTCTAAACTTCAAGGAAGGGTCTCTCTCTCAACCACTGAAGCGAGTATGTAACTATCTCGAAGCGGCGAAGGAGATGATATGGTTGAAGAACCTTCTAAAAGAATTAGGAAGAGAACAAGATGGTTCTCCGTTGTTTAGTGACAGATCAAAGTGCTATTTGTCTTGCTAAAAATCCAATCCTTCATTCCGAGATGTAAGCACATTGAATTGAAGTATCATTTTATCGAAACCCGATAAATGATGGAGACTTGAGTTTGTTGAAGATTCCAGTGCAGAGAATCCGACTGATATGTTGACCAAGACTGTTACAACAACTAAGTTGAGGCTTTGCATTGCCTCAACTAGCCTTCGAGCAAATTGATGATGAAGGCACTACACTAGGTGGTAACGTAAATCAAACTCCAAGTGGGAGAATTGTTAGTATTATGGTGCTTGATTTAGTCCCACATCGATTAGGATTGTGAGATGAGGTTCTCTATTTTGTTATATAAGCAACCCTATGTAAAGTTTGAGACACATTATTGTCTTGTTCCTAACAAAGAAGTCACCCAATTTCAGCTCCAATATCTCGTTCATCGCCTCTCTCAATCTGGTCGCTTCACACATGCCCTTCAGGTTATGGAATGGATGAGCAATGAAAGGAACTATAACTTGTCTCCAGAAGGCATTGCAAAACAGATCAACCTGATATCAAGAGTCCATGGGCTTGAACAAGCAGAGAGATATTTTAGAGGCCTCCCTGATGCTAAAGTTAAGTTTAAGATATATGCTGCTCTTTTAAGATGCTATGTGCAGCATAATAAATCTCTGGAGAAAGCAGAGACAGTCATGAAGAAAATTAAGGAGTCTCATTTTGCGAATATAACTATGTGTTATAATATGGTGTTGAATCTCTATGCTCAGATGGGTAAATATGAGAAATTAGATAGGTTGATGCGAGAAATGAAAGAGAAGGATGTCTTTATTGGTAGTACATATATCATACGGTTAAATGCATATGTGGCCGCCTTAAACATAAAGGGTATGGAGAAGTTGCTTATGGAAATGGAAGCTGATCCCTTGGCAACCATTGACTGGTGTACATACACTACTGCAGCAAATGTTTATCGGAAAGTACATAATTTTGAGAAGGACACGGCAATGTTAAAGAAATCAGAGCATTTAGCCAGAGGCAAGACTAAGAGACTTGCTTTTGAATCTATTCAAACCATGTATGCTATGATTGGGAACAAGGATGAGGTTCATCGGCTTTGGAATATTTGCAAAAAATTTTAAAATTTCCTGCAACTCAAGTTACATGAGTATGTTGAGCTCGTTAATAAAGCTGGATGACATTGATGAGGCAGAGAAGATCTTGGAAGAATGGGAATCTAAATATGTAAATTTTGATGCCAAAATTCCAAATTTGATGATCACTGCTTATTGTAAACGGGGTCAGTTCGATAAGGCTGAGGCCTATATCAAACGACTTTTGGATGGTGGCAAGCAATTAGATGGAAGAACATGGGACCGAATGGCATCTGGCTATCACGCAGGTAATGATATGGAGAAACCAGTTCAGGCAATGAAGAAAGCTGTCTCGGCAAATCTAAGTAGACCACTTCCCTTTGTTCTGATTGCATGTGTTAAATACCAGAAAGAAGGAAAGAAAATATTTACAGTCAAATCCCGTGTCACCCTTTTTCGGTAAGCAGTCTGTCGTTTAGGATTTAGGGTTTGCATCGATTGAATAAGGGGCTACTTGGGAAGGTGGAGAATCTGGAATGGAAAATACTTGTTTTATGAATGGCAGTGGTGGATTCAGTGCCATTATAATTTTTTTTTAAAAAATAAATAATTATATAAATTTGGTTTAGGGTTACTTTTATTAATACATTCAATTTGTTTGGTAGTTTAATATTTTTGTGAGCAAATTGAGTCAAGAAGTTACCAAAGTAACATCTCTTGAATTGGGTAGTTCGTGAAAAATATTAAATGTTAGTGTTTGTGTATATTCATGCGAGTATTAACCGACCCAAAGGAAGATTATTATTTGGCCGAATTGCATATATACCTGTAATGATAAACATGTGATAATTATAAGGATTTGTTTTGTTGATGATAAACCAATCAAAAGATTGGTTTGTTGTTGGACGTGCTTTATTGTTAATGTTTGATTATTACAACAAGATACCTCTAGCAGTTAATATTACTGTCCAAAGACTTGATATTGATGGTGCATTGGGTGTCTTGAGATGGGTTAAACCATTATTTGAATATATATTTTATTTATAATTATTTATTTTATAATATGAGCATAATTAGTTTATTTCTTTTGTTCTAATCCAGCTACAATTGCTTCTGTATCTGCCAATTTAAATTCTGTTTCGGTCCTCAATGGAACAAATTTTAAGGACTGGAAAGAGAACATTGATATTATTCTTGGCTGCATGGATATGGATCCTGCGTTAAGGACTGAGCAACCCCCTGTTCCTACGGATTCAAGTACCTCTGAACAGAAAAAAAAATTATGAGAAGTGGGATCGCTCAAATTGCATGAGTCTAATGATCATTAAGCGCGACATCCCCGGAGGTGTTTAGGGGCACTATTTCTGAAAACATCACAAGTGCCAAATAGTTCCTTGCTGAAATTGAGCAGCGCTTTGCAAAAAGTGATAAGGCGGAGACAAGCACTCTTCTTCAGAACTTGATCCCACATTAAAGACAATTTTTGAGATGAGAACTGTTATATTCTTTGAGGATATTGAGTTTGGGGGAGAAGAATAAGATTAAGAATTTTGTATTGAAGGAAGAATCGACAATAAATCCATAACCGATTTAAACAGTTACTTTTGATAAAGTAAGTTTGGAACATCCACAAGACATTGATGATAAACTCCATATTCAAGATGATTTGATTGTTCGTCAAGACCAAACTCAAGATCCTTAAGAACCTGTGCGTCATGAGCTGGGGATACTCCAGTTATTAAGGGAGACAAGTTTAGTCTAAATTAGTGCCCAAAGAGGAATTTGGAAATTGAGGAAATGCAACAGATTCCCCATGCATTAGCTATCGGGAGTTTGATGTATTCCCAAATATATACGCGTCCAGACATAACATACATAGTTGGGGTTCTAGGCAGATATTTAAGCAATTCAGGAATAGACCATTGGAAAGCAGCAAAAAGGGTCATAAGATATTTAAAGAGAACAAAAGATTATATGCTCACATACAAGAGGTCAGACCAGTTGGAGATCGCTGGGTTTTCTGACTCAGATTTTGCAGGATGTCAATAATTTGTAGCATGCTATGAGGCATCAAATCATGGAATATACCTGAGAAATTTTGTCACAAGACTGCAAATTGTGAAAGGCATTGAAAGACCACTTAAGTTATATTGTGACAATAAATCAGTTGTATTGTCAAGGAAAGAGTACAAAGTGGACAGATTTCCATAGAACACTTAAGGACAAACTCCATGATAGCATATCATCTAACTAAAGGACTTCCGCCCAAGGTCTTTCATGAGCATGTTGCTCACATGGGTATTTTACAGTTTGAGGAATTTGTGGTTTAGTGGGAGTTACTCACTTTCATATATTTTATGTTCTATGTTTAATTTCATATATGTATACATTGATTTTTTGGACATATTTGGTTATCTATATATATGCGGTTTTTTCGTTCATTCATTACACTTTGTACATTAAGGATATTATATCGATCTCGATAAGTTAAAGTTTGGACCAGTTGAAAATAGACGTATACAGATCACCTTCACGTAATTTTCATGCTACATATTTCATGATGAATCCATGTCATTTGATTATGTTAGGATGAGTAATCATTGTTGGTTTTAATTGCGATGATGCAATGAAAAGCTGGTTTGGTTCTATATCCTGATATGATTAATGGACAGGACTTTTGGAGTATGCTAAAGGAATATAATGACAATTTTGAGCTCATAAAGTCTAACACATTTGTAAGGTTGTAAGGACATATATATTTGTGACCAGTGGGAGATTGTTGGCAAAATTTGGGTCATGTATATATATGATACATAATTTAAATGTGTTAGGGTCATTATTTATTAAGCCAAATAATAAAGTGATCTGAATAAATTAAAGTTTTGGCTAAAGGCATATGTCATGAAAATAAAATTGTGTAGAGACCATAGAGTAATTTCTAATTTGATGAGGAGCCAAATTGGAAATACTAAAACTTAAGTAATTAACCTAATTTTGGTTATTTTAAGGGGTCATGGTCCCCTTCTGGGAGCACACACACAGAACGTAGTTACAGTCCCATTCTTTTCTTTCTATCCCCATCAAGAGAGAAAATCAAGAGGGAAATACAGGTACTCTTCAGGTGAAAAACCATAAGATCAATAGTGCTCAAAAAGGGACATCATCATTATGGCTAATTCAGGTATGCTTTCGCATTTAGTTTACAACATGTTTATGAGTATGAGATTACTTTATGTTTGATCGTTAGATTGAAGATCATATTTAATTATCAGTTTACCTAACAAATATTTGTAATATGCATAGAAATTTTAAAATTAAAATATTTTTACAGTAGAAATAAATCAAAATTAAAAATATATTCTTTTTCTTTGTTTTTTATTTATAAAATAACTGTTTTAATTATATATTTATTTTTCATTTATTATATCTTTAATATTATATATTCTACTATTATCTTAAGCCTAATCTTTAATAATGTTTAAAATAAAATAAAACGTCGTAGTTTTTAAGTGGAATCATAGTTAATAAAATTATTAAAAGAGAAAAATAATATCAATAAATTATAATAAAATGATATTTTATTGTAGGAATGAGTCATTATGAATATATATATATATATATATATATATATATATATATATATATATATATATATATATATATATATATTAACACATAAATATTAATACATACGAGTATTTATATTTTTTATTTCGTGTTCATTTTAATTTAAAACTTTAATTTTAATTTTATATATATAATAATATATAAATATTATTAATTTTTATTTTATATGACTGTATTTATTATATAAAAATAGTTTAATTATATATATTTTTATTCTACACTTTGTTGAAATTTTATTATGATTAAAAAAATTAATAAGAATAAAAATAAAATAAACAAAAATATTATATAATATATAGTGATGTAATAATCTCAATAAATAATCTAATAATAAGATTAGAAGATAATGTAATATTAATATTAATATTAAATGATCTAATAAATTCCCCATTTTTGTTTGAATTTGTTAAATATATACTTTCTTACAACTTGTTGCATTGTGTCCTTATTTTTGAAAGGTGTAACACTTGTTTAAGAGTGACACTTGTTTAAGAGATTTGTTATTCTCATATGTGATGCACTATCTTCTTTTAAGTTCTTTCCTATATAGTTAATTTCTTAGACTAACCTTGTACATTGTGACAATATAAGTGTATCTATCCCTTAAATTACATGTCCTGACATTCAAATAAACTAAAAATGTGTAAATAGTGAATGTATATAACCTCAATAGACCCATATAACAAATTATATTGAACTATATTTCACTTTTCTATTTAACCTTCTAAGTGGTATGAACATTACATCACCTTTGTACTTAGTTCTTTTTGCTCTCATTGTTGCAAAACAAACATCCTCATTAGATATTTATTGTCTCGTCTCTAGCAGAAAAATTTTTGTTATTGAATGTTTCTAACATATTATTCATTATTGCATTATATCTAACTATATCTAATAAACTTATGTCTCAGATCATATTCTTGGATTCTTATTGTTTAACCATAAGCAGTTGAACTTATTTCATTTATTTACTTTGTTATTATTTTAAAATAGTATGACCTTCGAAACACCTTTTACTAAGTCCCATAAAACTGGTGGTATCTTTTTGAAGTTACAATATCAATAACAATAATATCAATAACAATAGTAAATAAGTTCTTTGAATGTTTAAACCAACGCTTGACACATAGTGAACACTCAACTATTTATCAAATAATAAACAATTTGTCAAATATTCTACTAGTAAGACAAGATAATCAACCTGTTTGTTTCCATCACATCAATATCCTTAATAAGATTTTATAAGAACCACGTCCAACTTCTTTTAGTTTTAGTCTTTACCACTAATATAACTATTGGGAAGTGTTTTGGATCAAGGGATTTGTGGTATGTGCATAGAGATTGGGCCTGGTTGGGCTCAGGTCCAATTGTATGAGTAAAGTGGGTCAAGATAAACTCATTTGGGGGAGATGAACTTGATTGATACTTAATGGACCCGATGCGTAGATAGTACGGAGAATAAGATATTATTGGGACCGATAGATGCGAAAAAAGGAAAAAACATAAGGGAAAATTTGATTATAAAGGGGATGGAGAAAACCTAAAACCTCAGATCCCTTGATCCAGAACAGGAAGTATTGATCATTTGCATCCCAATCAACAACGATTAACCTTTGTCCTTTATATTTTGTTTTCAGATGACAATCGTCAACACAAACAAATGACTTATATCACTTAATAAAAACTTTTTATATTACAAGCACAATTTTGTCTCCTAGAGACAAGCTAATAATGTTAGAGTGGGTTAGGACATACCTTATGGGTCTAAACATATATAAAAGAATCCAAATTTTGGTTGTACAATTGGTTTTGATCTAACCAACTAGATCTTACAATTAATATGGTCATTCACTCTCCTTAATTTAGCACACTACCTTTAGAGTAAATAATACTATTTGGTATCATCACCATTTACCATTTCCAAGGCAATCTTATAGAAGTTCTACATTTACATCTTGCAACTCAACTTAGAAATTTCTTCCTCAAATCATCCATCATCTTTGTCAAATTAAATTTTCATTTGATTTAAATTTGTCCAATAGAACTTTTATGATCCATTTGGTTACTGCATTTTGGTTGTCAAATACCCATGACTTGGATATGTGTGTTATGGAACATAAGTCTTTAAAGGAAAAGTATGTTTTCCTCTAACCTTTGAACATAACATCTTAAAAGGACAACCTTCCTTGTATATTACCCCTACTATACTTTTGTCATTTTTAAAGAACTTTATTTCCTTACTCTTTAAAATACAATATTCTAAAATAATTAAGGGTGTCAATATGTGTTGTAACTCGTGAGCCAACCCGACTCATCACAACTTCAAGTTGGGTTGAGTTCGATTTTTTTTCAATTTTATCGATAATGGGATAAAAATGAATCTGACTCACTTAGCCCACAAGTTTAACGTTAATGTGTATAAATGTATAGCAGTTAGGAATCCCAATAATTACTCCTAGGGGATGTTAATATATATAAATGTATTTTATTACCTAATAGCTGTTAGGAATCTAGGTATTCATTCCTTTACTATATATCTCATAAAATCTGTTACATTAATGTAAAATACATGCTATCAACCTATTTAACATAGGAAGGCTGAAGAATATAGACAAGTTTTTCTAAAAATAGATTGTGTCATATGATAATTACTTTATTATATCTTGATAGTTGACATGGTATCAAAGCTAGAACTTTGATCTGTGGTCCACTCTTGCATTTTGGTCTTGTGTTCTTGTGGGGGTCTTCAATTTTGTTTCACATTATCTTCACATTATTTCCAAGCAGGTTTTGTCTCTTAGAATTTATCCTTTGTTTGCTTATCTTTTGTCTCATCAAGTTGTTGAAATTAATTTTTTCATTATGTCTTATGATAACTCTTATTCCTTTCTTGTTCGATTTAGTGGAAAAAATTATTCTGCTTGAGAATTTCAATTTAAACTATTTGTCAAAGGAAAATATTTATGAGGTCATATTGATGACAAAGATCCAACACCTATAGGTTCAAAGGATTTGGCAAAATATCATGACCTGGATACTCAACTCTGTTGAGCCTCATTTATTCTTAATCTCAGGCCTTATAACACTTCTAAGGACATGTGTGAATATTTGAAAAAGGTTTATCATCAAGATAACACAACTTAGAGATTTCAATTGGAGTATGAGATGGTTAGTTTCACATAAGGTAATCTATTAATTGAGGAATATTTTTCTAGTTTTCAAAATCTTTAGGTTGAATATTCAAATATTATTTATGTTGGTATTTCTAGTGCAACCCTCTCTGTTATTCAAATAGTGCATGAGATCAGCAAGAAAGATCAGTTTTTGATGAAGCTGCGATCTAACTTTGAAGTCACTTGTTGTTGAATTATTGACAAGCGTACCAAAATTATCAATCGCAGTATAGTATTTCAATTAAATAAAAGTCGATCCCACGAGGAACGATTTTAATGGAAATTCCCAATTATGCTTACTAAGTAGATTAAACAAATTAGGTTTTGCAAATAAGAGTTGAATTGAAATTAAATGACAAAAAACTATAAATTGTTGAGAAAATATCAATTAAAGGTACTTAGGATTGACTTCCTTCCTTATCCCTCTTCTGTAATGGCTAAATCAATTAAGAACGTCAATTAACCTAACAATGTTGATGCCACGTACTCAAATCATCCATGTTGATTCCTCACACATGAAATTCATAAGAAAACCTAATAAATGTTGATTCCTCACACAATTAAGAGATTTGCTAGCATTAGGGTTAGGGTGTTAAGCAATTGATACATTCCATTCCTGGCAATTAACGTAACAAATATTCTTACCGTGATCTAGGGTTCAAGATATATTTTCCAATCATACCTCAAACAATCAAGAATAAATCATTCCAAAGCATAAAGGATAAGAATAACAACATCAAAGCATAGATTAATATCTCAAAATATCACCATGATACAAAAGAGTTCAAAGGAAGTGCACCGAATCCTAAGAGAATGAAGTTAGTCACTCATGTTGGCCATTACAATGCTCT
Organism: Sphenostylis stenocarpa; assembly: GCA_963425845.1. NCBI lineage: Eukaryota > Viridiplantae > Streptophyta > Magnoliopsida > Fabales > Fabaceae > Sphenostylis > Sphenostylis stenocarpa. The sequence goes on along the minus strand of OY731401.1, from coordinate 4,652,842 downwards.
AATTGATGAAGAAGTGAAGAATTGATGAAGATTAGACGAAACCCTAACAGTAGTCGTGTCTCCTCTTCTCCAAGACTGCTTCCTTTCTCAAAACACATATTATCTTTTTATAAGAGAATTTGGGTCGGGCCTCGCATCATTCATTCGCTTAAGCGTTCTTTTTTCTTTCAATTTTTCTTCAATTACTTCACAATTATACTCCTTACTCTTGTATCAATGTATTCTCGAATTCATCCTATATTGGGAGAAAAATAGATTAGAATTAACATAAGTTAAGTGGTTTCATAACAATTCAAGGCATAATTATATCAACTTTTTACCACTTAACACTTGTTCAAATCTAATGAATCGTGACCTAGTGCCAACTTTAGATGCTTGCTTGGGTGAGCTTCTTCGAGAGGAACAACGCATAGCAACTCAAGTAGCCATGGAACATAAAACCAATTTTACTACTTCTATTAATGTGGCCTATGCAGCAAAAGGAAAGAATAAAACAAGAGATATGCATTTTGTCCAATGTTATAGTTGTAAAGATTTTGGTCATATTGCGAAGGATTGTCCACAAAAGTTTTGTAACTACTACAAGTAGCATGAGCATATTATTATAACTTGTCCAATTCTTCTTGGAAAGAAACATAAAACTGTTGGGTCTTTCGAGGGAGGATTCACAGGGGAGAAACACAACCAATGAGACAAGAGCCCAACCCACATAAGGATTGACACCACTCTCAACCCAAAACCTTAAGGCATTAATTAGGTTGAGTCATACTTCCTTATATGTTGCTCAACCTTCTCATTCTTACCCAATATGGGACTTAGAATCATACTTGTATTTCCTAATAATCTTCCCCTCAAGTGTGAATTCCTCCATATTGGTACGTCCAATTGAACACACTAGTTGTCCTTTCATGATACAAATATCACTTTGACTCATTACCGATCAACCTTCGGCTCTGATACCACTTGTTGGGTCTTTCGAGGGGGGATTCACTGGGGAGAAACACAACCAATGAGACAAGAGCCCAACTCACATAAGGATTGACACCACTCTCAATCCAAAACCTTAAGACATTAGGTTATTGGTCATACTTCCTTATATGTTGCTCAACTTACTCATTCTTACCTAATATGGGACTTTGAATCACACTTGTATTTCCTAACAAGAATTGTGTCCCATGCCTCTGTTGATGCTTTGAGTTAGTTCAACTACATTGCCTACTTCAGCTTCTGTTCCTACACCTCCTATAAACACATTTACTCTTGAAGTGGTACAATGGATGATTATGTCTGCTTTTCTGCTTTTGGTCTCTCAGGTAATCTTCATTTTTCTTCCCAACCTTGGTACCTTGATTCTGGAGCGTCTAATCATATGACAAATTCTTTTATGTCTCTATCCAATGTAAAAAATTATGATGGAAATAAGAAAATTCACACAGCAGATGACACCTCTTTGTCTATTAGTGTTATTGGTGATATTTCCTTTTCTTTGACTAATGTTTTTGTGTCTCCCAGTCTTCAACAAATTTTATTTTTGTTAACCAATTAGTTGATCATGATTATAATGTCCAAATTTTCTCGTTCTGCTTGTGTTGTACAAGATCAAGTGTCCGGGAAGATAATCTTGAAGGGACCTAAAGTGGAACGACTCTTTCCGCTATACTTTTCTTCTTCCACAAATTGTCCTATTTTTCCTTTAATTTCTCTTGTTTGTATTGATGATAGGCAGGTGAATAAAATGTGGCATAATCATTTAGGCCATCCAAATTTTCATATACTTAGTACCTTATTTAAATCTAGCTCTTTAGGTAATAAAGATTATCTCTTTTGATTATGTTACATGTAAACTTGGTAAAAGTAAAATCTTACCATTTCCACATAAAGCGTCTTGTGCATATAATTGTTTTGACATTATTCATAGTAATGTTTATGGGATTTCAATTGTTGTCTATCATGCGAGTTATAAGTATTTTGTTACTTTCATAAATTACTACAGTATATTTACTTGGATATACTTTATTCAGTTAAAGGCAAAAGTTTTATCTGTCTTTCAATGTTGTCTCATTTCTTAAAACCCAGTTCTTTGCTCACATAAAAATCTTAAGATTGGATTCTGGAGGAGAATATATGTCCAGTGGCGGATCTTCTTGGGAGTTGAAGGGGGTCGTGGCCCCCCAAAGTTTTGTAACTCCCATATAATTTATGATTTTAGCTCCCCAAACTTCATGAATATTTAATATATTTACGTGTATATTTACAATTTTATCCTCTCGAGTCCCTCCCGAGTTTTGTAACTCTCATATAATTTATAATTTTGTTTTCCTCAAACTTAATGATCATTTAATATATTTAAGTATATATCTACAATTTTATCTTTTCACCCTTTCATCTTCTTTCTTCCTTTTATATTTATTTATTATTTATTAATAATATATTATTTGACCCATTCAAGATCAATGGTCAAAATTCGTCACTGTATATGTCTAATGCATTTCACAGTTTTCTTCAAAATGATGGAATTATATCTCAACACTCTTGTCCTTCCACACCACAACAAAATGGTGTTGCTAAAAGAAAGAATCATCACCTCCTTGATGTTGTACGCACTCTTCTGCTTAATCCTTTGTTCCCCCTCGTTTTTTTGTGTGAAACACTTTCTATTGTTGTTTATTTAATAAATCGGTTACCTTCTCTTACTCTACATAATGTTTCTCCTTTTTTTAAAGTTGTTTGGGCATTCTCCATCATATTCTAATCTTCGTACTTTTGATTGTGTTTGTTTTGTGTATCTTCCTACTCATGAATGTCACAAACTAACTAATCAATATACTAAGTGTTCTTTTCTAGGCTATGCTCTTACAAAAAAGGTTATGTTTGTTATGATCCTTAGTCCCATCGCATTAGAGTTTCCAGGAATGTGAATTTTTTTTAGAATCAGTATTTTTTTACATCATATGTTGCATCATCAGCTCCTTCTATATCTCTTATGCCACAATTTTCAGATTCTTCACAAACTGTAGAACTGTTCAAGCCTAGTTTTGTATATGAAAGACATTGTCACCATTCTCTCGGTACCGTTCGTGATTATGCTCCAACCATTGATCTTGTCACTGCTCCTATACTAGATCCAATCACATCTATCCTACCTCTTCGTCGATCCACTCAATCAACTAAACCCCCTGATTGGTATGGTTATTATACACCTGTCTCTTTATCAACTACCTTGTCTTCCATTTCTATTCCTTCTAGTTATACACAAGCTATGGAACATGAATGTTGGAAAAAGGTAATACAAGAAGAACTACAAGCACTTCAAGAAAATCATACTTGGGACATTGTGAGTTGTCCTTCCATGGTCACACTTATTGGAAGTAAATGGGTCTTCTCTATCAAGCTTTTCTCTGATGGCTCTTTGGATCACTATAAAGCTCAATTAGTAGCCCTTTGTAATAGACATGAGTATGAGATTGATTATGAAGAGACATTTGCTCTTGTTGCCAAGATGACTACTACATCAATCTTGCTATTGCGATTTCTCAATCTTGGCCACTACATCAAATGGACGTGAAATTTTTTTTTCTTCACGGTGATCTCAAAGAAGAAATTCATATGAAACTTCCCTCTAGTATGACTTTTCCTTCTTCTACTAATGTGTGTAAACTACAACGTTCTTTGTATGGGTTTAAACAGGCTCCTCGAGCTTGGTTGAAAAGTTTAGTACTACACTACTTAAGTTCTCTTTCACATAGAGCCAATATGATTATTCTCTCTTCTATCGCAAGTCTCACACTGGTATAGTTATCATTTTGGTTTATATGGATGATCTCATCATTATTGGAACTGATTATGGGTTAATTACTAAGTTGCAAGCTAAGCTATATGCACATTTTGCATGAAGAATTTTGGTCAACTCACATATTTTAGGATTAAAGGTACATCATCTATCTAATGATATTTTTTTAACTCAACAAAAGTACATTCAAGATTTGATCAATTTGGAAGGTTTAGATGGAATTACTTTAGTTGATACTCCTATGGAAGTAAATGTCAAATATAGAAAAGATGAAGGAAATATTTTGCCAGATCCCACTCCTTATTAGAGTTTGATAGGAAGTCTTATCTACTCAATGATAAATAGACTTGACATTTCGTATGTTATTCACCAAGTCAGTCAGTTTATGTCTTCTCCTTGGTATTTTCATTTCACCGTTGTTCGTCGCATTATCCACTATCTAATATGATCACCTACATGTGGGTTATTCTTTTCCAAAGACTCACCTTTACAGCTCATGGAATACAACAATGCTGATTGGACAGGATGTCCAGATACTCGTAAGTTTACTACATGTTGGTGTATGTTTCTTAGTGATGCCTTAATTTCTTGGAAATGCAAGAAGCAATATTATGTTTCTAAATCTTCTACTGAGGATGAATATCGTTCAATGTCGACCGCTTGTGTTGAAGTTGTGTGGTTACGTAATCTTTTGGAGCAACTTGGTTTTTCACACCGTAACTCTACACCTCTGTATGCTGATAATACAAGTGCTATTTAGATTGCTGCAAATCCCATGTTCCATGAACGTACCAAGCATATTGAAGTATATTATCATTATATTCGGGAAGCCTTGACCAAGAATGTCATTTCTCCCCCTTACATCTCCTCTGATCTTCAAGTTGCTGATATATACTAAAGCTATGACTAGACAGCGACATCAGTTTTTGCTTAGCAAATTGTTACTGGTTGACTTATTAACATCAATTTGAGGGGGATGTTAATGTGTATAAATGTATAGTAGTTAGGAATCAGTAATTACTCATAGGGGATGTTAATGTATATAAATTTACTTTATTACCTAGTAATTGTTAGGAATCTCGATAATTATTCCCTTTATTGTATATCTCCTGAAATATTCTACATTAATGTAAAATATATGCTAGCAGCCTATTTAACAGAGGAAGGCTGAAAAATACGTACAAGCTTTTCTAAAAAACAGATTGTGTCATATGATAATTTCTCTCTTATGTCTTGATAGTTGATATTAAACGGGGTTCGAGCCGGGTTATGATGGGTTGACCCGCAACCCACTATTTATTTTAAATTTTAAAAATAATTATAATAATTTAGTAACCTTAAATGATATTATTTTGTATTTCCACCTCTGCTCCACGGCGTTGGTATAAGACAAACATTCACTCAAGCTTGTCAACAATTGTCTACCACACCATTGTGTTTGTTGTTGTACCCGAGTTGCTTGCCATCCATCCACAACACCATTTGTGAGAATGTGAGAAGAGAAGTCCCACATTAAGGAAATTATATATTGGTGCTTACTTTTCATGTTATAAAAGGAACACCATGTCTACCTTGTAAATCATCCCAAATCTCTTCCTTCTCCTTTCTACTAGTTCATTGTATAGTAGTTGAGTCTCTTATTTCTAAGAGAGAATATTATTATTTTTTTCTTCTTAGATTTAAATAAGGTATTGTTATTTTTTCTAGTAGTAAAATTCTATTATTGCCTATTGTCTTTGTTGTTTCTCTTTTCTCATCTTTTATTTTAGTTGTGAGTTCTTATGTAGTTACTCTGATTACTAACAGTGGTATCAAAGCTGATGATTGGTTTCTTATTTATGATATTATTTTGCTGCTATAGTCATTAGAATAGTGTTGGAGAAAATTCTTAGTATGTTCTATGGTTGCGGTTAATCTGATCTTCCACATTAGAAAAGAGTTATTCTAGTTACTGGATATAAAGTATGATAGTGTGGCAGTGCATGTCTAGGAAAAGTTCTGACAAGGAAATACTTGATATTTAAGTGTGTCTATTAGTGTCTCACCTCTCTTTCATGGGAGCTTACTCGGTGTACCAGTTACTATTTATGTTGTTTTTTAGCAGGCAATACTATTCATAGTGAAAGGTGCATAAGTCGGTTAAAACCATGGCAACAAAATATGAGACAGAGAAGTGTAATGAGAATAGTTTCTCATTATGGAAACTGAAGATTAAGGTAATTTTGAGAAAAAAATTGTATAAAAGCAATTGGAGAAAGATCGTGTGCATCACATATTAAAGGTAGGAAGAAGTTTATAACAACGCTATAACAAATTTGTGGAGAAGAGTATAACAAAGGAGATTTGGGAGTCTCTCATCAAATTGTATCAGGAGGAAACAAATATTGGACTTGATTTATTATGATGTGTTGGAATCGCCAGTATTATCCCTAGAAGGAGCCAGATTTGTGTCAGTGATGACAATGATTATTTCAGGAGATTATGTGTGTACTACATCAAGAGGAAGTTTGTGTTTTCAAAATTCGAAAAAGACAAATTCTTGGACTATGCTAACAATGTGAAAGGTTATTTCCTGTGGATCTCATTATCCACAAGGTTATTGTTATCGATGATACAAATATTATTTTTCTTCAAGGTGAACTTAGAAAAATGATTGATGTACTCCAACCAGAAGACTTAAAAAAAAAGGAAACTTGGTTTGTAGGTTGACCAATTCTCTGTACAGTTTAAACCGGATGTCCAGGTGTTAGTATAAGATATTTGATTATTCATGATTAATATTGAGTACAACAGACTAAGGTCAGACTATTGTAATAGTACAATAGATTTGATGAGAATGATTTTATTATTTTGTTGTTGTATGTGGATGATATGTTGGTGGTAGGCTCCAACAATGTTCGAATCTAGGTTTTGAAGGTATAATTGACTAGAAAGTATGATATGAAGAATTAGGGACCAATAAACAAGATTTTAAGGCTGCAAATTCTCCGAGGCAGAAAAGATAGGAAGGTATGGCTTTATTAGAAGAATTACTTACTAAATGAATGTCTTGCAGTGCTTCAACATGCAAGGGTGTAAGCCACCAGTTTCTACCCCATTTTTTATCAAGTTATCCTCAAGTATCAGTCCTAACAATGAAGCAGGGAGGATGGGAATGTCTCGAGTACTGTATACATCGATAGTGGGAAGTTTTATGAATACCATGATTGGTACAAGACCAGACATTGCACAAGCAGTGAGAGCGGTTAGTAGATCAATGACAAATTGTGGTGGAGAACATAAGTATTATCAAGAGAATTCTTATCAAAGGAACCTTGGATGTTGTATCATGTTCCGGAGGATCAAAACTAGTTATCAGATGCTATGTTTGTTTAGGTTTTACAAGTGATCTTGATGAGTTTACCTTTGTTGGAGAGATAATAACTGGTTATCCAAGTTATATGATGTTGTAGTTCTGTCTATCACAGAAGCTGAGTACATGGCAGCCACCCAAGCATGTAAGGAAGCTTTTTGAATTAAGAGGATAATGGATGAACTCGGGCACAAGTAGCAACAAATTGTTGTATATTGTGACAGTAGGTTAATAGTAACAAGTTTACATAGAAGCGATCCTAGTGAAGGTCCATTACAATAACAACATGAAAGGCAATAATAATGTATTGTGAAGATATGATTAATTTAATCAAAATCTTCATGTGGGAGATTGTGAGAAGAAAAGTATCACATCAAGTCTATGTTGTAAATCACCCAAAATCTTTTCCTTCTCCTTTTTACTAGTGCATTACATAGTAGTTGAGTCATTTATTTCTGAGAGAGAATATTATTATTGTTTTCTCCTTAGATTTAAAGAGGGTATTGCAATTTTTTCTAGTAGTAAAATTCTATTATTGTCTATTGTTAGTTTTGTTTATCTTTTCTCATATTTGCTTTTAGTTATGAGTTTTTATGCAGTTACTTTGATTACTAGCACCATTGTGCCACCATGTTCATTGCATTTGTCGTGCCACCGCATTTTAATCGTGCTATAACATTTGTTGCGTTTCAGTTTGTGTTACAACGTTTGTCGTGTCATTGCATTTCAGTCGCACCACAATGTTTTTGGCACCACTGCGTTCGTCATACCACTACATTCGTTGCGCCACCTCATCATTGTGTTTTAGTCGCACCATAGTGTTTGTCACGTTTCGCATCATAACATTTGTCACACTCCTACAATCCAGTTGTGCTTATTAGAAAAAAAAATTGAAGAACAAAAAAATAAATATGGGTTAGTGAGTTAACTCACCTGACCCACTAAACTATAGTGGGTTGAACCGGATTGTGAAATTTTTTACTTGCAATAAAATAAGCTGGGTTAAACTCACCTATTTTCAGCTCAGGCCATGATGAGCTAACTCGTATGAGCAAAGTTGAATAACTTTAACACCCCTAAAAATAATATCTTTAAACTCTTTTAATGAGACAAACTTCTTCTTAATTGACCATTTAGTGTTTTATACACATATCCGATTTGAATAACTTCGTTTCACTCTATGAACTAAATATTTCCTTATCCTCTATATCAAATTTATAATCTAGCTCGTTAGGCATTAAACTCAAGTACATGTTTGGTCCTTTTGAAATTTTCTCTTTCCCTTTATTCCTCTTTGGACTACAAGTCATCAAACTTTCACTTCTACTCACTCTCTATTCCCCTTTTTGTCATTTTTAAGGTGGTTGTCATGTTTGGAGTTATAGTGTTTTTTGGAGTAATAATATTCTTTAAGGCAGGTGTCCTTGGGATAATAATCTTTTGTAATACAAGACTCCTCAAAATCCTACTTCTAGTCACCCCTGCACTTTGGGGTAGTTGTCTTGTTTCGATAAGAGTTGTAGTCTTCTTTAAGGTAAATAGTCTTCTTTGAGGTAGTTGTCCTTGGGTAGTAGTCTTCTTTGATGCAAGACTCATCAAAATCCTACTTTTAGTCACCCCCACATTTGTACTTTCTTCTTCTTCGCAACCAAATTTTTAGTGGAATCATTACAAACAATAATAACTTGATTAGAAATTCTAACAACTTCATCAACTTGGACATTAGTGTTTGTATCTAACTTGTCATTATTAACACTTGTTGGATTTTTCGAAGGAGATTCACGAGGGAGAGACAACATTAATGAAACATGAGTCCAATCATATAAGGGATTGATACCACATTCAACCAAAAATCTTAAGATATAAAGTTGAGTCTTTCTTCCTCGTATAGTGCTTAACTTCCACAATGTGAGACTTTAACTCACATTTGTATTTTCCAACAACACATTCATCAATTACACCTTTTAACAAACTATTTGTTGTTTATGATAAAAACAACTTTTTCGAATAATAACATTGATTTGAACATATCGATGAACTTCACTTACTTCACTTGTAACAAAATTAGACAAACTTATAACATGTGTATCATCTTTAAAATATGTAAGACTTTCAAAATCTGTATTCACTATTTTTAGCACATCTTCTACCAATTCATTGATCCGTTCATCAATTTTCTATCCTTATATAATATGAATTTTAAGTCATTTACTCAATATCCCACGCAATAGCTTTCAAACATGAAAAACCTCTTTACAAAACACAATCCAATTAAATACAACAATAAAGATGTAGTTAAAAACTCTCGACCAACCTTAGATCCAAAATCTCAAATCTAAATCAAATTCAACCATAACTACAAAAGATGAATGCTATTAAAAATCTTAACGAATAAACTTGAAAATAAGAAGAACCATTTAAAAAAAAAACACTTACCTCTTCGAGATTAAAAAAAATGAAAAAAAAAAATGTTGAAACAATAAATAAGCAAAAACCATATATTTTAATTTCTAATATTAATCGAAATCACTATAAATTGGTTTCTTATTCGCAATGTCCTTATAAAAATTCCTAAATTGATTTGAAAACCTTGATTTTAGACTAACTCAGTCCAAGTTTTCAAAATAGTCAAGATAATACTTCTCAACACTAAAAATAAATAATAAATATAACATATGCCACTATAATAAAATGATCACATATGATAGTCACGTATATAAATTTTATCGAACATAGTTTATAAGACTCAATTAATACAATTTTTTTAATAACTATTATAATATAAAAAACTTATTTTACCTTATTCCTTTTAAGAAAATTTTTAGTGCGTGTAGATATCAGTGAGTGGCACAAGCAAAACTATGAAACATGAACACATCTAAATGACAAAAGAAGATGCAACCTTTACAGAAAGAGAAATTAAAATAAATATTTTTAATGTTTATCTTAAGCTTTATATGTTGACCTTGATGTGCTCCAACCTTGATGCAAATCTTCTGTTTTATTTAATTTTTTAAAGATGAAGATCATACGAAAGTGATGCAACCTGATACTTCACATGCTTCTCTTAAAAAACTTATTAATAATCTATTAAACTATCAATAAAGCAAAGTTTGACTTTCACTTTATTTCAAAATTAACATAAGAATTATTGTTGATTTGAATACTAAATCAACATAAATTTTGTTTTAGATATTTTTTAGTGTAAAAAAAAGTTTTATATTGTTGATTATTTCAAAATTATTTCTAGTATAATGTTTTCATTTATCTAGAAATTAAAAAAAAATGTTCCAATCATAAATATATGACGAAGATATTGTTAAATTTAATTATTATATTTAAAGTATTATTTATTTTAAAAATTTTATTTATAATAATTTTATTTTTTTTAAATATGATTATTTTTTAAGATATGCATAAATTTTATATAATTTAAATAAGAATAATTTATAAATATTTTCTTTCTAAATTGTAATTTAAATAAATATAATTTATATATAAACACGTATTATTTAACTGTCCGCGTTGTCCTCATGCAATAGTAATTTATTTAATAATGTGTCATTCTGTTTACAGTTTTATAAATGGTCCTCGTTGGCCATGTGTCACATTAATTTACTTAATAGGATAAACAATAATAATAAAACTGAAAAGTCTTACTATCACTTTTGTCACGGTTACATTTTGAAAATTTAAGTTTCAAATTATTTTTTTAATGGAATTTAATGATTTATGGTTAACACATGAATCTCTTTTATATGTTTTTCTTTTTTTCTTGAGTTCCTTTTAAATGGTTCCTTTTAGCAAGGGAAAACTCATTCATCACTATATATTTAGTGTGAGTTAACTAATCCATTCACTCTCACAATCATATCCAAGGCAAAGGATCAAGAACAAGGGAAGTGAGGTGAAAGAGAAAGAGATGGAGGCCAGTGTTCCTGTGGTGGATTTTCAGAAGCTTTCAGAGGGAGAGGAGGAGTGGAAGAAGCTAAGAGAAGCATGTGAGAAGTGTGGTTGTTTCAGGGTCATCAACCACCCCATTCCAGAAACTCTCATGGCTGAGATGAAATCAGTGGTTAAATTCGTGCATGATCTTCCTTTGGACACCAAAATGCGCAACAAATCCATAATTCCTGATAGTGGCTTCGTCCCTCCCATTCCAACAAGTCCTCTATATGAGGGCATGGGGATCTATGACATGCATGAATCACCACAAGCACTTGAAGATTTCTGCACCCAATTGGATTTGCCTCAGTATCACAGGTTCCTTTCTTCCACTTCTCTCTCTCTCTCTCACCCATTTTTCTCAAAAGATATTTACTACTCTGAAGCAACTAATTAAGTAAAACAAGTGATGTTCATAAGAAGAAATTTACAGCTGAATATTGTAGGAGTAGAACATCATTCATGAATGTGTATGTAATACGCAGATGTCACCACCACCACCAATACTAATGAGTCCCAGTAGGGATATATTTTTTTCATCATCATTTCTTTCATTAATTATTCATTGTAATCATTCATTATTCATTAAGTCTTCAACCTTTTAAAATTCTTCTTCAAATCTGATTTGAAAAATCATATCTGTTGAGATGTTTCCTCATTTGGGACAATCCTATTTTGGTTATGCATTGAGAGATGTTCTTGCTGCAAACAAATCAAATACTGTGGATCAGTCACTTTTTTATTTTTTTTCAAAATTCATATGAGAAGACTTATTTTCTTTAGAGGAGTTAGGATCTGTTCGGTAGTTTAATTTAGTTTTGTTAACTAGGATCAACACTATGATTAAGCTCCTTCTCCTTCCTTTTACTACTTCAGCTCCTGAATATAAGTACAGTGTTTTTTTTTTTTTTTTTTTTTCAAGTTGTAGTGCACTAGCATCTACATAGAAAATTTAGGGAAAATACTTAATAATTTATTTTCCTATTGCATAATTCATTTGGGATATTTTAGTAATTTAGAATCTATTTTATAATACAACTTGTTTCTTTGTCTATATACTCATATTTAATTATCTCATTGAGAATCTCTCCAATCTCAATGTCCAAAATGTTTGCAGCGATCTCAACATCTTTTGGGGGTTCTCTTCTCCAATATTCTATTGTTCATCCTTACAAGTTATAATATAGAATATATAGTTACAAATGAGATAGAATCTTGAAATATGAATCATTGTTTATTTTTTATAAAAAAATTGAATGAACTAAAAATTGGTAAATTTTTGTGTAGGATCACTAAAACTTAACTATTGAAAATTTTGGGGAGACAGCATATTTTAAAACAAACTTCAATACAAATATAGATATAATTAAGAGAATTTACAATATTATATTATTTATTTTTAATTGTAATAAATACATGTATGACGGATAACCTTTTTATATCTCTCTCGAAGATTCCATCAATAATCGGTGTGTATGATAGACCAATTTTATCCCTCGGTTAAAGATCATTATAGTGCAGTTTCTCTCTTTTCTCACACATGTAAGTTTTATTCAACACTTTTTGTTTATTTATTTATCTATGTATAATATCAATGATAAAAAAAATAAAGTTAATAATTAGAGCTATGTATATCATCTATGTTCTTACTTTTATAAATATCATCATAATTGGTGAAGTATTTACCACTGAGATTTGCATTATTTCAATTCATGACAGGCAAATAGTAAAGACATATGGGCAAGCAATTCATGACTTGGCATCAACCATCTCACAAAAGATGGCTAAGTGTTTGGGTATAGTGGGGGTTGATTTCAAGGACTGGCCATTCATTTTAAGAACTATTAAATATAGTTTCACCCCAGAGAATGTAGGTGAAATGGGAGTACAGGTGCACTCAGACACAGGATTCATCACTCTACTTCAAGATGATGAAACTGTTAGTGGTCTTGAATTGTTGGATGATTCTGGCTCATTTAAGGCAGTGCCTCCCAAATCAGGGTCCTTCCTTTGCCTTATTGGAGATGTTGGACATGTAAGCATCATAGATTAGCAGGTTATAATTTTGTTGTTTTGAATCACATTGATCCTTACCCTTGAACATAAATGTACCCTTTTGCAGGTTTGGAGCAATGGAAAATTTTGGAATGTTAGGCATCGTGTAATATGCAAGGGAACAGGTACTCGTTATTCTTTTGGTGCATTTATGTTAGCACCAAGGGATGGTAATGTTAAGGCCCCAGCTAAGTTGGTGGAACTTGACAATGCACCACGTTATCGACCATTTACGTACGAAGATTTGAGGGAGTTCAGAATCAGAACGGGAAAGAGAGCTGGTGAAGTTCTTGATCAATACCGCATTGCTTTGTGATTTGTGTCCATGGAAACTCATCACCACCAACAACAGGACTTTACAACGAGAAATAAAGTTGGCAATAATATGAATTCAATTCCAATCATTTTGAAAATCTTTACGATTTGTGTCTAGTTTTCTAGAGTTGGGAAGTTGTTAGCAAATCGCAAATACTTGCATGAGTCTTCTTAAGTTGTGTTTTGACGTAGATTCTGTGTTTTGTTGTATTTCATTGGAATTAAGTTATGATTAAGATATTTGTGTTTTGTTGTATTTCATTTAAGATATTTTTTGAGACAAGGATGAGTTAGATTCAAAAAGTATAACATATATAAGAGATCGTATACTTTGTTATTTAAGTTTAAGTCGGAGGTGGTGTGATATTTTTGTATATAATTAATTATGTAATTCATAAAATATCTCTAGGTTGTTAGTTATCTAACTTTATAAAAAATTAATTTATCATTAAGTAATATAGAAGATGTATTTTATATATGTTATTCTAGATTTTTTACATCACGTTCGAGTAGCTATATAAGGTTAGTGATATACTTTAATCATTGAATTAGGGATCAAATAATATATTATAAAAAATAATAAATAAATATAAAATGGTGAAAAAAGATGAAATTGTGAGAGGATGAAATTGTAAATGTATAAGTAAATACATTAAATTATCATTAAGTTTGGAAAATTAAAATCATAAATTATATGAGAGATAAAATCAAGGGAGACTGAGATAATAAAATTGTAAATATATAAATAAATATATTAAATGATTATTAAGTTTAGGGATAAAATAATAAATTATTTAAGAGTTACAAAACTTTCGATTTGGCCATGACTCCCCTAGGTTATTAAGAAGGTCGGTCACACTGAAGTAAATTTAACATCCAAATAAACATAAAAGGGTTTCACAAATTAAAAAAAATGCAAAATAATTTACATCAGATCATGCCCGAATAGACGTACGTCAAGTAACGCCTCACCTAACATAAATTTTCATTTTTTTTAATATTGATTTTGTTTTTACTTACAACCAAAACTTACATACAATCTTCTACCAACAATCCAAAATACAATAGTTTTATCCAAAATTATATAACTAAATAAAATGTAAATTACTTAAAAGCTAACCTACTTAAAAAGTAAAATATACTTAAAAATTAAAGTACTTAAAAGTTAAACTAGTTACGAGCTTCAATGCTAAACAACATAGGTATCCACCTAAATTATACAAAATTTAAGTAATAAACTTCATAATATAATACAAATTAAAACGTTGAAAACTAAGTACTAGATATTTTGAATAAAAAATCTTACCCGTTACTCCCTTATCTATTGTATCATCGTTTAATATAGAGATGAATTTTGAAAGACCTTAAACATGAATGTCCAAGAATCAGTGATATTCACACAAATTATGACTTTCCTCCAATACATGATGTAGTAGTCACATTCATACAAGCTTATTTGCCTATTATAATAAAATAAGAAACAAAACACAATATTATTTTTAAAGTTTATATACAAACAATAATTATGTCCTCTATTAAATAATTTTCTAACATTTAGATAAATGAAGTGTAATTTTTTTTGTTTTTGACTCTTCCACTTAAAATATTACTTCCATAAACTGTTATAATTGAAATAAAAATAAACATTATTCAATTTATATTTACACTTTTAAAACATAATAAAAAAGGATAATATTACCCTTGTAATAAGTTTTTCATTTCTTGGTTGAGTTTTCGATGTAACGAATTAAATCACACTATGATGTAATTTGGGATGATTACAATTAATTGTGATTGAGACCTACAATGTTTGACATACAAATTAGTTATAAAATTAATATTATTAAAAAAAATTAAAATATTGGTCATCAATATATGGAATCAAGTATATATGCCTTTGTAAGTCACTCATCCATGTTTACATATATTGTTGGATCTGGACCTTTATGTTCCTAGATTTTTGGATGGATTAAGGCTTAATAAATCTATATACTTTTATTTTTTTACTACACACTCAATTTGTTAATGTATCTAATATAATGAATTATAAGTTAAATATAATTATTATAATGTCAAAAACATAAATGAAAATGACTTACATAACTCATAATTGTATGATAGAAATGTTTACATGTAGTTTTCCTCAACAATAATGTGTCAGGTAAGGAAATGTACAATGGAACAACAAAATGGTCAACTCCAAAAACTCTAATGTCCCATTGTATATAAGTCAATCTCTTCCTCAACTGTGGTAATATGGTAAAAAAACAAAATGGTCTCTCCTATGTTTATCACGATGAATAAAATACTAAATAAATGATACAAATTGGTTAAACATTAATATAACTATAAGAATACAAAAGGAAGAGAAGGAACACAACATACAAGAATACAAAACATCTTGGGCAAACCAAGAATGTTCCGCTTGCCTGCTCCACTAATTGAACTTATGTATTAGGCAAAGACACTGAAGTAGCAATATCATGAATTGCATCAACCATTACCTGCATCTAGTCATGTTGTAGAGGGACACCATGGATAGTTAAGCCAGCCTAAAAAACTCGACCAATTTTCATTAGACGCAAAAGGTCATCTTTAACATATAACTTACATTGGTTTTATACATCATTGTGTGTATATTCTCCTCAGGGATTTATAGCAATAACATCACTCCCTTTAGTGCTGACTTGAACAACATCATCTTCAATTGTATGAGGTGTTCCTTGAGTTTGTTGTTCAGAACGAGCAAGAGATTCAAGGTTTTCATCGAACTTTTGCTTGAAAGACTATTATATCTGATTCAATTTTTCTTCAAACTACATCTCCATTTTGTGCAAGGCTCCTTGACTGTAAGAGTTAGCAGTTGTCCTCCATGATAGTGGACCAAAGTAATCACGAAATCCCTAGGATCCACCAATAATACACACATGTCTTGGGTGCTCCAATCTTCCTATGGTCATCGTGAATATGCCTTCTCGGCCATGGGGAACAAATAAGCCTGGAATGGCTTGCTCAACTAAATGAGCATTGATGGTTTCTTCTAAATGTTCTTTTATATGGACTTCTTTTATGTCTTTATGAATATAATGTTAATGTTCTTCACCCGCTTATATACTTGTTCACCATCGTACGATGTCATTACAACTTCTTGCTCTTGGCATCCTTTAAATGATTTACTTAATCTATGGTATAAATAATTACGAACACGAAACTTGTGATGTCTAGTGTACACAATCTTCTCTTGCCCATGTTTTAATTGGGTATAACTTATGTTTTCTTCATATATAGGGTACACATAATGACATTTTCTATAACCGCTCAAATTATCATATTGCTAGAAAATTATCACAAACAACATAATTTTTTTTTCATGCATAGTCAAGGAGACAAATTATAAATGACAAACAAACTTGGTCATGAACTATGTTTACTACTTAAGTTCTCATAAGAATTCATGTCATCATCTATAGCTATCCCAATTTTCAAGTTTTTTTTATTCCGCGTCAAATTCTAGAAATGTTTCATGAAACATCTTCTATTGTGGAGAATCAGCTAGATGTCAAAAAAGTTTGTTACATTTTCTACCATTTGCATATCATGTCAGGTTTTTTGCATTCTTTTTATTGACAAACAATCTTTTAAACTTAGGTATTATTGGTAAGTACCATAACACCTTTGTACGACCATCTGTTTCTTCCTAACCATTACTTCCATTAGCTTTCTTTTTGAATCGCGACAACCTACATGTTGGTCACACCTTTAATGTAACTAAATCATTTCTTTACAATATGAAATCATTATGGCATGCGTGAATCTTCTTATAATTCAAATCCATTGGACTTAGTATCCTATTCTTCTCATAATTACGATTAGGTAACATGTTATCTTCTAGTTTCCTTCAATAACTCCAACAATTTTGGGAAACTTCTATCAATCCATCCATTTCTTGCTTTTAAACTGAACAATCTTAAAGTTGTTAATAATATGGTAAAGTTACTACATCTAGGGTACCATTGTTACTCAAAATCAAACTTCAAAGAATCATACACATTTGTTCTTCTAAATTTTTTTTCGTCAATTTCTTGTATCATCTCATTTAAATTATCGTCTATCCTTTTTTCAAAATTTCTTATTGTTAACATAATTGGTATGTCTTATATTTCTCCATGTCACATCCACATTGTATAACTTTTAACAATATCAAATACAAACAAACGAGTGATCATGTATATTTCTAAGTTCTTGACGTATTTGATTCAAACAACAAACGTATGTACAATAATAGACCTCTTTAATAGATTTTCCAATTTCACGAGTAAATTGGAAAACCATTCAACTCCTTTTTCATACTTTTCACTAACTCGATATGCATTCATTCAACTTCTATCCATAACCCCTAAGTTATAAATTTAATCATCATCAACTATGCAAATTTAATAATCACCCATTCTTGTTTATAACTATCTTAGGTTACAAATTTAATCATCGAGGTAAAATTTTAAATAAACAAATAACTAAATAATTTAGTCATTCCTAGAAACTAAAACACATCTTAATATTCATATAAAAATAAATTTTAAATTTAAAAATAAATTTCAAAATTAAGAATGAAAAACAATAATTGAATTAAAAAATAGCAAAAATAGCCACGGTTTGATTTCAATAACAATAATTTAATGTAGACCTTCATGCATTAGCGTGATAGAAATCCCTAAAACAACTATGGGTTCAATTTTAAGAAAGAAGTAGAGATGTAAAGCACTAATCTCCCACAAAAAACATCCCAAACGTTCAAATTAAATTAGAGAGAATTGTCCACCACCTCACAATATGATTGTCGTTGCTTGCTCACCATGATAAAAGAAAATACTCTCAGCCTTTAGGAGGAATTTAAGGTATTTTTTACGTCAAACCTCACGTGGTCCAATGTAAAAGAAATTATAATTATTTTAAAAAATACCATTACTTAGTTGCCTACTAGTCTAACAAGAAACTACTTAAAAAAACTTATATTCCCCTAGAAATTTACTTGATTTTATAATACTAGAGTTTCAATTTAGATTAAGTTATTATAATTTTTGCTCAATTTTATTTTAGTTTACTACAGTAATATATATATATATATATATATATATATATATATATATATATATAAGTTGAGTTGTGATCACTAATTAATGTCATGATTGATATCAACTAATAAGATTTATTAGAGTCCTTGAATTTATTAAAAATCATGAGTATATTGTTGTGAAATGGTGAGAAGAACTAGGAAAAATGATATCTGTTGAAACCTATAATGCACAGATACGATACGGTGATTCGTCTTATATTAATTATATTAAAAAATATAAGATATGATACATTTAATATATATGTATATATATAATTCATAAAAAAATTATATATAATTATTAAATATTATTTAAATTGAACCCATAAAATATATTTTTAAATGTATATATGACTTAAAAAAAATTAAATGTAAAATAAAAGTTAACAATAACTATTTATTGTTTAAAAATAGAAATAATATCAATTTCATCTCCTCCTTGAGTTAAATAAAATAGTTTCCATGTCTAGTTCATCAAGAGATAATGTTATCACTCTAAGGTTTTCAACACCATCAAAGTTATCTCATGCATCTCCAGTAATGTTCCACATTTTAAAGTTCCCTTGATTACATTCTTCATTTTACCTAGTCAAAAGTCGTAAATTAGTATGCACATAAACCAAGTCTTACTGTTCTTTTAGGATTCAACTTATTTCTTTTCAATGAGTGAATGAAAATATTTATAATATTTATTTGATAAAAATATAAATTTATTAAAAAATAATAAATATATTAGTATTAATATAAAAATTAATTATTTAAATTATTAATAAAAATTAATTAATTAAAAAAATCAAATTATAAATAATTATTAAATAAAGTTAATCTAAGAGCATAATATATATTATTAATAATATATTATATATTTTGAAATCCAAATATATTGACTAAATTTATAAATAATATATTACCTATCATCCAATATCACCAACACGTAATGAGTCTCACGCGAAAAAAGTGTTGCACACACCAACTCATGTTAGAACACTCTAGAAGATGGTGGAGCTATTACACACTAAAGAAAAAGTAAAGAAATCTCACAGGTTAGAACACGAAAAAAAAAAAGAGGAAAGTTTCAAGTTGAAAGACGAAGGGAGCGAAAAAAAAAATCAAAAGAGAAACAAACACACAAAAAGATAAAAAACAAACCCATAACGGGAGGAGCGAGAGAAAATCAAGGAGAAATAAACGGCAACAATAATTATAAGCTTTCGAGAATAAATAAAATGTTGGAAAATAAATACGTATTTAAATAATTAGAATATGTTTTAATAAATATTTAAATAATTCAAATATATTTTGATTAATTTAACAATAATAATAACAAAAAAATATATTTTATTCTATTTTTATTTTTGTTTGAATTATTTTTTTCCAATATCATTTTTATACAAATTTTTTAAGTATCGAAGTGAATCGAGTATCGGATACATATCCGATACGGATACGTTGACCTTATCATAGTTTCAAAAAGAAGCGTGTAACATGAAAAAATTATACATACAAATATAACTAAAACCGAGCCCTGAATGTATAATAAATGTTAGATATTCTCAAATGATAACTTGCCACCAAAAATAACTAACATGTTTTAATATGCTCTACACATTTGACACAAAAAATATCTCATTTTAGTGTCTTTACAAAGATACTTGTTATGAAATTTCCCACAAATTAATATGGTAGTTTGGGCAAGATTTTAACATTAGCCATTCATATTTTCACCTTCTTAAGACTTGGTGATGGTTTATAGTTAACAATATTTACTGGCAGTAATGGCCAAACCAGCAATGTTTTCCTTGACCAAATTCCTCCTCCACATCACCCATGCTGTGAATCCACCACAACAGATTACACTTTGAGTTTCCATCATCAAAAACTTTCAAGCTTCTTTCCTTTTGTAGTGCACTTTCTTTATCATAAGTTCCTTCCATGGCATAGATAACCCCCTTTTACCCTTCTCCAACACATTTCCTGTTCAAATTGGGCATTGTCCACTCCACAAGTTCCTTCACATAGCCAACATCTAAGAACAAGGCCTCGGTAATAGGAGACAATGGTAAAACATGAAT
The DNA here is from genome assembly GCA_963425845.1 of Sphenostylis stenocarpa. Classification (NCBI taxonomy): domain Eukaryota; kingdom Viridiplantae; phylum Streptophyta; class Magnoliopsida; order Fabales; family Fabaceae; genus Sphenostylis; species Sphenostylis stenocarpa. The sequence goes on along the minus strand of OY731401.1, from coordinate 4,632,200 downwards.
ACCAAGCCTGCACTCTCTCCACTAAGCAGGAGCAAACCATAGTCCACTATCTCTCTTGTTAGCCCACAAAACACTTACCACCTTGTTCTCTCTGGTATAATCTTCCTCATACAGCTTATGTCCCTCTCCCAAATGCCACCACATTGGAGCTGCATGAATTTCCATGGCTGCAAGTGTTGATCCGGTGGCAATAAGTTGAGTGTCACCATATGCTAGACCCATCAATACTTCAGAGTAATATGCATTCATGTTAAATTATTGGCAAGCGTACCAAAATTATCAATCGTAGTATAGTACTTCGATTAAATAAAAGTCGATCCCACGAGGAACAGTTTCAATGGAAATTCCCAATTATGCTTACTAAGTAGATTAAACAGATTAGGTTTTGCAAATAAAAGTTGAATTGAAATTAAATGACAAAAAACTATAAATTATTGAGAAAATATCAATTAAAGGCACTTAGGATTTGTTTTCTTCCTTATCCCTCTTTTGTAATGATTATGTCAATTAAGAACGTCAATTAACCTAACAATGTTAACGCCACCTACTCAAATCATCCATGTTTATTCCTCACACATGAAATTCATAAGAAAACCTAATAAATGTTGATTCCCCACACAATTAACAGATTTTCCAGCATTAGGTTTAGGGTGTTAAGCAATTGATACATTCATTCCATTCCTGACAATTAACGTAACAAATATTCTTACCGTGATCTAGGGTTCAAGATATATTTTCCAATCATACCTTAAACAATCAAGAATAAATCATTCCAAAGCATAAAGGATAAAAATAACAACATCAAAGCATAGATTAATATCTCAAAATATCACCATGATACAAAAGAGTTCAAAAGAAGTGCACCGAATCCTAAGAGAATGAAGTTAGTTACTCATGTTGGCCATTACAATGCTCTAATTGATGAAGAAGTGAAGAATTGATGAAGATTAGACGAAACCATAACAGTATTTGTGCCTTCTCTTCTCCAAGACTGCTTCCTTTTCTCAAAACACATATTATCTTTTTATAAGAGAATTTGGGTCGGGCCTCGTATCATTCATTCGCTTAAGCGTTCTTCTTTCTTTCAATTTTTCTTCAATTACTTCACAATTATACTCCTTACTCTTGTATCAAGGTATTCTCGAATTCATACTATATTGGGAGAAAAATATATTAGAATTAACATAAGTTAAGTGGTTTCATAACAATTCAAGGCATAATTATATCAATTTTTACCACTTAACAATTCACAGCTTCACTAGTACTCTCCTGATTTCTTCCATCTGCTCCACTAATTGAACTTATGTATTGGGGCAAAGACACTAAAGTAGCAATATCATGAAGTGCATCAACCATTACTTGCGTCCAGTCATGTTGTACAGGGACACCATAGATAGTTAAGTCAGCCTAAAAAACTCGACCAATTTTCATTAGACGCAAAAGGTCATCTTTAACATATAACTCACATTGGTTTTATACATCATTGTGGGTATATTCTCCTCAGGAATTTATAGCAATAACACCACTCCCTTTAGTGCTGACTTGAACAACATCATCTTCAATTGTATGAGGTGTTTCTTGAGTCTGTTGTTCAGAACGAGCAAGGGATTCAAGATTCTCATCGAACTTTTGTTTGAAAGACTATTATATCCGATTCAATTTTTCTTTAAACTACATCTCCATTTTGTGCAAGGCTCCTTGATTGCAAGAGTTAGCAGTTGTCCTCCATGATGGTGGACCAAAGTAATCATGGAGGCCCTAGGATCCACCAATACCACACACGTCCTAGATGCTCCAATCTTCCTATGGTCATCATGAATATGCCTTCTCGGCCATGGGGAACAAATAAGCCTAGAGTGGCCTGCTCAACTAAATGAGCATTGATAGTTTCCTCCAAATGTTCTTCTATATGGACCTCTTTTATGTCTTTATGAATATAATGTTAATGTTCTTCACCCGCTTATATTCTTGCTCTTAACATCCTTTAAATGATTTATTTAATCTATGGTATAAATAATTACGAACAAGAAACTTGTGATTCTAGTGTACACAACATTCTCTTGCCCATGTTTCAATTAGGTATAACTTATGTTTTCTTCACATATAGAGTACACATAATGACCTTTTCTATAACCGCTCAAATTATCATATTGCTAGAAAATTATATAGACAACATAATTATTTTTTTTCATGCATAGTCAATGAGAAAAAATTATAAATGAAAAACAAACTTCACTACAAAAAAAAAGGCTATTATCTACCAAATATTACCTACGAATAAAAATCCGTAGGTAAAATATACATTACCTACGGATATTACCTACAAAAGAATATTCGTATATAAATTAGCTATTACCTACGAAATTTACCTACGGATGAGATGATTATGCATTACCTACGGATGTAAGAGGTAGGTAATGTTTTTTTACTACTTTACCTACTCATTTACCTACGGATGTTAAATAAAAAAAAAAGAAAAAAGAAAAAACCTTCACTCGCACCTGCATTTTCACACTTCCTCCGTGCCTCACTCAAGCTCCCTAACTCCTTCCTTCCTCTCTCTCAATTTCACTAACCTCCTCTATAACCCGCCACCCACCTCCTTCACCAGAACCCTAGCTGCAGCCTCCCCACTCTCGAGCACCCCACACGGTATCCTCCTTTGAACCCATATACCCAACCCTATTCTCCTCCACCACCAGGCTTCTTCCCCGTCACCACCACAACCATACCCGTGCCCTAATTCCACCTTCACTCACCAAAGCTTCTCACCAACGCAGAACCACCCCGCAGTCGCACCACATCTTAGCTTCCAGCCTCCAGATTCTCGCCCAATCACCCTCATCGGAACCACCACATCTCACGACCGCAGACCCCCCTTTTCGCAGAAACCCCGTCTTCGCAGCCTCCACCACCATCTTCACGATGCACCGCCACTGTGAGGTCATCGTCCCCTTCGTCGAGCCACCGCAAGGCCAAGTCGCAGTCGCGGCCTCACCCTAATCCAACCTCCACCAAAGCCCCTCGTCATCCACGACAACCACCACCATCGAGCGTCCCAACCCCCACTCCTCACCACTAACGTCTCCACTCTGCTCCACTTCCCTCCTGTGTTGAATCTCTCCCTTCGCCCCAAACCATCGCGCACCACTGCCCATAGCCGGCCACCGCGAACCCAGCCGCAAATCAACCTCCAGGTCAGCACGCGACCACACCCCCTGTCGCGCAGCATCCCTAGCCTGGAACTTGAGTCACCTCGACGCCGGCTGCGGTCACCGCCTCTCCTCGCTCCAGCCCACCCCCATTGTGCCACTGAGCTCGCTGTGAGCTAGAGGTGAGATATAGAGGCAGCGGGTTAAGCCTGGTATTATGCTTTAATCCTATTTCTTTCACATTTTTTGGAGTCTCGAACCGTTCGCTTAGTTAACTATTAAGCCCGGGTCTGGTTTATTTTCAAATGAATCATTGAATTGGTGGCTCTGTTAGTTGAATAAGATCTTGGTTTATTAAGGTTTTTTGTACCGTTATTTCTGTTTAGTTTGGCTTGAATCTGTGGTTTTCACTTGGTGAGGTTGAGACTGGTGTTATCCAAGTCCTATTGGCTTGGTTGATGTCTCTGTGGCTTAGTTTCTTGGTGGGTGAGTTAAGAATGTGTTTCCACCTTACAAATGCTTCATAATCATGACCCTAAAAAACTTACATTATGGCCATATAAAATCCATTTAGGATTAGTTTTAGCGATAAAACTTACATTATGTAAGCTGATTCAAGTATGCATTTGTTATGATGAAGATAATATTTTCATAATGTTCTATTAGTATGTTGCTGATTAAGAATCATCAATGTTGAAAAAGTATGAATTTGTTATGATGAAGATATTCTGTTTTCCTAATTCATCAAACCATCTGCTTCAAACTGCTGTTGAAAAATTCTTATAACTGCACATCGTAGTAATGGATGCTCAAGTGTTGTCCGCAATATTTCTTTATGAAAAATAATTGCATCCTGAAAATTTCAAAAAATATATTTTATTTTGAAAGAAACACAACAAAAATTAACTAGGAAGTAGCCAGAATTTTCAAGATGTAGAAATGACGATTGGAGCAGTTTAGTTAAGTACTAAAATGTCTATATACTTGTATCATTGAAGAAAAAGGTTTGAACCTATATTTGTATTTTAGTTAAAGGAAATACACTTTTATCAGTGGATGGTCTATTTTAGTAATGGTTTGGGGGAGGAGAAAATGAAAATAGAGAGGACGAATTTAATTATATTTGTTTGATAGGAAATAAATAGGGAAAAATAATTAAAAAGGTAAATCTACTAAACTAATTTACAGTATTTTTTAATTTTTCTATCTCTTTTGTTTCTATTCTTCTTTAATGAAATATTTTTAACAATTTTAATGTTTTTGTTTAGCTTCTCTTTTTATTTTTATCCACTATATTTTTCTATGCTTTTGAATTTGAATTTTGTGTAAAGAGAAAAAAATAGCATTTATAAAAGTTTGTTATGCTAAACTTATTCCAAATTAACTAGAATTGCTTCAGGTAGAAGACAACAGGTTTAGGAACAAAAAGTGAATAATTGACAAAATAATAAAAATAATCAAAGGTATTGTTAAAGAAACATTGAGAAATTCTATAACTGGTGTGTTTATCAATTCAACCCAAACATGTTACACATAACGTGTACTAAAAGTTCACAAAAGAAAAGTGTAGCAAAGAATAACCTATAGTTGGATATTGGCTGCATGAATTAGAGGCAATTTTAAGCTCCAATGGATCTAATTTCGTGCAGAAGGTCATTGTGAATTTGTTTCAATATTAAAGAATAATCTTGTCACTTCTCTAAGAGTGTCATAGAAGCCACCAAAAAGAATAATCTTGTGCTTGTACAATATCTGTAAATCAACCAAAATAATTTGAACACAAGGCATTAAATACATTTGAAATTGGATTAATATGTATATCACACAAGATATGGGGGAGGGGGGACGCAGTGATTAACTAAAATAAAGATTTATAACATGATACCTAAGCAAGAAGAAAATTTCACATACGGACAAATAAGTTGTAGTGGACATGTCATGAAAAAGGAGGAAGGGAGAATATGCCAACATTTCAGGCTTTTAGCAATTACAATGAGCAAATCAACCACACTTAATTTATTCCAAATATGATGCATAAAATAGAATGATAACAGCAATAATTATCAATGACAAGAATGTTTAATAGGCTCTAAACTACTGCAGTCAGTCTCCGCAAGAATGAATGTTATGTGTTTGGAAAATACAATCTAGTAACAAGTGCAAACAATATAATGCTTCAAAAATCTCAACTAATTAAAAGACAAAATAAACTTTCAATAATGTATTTTGCCATCCATTAAATGGGGGCAGTCCAACAAGAATTGATATATGCATGATGCTAGAAATCCAACCTTTCAGCTGTTTGAAGAGCAAACAACATATAAAAAACTACTTTGCACAATTTATTGGGTTATTGTTACTTCAAAAAGTATATTAGTAGTAAGTTAGCTTGAGCAACAGGATAAAAAATTGTTCTTGTTAATTAATTTCTGACATGGCTGTACTGCACTCTAAAAATGGGAATACTACATTGAAATGAACCAAATCAAGCAGTAATGCAGATTGTTTAATTTCGATGTTCTAAAAGAACTGCAAACGTTCTATATTCACATAAGTTATGATTCTATTTTCACATTTGTAATGCAATCCAGACAAGAGTATGATGTTATTCAAGTTGAGCAGAATATCATGCATTTCAGAACAAACATACCAAAAACCTGTTTGATTAAGGATTCAATAACCTGACACCCTTACAATATATATATATATATATATATATAGAGAGAGAGAGAGAGAGAGAGATATAGAGATGTATAAATGTGGGTCATTGTGAATTTTTTTCAATATTAAAATCCGTTCAATGGTCATATGTTCACTAAAAAAAGTTAGATGCTTCTTTCTTTTTATCTTGATTATTTAAATATGTATAATTTTCAAGTCTCACAGTAAGTATTCTCATTTAATACACATTGAATTTACCGGTTTGTGCTTGAAAATCATGTTTTGGAGAGCTCTAAAATCATGACCCAAAAAAAAACTATAATTATGAACTACTTACCACAAGCCTAGACTATAATTAATGTTATTGTTTCTGATTGGGATCTGTTGAATGTTGATTAGCGTGGTTGTACCCAAGTTGAGGTTTGTGTTCCAGTTTGGTTTTATTCCATTTATTTGATTGTGGGTATGCTTAGATTTGGATATGTTGGTTGTTTCTGATGGGGGTTTGGTTTAAATGGGGTTTGTTGAGTTTCTTAGTTGTGATGACTATTGTTTGTACTGAGATGGTGTTTTGCCTTGTACCTGGTAATGTACGTATTATGTCATTATGCTGCTAAATTTTCATTCAAAGCCTAATGTTGATGTGCATACGATCTAGTCTCTTAATATGTTATGATTGTCTCAAGTTTTCATTATGTTATTATTCAGTTGTTTGGATTGTGTGGTTGATTACCATGAGGCTATTAGTATGATTTGCGTTTGAACGTGTTGTGTAAATTCATATGGGGAAGCTTCATAAAAGATAGAAGGATAAAGGGAAGGAAGTGACTCCTCATCCAATTTGAAGATCTTTGTTAGTAGGTAAGTAATTACCTTTGACTTTTCTATATTGAATTTTAAATAATGATTGATTGGTCGGCTATGGATGCCTTGTATTCGAGTGAGGATTGGGGGCAATAAATGTAACATGTAACATGGTTAGTCGAAGGATTGAGTTGTTTGATTATTTTGTTCAATTTGTTTGCATTGATTCAGGATACATATTACCAATCATCATTTTAAATTGATGAATATTTTGTATTATAATTGATGAATATCAATTTATGATGAATATTGTTTGTTTTGTATCTTCATATATTATGAAGATGAGATTAGTTATTTAGTTATTCTAACCTTATTGGCTAAGAGGTTTACATGAGTCCTACATGGAATAGCCTTCAAGTTATTATATTGGTCATTACCAAACACTTGTCAAAATCCTTTCTAATTTTGTACTTTAATTAGTGTAACATTAAAGTTCATATTTTGTAGAACATGGATCAATTTCATGCAAATCGCTATTGGATGTATGATCGAAGCCATAGTAATAGAGGTGGTTTAAAACAAAGTTTTGTTGATGGCGTTGAAGAGTTTGTCATGAAAGCTTCTCAACAAGTTTGTTATCAAAATGAAGGCCAAACGAGATGTCCATGCAATAAATGTCAATGTACAAAGATCTTGCCAATGGAAATGGTTAAACTTCACCTTTATAAAAATGGTTTCATGCCTGATTATTATGTTTGGGTTGATCACGGTGAGGAAATGCCTCATGCTAACAAAAATTGGACACATGCTCCAAGTAGTATGTTACATTTTTCAGAAGATGAGTCATTGATGGCAATGCAGGACATGGTGTATGACGCACTTAGGCAACATGAAACATTTCAACCACCAGAGTCAAATATGATGGAAGAGCCTCCAAATGAAGAAGCTCAAAGATTTTATGATTTGTTGTTGGAAGCGAATAAACATTTGTTTGAAGGTGCTTTAGACTCCAAACTCGTCCATATGTGTAAGATTGTTAGCTTGCAAATCTAATTGGCATGTTCCCGATCACGCTTTAAATTTCATTATAAAAATGCTTTTGGATGTAACACCCAACAAAAATAGTTTACCAAAAAACTATTACGATGCGAAGAGGTTAGTTTCAAAGTTGGGATTAGAGGCTAAAAGGATCGATTGTTGTGTTAATGGTTGTATGCTTTTTTATGACAATGATTACGGGAAAAATGATGGATCTTTGCTGCAATGCAAATTTTGTCACAAGCCAAGGTATCATGCCCCAAAAGTTGAAACTCGTAAAAATAAACCAATTCCGATTAAGAGCATGTTCTATTTACCTATAATTCCGAGGTTAAAGAGGTTGTATGCATCCATGAAAACGGCTGGACAAATGACATGGCACTATGATAATAAAAGACCGAGAAGGTGTGTTGTGTCATCCATCCGATGGTAAAGCTTGGAAGCATTTTGATCAAGTTTATCCAGATTTTGCTGCTGAACCATGCAATATAAGACTAGGTCTATGTTCGATGGATTTAATCCATATATTAAAGCATCTCGTCATGCCCTATTCTTGTTGGCCGGTAATTATGACCCCATATAATCTTCCTCCCGAAATATGTATGTCCAAACCTTATATGTTTTTGACATGCCTCATTCCTCGGTCCACGTAATCCAAAGTCATGTATTGATGTGTATTTACAACCTTTGATTGATGATCTGATGCAATTGTGGAGAGGAGTTGAAACATATGATATTTCAAGGAAACAAAATTTTGTAATGAGGGTTAGTTTGATGTGGACTATTAATGATTTTCCTGCATATGGTATGTTGTCAGGTTGGAGGACTCAAGGTAAACTAGCCTGCCCGCATTGCATGGGGGATACAAAGACCTTTACATTGCAGAATGGGAGGAAAAATAGTTGGTTTGATTCACACCGTAGGTTCTTGCCCAAAAATCATGTATTTAGAAGGAATAAAAAAGCTTTTAAAAAGGGAAAAATTGAAACTAATGACCCACCATGTACATTGACATCCGAGCAAGTTTGGAGTATAATTATGGATGTACCCAAATTCATAGATTACCCTCATATGAACAAGTTACCAGGCTATGGGGAATGGCATAATTGGACAAAAAGAAGTATCTTTTGGGATTTGCCGTATTGGAAGAATAATTTATTGAGGCACAATCTTGATGTTATGCACATAGAGAAAAATTTCTTTGATAATATATTCAACACTGTCATGAATGTTAAAGGTAAGACAAAAGATAATGATAAGGCAAGGAAGGACCTAGCTTTGTATTGTTGTAGACCAGATTTAGAGTTGAAGTTGCAGGCTAATGGGAAGATGGTAAAGCCAAAAGCAAATTATACTTTAACTACAGAGGAAGCAAAGTTAGTTTGTCATTGGATCAAGGAACTTAGAATGCCTGATGGTTATTCATCCAACTTAGCAAGATGTGTCGATGTAGACAAGGGAAGGATGCATGGGATGAAGAGCCACGATTGTCATGTTTTTATGGAGTGTTTACTCCCTATTGCATTTAGTTCATTACCAGTGCATGCTTGGAACCCTCTTACTGAAGTGAGCCATTTTTTTAAAGATTTGTGTTATACAACATTGAGGCATCATGACTTGGCTAAAATGGAAGAAAATATTCCAATAATTCTTTGTAAGTTGGAGAGAATATTTCCCCCTGCATTCTTTGATTCAATGGAACACTTACCTATTCATCTTGTGTATGAAGCCAAACTTGGTGGACCAGTTCAATATAGATGGATGTATCCATTTGAAAGATAAGAAGACTATCATTGATTATGCACAAAATTTGATTTACTCAATATTGAGCTAATATCATCCTCATTTCATTGATTTTATAGATTCATGGGTGATTCTAAACGATCAGTAAAAAATAAAGCTCGTGTTGAAGGATCAATTTGTGCCTCATACTTGCATCGAGAGACAACTCACTTTTGTTCCCATTATTTCAAGAACTTCATTCTATCACCACAGAATAAGAGAAATGAAATACAAGCTGAAATTGAAAGGGATCCATCAATGTTATCTATCTTTAACTTGCTTGGTCGTCACTCAGGAAAGACATCAATTCATTGGTTAACTTAAAAAGAGTGGAACTCGGCTCATGTTCATGTCTTGATCAACTGCACCGAAATTAAGTCATACCTTGAGTGAGTATTTCAAACACTATATTTCATTATTATATCATTTTCTTTTTTAATTAAATTGTTCTCCATCCTTCTCCTATATTTTCATAGTTCCTTCTTGCAATCTGGTAAACCCAATGACTCAAACATGTCCAATCACATACATAGACATTTTCCTCAATGGTTTAAGCATCAAGTATGTATGGTTACATTAATAACTTAGTTTATTAAAATATGCTTAACAACATATGACTATACCTTATTTATATTTGTAGGTTCATAGTGAGCCTTTAAGTGTAAGAAACATGCACTTAAGGGAGTTGTCGATTGGTCCTTTCACATGTGTCAATAAATGGCACAGATACTTTGTCAATGGATACAAATTCCACACTCATGCTTGGACTCAAGGGAAAAAAACAATCAATAGTGGTGTACATGTAAAAGGTCTTACAGAAGGAGGTGAAGATGATTTTTATGGCATCATTCAACACATATATGAGCTGCAATATAATACTTCAACCTCCCCGAAGAAAGTGGTGGTATTTTATTGTGAATGGTTTGATCCATCATGTAGAGGTACATTAGTGGATTCTAAATATGGAACTGTAGACATTCGCATGGATAGAAGGTATTTACCATTTGATCCTTTTATCTTGGCACATAATGTTAGACAAGTATATTATATCCCATATCCGAGATCAAGAAAGGACAAACAAGGGTGGTATGTTGCTATAAAAACAAAGCCTAGAGGTCGCATAGAATCTCAAGACATGGAAGATGATGTTCCTTACCAAATGGATGAAATGTCCCATGTAAATGAAGCTATTGAAGTTGAAGGTGTTTTTGGATTGCAACATTCACAAGTTGATGTTGAAGTAGTCCAGGAAGAAGAAGAAGAAGAAGAAGAAGAAGAAGAAGAAGAAGAAGAAGAAGAAGAAGAAGAAGAAGAAGAAGAAGAAGAAGAAGAAGAAGAAGAAGAAGAAGAAGAAGAAGAAGAAGAAGAAGAAGAAGAAGAAGAAGAAGAAGAAGAAGAAGAAGAAGAAGAAGAAGAGGAAGAAGAAGAGGAAGAAGAAGAAGAAGAAGAAGAGGAAGAAGAAGAAGAAGAAGAAGAAGAAGAAGAAGAAGAGGAGGAAGACGAAGAAGAGGAGGAGGAAGAAGAAGAAGAAGAGGAGGAAGACGAAGAAGAGGAGGAAGAAGAAGAAGAAGAAGAAGAAGAAGAAGAGGCAGAAGAGGAAGAAGAAGAAGAAGAAGAAGAAGAAGAAGAAGAAGAGGAAGAAGAAGAAGAAGAAGAAGAAGAAGAAGAAGAGGAAGAGGAAGAGGAAGAGGAAGAAGAGGAAGAGGAGGAAGAAGAGGAAGGGGAAGAGGAAGAGGAAGAAGAGGAAGAGGAAGAGGAAGAGGAAGAGGAAGAGGAAGAGGGAGAGGGAGAGGGAGAGGAAGAGGAAAAAGATGAAGATGAAGATGAATAGGATTTGTGTAGTTGAGAAATTGTTCTTTATGAGTTATTTTTTATATTCTACATGATGTAGTTGAGAAAATGTTCATTATGTAATTGAAAAAATGTTTTCTTTGAGTTAATTTTTCTATTTCATATTATGTATGACGTTACTCCATTGCATAATTGACTATATAAATTTCCTATGTATAGATATGTCATCAGGAGGATGTGACTCACCCCAACCTCCCATGTCTCATTCCAATAAGGGGAAAAAAGTAACGAAACGAAAAAAACCACGCTATATATTTAAAGTAAATGTCCCTCCCCCACCCGTAGCTCCCGCACCTATACCTTCTTCATCTGCAGTGCTGAGAATATACATGCCCATACAAACAATATTGCACCTATAGCCACTTCTGCCCCATCCCCGGTTGATGCACCCAACCCTAGTCCATCACCTGTCATTGCATCAGCACCTTCCCCAGGAGCTACATTGCCTTCGGTATCATCGGTACCATCACCACTACCTTTGGTCTCACCTACATTACCCTCAAGGTCTCCAAGCACTATCACCATTATCGGTGCCTTCTAGAGTCCGTCATACACCAACCGGGAAGACCAAGAAGTGCATATTCAGGAAGGTGATGCACAATCGGACATTGAGGAGGATCATCCACTTGGCACTAATCTTCCTATCATATCACCTTATGGTCTAGGGTAAGAATTAAGTTAAAATTATATCATTCCCATTATTTGCAAGTATTAGGAAATTGTGATTATTATTTAATTTAATTATTTGGAGAAGGTTCCATCCATGTCGGGTTGCATCACAAGCTATAACAATGACTATTAAGCAACAATATTCTAAGCCATGGTCGACATGGGGTTCAATGACCAATGTTGAAAAAGAGACATTCTTTCAACGATTTAAAGTAAGTTTTCTTATATTTAGGCCGATGAATTATTTTTATTACTTACATTCATTGACACAATTATTATTATTTGTTTTTTTGTGTAAATCATTTGCAAAGAGAAAGGTCACTCGAAGACCTGAAGATGAGGATAGGATTCGAAAGAATTTTCACTCAAAGGCCTCACATAGGCTATCCGAAATGTTCAAAGATGCTAGAAGGACAATTCAAAAGCCCTATTGGATGTTTGATGATGTGTGGAAAACTCGTTGAACAAGTGGAACTCAATTGATTATCGTGCAAAGTGTGCACAAGCTCGGAAGAATCGATCTTCCGAGACGGGTGGTAGTTTACACACGGTGGTTCTATTAGTATGCATGAACACGCCATTCGTATGGTAAATATGAAATTATAACAAAAGTTTCTTTCTTTCATTTCTTCATGCATGTTATTAATTAATTTTTTTTGCAGGAAAAGGAGTTGGGTCGTCCTGCACATATTGATGAGGTGTTCAAACAGACTCATATACGAAAGGTTAATGGTGAATTTGTTGATGAAAGGTCTAGAAAAACTCATGTGAGTTGTGAACTTATTTAATATTACTCTATTACTTTCTTATATGTTATGATGGATATGTGTTGTATATCGTACATAATTTTTATTTGTATGTGAATAGGAAGAATTTCGGAGAAGATACTCTCGAGCTAGATCTCGAGGCAAGCATCCTGTGCTATCGAAACCGAGTCATCTCCATTAGATCCTATAGAGGAGGAGAGAATAAGGACTCGAAAGTTGGATTCTTGCTGCAACTAGCAACAAAAAGGGTCTGGATCTACGGTGTTGGAGAACTTGCCCATAATTTTAGGCCTGGAGATACCCTCTCATATTCGGGATCTACCGATTCTCGTGAGATTACACAATTAAAGAAACAAGTGCTTAGTTATAGGGAGGATAATGAAATATTGAGCCACCAATTACAAACACTTGTCGGTGTTGTCCTTCCTTTACTTCCACCCGATGCCCGACAAGCATTTCAACAACAACATTCCCAACAAGGATCACAACAACAATCACAACAGAGAGCAAGAAGCAATGAACAACAATCACAACATCAACCAGACTTTCGTAGAGCAGACCTCAAGATGAACAAGGACATTACTATAATTATTAAGACACTCAAACAATATTGTCATAATATTTATTATAGTACTTCTTTGGATTTGTATGTTCTTAGATATTTCAATGACTACTTGATGCATGCTAATATTAGGATTTGTGTTTGATATCTGAATATGCATTTGGTGCATATAAATATTATGGAATATTGTTAAATTTGATATCTAAATATTTTATGTGTAATATGCATGTAACAGGTAAAATTTAGTTAAATTGGTGGTGATAAATTGTATAAATTTACCTAGTGATTTTCCTACGGATTTACCTATGGATTTTGAATGAGGTAATTACCTACGGATTCTGTTCGTAGGTAATTACCTACGGATTACAATCCGTAGGTAATTACCCACGGACGACATTACCTACGGATAGTAATTCCGTAGGAAATTACCTACGACCATATTACCTACGGATTTTCTACGGAAAAAAATCCGTAGGTAAAATGACATTACCTACGGATTTTTTCCATTACCTACGGATTTTTGCCGTAGATAATAGGCTTTTTTTTTGTAGTGCTTGGTCATGAACTATGTTTACTACTTAAGTTCTCGTAAGGATTCATGTCATCATCTATAGCTAGCCCAATTTTCAAGTTTATTTATTCCGTGTCAAATTCTAGAAATGTTTCATCAAACATCTTCTATTGTGGATTTTCTACCATTTGCATGTCATGTCAGGTTTTTTGCATTCTTTTTATTGACAAACAATCTTTTAAACTTAAGTATTATTGGTAAGTACCATAATACCTTTGTAGGCCCATTTGTTTCTTCCTCACCATTACTTCCATTAGCTTTCTTTTTTAATCGCGACAACCTACATGTTTGTCACACCTTTAATGTAACTAAATCATTTCTTTACAATATGCAATCATTAGGACATGCGTGAATCTCCTTATACTTCAAACTCATTGGACTTAGTATTTTATTCGTCTCATAATTACGATTAGGTAACATGTTATCTTCTAGTTTCCTTCAATAACTCCAACAATTTTGGGAAACTTCTATCAATCCATCCATTTCTTGCTTTTAAACTGAGCAATCTTAAAGTAGTTAATAATCTTGTAAAGTTACTACATCCAGGGTACAATTGTTGCTCAAAATCAAACTTCAAAGAATCATACACATTTGTTCTTCTAAATTTTTTTTCCGTCAATTTCATGTATCATCTCCTTTAAATTATCATGTATCCTTTTTTCAAAATTTCTTGTTATTAACATAGTTGGTATGTTTTATACTTCTCGATGTCATATCCACATTGTATAACTTTTAACAATATCAAACACAAACAAATGAGTGATCATGTATATTTATAAGTTCTTGACGTATTTGATTCAAACAACAAACGCATGGACAATAATAGACCCCTTTGATAAATTTTCCAATTTCACGAGTAAATTGCAAAACCATTCAACTCCTTTTTCATACTTTTCACTAACTCAACGTGCATTCATCCAACTTCGATCAATAACACCTAAGTTATAAATTTAATCATCATAAACTATACAAATTTAATAATCACCAATTCTTATCTATAACTATCTTAGTTTACAAATTTAATCATCGGGTAAAATTTTAAATAAACAAATGACTAAATAATTTAGTCATTCCTAGAGACTAACACATATCTTAATATTGATATAAAACTAAATTTTAAATTTAAAAACTAATTTCAAAATTAAGAATGAAAAACAGTAAATTGAATTCAAAAATAGCAAAAACAACCACGATTTCAATTTCAATAACAATAATTTAGTGGAGACATTCATGCATTAACGTGATAGAAAACCCTAAAACAACTATGATTTCAATTTTAAGAAAGAAGTAGAGATGTAAAGCACTAACCTCACACAAAAAACACCCCTAACGTTCAAATCAAATTGGAGAGAATCGTCCACCACCTCACAATATGGGTGTCGTTGCTGCTCACCGTGATAAAAAAAATACTCTCGAGATATGCCCTTAGGAGGAATTTAACGTATTTTTTACGTCAAATCTCACGTGGTCCGATGTAAAAAAAATTATAATTATTTTAAAAAGTACCATTACTTAGTTGTTCATCGACAAGAAACTACTTAAAAAAACTTATATTCCCCTAGGAATTTACTTGATTTTATAATACTAGGTTTCAATTTAGATTATATTATTATGATTTTTGCTCAATTTTATTTTAGTTTTCTACCAGTAAAAAAAAAATATATATATATATATATATATATATATATATATATATATATATATATATATATATAAAAGTTGAGTTGTGATCACTAGTTAATGTCATGGTTGATATCAACTAATAAGATTTATTAGAGTCCTTGGATTTATTGAAAATCATGAGTATTATTGTTGTGAAATGGTGAGAAGAACTAGGAAAAATCATATAAGTTAAAATGGTGATAATATATATATATATATATATATATATATATATATATATATAATTCATTAAAACATTATATATAATTATTAAATATTATTTAAATTGAACCCATTAAATATATTTTTAAATGTATATATGACTTTAAAAAAAATAAATGTAAAATAAAAGTTACCAATAACTACTTATTGTTTAGAAATAGAAATAGTATCAATTTCATCTCCTCTTCGAGGATCATCGATAAATAAAATACTTTTCATGTCTCGGTTCATCAAGAGATAATGTTGTCACTCTAAGGTTTTCAACACCATCAAAGTCATCACATGCATCTTCACTAATATCCCACATTTTAGAGTTTCCTTGGTTGTATTCTTCACTTTGCCTAGTCGAAATCGTAAATTAGTATGTAGATAAATCAAGTCTTCTATTTTTTTAGGATTCAGACTTATTTCTTTTCAATGAGTGAATGAAAATATTTATAATATTTATTTAATAAAAATATAAATTTATTAAAAAATTATAAATATATTAGTATTTATATAAAAATTAATTATTTAAATTATTAATAAAATTTAATTAATTAAAAAAAATCAAATTATAAATAATTATTAAATAAAGTTAATCTAAAGGCATAATATATATTATTAATAATATATTATATATTTTAAAATTCATATATATTAATTAAAATTTATAAATAATATATTACCTATCACCCAATATTACAAAAACGTACTGAGTCTCACGTGGAAAAAATGTTGCACACACCAACTCATGTTGGATAACTCTAGAAGACGGCAAGCTATTACACATTAAAGAAAAAGGTAAGTAATCTCACAACCCAAAAAGAAACAGAGGCGGAAAAAAGATAAAAAACAAACCCGTAAGACCACAATAATTATAAGCTCTTTAGAAAAATTAAAATATTAGAAAAAAATACATATTTAAATAATTAAAATATGTTTTGATAAATATTTAAATAATTCAAATATGTTTTGATTAATTTAATAATAATAATAATAATAACAGAAAAATATTTGTTATTTTGTTTGGATTTTTTTTTATCTTTTTTATACGAATTTTTTAAGTATCAGTAATACGTATCTGATAACCTATCCATCCATAGGTTGAGAGAGAAGCGTGTAGTCAGAATATTATACATACAAATATAACTAAAGCCGGGTCTGAAAGTATAAATGTTAGATATTCTCAAATAATAACTTGCCACCAAAAATAACTAACATGTTTTAATATGGTCTACATTTTTGACACACAAAATATCTCATTTTACTGTCTTTATAAAGATACTTACTATGAACTTTCCCACTAATTAATATGGTAGTTTGGGCAATATTTTAACATTAGCTATTCATATTTTCACCTTCTTAAGACCTGGCGATGGTTTATAGTTAACAATATTTAATGGCAGTAATGGCCAAACCAGCAATGTTTTCCTTGACCAAATTCCTCCTCCACATCACCCCTGCTGTGAATCCACCACAACAGATTACTCTTTGAGTTTCCATCATCAAAAACTTTCAAGCTTCTTACCTTTTGCAGTGCACTTTCTTTATCATAAGTACCTTCCATGGCATAGATAAACCCCTTCCACCCTTCTCCAACACATTTCCTGTTCAAATTGGGCACTGTCCACTCCACAAGTTCCTTCACATAGCCAACATCTGAGAACAAGGCCTCAGTAATAGGAGACAATGGTAAAACATGAATACCAAGCCTGCACTCTCTCCACTGAGAAGGAGCAAACCATAGTCCACTATCTCTCTTGTTAGCCCACAGAACACTTACCACCTTGTTCTCTCTGGTATAATCTTCCTCATACAGTTTATGTCCCTCTCCCAAATGCCACCACATTTGAGCTGCATGAATTTCCATGGCTGCAAGTGTTGATCCGGTGGCAATAAGTTGAGTGTCACCATATGCTAGACCCATCAATGCTGCAGAGTAATATGCATTCACAGCTTCACTAGTACTCTCCTGATTTCTTCCATCTGCAAATTCAGTTAACCCTCCGGCCCAAGAGTGCAATTTATAAAGATCAAAACACCTCAAACGTGTGTACTTAGAGTTTGATCTTCTTCCCATGTTCACGAAATCTGCCACAAGTGAATAGGCTTGAGGCTTGTACTTCCTTCCCCAAGCTGGATCTATCTTTGCAAGCACCGCAATTCCATAAAGGAAATACCCCAAATTGTAATGATGATCATTATAAACACCAAATCCAAAATCTGCACTTGAATCTTTAGACCCTTGTTTTGTAACAATCCCTCCCCATTTCCCATCGTAGAGGAAACCATTTTCACTGAAAGTTCCGTCCAACCATGGTTCAATGGTCTCCTTCAAGAACTTCCTAATCACCGGCATAGCATCAAGAAAAGCCACCTCTTCAGCTATCAATGCCAACCTTGCTGCCCTTGCTATTATCTTCCCATAAAAATAGCATGATGTTGTTGTTATTCCCAAGGGATTCAAAGCTTCCACGTCTTCAGAAAGCACTGAAAAAATCTCTTCATGGAATTCTTCTTTTATACCTCTTGTGGAATGCCAAGTAACTGAAACCGGATCGGTTTTGAGCAGCCATGAGTCCCCGATAACACCAACAAGCTCTCCATCAATACTTCTATATTTTAAATCATGCAGAACCGTCACACCACAATCACCATCATTCAAAAGCTGAAGGTGAAGAGGGTGAGCTAGCATTAACAACTCCCCCCACCCTTTCTTTTCCCATTTATACTCTACACAGAATGGCTTTGTAAATGTTGCATCCCCAGAGAGAGGATAACAAGAGCTGAACCTATTGAGGATTACCTCATACTTAGGGTCAGAATCAGGCAATACTGCTATCCTAATTATGCTAGAAAATTCGCCAGAAGTAATCTCAGAAAGGCTATGATTTAAACTGATAGGTGAGGAAGTATGAATGAGCCACGTTTGGCCATTGTTGAGCTGCATGGTGTGTTTGGTGAGGGAGTTATTGGATGAGAGTGAAAGAATGGCATGCATGGTGGTAATGGAAAGTGCTGTGGGACATGTCACTGATGCTGTCACAAAAGGGCTTCCCCTGACAAGATAGAACGTGAGGTTTGAAGATGGAATGTCCAAAGTGACACCGAGATCACTGAAGGAAGATATCACGTGCCTCGTGTGTGAGCCTGGGGTGGTTTTGCTCTCAGAGGAAGAGATGGTGATGTCAGGGTTGAAAACTTGTGTTATGAAAGAAGAGTTGGAGGTGAGAAAAGGGTAGGAGAGGGAGAGGGAGGAGTTTGAGGATTTGATGAGGTAAGGGTGGATGTACTCAGGTGTGTCTCCATTTTGAAGAACATAGTTTTGGAAGAAAGAGTTTGTAGGGAGTGGAGAAGAGAGAAGGTTTGGAGCAAAGAAAGTTGAAGGGTCAGGGAGAACTGTGGAGTGAGTTTGAGGGAAGATAAATGGAGCATTTGGTTGCTTAGGAGGAGGAGGAGATGGCGGCGGTGGTGATGGTGGAGGTGTAGATGAAGGAAGCAGTGGAGGAGGAGGAGGAGGAGGAGGAGGAGGAGGTGGTGGAGGTGGTGGAGGAGGTGGATATGATGGTGTTGGTCGTGGTTTATTTTTGAAGGGTCTTGTAACTTTTTTTCCAATTTTCTTAATCATGGTGGGTTTGGATTTAGATTTGGATGAGTGTTGGATGTGAAAATAGAAAGGGCCAGTTACTATGCTTTGTATAGAAGAGAAAAATGAAGCTGAAAAGAAAAGCAAGGGATTTGAAAATTTATGAAGAAAGGAATTGTTTAAAGAAAATGAATGAATGCAGAGTGTACATAGAAACAGAAAGGTGTGAAAAAGAAGAAATGATTCCATTACTTGGCTTGAGTGCAGAATATAGGGTAAGGATCACTGAAAGATACCTTTAAGGTTTCTGTGATTGAATGTACAAGTAAGAGATGGCATGAGAAGAAGGTTATTTGGCATTTGTTCAAAGAATGTTCTTTTCTCCTTAAAAAAGGTCTTTTCTGTTCTATTTTATGAACAAGTTACTTTTAGCATCTTCATACTGATAATTGATAAAGTTTAAGTATTGCTTTCTACAATGAAATCACACTATGAATCACATTAACCTTGATTCATGGTGGAAAAGCCCAAGCAATATACACAACACAAGGGCTGAAAGAAATAAGTAGAAAGAAGGAAAAAAAGGTCAGAAAAAAGTGATGTTCTTGAGATAAATCCACTCGTAATTTTAAGGTCTCAAGTTGAGTACAACATTTGTTATATTCCATAATGACGAGGACATAAATAATATAATTTACTGTCTGTGTGATTATATTTCATTGTTTTACTAGTATTTATAATATTATCTTCAATACTCAAATTTGGAATAAAATATAGACCATATTTATTAAAAAAACCAATAATAAATCTTAAAGAACTTTTACATTTTTTTTCTTACTTATTCTTAATCGTGTTAATATGACTTGGTCGTATTATTTGAGTTTTAAGTATTTGGATTGTATGATTATTGTAAAGGTGATGATTATATTGAACATAAAAGTATAAGTGATTTACATGAGATTGAAAAAAAATATCTTTTGCATGATTGTATTGTTCTTTTATTAAATTTAGTAAATTGATTTACAATAAGGAGGGTAAGGATTAGAATTAATTTGATTTGGAACATAAGAAACATGAGTAGATTATGTAGTTTCTACCGTCATACGAATTTAAGACAGTGCTGAAAGCGTTTGCAATCCGCGCACTTCAAATTCGGCTAATGAATTTTAGATAGTGTTAAAGGTTTCATTTTGTCAAAATTTTGCTCAGTGGTTTCAAATCCGCTCAGCGCTTTCAAAATCGTTCAACGAATTTAAGACAATATTGAAAGCGCTTGCAATATACTCAAAGCTTTCAAATCCGCTTAGCGCTTTCAAATTTACTTAGCAGTTTTCAAACAATCATAAAAAACAACTCTGAAATCCAAATTTAATGTTCTATATATTAAAATCGAAGTCCCGAAAATAAGGAATCCAATAAAATAAAAATTAGTTAAAAGGGATATATAGAGAAAAAATTATGATCAAAATAAAAGGCAAAGGTCAAATTAGAAAGAAATTATGTTTTGTTATAATGTGATAAATGATGTTTATATGTCTTAAGCTATTGAGATACATGTATTAAATATGAAATAATGTGTGTTGGGTACTAATATATGTATAGGAAGAATATATTGTTGTAATGTGAAAAATATGATGTATTATCCTTATATGTGTATATTATCTCTCTGATGAATTGATGAAGTTAATATATTAGTTTCTAAGGAGGAGATATTATGTTGAGATATAGATAATGTATTGAATTTGAGATTATGGAGGAGATATCCTAACTCTATTGATACTAGACTCACGTAGAGAAAAATATCAGGTGGTGAAAGTTGAAGGAGGTCTCTATAACTTAGCTTGTAGTGTGAAAAAGAAAACTATATCTGGCAAATCATAGGGATTTACCTTGTCACATAAGAGAACGTGTTCCAATTATGTACGTATGTTGGAGATATTCACTTAGCATGTGTTTGTTGCAAGTGATTTACTGTTTCAAAGGATAGAAAAGCGGGATGTTATTCGTTTGTTGCAACTGATATGAGAGCATATGCAAGCGCTGATTTGAGGGAGAGGGGAGGAAAGCTCACCCTGTTAAACAAAGAGGATTTGAGAGGATAGACAGAGAAAGACACATCATCAAATGAAAATTGACTTATTTACCCTTCTCCATCTCCTCGCATGTGAACACACGAGTGCATGAAATCCACGCCTCCTCTAATTTATGCAATATATATATATATATATATATATATATATATATATATATATAATTTAAAGTTTTTATATTGATTTAAAATAATAATTTACAATTATATTATTAGTTTTCATAATTATTTGTTATTATTAGTCAATATTAATTATTATTTTATATTTTATAATTATTTAATTATTAGTCAAATAATTTATTTAATATGTCAAAATTATAATTTATTTATATAATTTTTAATAACTTGTATTTATATATATATATATATATATATATATATATAAATATAATTTTACATCAAAATTATATATTCTAAAATATAATTTATTTTCATTTCTATATATATATATATATATATATATATATATATATATATATATATAAATGAAAATAAGTTATATTGTGGAATATATATTTATATTATAGTAATTAATATAAATAATATTTTACAATATATATATATATAAATATAATTTTACATCAAAATATATTCAAATAATTCTTGTAAGAGCGGTTAATAACTTAACCGCTCTTAAATATCAAAATATGATAGCGGTTCAAGGTTAACCGCTATCTAAAGTCTCGAGTATTTGAAAATATGATCGATCATTTTGGAAAAGTAATCGATCATATAATTATACATCAAAATAAATTCAAATTCTGGAGCCTTTAGATAGCGGTTAACCAACCGCTATCAGATGTGAACATATGATAGCGGTTCCAGGTTAACCGCTATCTAAAGTCTGGAGGATTTGAAAAAGTGATCGATCGTTTTGGAAAAGTGATCAATCATTTGCAAAATTATATCTTCTAAAATATAATTTATTTTCATTTCTATAATATATATACAAATGAAAATAAGTTATATTGTGGAATATATATTTTATATTATAGTAATTAATATAAATTATATTTTAGAATATATATATATATATATAATTTTCTATCAAAATTATATATTCTAAAATATAATTTAATTTCATTTCTATAATATATATATAAATGAAAATAAGTTATATTGTGGAATATATATTTTATATTATAGTAATTAATATAAATTATATTTTAGAATATGTATATATATATATATATGTAAATATAATGATACATCAAAATAAATTCAAATTCTGGAGCCTTTAGATAGCGGTTAATCTGGAACCGCTATCGGATGTCAACATATGATAGCGGTTCCAGGTTAACCGCTATCTAAGGTCTCGAGGAATTGAAAAAGTGATCGATCATTTTGGCAAAGTAATCGATCATTTGAAAGTTTATATCTTCTAAAATATAATTTATTTTCATTTCTATAATATATATACAAATGAAAATAAGTTATATTGTGGAATATATATTTTATATTATAGTAATTAATATAAATTATATTTTAGAATATATATATATATATATATATATATATATATATATAATTTTCTATCAAAATTATATATTCTAAAATATAATTTATTTTCATTTCTATAATATATATACAAATGAAAATAAGTTATATTGTGGAATATATATTTTATATTATAGTAATTAATATAAATTATATTTTCGAATATATATATATATATATATATATATATATAATTTTCTATCAAAATTATATATTCTAAAATATAATTTATTTTCATTTCTATAATATATATATATATATAAATGAAAATAAGTTATATTGTGGAATATATATTTTATATTATAGTAATTAATATAAATTATATTTTAGAATATGTATATATATATATATAAATATAATTATACATCAAAATAAATTCAAATTTTGGAGCCTTTAGATAGCGGTTAATCCGGAACCGCTATCGGATGTGAACATATGATAGCGGTTCCAGGGTTAACCGCTATCTAAGGTCTCGAGGAATTGAAAATATGATCGATCATTTTGGAAAAGTAATCGATCATTTGAAAGTTTATATCTTCTAAAATATAATTTATTTTCATTTCTATAATATATATACAAATGAAAATAAGTTATATTGTGGAATATATATTTTATATTATAGTAATTAATATAAATTATATTTTAGAATATATATATATATATATATATATATATATATATATATATAATTCTCTATCAAAATTATATATTCTAAAATATAATTTATTTTCATTTCTATAATATATATACAAATGAAAATAAGTTATATTGTGGAATATATATTTTATATTATAGTAATTAATATAAATTATATTTTAGAATATATATATATATATATATATATAATTTTCTATCAAAATTATATATTCTAAAATATAATTTATTTTCATTTCTATAATATATATACAAATGAAAATAAGTTATATTGTGGAATATATATTTTATATTATAGTAATTAATATAAATTATATTTTCGAATATATATATATATATATATATATATATATATATATAATTTTCTATCAAAATTATATATTCTAAAATATAATTTATTTTCATTTCTATAATATATATATAAATGAAAATAAGTTATATTGTGGAATATATATTTTATATTATAGTAATTAATATAAATTATATTTTAGAATATGTATATATATATATATATAAATATAATTATACATCAAAATAAATTCAAATCTTGGAGCCTTTAGATAGCGGTTAATCCGGAACCGCTATCAGATGTGAACATATGATAGCGGTTCCAGGTTAACCGCTATCTAAAGTCTCGAGGAATTGAAAAAGTGATCAATCATTTTGGCAAAGTAATCGATCATTTGAAAGTTTATATCTTCTAAAATATATAATCAAATAATTGAGACTTTAGATAGCGGTTAACATGAAACCGCTATCATATGGTACTTTTAAGAGTGGTTATCATTGTAACCGCTCTTAAAAGTGAATATTAATTATTATTTTATATTTTAAGAGCGGTTATCATTGTTATTATCAATCAATATTAATTATTATTTTATATTTTATAATTATTTAATTATTAGTCAAATAATTTATTTAATATGTCAACATTATTTGAATATGGATATGCAATGTACATAATTTTGTAATTGTTTATTTATATAATTTTTAATAACTATCTAAAAAAAGTTAATTTTGTAAATTTGTTTCCAATTACAAACACTTTTAAATTTGTTTTTTCTTTTAACTATATAATCAATGTTAAAATATGGATAATTAATTAAAAAATTATATTTATAATCATTTGAACCTTATTTTATACAAAGGGTAAAATGGTAATTTTCTTAAATAATCAATTAAAATTATAATTTTTATATCTCATATCAATCAAATCATTCACAATTTCCCATAAACTTTCCTTTCACTTTCCATTCATCCAAACAACTTTAATTTCATCTCCATTTCTCTTCAAATCCCTCCTTTTCCACTCTCTCATTTCCACTCTCTCAAATCACTCCAACCAAACAAAGCATTAGTGAAGGTAGTGTAACATGTACAAATCTCTGAGTCTAATTTAATGCATGAGAGTTCCAAAAGTAGAGTCAAGTGTCTATGATTATTAATATCGGTATATTATGACACGAGATATAACTTACATGCTAAGATGTTAGACACTTGATTTGTTGTATAGTTGTGGTACTTAATTTATTTATTCATATATAAATATTGAGAATATTTTGTGATAGTCATATGAATAAAAAAATTTATGATTAATTTACCCTAGTTAGTATGATGTATTAATCTGCAATATAATAAATGTGTTATTATACCTGATCAGATAATATTTTTAAGTTATCCGCCTAACATTGAGATGTTAAGGAAATGGAGAAGAAACATTACCATTAAATTATTTTATTTAAAAAATGTGTAGAAAACTTATGTAATATAATAATATTTCTTTTGAAATACTTGTACATATGACATCTGATATCTGATGTAAATAACTTAATATAATTATACTTTTTAAGTATTTTAAAATCTTATATTTTTTTTATGAAATGGTTGGAGGAATGTTACAAATTCAACTGAATCACACATGTTGAAATGTTGAAATGACAATATACATTAAGTTTAATGATTGACTGGTGTAACCGTACCAAATAATAGAATAGGTTAATAATTTTCATCTCTTATTATATTCTGACTTATCTTATTAAAGACAAACAAGATAAATTTACCTGCTCATTTACTTTAAAAATATTATATTAAAACTAAAATTAAAAAATTATAATTAAAAAAATTATATTTTTTATATAATATTATTAAAATATATAAATATATTATAATATTATGTTATAAATATTAATTAATTAAATTTTTAATATAGATCATAATTAAGAATTTTATGATAAAATGTTTATAATTTTGTTATTTTTCTAATAAAAATATTAATTAATAAATCAAAACTTAAAAATTATTGATATAATTAAAAATATATATATATATATATATATATATATATATTATTAAATGTGTCCTTTTTTTTAAATATAAAAGAAAAAAATGAACTCTAACCTATTTTGTATTTGTGTACACTCCTGACACTCTAATTTTAATTTTTCTAATATTGGTTGGGACAAATTTCATCAATACCAATATTCTATATGATGATTTCTAAATGTAAACAATTTTCTAAAATACCAAAATTTCCTTAATAAATATACACTAAAAAATTATATTAGTATTTATTTTAAAATTTTAGTTTTATTGCTCAAATATTGTTTTATTGTTGTAGATTTTTTATGTTTATTATTTAATTTAATTTAATTATAATTTCAAAAATAATC
This sequence comes from Sphenostylis stenocarpa, assembly GCA_963425845.1. Classification (NCBI taxonomy): domain Eukaryota; kingdom Viridiplantae; phylum Streptophyta; class Magnoliopsida; order Fabales; family Fabaceae; genus Sphenostylis; species Sphenostylis stenocarpa. The sequence goes on along the minus strand of OY731401.1, from coordinate 4,605,982 downwards.
TTAAAATTTTGATGTATTTTTAAAATATAATTTATTTTAACTATTATATTATTTATAATAATTATTTTTATTAATTCAATATTATGCTTCGAGAAAATTGATAAGTATAGATTTATTTGTATTTATTATTACTTTTTTTAATGGTTTTATGTATAAATATTTATTTTAACCAATACATGATTTAATATAACAAAATAATAACATTTACTTATGTAGTATACATTAATTTAGTTAAATTTAAACTCGTTTGAAAATACTTAAGATATAATATGAAATTAATAGTAAAATTATGATATGAAAATATAAAATAAGTTAAACTAAAAAAAATAATTAAAATCATTAAAAAAAATTCAGGAGTTAAAAAAAGTTGTAAAACAAAAATTTTAAACATCTTAAAGTCTAATTTTAACAAAAAAAAACTAAAACAAAAATTTATATATATATATATATATAATAATAATAATAATAATAATAATAATAATAATAATAATAATAATAATAATAATAATAATAATAATTCATAAGCACGTATTTTACATTTTATATTTTCAGCTATTTCAAGATATAACTTTACCAAATAACTATGATTTAATAAACCGATTCAATTACATAGTTATTTAGTTTCTGGCTAATTTTGTCAAACATAAAATCTCAAATTTTACCAACACTAACTATTTAAAATACATGTTATATTAATTTTTTTATTTATGTTTTAAAATACTACATAAATAAAAAATCTACCCCAATGTTAGTTAACCTAATTGAAAAATTGAAATGAAACATGTTTACAATTTGGAGCTTTTATGAAAATTGTTATTTGTATATTGTTGAGAATATCGTATGTGGATATGTTTAATAAAGTAATTCTTTTTATATTGAAACTAAATCGACTTCCTATGTAAATAGTGATTTTGGTGTTTATTTTAAAGTCTTCTATTTTCTGTTTTCAATACTTGGTTCTAGATATTGGAGTAGAGGAAAATGAGAACGAAATGTACTTATAAAAATATTTCGACTCTTAAGTTAATAATAAGATGATAATTAGTAATTTTGTGATAATATAAATAAAATTACCTTACTTTCTTGTCACTTTGTAATACTTATATAATTAGATGATAGAACATGCGACTTCTTGATATGAAATTTTGTTGAGAATATATATATACTCCAAATTTCAAGTCACTAAGTGTCTGAATTATGATAAGGTGAAAAATTTGTTTTCCAACGTTCAAGTCAATAATGAGATGTAATTAGTGATTTTATGATAAGATAAATCGAAAATTACCTTATCTTTATGTCATTTTATAATACTTATATGACTGATTGAATGATAAAATTCGAGGTTTATTAAAGTAAGACTGTCTTAAAAATATAGTAATAATTTTTAAATTTTAATTAAGATTTTTGAAAATAAATTACTCTTAATTGGTTTTATCAAAGCTCATTTTAATCAAAAATTAAATAAATTATACCAAATTACTGTACTTTAATTTAGGTAATTATTTTAAAAAATAAGATTTCATTTCAATATTTATACTTTTTTTCATGTTAATAGTTCCAGATTAAATGATAATACATTAAAAGACCATAATAGAAAAAATTAATTTTAGAGACTTAAATTAAACTTAAAAAATATAAATGATTTAACTTTTATTTGTAAAATACAATTTTATAAATTCATTTATGGTGCAAGTAGGTTGCATCTAATCTTATTCAACACAATTCAAATATATTTTGATGGATTAAGTTTTTTTTTAGTGTATTGGATTGGATAACGAGTTCGTTAATTTTAAACAAGATTAACTTCATCTAATCTTATTTAACTTAATATTAGAATAAATAAACAATAAAAATATATTACTTTAATAATTTAATAAAAAAAATTATAATTTATTAAATGGATATTTTTATGTATGTATTATAAAAATTATAATTACCTTTTAATTATTAAAATTATTTTTATTTTAAAATATATTTTAAATAAAAAAATTATTTTAATTTATTTTTAACAAATAATTATTTAAAATTATTTTTGGAATTACTTACCTCAACCCGATCCAACTATAATTAGTTAAATTAAATTATAAATGAAAAATAAATTCAAAAATAGTTAAACTTAATTGAATTAAATAAAATATTATATTAAACTCCACTTAAATTATTAATGATTCATTGGCTATATAATAGTTGAGAACGAAAATTCATACATGCCAAAAGACTTTTGCAAAGAATCATTGGTTTTTGCTTGCTACCACAACTTCCACATCCAACATGATTATTGATCCATAACTTGTGTCTATCTTCTTCAAATTTTCTAATTGTATACACAGAAATTTGCTGTTATGTGGGGTACTGATTTTTTGTTTTTGAATCTTAATTTGGTATGTTCCCATTGAGAAACTTGGGTTCTGTTTCTTGACATGGTCACATTCACTCACCTTTCTAGCCAAGTTTTCCCTTCCTTCCTTTCAATCAATCATTCAATCCTCTTTACTCCCACCCTTCCATGATTCATCAGAAATTTAGAATCATTGATACTCCCTACCATTATCATTTAACAGATCAAACAAACCTTTCACCTCAACTTGTACCAAATGCCAGTTCACCAAATCAATAAAGTATGGGCAACTATGCATCAAGCAGCCCCCAAAAATCCAAAATCCAAAATCCAAACCACACTTTCCTACTCACAAAAATTTAATAACTAGCCAAGTTGTTGATGGAGTAGCCGCCAATAAAGACTAGACACCAAGTCTAAGTAACAAGTGCATTCACCTCATTTTCTCCAAAACCCATATATACATCACACGATTCAAGCATTGATCACCTCCACAATCAAACACCACTTCCACACACCACCTTCAGACGCAGCAATGGTTAACCAAAACAAAACTCCTTTCATCTTCCCAGAGACACAATCCACTGTCCTTCCTGACCCCTCCAACTTCTTCTCCCCAACCCTTCTCTCAAAACCACTCCCCACAAACTCTTTCTTCCAGAACTTTGTCCTCAAAAATGGTGACCAACCTGAATACATTCATCCTTACCTTATCAAATCCTCTAACTCTTCCCTGTCTCTGTCATACCCTTTTCGCCAAGTCAGTTCTGCTGTCATATACCAAGTCTTCAACGCTGATCTCACTATCTCATCCAAGCAAGGTTCCAATGGGAAACACCTTATCTCCTCCTATAGTGATCTCGGTGTCACATTGGATATCCCTTCTTCGAATCTTAGCTTCCTCCTTGTTAGGGGAAGCCCCTTTTTGACTGTTTCTGTGACCCAACCAACCCCTCTTTCCATCACCACCATCCACGCCATTCTCTCGTTTTCTTCAAATAAGACTAACACCAAGTACATCTTTCAGTTCAACAATGGTCAAACATGGATCCTTTATGCTTCCTCCCCCATCAAGTTGAGCCACACCCTTTCTGAGATCACTTCTGATGCATTTTCTGGCATGGTCCGGATAGCCTTGTTGCCTAATTCTGATTCAAAACACGAGGCGGTTCTTGACAAATTTAGTTCTTGTTACCCCGTGTCAGGTGAAGCTATATTCAGAGAACCCTTTTGTGTGGAGTATAAGTGGGAGAAGAAAGGGTCAGGGGATTTGCTACTCTTGGCTCACCCTCTCCATGTTCAACTTCTGTCTAATGGAGACAATGCCGTCACTGTTCTTGAAGATTGTAAGTATGGAAGCATTGATGGGGATCTTGTTGGTGTTGTTGGGAATTCATGGGTTTTGCAAACAGATCCTGTATTTGTAACATGGCAATCAACTAAGGGAGTCAAAGAAGAATCCCGTGATGAAATTGTTTCAGCCCTCTCTAATGATGTTGACGGCCTAAACTCATCATCAATAACAGAAACTTCGTCATATTTTTTTGGGAAGTTGATTGCAAGGGCGGCAAGGTTGGCATTGATTGCTGAGGAGTTGAGCCATCCTGATGTGATTCCAAAGGTTATAAAGTTTTTGAAGGAAACCATTGAGCCGTGGTTGGAGGGAACTTTTAATGGGAATGGATTTCTACATGATAAGAAATGGGGTGGCATTATTACCCAACAAGGGTCCAATGACGTTAATGGTGATTTTGGATTTGGTATTTACAATGACCACCATTACCATTTGGGGTACTTTCTTTATGGAATTGCAGTGCTCACTAAGCTTGATTCAGCCTGGGGTAGGAAGTACAAGCCTCAAGCCTATTCCCTTGTGCAAGACTTCATGAACTTGGACACAAAACTAAACTCCAATTACACACGCTTGAGGTGTTTTGACTTTTATGTGCTTCACTCTTGGGCTGGAGGGTTAACTGAGTTCACAGATGGAAGGAACCAAGAGAGCACAAGTGAGGCTGTGTGTGCATATTACTCAGCTGCTTTGATGGGTATGGCATATGGTGATGCTCATCTTGTTTCCCTTGGATCAACACTAACAGCATTGGAAATTCTTGGGACTAAAACGTGGTGGCATGTGGAAGAGGGAGGGACTTTGTACGAGGAAGAGTTCACTAAAGAGAACAGGATCATGGGAGTTTTGTGGTCTAACAAGAGGGACACTGGACTATGGTTTGCTGCTGCAGAGAGAAAAGAGTGTAGGCTTGGCATTCAGCTACTACCATTGGCGCCTATTTCTGAAGCCATTTTCTCCAATGGTGAGTATGTGAAGCAGCTTGTGGAGTGGACTTTGCCTGCTTTGAATAGGGATGGTGTTGGTGAAGGGTGGAAGGGGTTTGTATATGCCCTTGAAGGGATTTATGACAATCAAAGTGCATTGCAAAAGATAAGAAACCTTAAAGGTTTTGATGGTGGAAACTCTTTGACTAATCTCTTGTGGTGGATTCACAGCAGAGAAGATGATGAATAAGAAGGATTTGGTCATTGGATATTAATGTGATGAAAGGGCAAAATATGATAGGGTTACATGCACTGTATCGCATTTCTCTTTCTTACAATTCGATATTATATGAATAATGAATAATAATAATAATACTAATAATAATACTATATATATATATATATATATATATAATTCGTAAACATATTATACAAAATTGTTGTAGACATAATAAAGCACCCAATGAAAAAACATATTAAATTATGCTTACATTTTTAATATTTTAGTTAAGTATATATAAATTTAAAATTAATTAATTATGTTCCATATGATTCCTTTTTTTTTTAAGTTTGAAATTATATTAATTATTATTTTATTAATTGTGTTCTTAATAAAAGATCTCAACTTATTAAGATGGAAAAAAATTATATGTAATTCATATAAGTAATCCATATAAGATGGACAAAATTTATTATAAGTAATTCGTAATAACTAAAAAATTATTTCAGATTATTCGTTACAAGAATGCATCATGGAATAAATTATTTTAAATAGTTAAATTGTGTTTTCTCACCACTTTCATTCTAGAATTTTATTTTTTTAATTGTTTTTATTGCATTCTGAATATCCATTTTGGATAACTTTTATTTTGAAACTACCTTCTTCACCGTTTGCATCTGCTATGCTACCAAGGAAAGTGGACAGTGGGTAAATTGAAAGTTTTGGAGTGTAGAAAGCAAAGGCCTTTGTTGGGTTCATACCTGGCCCATTAATCTGTAACATGGGCTATCTTAATAGCACCGTAGAATGTAACTGTTACTTTATGCACCACAATAATTTTCAGAAAATACAACCCAAAAATATATTATAAAATTCATTTCCAAAATATATTTATATTAAAAACAAAATTATATTTCATACATTTAACATCAAAATTTGAATTGCACGTCTTATTATTTTTTCTGATATTTTAACATCATGTTTTGTAATTAAATGTGTACAAATCAGGAAATAAGCACATCTAATATATTTTGTAAGTACATGTTAACAATTTATTGTATATTTAACAAATCTATACGATAAGTAAAATAAAAAAAAATATAATAATAAAATAGTAAAAAAATGAATAATAAATTTTTAAACAAGTGATAAGATATATAATTAAGTTAACTAATTAATGCTTAAACATACTAATTAAAAAAGTAAGTTATTAAAATATATTAAAAGAAAATGGAAATGAGACCACTTAACGAACCAAACCACCCTAATTCCCAACTCCGAAATCAACCACCGCAGATCGGAAAAAATGGAAGGTGAGTGAAGATATTGAACGAAAGAGTCAGAAAATTCGAGAGATTGAGTGAGAGTGTGTGAGTGTGTGTGTGTGTGTGTGAGAGAGAGAGAGAGAGAGAGAGAGAGAGAGAGAGAGAGTTAGCTTGTAAGGCATGGCTGGGTTACTGGCATGGGCGGTGGGAGGTGGCGGAGGAAAGGAAGCGGAGGACGATTCCTTTATCCCAATCTTATTCTCTGAAGAGCAGCAAAAGTACGTGATCGAACTGGATCAGAAGGCGGGTTCTCTCCGCCGTTTGATCCATGATCCATGATCTACGGCTGAGATTGCCTCCCCAGGATATCTCCCAGAGCCTCCCGCACCTCCACGCCCACTCCCTCGCCTCCAACGCCGCCCTCGCCCTCCAATTGAACTCCCACTCCGCCACGCGCCAACAGGTCCATAGCTAATACCCTTAATTGCATTTTTACTCTCTCATATACCGTAATTGTGCCATTTTTATCTCTCACATATACCCTGAATTACCCTCTTAAATTGCAAGTACTTTAATTTTTTTTTAAACATTTTATTGAGACATATACGAATTATTAATTGTCAGAAACAATAACTAACACCATTGGAGAACTTGTAAGTCCACACGCAATCTGAAAATTCCCCTCCCACAATTGGTACCAAATAAATAATGTTAACAGAGTGCAAACATTATTGTGTTATTATGTTAAATAGGAATGCTTGCGATATCTCTCAATTTTGATGATTCCATTACTTGGCTTGAGTGCAGAAAATAGGGTAAGGATCACTGAAAGATACTTTTAAGGTTTCCGTGATTGAATGTACAAGTAAGAGATGGCATGAGAAGAAGGTTATTTGGCATTTGTTCAAAGAATGTTCTTTTCTCCTTAAAAAAGGTCTTTTCTGTTCTATTTTATGAACAAGTTACTTTTAGCATCTTCATACTGATAATTGATAAAGTTTAAGTATTGCTTTCTACAATGAAATCACACTATGAATCACATTAACCTTGATTCATGGTGGAAAAGCCCAAGCAATATACACAACACAAGGGCTGAAAGAAATAAGTAGAAAGAAGGAAAAAAAGGTCAGAAAAAAGTGATGTTCTTGAGATAAATCCACTCGTAATTTTAAGGTCTCAAGTTGAATACTATATTGATTAGGAGCGATATTATATAATAATTACATCAATACTTTCTTTTTTTTTTATCTCACTTGTGCACAACATTTGTTATATTCCATAATAACGAGGACATAAATAATATAACTTATTATCTGTGTGTTTATATTTCATTATTTTGGTATTCCTAGTATTTATAATATTATCTTCAATACTCAAATTTGGAATAAAATATAGACCATATTCATTGAAAAAAAATCAATAATAAATCTTAAAGTTGAACTTTTACATTTTTTTTCTTCTTACTCATTCTTAATCGTAATCGTATTAATATGACTTGTACATATTATTTGAGTTTTAAGTATTTGGATTGTATGATTATTGTGAAAATGATGATTATATTGAATATGAATGTATAAGTGATTTATATGAGATTGAAAAAAAAAATGTCTTTTGTATGATTGTATTGTTCTTTTATTGAATTTAGTAAATTAATTTACAATAAAAAGGGTAAGGATTATAATTAATTTGATTTGGAACATAAAAAACATGAGTAGATTATGTAGTCTCTACTGTTATACGAATTTAAGACAATGTTGAAAGCGTTTGTAATTTGCGCAGCGCCTTCAAATTCAGTCGATGAATTTAAGTCAGATCTTGAAAGCGTTTGCAATCTCACTTATGCACAACATTTGTTATATTCTATAATGATGAGGACATAAATAATATAAATTAATATCTGTGTGTTTATATTTCATTGTTTTGGTATTCCTAGTATTTATAATATTGTCTTCAATACTCAAATTTGGAATAAAATATAGACCATATTCATTAAAAAAACTAATAATAAATCTTAAAGTTGAACTTTTACTTTTTTTTTCTTACTCATTCTTAATCGAGCTAAATTAAATTAGATTAATTTTGAATTATAAATTTTTTAAATAGTTTATCAAAATTTGTAATTTCAAAATATTAATTGATATTTTCTTAAAAGTAGACTATATTAATTATTATATAAAAAACAAATATTTAATTAATATAAAAAATAAATAAATTGAATAATAAAATTATAATAAAGATTATAAATATAATGTTAGAAGGTGTAAGATAAATCATTATTAAAATAAGATAAAAATATATTATATAATTATAGGTTAAATTGATGTAATTAATATGAGATAAAAAAATTAAAATATATTATATTTTTATAAAAAAATATTTTAATTTTTTTTTAAATGGATCAATACTAAAATCTGTTTGAGTTTTAGTTTTACTAATTTTGTGTCGATTTTTTTTATTTTGTTTTGGTTTAATTAAAATCTAATTATTTGAAAGTAAGAACTCAATATCGAGTTAGATCATGGTTATTAAAATTGAATTAGTCATCAAATTGATGAAAATATAGGTTTAGGATTCAAAGGTTAAATCGAAATTTAATCAAAAATTAAAATGGAGTTAAATAGAGTTTAATAAAATAATATATTTTAATAATATAATAATATATTAAATTTAAAATAAGTTTATTGTAATATAATAATAATTTCAATCTAATATAAATGTTATTTAAAAAATATTATATAATAATAAAAATAATTTATAAAATACATAAAAAAAAAGTAACATGAACAAATATATCATCAAATACTTGAAGCATAAAATAATTAGAGAAAAAAATTGTCATTACACCTAACTTAAAAATAATTAAAGAAAAAAACTACAACTAATTTAAAAATAATTAAGAAAAAATTTATATCCAATTTAAAAATAATTAAAAGGAAAAATTACACAATATTATTCTATCTAACTTTAAATTTTATATATTTTATTGTATTTGAAGGCATGATATAAAATTTAAAATAACTCACTACCCATTCACTCAATAAATTAATTTTTAAAATATTATTAAATTAATTTTTAAAATTAAAATATTGTGATTTTTACGCGTTATTATATGTCCATGAATAAGTGTAATAATTATAATAATACATAATGACCACAATAAGGGCGACATTGAAATGAGACTATCGTGAGAGTAGTGATAAGAGCTGTAAGAATGAAAACTATAATAAAAAAGAAAAGAATACCATGACTAATATAAAAAACAAATTTTCGTGTCGAATCCGCCCAGTCTAACTAATTCAACAGGCCATTCCAACCAATTAAACCGCCCCGTCTGGATTTGATAACCATGGGTTAGATTGATTGAACTGATTAGTCAAATCCGGTTTTCCAAACAATGATATCAATGATATAATACTTTTCTACTGTTTTTTTTTGTCTTTTTTTAATATTGATTTTAAACAATGATATTAATTATATAATATTTTTCTACTATTTTTTATCTTTTTATAATATTGATTTTATTTTTATACTATTTACTAAAATCTTATTTTAATTTAACTCACAAAATATTATAAAGATAAATAAAATATAGTTTTAATAAAAAAAATTACAAATATAATATATATAAATCTTTAAGCATCAAGTTTTTAAAGCTTGGACTCAACTTATTTAAATAATCAAACCTACTCCAAAGCTTGAGTTTGTTTATTGTAAAGTAACAAATCAAGTCGGAATAGTTTTCAAATATCTTGACTCATTTACACCTTAACCATATTTTCAATGTGATTCCTGTAAAAAACAAGGATTTTTTAAATCAATCCTTATATATAAAGCTTTAGGAATACAATCAAAAGAATAAAATCAAGTTATCTTTGTTGAAAACGAACATTATTTTCGTTTCTGTGCTCCAATTTTATTGTGGCAGAGAAGAATGAGTTGCATTTTTCTTTGATGAAATGACACTGACTATAAGTCTAAATCTGTTATGTTTATTCCGACTCAAATTCATAGCAGACCAAACAAAAATACTTTAATTAATCCAACCGACTACTTCACCGGTTAGAAATAAAGATTTCTTCCAAAGCATACAGTTAAAAAATGGACACCAGATATTCCATGAGACAACAATGAACAAGGGAATCTATAAAAGTTGGAAAGGAATTTGTATTTTTTGGATATACCAACTAACCATTGAGACACTAATTGCATTTTCCATACCATGCATAGGAATGCAACACCATGGTCAAAAATTTTATCTGATGCTTCATGGCACATAACAATAGCACTGCTGGCTACTAAACAGTTGAGTTGGATGATTTCAGTTCATGAGAAACTTTCTAGGTTTATGATTATCTAGGCATTCCAAATTGACCAATAAAACAAGAAAAATCAAGGGAACATTAGAAAATGCATATCAGTTGAAAACAGATTGTTATTCTCTTATCACACTGATAAGAGATTGGTAGATGAGTTCCCATTTCCCATCATAGAAAACGTCCTTAGTTTTCTCCTTCTGTCAAACGCAACCAAAAAAAAAATACCAAGATATATATACCAAGATGAGTAAACTTTGATCTTCCCAAAAGAAAGGGCTTAAAGTAGTTTGGGTTAATACTCATTTAGTGCTTCATTAATTGTACTTGATGCCTTCAGAGTTTATACTACAGATGGCATTCATCAGCAAAACCTGCCTCAACTTTTCAAAATGGAAATGCCAAAAACCACACAATGGAAAGGTGAAGACCAGATGATAGGATAAAACTGAAGAGCTTAAACCATAACATCTTCATGACACAATAAGGGCTAAAAAAAAATGAATGTAAGTCCACAGTACACACAGATTTCACTCAACAGAAATTGTAAGAAACAAACATCAGCCGTATACAGAAATTTATTTATGTACAATGTAAGAAACTATAATAATTTCTTTTCAAATACCTGAAAATCATTAACAATACCTAGTGGCAGTAATGACCAAACCAGCAGTGTTTGCCATGACCAAATTCCTCTTCATCACTTCTGCTGTGAATCCACCACAAGAGATTAGTCAATGAGTTTCCATCATCAAAACCATTTAAGCTTCTTACCCTCTGCAATGCGCCTTCATTATCATAAATTCCCTGCAGTGCATAAACAAACCCCTTCCATCCTTCTCCAACACCTTCCCTGTTCAAGGCAGGCAATGTCCACTCCACAAGATCCTTCACAAAATCAACATTGGAAAACAAGACTTCAGAAATAGGCAGTAACGGCAAGAGTTGAATCCCAAGGCGACATTCTTTCCACTCAGGAGGCGCAAACCATAATCCACTGTCCCTCTTGTTAGCCCAAAGAACACCAACTACCTTGTTCTCCTTTTCAAAATCTACACCATAGTGATTATCTCCCTCTTTCACATGCCACCACATTTGAGCTGCATGAATTTCCAATGCTGTGAGTGTTGATCCAGTGGCAACAAGATGCGTGTCACCATATGCCAGACCCATCAAGGCAGCAGAATAGTATGCATTAACAGCTTCACTAGTACTCTCCTGATTTCTTCCATCTGCAAACTCAGTTAACCCTCCAGCCCATGAATGCAATTTATAAAGGTCAAAACACCTTAGTCTTGTGTAGTTCGAGTTTGATTTCCGGCTCAATGTCATAAAATCTGCCATGAGAGAATAGGCTTGAGGTTTATACTTCCTACCCCACACTGGATCAATCTTAGCAAGCACAGCAATTCCATAAAGGAAGTACCCCAAATGATAATGATGATCATTGTAAATTCCAAACCCAAAATCAGCACCAGCATCAGTGGACCCTTGTTTGGTAACAATACCACCCCATTTCCCATCATACAGAAATCCGTTCCCATTAAAAGTCCCCTCCAGCCACGGCTCAATGGTTTCCTTCAAATACTTCCTAACCTTAGGAATCACATCAAGAAAACACATCTCTTCAGCTATCAAAGCAAACCTTGCAGCCCTTGCAATTAGTTTCCCATAAAAATACGACGAATTCGTTGTTATTGCAGATGAATTCAGCCCCTCAACATCACTCACAAGCGCCGAAATAACCTCATCCCGGGATTCTTCTCTCACACCCCTAATAGAGTGCCAAGTCACAGAAACAGGATCAGTTTTCAAACTCCACGAATCACCAACAACCCCAACAAGCTCCCCATCAATGCTCCCATACTTAAAATCACTCAAAATATCAACATCTCCACAGCCACCATCAGCCAAAAGCTGAAGATGGAGAGGATGTGCCAACATCAACAAATCACCCCACCCTTTCTTCTCCCACTTATACTCCACACAAAACGGCCTTGCAAACACAGCCTCACCACTCACAGGGTAACAAGAACTGAACCTGTCAAGAACAGCCTCATGCTTCCAATCAGAATCAGGCAACAGGGCAATCCTAATTATGCCAGAGAATGAATCAGAAGTGATCTCAGAAAGTCCATGACCCAACCTAATTGGTGAAGAAGCATACAAAATCCAAGTCTGACCATTGTTAAGGTGAAAAGTGTGTTTGGTGAGGGAATCACTGGAGGAAAAGGAGAGAATGGCGTGAATAGTGGTGATGGAAAGAGGGGTTGGTTGAGTCACGGAGAGGGTCAAAAAGGGGCTACCCCTGACAAGGAAAAACCTCAAATTGGAAGAAGGAATATCCAAAGTAACACTGAGATCATTGTGGGAAGAGATGGTGTGGTTCAAATGGGAAAGGTGGGTTTTTTGAGAGGAAGAAATGGTGAGATCAGGGTTGAAGACCTGGTAAGTGAAGGAGGAATTGAAGAAGCGAGATGGGTATGAAAGGGACAGAGAAAAGTTTGAGGATTTGATGAGGTAAGGGTGAATATACTCAGGTTGATCACCATTTTTGAGGGTAAAGTTTTGGAAGAAAGAGTTAGTGGGAAGTGGATTTGAGAGAAGATTTGGGGAGAAGAAATTGGAGGGATCAGGAACAACACTGGAATAAGCCTGTGGAAACAGAAAAGGAGAGTGTTTGCTGGTGTGAGACATTGTTTTTATTGATGGTAACGGAAGTGGTAATGGAAGTGGTGATGGAAATGAAGGTGGCGTTGATGGGTTTTTATAGGGTTTGGACCCTTTCTTAAGGCCACTGGTGAGGGCTGTGCTAAGCTTGCGTCTAAATTTTTTCAACATTTTCTAGGTTGTTGACTAAATCTATATTTGTAATATTAATATTATATTACTTTACTAATATTTTAGTGTTAAAGGAAATTTAACAATAAGAAGACTCCTAATAAATACTTATTTCAGTGAACAATTTTTCAAAAAGAAAATAGCTGAAATCTTCACCTGCTTCAACCAAGCTCTAGGGTAAAAACTTAGGCTTTAAATAGGGTGACATGTATAAAACCTTGATTGTAGGCAAGAAAGTGTGATTATGGTGGTGGGTTTTGGATTTGGGTTTTAGGAATTTTGGGCGAGAGTTGTTGAAGGGTTTGACAAGGACAATGGTTTGATTGGGTTGTGATTTTGCATAGATTGAATGAGATTGGTATGAGGGGGTTTATGAAGGATGATGGTGTGATTGATTGAAGGAGAAGGAATGGTAAGAGAATTTGTGTGAACGAAGAAAAAAAATGGGAAGGTTTGAGAATAGGAATGTGCAAGAAAGGGAAGGGATGACGTAATGATGTGAAGTTAGAATTCATATGGGGTGACTTGTCCTAGTGTGAAGGGAAAGACAAAATCTAAGGAACTTACGCGGTTAAGGAAAGGGACTTGAATTTTAGGGTAGGACATATGTGACGCCGACTAGAGGGGAGAGCCATCACGTGGAAGAAATTTTTTCCCAAGTTTATTAGACGAGATTCTTATAAGAATTGGGTGAGTAGCTTATGAAGTTGTTTTGCATCTCTAACCACTCAATTTATATAATGGCTTTTGTGTATCCGGTTGAGAAAGTATGTTTAGTCATGTGTAGGTTAAAAAGTTTGAAGTCATACTAGTTAGGATTATCTTGTGAAATCATAGCTGTTAGAATTAATAATCATTACACTGACTAACTTAAATGGAAGTATATTAGTATGATGAAAATATGGTGGGATATCAATTCAATTGATGTAACATAGGAATCGGAGGAAGATAAAAGAAAAATTTATTCTCATCTCTTCTTGGTATGTGAAATTACTTTAAAATTTAAAGAAAAATAATAATGAAACGAAGTAAAGTTTGAAGTTTTTACATTTATTATAAAAATAATTTAAACGAGATAACTCTTATATTTTAAATTTTATTTCTAAAGAATCATTATCTCTCTATACTTTAAATCATGTTGATATTTTTTTAAAAACTTTTTTACTCAATTCTTATCTTTTTTTTATATCTAAGTACATCATTGTGTTTCTAGCGGTGAGGGAAATATTTTTATCTAATCATAATCTTAACTAGGGTAAGTTTTTCTTTCCCCAATTTTAAGAGTATTTTTACAATTTTTTGCTAAGGTTTGCATGTAGACATTCGAGTCTTGCATGTAATCTTGGTGGGCTAAAAATGATTCTTGACTAGTTTGAGAGTATTGTAATAGGTTTGATTTGTTAATTGAGATTGTCTGTGAACATGATCTAACTCCTTAAGAAATTGGGGATTTGAAACTTTCAAGCTTGAGAGCACTAAAACGAGAAGATAAAGGAAGTTAATTATTCTTTTATTTTCATAATACTCTAGGCTAGAATATCTGAATTATGAAAGTGATTTGGTCATATTATTTGAGTTTTAAGTATTTGGATTATATGATTATTGTAAAGGTGATGATTATATTGAACATTAATGTATAAGTGATTTATATGAGATCGAGAAAAAATGTCTTTTGTATGAATGTATTATTCTTTTATTGAATTTAGTAAATTGATGTACAATAAGGAGGGTAAGGATTAAAATTAATTTTAAGGCAGTACTGAAAGCGTTTGCAATCCGCTCAGTGCTTTCAAATTCGGCTAATGAATTTTAGATAGTGTTGGAGGTTTCATTTTGTCAAAATTTTGCTCAGCGGTTTCAAATCTGCTTAGCGCTTTCAAAATCGTTCAGCAAATTAGTGTTAAAAACACTTGAAATATGCTCAAAGCTTTCAAATCCGCTTAGTGCTTTCATATTTACTTAGCAGTTTTCAAAAAAATCATAAAAAATAACTCTAAATTCCAAATTTAATGCTCTATATATTAAAATCAAAATCCAGAAAATAAGGAATCCAATAAAATAAAAATTAGTTAACAAGGATGTATACAGACAAAATTATGATCAAAATATTAGGTAAAAGTCAAATTAGAAAGAAATTATGTTTTGTTATAATGTGATAAATGATGTTTATATGTCTTAAACTATTGAAATACATATATTAAATATGAAATAATGTGTGTTGGGTGCTAATATATGTATAGGAAGAATATATTGTTGTAATGTGAAAAATATCATGTATTATCCTTATATGTGTATATTATCTCTATGATGAATTGATGAAGTTAATATAGTAGTTTCTAAGGAGGAGATACTCTATTGAGATATAGATAATGTATTGAATTTGAGATTCTGAAGGAGATATCCTAACTCTATTGATACTAGGCTCACGTAGAGAAAAGTATCAGGTGATGAGAGTTGAAGGAGGTCTCTATGACTTAGCTTGTGGTGTGAAAAAAAAAAATTATATCTGACAAATCATAGAGATTTACCTTATCACATAAGAGAACGTGTTCTAATTATGTACTTATGTTGGAGATATTCACTCAGTGAAGGTAGTGTGACAGGTACAAATTTTTGAGTCTAATTTAATGCATGAGAGTTTCAAGTAGAGTCAAGTGTCTATGATTATTAATGTCAGTATATTATGACACAAGATATAACCTACATGTTGAGATGTTAGACACTTGATTTATTATATAGTTGTGGTACTTGATTTATTTATTCATACGTGAATGTTGAGAATATTTTGTGATAGTCATATGAATAAAGAATTTTATCATTAGCTTACCCTACTTTGTACGTATGATGTGTTAATCTACACTGTGATAAATATATTGTTATAAGTGAGTAGATAATATTTGTAAGTGGTCAGCCTCAACATTGAGATGCCGAGGAAGTGGAGAGGAAACATTATATTTAAATTATTTTATTTAAAAAATATATAAGAAACTTATATAATATAATAATATTTGTTTTGAAATACTTAGACATATGACATGTAATATAAATAATTTAATGTAATTATATCTTTAAGTATTTTAAAATCTTGTATTTTTTATAAAATGGTTGGAGGGATGTTACAAATCCAACTGAATCACACATATTAAAATGTTGAAATGACAAAATACATTAATTTCAGTGATTGACTCGTGTAACCGTACCAATAATAGAATAAGTTAATAATTTTCATCTATTATTATATTTTGACTTATCTTATAAATTTACCCCCTCATTTACTTTAAAAATATTATATTAAAATTATACTTAAAAATATTATTAAAATATATAAATATATTATAATATTATCTTTAAAAATATTATATTAAAATTGAAATTAAAAAATTATAATTAAAAATATTATAATATATTATAATATTATCTTTAAAAATATTATATTAAAATTGAAATTAAAAAATTATAATTAAAAATATTATTAAAATATATAAATATATTATAATATGATGTTATAAATATTAATTAATTAAATTTTTATTATAGATCATAATTAAGAATTTTATGATAAAATTGTTATAATTTTGTTATTTTTTTAATAAAAATATTAATTAAATGAACTCTAACCTATATTGATATAATTAAAAATATATATTTTAGAAATATATATATATATATATATATATATATATATATTATTAAATGTGTCCTTTTTTTAAATATAACAGAAAAAAATGAACTCTAACCTATTTTGTATTTGTGTACACTCTGACACTCTAATTTTAATTTTTCTAATATTGGTTGGGACAAATTTCATCAATGCCAATATTCTATATGATGATTTCTAAATGTAAACAATTTTCTAAAATACCAAAATTTCCTTAATAAATATACGCTAAAAAATTATATTAGTATTTATTTTAAAATTTTAGTTTTATTGCTCAAATATTGTTTTATTGTTGTAGATTTTTTATGTTTATTAATTAATTTAATTTAATTATAATTTCAAAAATAATCTTAAAATTTTGATGTATTTTTAAAATACAATTTACTTTAACTATTATATTATTTATAATAATTATTTTTATTAATTCAATATTATGCTTCGAGAAAATTGATAAGTATAGATTTATTTGTATTTATTATTACTTTTTTTAATGGTTTTATGTATAAATATTTATTTTAACCAATACACGATTTAATATAACAAAATAATAACATTTACTTATGTAGTATACATTAATTTAGTTAAATTTAAACTCGTTTGAAAATACTTAAGATATAATATGAAATTAATAGTAAAATATATGATATGAAAACATAAAATAAGTTAAACTAAAACAATTTAATTAAAATCATTAAAAAAAATTCAGGAGTTAAAAAAAGTTTTAAAACAAAAATTTTAAACATCTTAAAGTCTAATTTTATCAACAAAAAAAAACTAAAACAATATATATATATATATATATATATATATATATATATATATAATAATTCATAAGCACGTATTTTCCATTTTATATTTTGAGCTATTTCAAGATATAACTTTACCAAATAACTATGATTTAATAAACCGATTCAATTACATAATTATTTAGTTTCTGGCTAATTTTGTGAAACATAAAATCTCAAAATTTACCAACACTAACTATTTAAAATACGTTGAACATGGCATATTTCTAGAAAAATATTCTTATTTTACACTAATTAACAATTATAAGTTAAATTTTACCCATTTCTTTTTCAAAAATAAAGTAATTGTCTTTTTTACTTATTTGTTGAAATTAATTATATATGTTTATCTTGTTTTTTTATTTATGTTTTAAAATACTACATAAATTAAAAATCCACCCTAGTGATAGTTAACCTAATTGAAAATTGAAATGAAACATGTTTACAATTTAGTGTTTTTATGAAAATTGGTTGTTAGACAAATGACATCTAGAGGGTGGTGAATAGATGCACAAATTAAAATAGATGTCAAATTAAAAATTTATTTGTGAGTCAATCATTTGTTAAAGCGGAAGAATAATATAATCAGGAAAAGAGAAAGAGATAAGAGAAAGAGAAGAGCACACATAGATTTATACTAGTTCAGGTATAGTCAACCCTACATCCAGTTCGCAGTCAACTCTTAACACAAGAGTGACTCCCCATTCACTATCTTTCAAATTCAGTTTACAAGTTACAATCAACTCAGTAGAAGAACCAGTAAAAAGTAAACTAATTAAAAAGACAATCATCTCTTTAGAAACTCACTAAGGATGAACACCTCCCTAGAATCCCACTAGGGATGAACATCTCTTCCGAACAAATCAAAGGATAAAAACACCTCCTTAGAATCTCACTAAGGATGAACACCTCCCTAAAATTACACTAGGGATGAAAAAAACCTCATTTTCCACCAATGCAAAAAGATGAAGGTAATAAAAATAAGAACAAACATACCTGGGTAATGGAGATAACAAATTGTAGAAGCCTGTAAAATGTCAATCTCCAAGAACAAGTGTGATTAACAATGAAAGCACAGAAAGCAGTAGAGAAGAGGGTTTTCTTAAAATGTGTAAAATATCTCTGTTGCCTTGTTCAGAATTCTTTTCTCAAAACTGATTGAATGTAAATTGTATTTTCGAATTCTGTAATTGTGTATTTTTTATTTTTCATAAAAACTTAATTAAATAGAAAAATAGCATCAAAAAATGGTCGTTGGACATTAATAATATCATAGAGAAAATCATGATATATTCAAAAACATTTATTCTTTAAAACGGATATATTTTTCAAATTTGAATTGCCATAATTGATTATATTACCAGTATAATTAATTATGATAGAGAAAATCATTTTTCTATTTCTAGTGCATCATAATTAATTATGACAGTGAAAAATATCATGTTATGAATTTTATCACACTTATGCTTTAGAGGCTTATGCATAATATTACTTCATCAACTTATACCTTCATATTCACTATTCTAAGACTCTATCTATTCTTCAGGAATCATCTTGGGCTTGTTTGAATCATCATCTTTATAAAAAACATATATTGGGCATGTAGGGAAATGTTTCACATTTTTACTAACATCATAAATTCAGCTTGTCCTTAATTCATTTTGAATGGTGTTGACTTGAATCATCATCAAAATCATCTCTTGGGAATGTAGGGACATTTCCATAAATCTCCCCCTCATTACTTTCAATCTCCCCCTTTTTTATGATGATCAAGAAAACACCTGAAATCAATTAAAATGTTTGACTCTATATAGCCAGCTCAAGATTAGCACAGATTTGTATCAAGTGTCAGAGTCTCTTAATCTCCCTCTGGATATATTAATAACAAGACTTCCCCTAACTCATATGAGCAAAGACTTCTCTTAACTCCCCTTGTTTAATTTAGATAAGAAAGAATTTCACACAGATTTTAATTCATCAAAAAATCTCCCCTTGTTTCATTGATAATCATAAAAAATATTATTAGAGTAAAAAAAATTTCCCCCTATTTCAGATAGATTAATATCATCAAAATATTTCCATGTTTCATTGATAATTATGAAAAATATTATATGAGAAAAAAAATCTCCCCCTGTTTCACACAGATTAATATCATCAAAATATCTTTCTGTTTCATTGATAATTATGAAAAATATTGCAATAGAAACTGAGAACAAATTTGTACATATTAGTATATAAATCAAGGTAGAGAAGATAATGCATTAAAAAGTGTCATAAAAAAGAATATCATATTAAGGAAATAATATCTAGGATACTCAAAACAAATGAAGAGAGAGAAAGATAAGGGAATAAAATGATTATAGAGATGATGGAATTAAATGCAGTAGTTTCCCTCCATTGCAGTCTTCTTATTTAGGCAGCTTTCAAATTAAAATGCACTCATATTATAGATTTCAAATTTCAACAAATTTCAAATTTCAAATTCAAATTCCAACCAATTCCAAATTTCAAATTCAAATTTCTAATCCTAAATTTCAAATTCAAATTTCTAATTTCAATTTAAATTCAATTTCAAAAATCTCAAACTGCAAAAATTTCAAATTTCAAAATCTCAAACTACAAAATTTCAAAAATCTCAAATTGCAAAATTTCAAATTTCAAAAATCTCATATTGCAAAAAAATCTCAAACTGCAAAATTTCAAATTTCAAAAATTTCAAATTGCAAAATTTCAAATTTCAAAAATCTTATACTCGCAAATTTAAAAAAAAAATCTCAAACTGCAAAATTTTTCAAATTTCAAGAATCTCAAATTACAAGATTTCAAACTTTATAATTTCAAATTTTCATAAATTCAAATTTTCAAAATTCAAACTTTCAAATTTTAAAGTTGGTCAACATAATTGATTATGACAACAAGAAAAAAAATTCCGATTCTGATAATCAATTAGATGCTCAAATTATCATCTAGACATGTATAAATGTTTTGTTCCTTTAGGCACCCATTCATATTTGCCATTAGATATGCCAAAATGTTGTATGTAACATCTATTTGATGTATGACCTAATTTTATGCAATAAAAACATGGTTTTCTTTGAAAATGTCTAAATATGTTTCTTAAAGTTTTTGAAACTGGTTTCACATCTGTTTTCCTTGACTCTTTCACAAAAATAGTTTTATGAGGTTCTAGACTTTCTTTGGGTTTGTAACCAAGTCCAGCTTTGCTAGAATTTCCTCTTTGATAACCTAATATCGAATCAAGATTTTCAGAAGATTTTAAAAAATTGTTTATTATTTTCTCTAACTTGAAAATCTCATTTTCCAAAAGATTACAATTTTCACAAGGTTTAACAACTTCTTTAATTTTAGACAAAGTTTTAGATTTCTCAACATCTTTCTTTAAGCACTCATTTTCTTTTTCAAGAAACTAACAGTATTTTCTAATGCATTAAACTTTTGCCTAAGTGCATTGTATTTCTTAGATAACTTGGTAAAACCTTCATACATATCTTGATATTCTTTAAATAACTCTTCATATTCATTTAAGGAATTTGTACTACTTACCTGTGATGAGACTTCATCATCACTTTTTGTCATCAAGCAAAAATTTGCTTCTTCTTCTCCATCACTGCTTTCGGAAGAACTCTTTTGTGTTGTGGAAGAATCATTATCCTCCCAAGCAATATAAATTTTGTATTTGCTCTTATAGGTATCGTTATTCTCTTTCACATCGTTCTTCTCTTTCATTATCCTCCCACTTTCATTCTAGAATTTTATTTTTTTTAATTGTTTTTATTGCATTCTGAATATCCATTTTGGATAACTTTTATTTTGAAACTACCTTCTTCACCGTTTGCATCTTCTATGCTACCAAGGAAAGTGGACAGTGGGTAAATTGAAAGTTTTGGGGTGTAGAAAGCAAAGGCCTTTGTTGGGTTCATACCTGGCCCATTAATCTGTAACATGGGCTATTTTAATAGCACCGTAGAATGTAACTGTTTCTTTATGCACCACAATAAATTTCAGAAAATACAACCCAAAAATATATTATAAAATACATTTCCAAAATATATTTATATTAAAAACAAAATTATAAATTTAGATAAATATAAAAATGCCGAAAGAAACAAGCAAGAACCACCTTCACAATTTTTTTTTATATATAAACAACTATTTTTAAGATATATAATTATGTGTTAATTTAAGTTTTTTAAACAAATAGATACATACAAAAATTATAATCTATTTTGAATAAATTCTTAAACATAAATAAGATTTTTTTTATATCTTCAAATTATAACTATTGAAACACTTTTATGAGAACTGTTTCATTTTTAATTTTAAACGAATTAACAACTCCAAAGAATTTATCTTACAGAACAACACTGAGTCTCGCATGATGCATTTTTATTATAAATAATTAAATTTTATTGTTTATGTGCTAATTTTAATTAAAAATAATAGTTAAATTTAAGTGTATATTTTATTAATCAGTTATGTTTTTCTTACCATTTTTATAATCTATATTTCATACATTTAACATCAAAATTTGAATTGCACATCTTATTATTTTTTCTGATATTTTAACATCATGTTTTGTAATTAAATGTGTACAAATCAGGAAATAAGCACATCTAATATATTTTGTAAGTACATGTTAACAATTTATTGTATATTTAACCAATCTATACGATAAGTAAAATACAAAATATATAATAATAAAATAGTAAAAAAATGAATAATAAATTTTTAAACAAAATTATAATTAAGTGATAAAATATATAATTAAGTTAACTAATTAATGCTTAAACACACTAATTAAAAAAGTAAGTTATTAAAATATATTAAAAGAAAATGGAAATGAGGACCACTTAACGAACCAAACGACCCTAATTCCCAACTCCGAAATCAACCACCGCAGATCGGAAAAAATGGAAGGTGAGTGAAGATATTGAACGAAAGAGTCAGAAAATTCGAGAGATTGAGTGAGAGTGTGTGAGTGTGTGTGTGTGTGTGTGTGAGAGAGAGAGAGAGAGAGAGAGAGAGAGAGAGAGAGAGAGTTAGCTTGTAAGGCATGGCTGGGTTACTGGCATGGGCGGTGGGAGGTGGCGGAGGAAAGGAAGCGGAGGACGACTCCTTTATCCCAATCTTATTCTCTGAAGAGCAGCAAAAGTACGTGATCGAACTGGATCAGAAGGCGGGTTCTCTCCGCCGTTTGATCCATGATCTACGGCTGAGATTGCCTCCCCAGGATATCTCCCAGAGCCTCCCGCACCTCCACGCCCACTCCCTCGCCTCCAACGCCGCCCTCGCCCTCCAATTGAACTCCCACTCCGCCACGCGCCAACAGGTCCATAGCTAATACCCTTAATTGCATTTTTACTCTCTCATATACCGTAATTGTGCCATTTTTATCTCTCACATATACCCTGAATTACCCTCTTAAATTATAAGTACTTTAATTTTTTTTTAAACATTTTATTGAGACATATACGAATTATTAATTGTCAGAAACAATAACTAACACCATTGGAGAACTTGTAAGTCCACACGCAATCTGAAAATTCCCCTCCCACAATTGGTACCAAATAAATAATGTTAACAGAGTGCAAACATTATTGTGTTATTATGTTAAATAGGAATGCTTGCGATATCTCTCAATTTTGATGAGTCTAAATGAAGAGACTCAGAGTGTGTTTGGTTTGGGATAACTGCAAAAATTGAATTATTTCAATATTGGATTGTTATATGTATAATTGATTATGTTGTTTTAATAGACTGTAATCAGAATCAATTTTTGTTGGCGATTAGTTTGCTGAAAAATGGTTATATGTTAATTAATTTCATTTGGAAACAAAACATAAATCCGTTAGAAGAAGAGTGTATGAGGCTGCAAGGGAGAAACTGTTGGAAAATATTATAAACTAAAAATTTTCTTTTTCATGAAAAAAAAAAAACATGTTTTTTGCACATTTAGGTTATTATTAGCATTTATCTATGTTTTATCTAGGAATGAGAGTGTCTTGGTCTCATATCCAACATAATAGTATTGTTAGGACTCACCGAAACGTCTTTTAAAGATAAAATCGTGATAAACTAAAGTTCTAAAGCGAACAATAACTCAATTATATTTTAATTGATTTCATTTGGAAACAAAAAATAAATCAATTTTTATATAAGAAAAAGAGTGTATGAAGGTGAAAGGGAAAAACGGTTGGAAAATAATCATAAACTACAAATTTTCATATTCATGAAAAAAGCTTATGTTTTTACACATGTAAGTTATTGTTAGAATTTTTCTGTGTTAGGAATAAATCCTGTTGAGCCTATAACCACAATCTGTGGCTGGAATTGAAATATAGGGTAGGTCGAGGTTACAATTTGTATTGATTGAACAAAATTGTTGGAATTTCCAAGGTTATACATTTTGGAAGGGTTGTATTCCAACTACGCCAGTTGAGTCTCTTAAGTTTTCTTCCATTTACAATTGAGTTGTACATCTTGATTCTTTCTAATTCTAAGTTGTTGATTTGCTCAGAATGAAATGATGATCCTCCTTTCTATGTCCATTACTGTGTAAAAGCAAGAAGAAATGTTAGAAATACTCTGTTTGATACACTCTTTTGAACACACTCTCTCTTATTGGTTTAAATTTATTGGAAAATATATAATTCTGTGGATTCCAGGTCTTATTTTAATGAACATTTCCCCTCATTTTGTAGTTAACAATAAATATAATCCAATGTCTTAGAAAGAACATGTTTAAGAGTGTGTTCTTAGCAGTGGTCTACAAACAATAACTTACTCCAAGAATCACAAACACAACTATCAAATAATCATGTTTTCTAGCTGGTGGTAACATTGTATGTATTCATTCGCATTTTGCCATGTTCAGTTTACCATGTTGGCGAGTTCAGTTAAATATTAGATGAAATCAAGGAGTAGGGACCAAATTATAAATAGCAGAAAACTTGATGTACTCACTTGACAAAATTGAAACTTGTGGAAGTAAAGGCACACATTTGCATTACTTGGGGACAGTCAACGTAAAGTACTACTACAGCTAATGATGATGATTTGTGTTGCAGGCCCAACTTAGAGAGGTGACATTGAAGGAAGAGAATGCTGCATATGAAAATGCAATATTGGATTGTGAAAATAAAATAAAGGAGAAATTGCAGGAGGCTGATTTACTAAGGACAAAGTTGCAGGTTATGATTGCGAATTGATTGTGACTTGTGAGGTTGGGTTTGGTTCAATTGTTTTTTTATTTTTTGATTTAGTGTGTCACAGGAAATGGATGAGACTGAGAAGAAACTGAAAGCTGAGGTGGAGAATATGAAGCAGGAAAGTTGGGTATCTGATGGTTGGGAGGAAGAAATGAAGGCAAATTCTAAAGCTGGATTTGATGCAGATGCAGAAGCATCGAGATCGGCTTTACTAGATAAATTGGAACAGAAGAGGAAGGAGCTGGTCCGTTAATCATGCACTCTCTTTTATGTGCCGAACTGTAGCATTTTTATTAGTGGATGGGTAAATAGTAAATGAACAATGCCGGTAGTGCTAATTACTCTTTCCATCATTTGAAGGACTAATATGATCTATGCTATATATTTTAGATGTAATTTAACTATTTATGTTGATACTTTACCAAATTGAGAGTTCTTGTTTTTATATTTATCAATAGAAAGATGTTATATTATCAACCAGTTAGAAATCACACTGGATATGACTTTTTAGTAATGATGAATACAAAAGTCAACATGCTTATCATGTATATGACAATTATGATTGGATGACATTTAATTAAATTTAACAAATTAATAACCCTCATTTCATTTCAGAGTTCAATGGAGGATGCTGTACAAGAGTTGGAGAAGAAATGGGCAAAAGTGCAGGAAAATGCACTTAAACAGCCTTCCCCAGGTATGATGGCATATCATACATGGGACTCAAATTCCGCATTAGAAGTACGAGAGTCTAGGGTGGGGTTTATATGGTCTTAAGTTCTTCAACTACAATGACTAGCTTTTGTAGTTTAGTTTTCCCAAATTTCTTACCATAAATCTTCATGTGGGAGGAAAGATGAAATTATAAATCTTGGATCCCTTGAAATTGGAAGTGGGAAATTTATCACCTAGCTGATGCTAGAGATACCAATCATGCTGCTTTCAATGCTTAGAACTGTAAAAGAAATAGAGTTTGTTATTGTTTTTCCATATATCTGTATGATAATTTTTAATCTGAAAGCATAAGCTATGCCCTTAGTTATACTTTCCTCTTTTTATTCCTTGCACTTTGTTTATTTGTGTTGCTTTTTTGCTGAAGGTGGTATATACTTTTGTCCTTTCTGTTTGCATATGTCATGAACCATCATTGAATTGACCACACTAAGAAAAAATATCATAAACTTATTTTTTGTAAGAAATGTTGCAAGCCACAATTAATGAGGCTGAGGGTCAAAAGAAAGAACCTAGTTGGGGAGACTTTAATCTTGTTTCACATCTGAATAACATTGGATACTATTTCATGCTCTTAGAAAATCCACTAAACCATATTGTGACATAAATACAATTTTTATTGCTTTTATTGTGTTAATTCTCCCAGTGATTCTGTACAACTGGGAAGCATTTTTCATGACTGCATGTATTTTTTTGGCTCATAAGCATTCTTGTTCTGCAGCACAAAGAGAGAAGACATTGGATAAACAACTTCATGGTCTAATTGAGCAACTGGCCGTAAAACAGGTCCTTTTTACACTTCATAATATAGGGCGCTGTGTTTTCTAATTTCTCCCTCCCTCTGTTTTTTTCAAGATAGAAAAAAATTGTCAATTGCTAGTTGACAACTGTTTGATTTATTATTTGGATGTGAAGGGGTTTAACTAACTGTCTGACTCCCATACCTTCAGGCACAAGCTGAGGGCTTACTTGGTGACATTCATTTGAAAGAGATGGAACTGGAAAGGTTGAATGGGCTATGGCGACAAACAGAAAGCAGCAATTTGGAGGCGAACACTGCGGCTAGAAATCGTTTCGGTAAAAGCTCCTCAGATAAGTTACACGGTTTGTCAGATTATGAAGGCCATCAGAGGCTTCCTTATCACTCTGCTGGCAGAACTGAAACCCAGCAGAGGCTTATGCTATTCAGGTCTGCATTTGTGCTCTATATTTTAGCTTTACATATACTGGTATTCATCAGGATATCCTTTTAACTAGCTTTGATTGACACGTGAAGATGGCATGTTAATTTTTACTCTGCATATTCGAATCTTTATTTGTACTATTAAATATCCCTTGCACATATATACAGATCTTTATTTGCACAAATGTTTTTTTTTCCTTCATGCTTTGAAGTTTGATCAAAATGTAGCATCTATGCGTAAAGTAACAGTCGGAGCGTAGATAAGTACAAGAAAAATGAAGTTTTGCAGCAGAATATGTGCTGAATATAAAGTACCTATGATGTAATAGCTACGGTAAACTAAATTTAAATTGATTTTACTATTGACAAAAGATGGCGTTCCAAAATGAAATAGTTAAAGTTATTGCTACCGAGTGGCCAAAGTCACATAAGATTTACTCATTCAAATAAATTTCATTAAGTTAAGGTTTGTATGAACACGACGGGTTGGGTTTAACAACAGGGACTACTCCCTCTCAACGTGAGATTCTAGGTTCGAATTTATTGTTTGGTCTCGTCTCCGTCATGATTATTTCTCAGTAGAACAATGTACAAATTTGCATGTAAGATGAATCTTGCTTCTTTATAACCACTTATTATCGAGTCATGGTTGGAAATCTAGTAATTAAAGGAAAAAACTTAGATACATTTGTAACAATTCTCTTTGTGTTATTCTTCAATTAGTTTTGAAGTTTTATTGTGATAATTTACATGATAAAGTATTATTGATGTGGAGTTTTGAACTTTTATTTTGTTATTCTTCAATTAGTATTCGTCAATTAGAGAACATCACAAATTGTACTGATCTAAGTTTTGTTCTATTTTCAATGTCTTTTGTTTATATTTTAGGTTTAATTATTTATTTGGTTTTATAGTTATAAAAACATCTTTTTGTTTTTTTATTCTGAAAATCATTTTCTTAAGTTTCCATTATAGTAGAGATTGAAAAAACATGTTTGGGATAGCATAAATCTCAAAATTTCAGTTACCTATCACGAAACCAGTTTTCTGCAAACTTTATAAATCAATTATTGAAATAATTCAATTTTTGTTATTATTCAAAAAAATGAAAGTTTTTTTTTAATGGATATAGTTTACACAGTATCTCGAACTAACAACTAAGAAATTATATGTGCTCACTAGACGTGGTTTTCGGATACCAAATATTATTTGAACGCCACGAGAATGTTGAAATTGAACATGAAACTTATATGTTTGTAAATACAAGAAATAAAATGAAAAGTTTATGTAATTTTTTGAAGATCAAATAACTAGTTTTTTTTTTATAATATATATTTGGATGTGACAAGGAAACAATATATAAAATACAAATAAAATTTTTATTTTAGAAATTAAAAATTCAAATTTTTTTTTTCTCTTCGATTCAAATTTGAAGTTTTTTCCCCTCCACTCATTTCATATCCTCTCAACAGACAAAAGTATTTTAATGCGGTTAATGCTTATACCAACCCTACGAGTCTCCCCTATTTGGTCCTGTTTTGAAGTTCTTAGATTTAATTAAATCAATTTTCAAGAGAAATATATTTTATTTAACCACCTAATTTATGTTTCATAAATCCATTTATTTAACTCAAATTAAAATGCGATCCAATCTAATATTTTAGCTTTGAATTGAATATTTTGGTTTAGTCTTTTACTTTTTAAAAGAAAATGTGAAATCAATTATGAGAAATATAATAAAAAAATAATGCAGATATCAGTTATTTTATTTGTAAGATATTAGGGGAGCACATTCCCTACCATGCATTTTTAGATGAAAGAGATGGGAAATATTTTAGGTAAATAAGAAATTAGTACAGTAGAATAGTGCAGTACGTTCATAATTTGAATAGTTATACCCTACACCATAAAGAGGGTCTGCAAAGTGTGGAACCATCTCAACCACATACGAATATGAATGTAAACGTTTATTTATACAACTGTAACAATTTGTCTCTATTTTCAAAAGTAATAACACATTCTTCTACATATTTGACTCGTAATTTGTTTTTAAAAAATTTCTCATCGTTTTCTTTAAAAAATCCAATATTAATAATATTGTTTTAGATATAAAATAAATTATATTCACAAACATACTGTATATTCAAGGTTCTTGATTATTCATTCTCATCGGTATGCATGTGTCTTTTGTAGACCAACAAAAAGTAACTTATGGTTTTTGACATATAATATGAGTAAAATATATAGAAACATATCTATATTTAAGCAGTTTTGGGTATAAAAGAACCTTTTAGTCAATAGAAATTTAATGCTGAAAATGTTTACTTTTTATAGAAATATTTCTTAAATATGTCAAAGTTTTCAAATAAATGGCTAAAGTGATCAAACCAGCAAGTGTTGAAAACCAGTATATTTGATCTCCATTTATCTCACAACAACTCAAATATTTGTGGTGAAATCAGTGTTGGGTTATCACAAGAGCCATTTTTACTTGCAATTATTGTGATGAATTTGAGTTTCTTGGGCATAAATATTACCCAACTTAGCACAACTCATAATGCATGACAGCTAATGAAGAAAAATGGTGTCCACAAATACCTTTGGATATACATTCTATATCTAGACAAGATAAATACAATATACTTTCTGAACCCAAAAAATAAACAACAAAAAAGTATCTCCACATGGTGAACAATATCTTCCACATGTGGTTAGCATGGTAAATCCAATGCACTTAAAAAACTCTCTCAAGCTTTGAACTATAATATGCCTCACTTTCCATATCCAACATATACAGCAAAAACTCATTCCATGTATCAACTGGCCCTGGCAGGCACCAGTGAACACAGTCATTCAGTGTCACATTTTTGTCCTTAGAATGTCCATAGTTGTTGGGGTGTCCATCAGGCCTGAGAAGCATAATTTCAGTTGTGTTCATCATCAGAAACTGCAACCCCCTCTTTGTGGCTACCCTTTGTGCTTCTATAAACTCTTCCACTTGTGTCATATACATGTCTAGAACAAACCCATCAAGCTTCATTTCTTGCTTGGTGAATGGCCTAGTCCTCACACACTTCCCTCCCTTGTTCCAATCCCCATCCTCAAAGTGGGCTGGGGAGAATGTCCTAAAAAATGTGACCCCCCTGTACCCTTCAAGATCATTGAGAGCCCTAAATGCTGTCCTGAATGCCTTCCTGTATCCAAAGAGGTGTGTGAGGTCTGTCACATTCTCCATCCCACACTTGTTGCATCCCACAAGTTGACCCTCTTCATAGAACAATAGAGGCCTGAAGAACCATTGTCCTGATGAGATTATGACAATGTCAAAGTTTTCAACCTGACTAGTCCAAGCTTCATCTGCCTCATCCACATACAGTCTTATGATGCTGTTGAAGGAATGACCTTTGGGGTCAGCATCACTGGATCTCACAAAATATGGAGACCATAGATTTGCAAGGGTGAAATTGTAATCATGATAGATATACCGTTTGAAGTACATGACATCTGAAGAGTATCTATGAGAAACATCCTCAGGTTCAGACACCTGAAAGAATAAACCACGCAATCATGTTTTATGATTGGTTATCTTCATATGATTAGAACTTTTTCTTAACATACCCAAGGTTTAAAAAAAAAACAGTTCGCTGTCGCAATTTCAATTGTAACAGCATCAAGGTTTCTGAGGTCCGGCCACATTAGTCTACAATTTCTCGCAATATCAAAGATTGCGATGAAACTGTGGCTGTGACCACAATTTAAACCTTGAACATAATCATGCAAGCAAACTGATTAACAAAGTTTCTGTCATGAATGCAACTAGTGAATGATTTCTCAAAAATTGAGACAAAAGGGTAGATTGAGTGGTACAATGCAAGGATGGAGTAATTTGATGAACACTTTCGGCTTCGATTCTCTTGGAAAAGCCAGAAAAAATAAGGTATGAGTTTATCACTTACATGACTTAGGAGGCACAACAAAGACTGCATCTGGTTTCTCCCCACTGAGTCTCCAACAAATACCATTTTCTTTCCTCTCAGAAGATTTAAGAATTGAGTAGCATTGAAGAGTGGAAGCTCACATTCATCTGGCTTCCACCTCCAATGCAGGTACTCTCTATCAGGTCTCCCAAACTTGATGCAGTTTTGTTGGTCTATTATCCAATGGCATGTTTCATTGGTGTAGTAAGGTGCTCCATTAGTATGCATCCATCTTCCAGAAAAGATGTCACACTGCTTAATTTCTGTGCTGTTCAAACTGCTGCTGACAGTCACAGAAGATACCTCAGGAGTTGATTCATGTGAGTTCCTCATGAGAGAAAGAGGGAGCATGATGAGAAGAAGAGTGAAGGGTACCAGGAGAAAACTTTTGGCCGTGGTTCTTGTTGTGTACTTCCCATTGAGAAACTCATTGCCCCGAAGCTTCATTGTCATTGCTGAGCTATATTCTGAATCAAAACCTTTGCTGAATGGCTCATATAAATATGAACTTTATTCAATATTTGGTTAGGATAAACCTTTCAAATTTCAATTCAGTTTTAAACTAAACTCTCTCAAATAGTTCCTTATTATATCTAATTCAACTTCAACTTGTCCAAGTTTTGTTATAGTGTCATTATTCATTAATGATATTTTGACGTGTACATACATAGATGGAGAAAGAAAAAACAAAAGAAGAAGAAAAATAAAAAGGTCATGTTCCACTATGTTTTATATGCTCACCTACAATGCTTTATTGTACTAAGGGGCAATTGCTTCTTTCCTAAACTAGTGGTCATGGAACACTCTGGCTTCTGTTCTGCTTCTAGATTTGCATAAACAATAGTCCTTTCTGATGCTTATGCACATCTTTTAAAATGTACACACAAGGACAAAGAACCTTTGAGGATGGTAGCCAATTCATAAACAACTAAGTCTGACCAACAAAACATGTCAAAAACTACAAAATGAATAGTAAAATAAAATTGGTGTTAGAAACCATCAAAGGGAATCCAAGAATATAATAGCCCCTTTAGCACTCATTATTTAGTAGCATTTGTCAGTTCCTCTGTGGAAGTGAGAGAACCTATGATAAAAGGGAGAAACTAAAACTGGTAAGAAAATATTTACTATTATTTTAAGAATAAATGAAAAATGGGGTCCTTCAATGAGTAAACAGATTACAATTTAGTCTTTCAAAGAAAAACAAAAGTTTAATAAATCTAATCCTTGAATGCATAAAAATGTGACAATAAGTTGGAAAATTCAGGAATCAATATTTACATATCAAGAGACCAAAGTGGTTATTTCTGCATTATTTTAATCATTTTCTTTTGTGTAACTAAGCTGTACAATGGACTAATCAGGTAGATCTACTGATCAACTTTCATGCTGGTTGGTGAGCCAGACTCCTTCCAAAGCATGAAATTGTAAAGTTTACTCTCCATACGTTTCTTGTACATGTCAAAGAAAAAGCAATCTGGTTTTACCCCCACATAAGAGAAAAGAAAAGAAAGCTGAGATGAGTTCATGATTGAAAGACAGAAGCAAAAATCAGTTGAAATATCAGTTGTCTCTGCTTTATTCCTTTTAATTATTTTTTAATCCCAGCATATAGATTATCCATTTTCATGATTTATGCTACAGAATATTTTTATACCATTGGTTCTGATTCCCTGTATTACAAATTATTCATCCAATGATTAATGCTACATCCAAAACAAATTATTGTGTAATAGTGAAACCAAATATAAAAATGACTAAAACAACGGACACATTATTCTCAGTCTAAATAATATTTACAATGTATAGTCTCAAATCCATATATCTACTATGATTTCTCATTAGTTGAGAGAATAAAGACAAGAGTTAAATGCATGTTGTTTTCTGATCTGGTTTAGAATTTCACCTCAATGGTAAGTGAAACCTTAATTTTGATTAAGAAACAACAGGAACAGTACTTAGAATAAAATAATTGTTTCTGAGATCTGTCTAAAACTGAAACTCTAAGAAAACATGTTCTGATAATCACTTTGAAAAACCCCTCTATCTAGGAAGAGATGGTTCTTTCTATAAAAACCAGTGACAAGAAGGAATAATTCGTGTTCTTTTGTATTTCCATTGTTGTGAGTTCATCATTGTTCACACAGCAAAGGCACATGAGAGCTAGTTTGGAACAAAGTGGTGGTTCAAGAGACAGGAATATTACCGACAGATTGTTGATTTTTCAACAGGTGTTGTTGTCCAACATTTTCGGCATAAAAACAAATAGACTAAGTTGTAATTTTATACGTAAAACTGAAGATTACCAAAATCATAGATTTTTTTTTTTTTCAAATAAAACAGAAAAAAAATGATGTACTAAAATTACAATTTACAGAGTGATATATAAAATTACCCAAAAGGATAATATTATGATGACCTGTGTGGTCCAATGTTTTTGAATTTTATGAGAAAAAATGGCCAAAATGGTGGGTTTGCCAGAATGTAACCTGAAGTTGGCATATTTTGGAAGGAAGTGGTGGGTAAGGGAATAAAATAGAATTGGATGAGAGTGAAACATATAAAACCCAACAAAGCAATGACTTTTAGCAAATCCTCATCTTTTACAAGTTATTGTTGCCATTATAACATCCAAAATCCCCAATCTGTTAGGTCATTTTTCATTTCATAATATCTTCAGTCTACCCATTTTTTATCATCATATCATTAATTATTTCGTTATCTCTTTATTTTGGTCGTCAATAAATTTCTATACTTTAGTAAGTTATTATTTTGGTAAAAAATAATTTTCATGATGTTTACGAATGAAATTAGGTATTGGAAGAACACTAAATTTTTCTATCTGAGAATCATTTGAACTAAGTTTTGTCTTGGTGGGGTTCTTGTAGGGTTCCATCATTCATGACAACCCCAAACAATGTCCTAACCTTGGTGGTTAAGATATCAGTTTCTGTATAATTATTTTATCATAACAAATCAAGCCAAAACTTTAATTTCAGCCTCCAAATAATTGAATTAATAATAACAATAATGATGCAAAACAACTCTTTCCAATGACTAAAACATTTTTATTTTATATTTTAATTTAAATATATTTTTATTCCCTAAAAAATGAAATTTATTTTTACTCTCTCAAATTTAAAACTGACAATTTTAAAATATTTTTTAAGTCCTTTGAGTCAAAATTATTAAAAAATTTGCTTACGCAACTAAGTTGTTTAGATAGCGATTTTTTTTATATATAACTAAAACTTTTTTTTTCAAATTATGAGAATTAAAAACATTTGAATGAAAAAAATAAATGTGCGAAATCAAAGTGTATTCATTATTTTATTAAAGATGTTCATGTTATTTTACAAACATGTTTTTTATTTTTAAATTCTATAAACCAAATAAAGAAAAAAAAAACTTTTATTTTATATCAAATAATCTATAAATTATAAAATTTTTTTTTTTTGCCTTTCACTTTCTTAAACCAAACAAGCCACTAAAAAAAAAGATGGGAATATATGCAAAGCTAGTGGTAAGCTTTTGGAGACATTGTGATTAGTGCCAATAAATTCCACTAGCAATCATTTTTTTTCTTTTCATAAAGGTGAATGCATACAATTATAATTCTTGTATAATCAAATATTATAATAAAAAATAAATTAAAAATTTATCAAAAAATTAAGTTCAAAACATCACAAAATTAAACAAATTTAAATTACAAATCCTGTGTATCTATTAAAAAATCATACATTATAAAACATAAGAATTTATCTTCACCAAACTAGCTAATATATAATCAATGACTTCAATAATCATTATTTTTTTTCATTCTAACACGAGACACAATATTAAAATTATTAAAAGTCACAATAAAATCGATGTAACATCTCAACAAAATATTTTGGATAAATATGTTATTCATTGTGTTTATTATAATTCAAAAATATTTAATTTTTATATATTATTATTTTTTTAATCATCATTAGAGAAATCGTTATTTTATATCACATTGATCATTAACTTATGTGTATATTTATATTATTTGATTTAAGTTTTATATAATATATATATATATATAATTTATTATATATTATCAAAATTTATGGATGAAAATGTTTCTCGAGAGTTTGATTGTATTTGTACATATTTATAATTAGTTCTGATATTTCATGAAATAAAATATTTTTATAATTAAAATAACACACATCAATAGATGGTAATTTTTTAATAATAACAATTAAAATTTTAATAAAATAATTAATATTGAATAAAAATCTAATAAAATATTTTAATTATATTAAATATAAAAATTTATCATATAAAAAACATATTAGATCCTTAATTTTTTTTTATTGCAAAGATAATTATTCAACTATTATTCTTATAATCGTTATACTCTTTGAACACTTTTGATAAAGAGTGATTATGTGGTGGTGATTTCTCTTGAAATAATTGCTGTTCATCTCTGAAAATTTCCCTTCCCTTCACTTGACAGTGAAGTCATTGATTCAAATTTTTCCATTTTCACACTTCACGTTATGTTGTCAACACGTGACATGTCATTTGCTTCAATTTTTATAACACGCCACCTTAATTATATGTTCTACCCATTTTTATTCCACAACTTACTAATTCATTAGAAAATGAAATATGATAGAAATATATATTCAAAAGAAAGACATTGAAAGTATAATTTGTCACTTTAATTCAATGTATGTAACAAGATTGAATTAAAATTTAAAAATATTTTCAAGGACTATAGAAATACTAAGAAAATGAACAAATTATAAATTTAGAGACATTTTAAAATTTTTTTAATAATTATAAATATTTAAATAAATAAAATAAAAGAGAATTACCATAAACAATTTTGTAAGAGTGTCATTTTTCCTTGATGAGATGCATTGCCTCTCATTGACTAAAAAATTGTTGATCCAAATAGCCATCATGGGTTAAAGTGTCCTAAGCTAGTTAAATCCATAAAATTATCATTTTACTATTTTTTTCTTCATTCAAATGAATTTGGGTGGTTAATCATATCACTAATTAAAGGAGTATTAATGAGGTCATGGACCCACATAATACATTAATCATAATTACTATATACTCTCTTTGGTTATAGTTTTTTTTTTTTGTCATTTTCATACTTAAAATTATAAACTTATTATTCTACTTTAGCAATCTTATCTTCTTTCTATTCTTAATTTTATAACTGATGAGTTAATAGTAATAATAATAATAATAATATCATCGTCGTACATGCAAGTTAAATTATAATTTAACACTATTAATACATGATAATTGTTTACAGGTCCAAATTATTTATTAAATACGGTAATATAATTTTTAAAATAGACTATGTATTGATTGATGTTATAAAATAATTTTATTTTGTTACTGTATAATAAATTTCTTAACTTTTATAATAATTAATTTAAAATTATATAAATCATTTTTTTATTAATTTCTTGTGTGGAATATTTTTATATATAAGACTAAAATATAGAATTTTTTATTTCATTTAAGAACTACAAATAAACTATACAACATCAAATACTGATGACAACAGGAGAAAGGTGCGCTAAGTTGGTCCGGTTTGTCTTTGGCGGATTAATATTTTAATCCGCAACCCGTTTTATTCGTTTTATTCCTATCTTTCTAGTTTATTAACACCGTTAAAAATACGAGAAAAATTGATGTATTAGTTGATTTTTATAAAATATTTATATATTTAAATAAAAAATATTATAATTTAAAATATTATATATTTTTTATTAATTATTAAAACATATTAATATATTTTTAAATTATAAATATTAATTAGTTCAAATTATTAATTATAATTAGATATAATATCTAATATAAAATTTAAAATTATTTATATAATTAAAAATATATTGTTAAAATTCTAATATAAAACCAATTCACTATACGTGAATTAGGCTTAATATGTATTTAAATCATATCAAATAATATGAGGTAGGCGATGTGAACTTTTAACACAGCTCTTCCAATGAAGTCTACAGGATCAGGTAAATGATGACTTTTGACCCAACTAAAGAACAATTTTTGGCCTTGACAATAAACAGAGAGATGTTAAATTTTGGATCTGATATGATATTAAAGTTTCACCATAAAACCAATTCATACGTGAAATAGTCTAATATTTATTTAAAGAGAATTTGAAAAAATATATATAAATAATATTAACAGCTCGTTATCCTTAGAAAAAAAGAAAAAAGAAGAAGTTGAAGAAGTGTAAACAATAGTAAAAGTAATGATAAATCAACCTTATCCTCGAACAAAGAATTAATTTGTAACCCACATTCTCTGTGATGTGATGTGATGTCATTTATTAGCTTAAACTAAGGTGCTAAACTTCTTTTATTCTCTTTCACAAAGTTTAATTCACATTATTTTATTTCAGTCAAATGGGCAAACACAAATCCTGTCAATTCTTAATCTCAGTTTCAGATAAACTTGAATTGATGAAATCACTTATAGAAAAAGAAATTAAAACTAATTAATTGTAAATTATTCTAGATAAATCTAATAAATAAAAATAAAATGTTATAATAATTGAGAGCATTAAAGTGGCAGTTGTCATGCATGAGAGCTTAAGAAATTTGTGGGGTGAACAAGAAGTGTGCAACCCTTATCCATCGTCTTCATGGGTAGAATAGTACTTGGAATTAGGGTTTCCACGTGGACTTGATTTGGAGGATGTTAGTTGAGAGGTATAATATGCAATTGATGCTTCATGGAAAAGTTTGGTGTAGTCATTACTCATTCATTTCTAAGTTTTGCTTTATGCTCTTTCAATATTCTTTTCCCATTTCACCCTTGTGCTTTTTTGGGGTCATTTGTGTAATAAAATATCATAGGAGGTTACAATAATTATATACTAAATATCACATTAAATACTTCGACAACAGTTTTTATCAAGCAATGTGATGTAGATATTGTGAGAAGTTTAGATGCTTTAAATGGTTGTTATATAAGTATTGGTCACGGTTCACATCCACCATAAATAACGATTAATCGAAACTTTAATGAAACATTGGTCACTTGTGTTTATTAAGGATAAATTTGGTGAATTTTGTGTTGGTTTACACTTAATTTAGTAATTTTGTTTTTACAAAATTAAAGGGATTGATTTTATAGGAAAAGATATGAAAAAACAAATGGACACATTTTGGACCCTTCGAACTTGTTTTCGGCCCTTCCACTACTGTACAAAAGCCCTAGAGCTGCTGCACACAGCATCATAATCTGCAAATGGTCTCAACATTGAAAAAAAAAACATTTTTCTTATTTTTATTTGTTTATTTTTTTTATTTGAGTTAATCATTTCATTTAATATGCTTAATATATATAAAAAAAAAACAAATATCATTCATTCTTGTTCTATTTGGACAAAACCATTATAAAACTTTATATATGACATGACATGTTGACTTATGACACTGTTTTTTAATTAAAAAAAATTCAAATTATTATTCCATTTTATTCATTCACTTCTATATTCCATTTTAACAGGTTTTTTTTTCACAAATTAAAATTTTAACAACGCTTTACTTAAATAAAGTTATTATTTTGACACAGTAAAATGATTATAATTAAAAAAAAATCACATTTTCTCTTGTTTTTGTATTTAATTCAATAAAATATATTTTTCAATATGTCAACATTATTGCATAAATACAAAAGAAACTAAAGTTGGATATTAATTTTGTTTTTGTTTTTCTCAAAGTTTACACTTTCAACATGTTTAGACGTGTGCATTTGAGGTTACAAGCATAAAATAATGCACAAAATAAAAAAGGTGAGAGGAGAAAAACAATAGTAATGCGCTAATAATTAATTGTGATTGAAAAAAAAGAATATTTGTTAATTTTTTAAAAAACCAAGTTGTTAAATCCTTGTAAAAAGTTATAGCTATAACAAGGGTTTCACTCAACCGTCACCAATAAAGTTTGGTTCATATATCTGGCCAATTAAAGACCCAGCCCACAACTTTATTTTGGTCAACAAATTGGTGATAGTTTAACCTTCTTCTGCCTTGAACCATCACAAAAAAGTTATTCAAAACAATTTTTAGATCCTCCATAAACTCAAACCTAACTTCAAAAACAATGAGATGGTTAGTGAAAGCCAAGTATCACAATTTGGGACCACCCTAGAAATTTGGATGGGATTTCAATAATTTCAATCCACAATCACATTACTTTGCTAAAACACCATTTTCAATACAAAGTACAATAAGAAACAAAAAATACACACATAATTCAAATTAGAAGCTTATTGTGATGGGATCATGGATATGAAAGAAACATTGGTATATTCTTGAACATGTATATATCCATTTCCTTTGTATAAATTTCAAACAGTATTTAATTTATGATATAGAACAAACTTGATCTTCATAAAATGAACAAGAAAAAAGAGTTAAAGATGGTTAAAATTTAGCTGATGGCAGATCTCATTCCCTCCATTTTCAACATTTGTAGGAAGAAATCACTCCATGTGTCAATGGGTCCTGGCAAGCACCAATGAACACAATCATTATACAGAGTTACATTCTCATGTGGCCAATGTCCATATCTACTTGGATGACCATCTGGTCTCAACAACATAGCTTGTGTGGTGTCAAGTAACTTGAACTTCAAACCCTTCTTTCTACCTTCTTTTTCAGCTTTCTTAAACTCCTCCAATTGGATCATGTAAAGCTCCAAATTTGTGCCCTCTAACTGTGCCTCACTACTCCTAAATGGCTTGGTTCTCACACAATTCCCACCTTTATTCCACACCCCATTCTCAAAATGAGAAGGTGCAAATGTCCTAAGAAATACTGTGCCCTTGAACTCTTCCAAGCCATTGATGGCCTTAAAAGCAGTCCTGAAAGCCTTTCTATAGCCATAGAACATGGTCAAGTCAGGGACATTCTCCAAGAGGCAAAAATGGCACCCCACAATCCTCTTCCTCTCATAGAACACCATTGGTCTGTAGAACCAATGCCCCCCATCAACAATGATGTAGTCAAATTCTTGTATTTGTGTGGTCCATTTCTCGTCATACTCGTCAAGGTACAGATTGAAAAGCCCAGTGTTGCTTGGACCATTTGGATCACCCACTTTGGATCTTACCAAATGGGGTGTCCAAAAAGTTGCCATGGTGAAGTTGTAACTAGGGTACTTCCATCTCTTGAAATACTCATCACTACCATACGATACATCTATTGGCCATTCCACCTAAAATTTAACAACTTATTATTGTTAATAGTTTCTTTTATAATTAAAATATTAAAGATTGAGAAAAATAATTTTTCTAATTCAATCCAGATTCTAATATAAAATTAATTCTAATAGATATTTAAACTGTTGAAAAAACTGACAGAGAAACCAATAAACTTTATTCCTGAAACATGTATAATCAATGTCCTTAAGAACTTATCCGCGGTGTATTGCACAAATCCCCAGATACCACAGGAACTTCTCGGAATATACGAAGATCAAAATGAGAAAACTGTATTATGAAGAGTGTGAAGTAATATGTATTTATAAGAGAAAGTCTGCAATGAGAAAGACTTGATAGTAAGTTTTTAACCGTTAATTCTAATAGATATTTAAAGTGTGTGACGTTTTATATCACATAATCAAACACAATTAAAAATTTTTAAAATTTTTCAAAATTTTCAATCCAGAGCTGAATTCACTCATGACACCTCTACTTATAATATCCCTTTATTTAAAATAATATTTTTTTTGTAAAATTCGGTGAGATTAAATTACTCTTTCTTTAATATAGTTTAATAATTATATTTCATAAAATGAAAATAAATAGTTAATTTTACAAATATCAATACAAAATATTTAGAAGTGCAGAGAGAAAAGGATAAAATCGAAAAGAAAAAAAATTATATATATGCTTTCTTATCCTTCTAAAGTAATTTAGGGGAAAAAAATACTAAAACAATATAATTGCTTTATGATAGATGAAATAATTCATTTTATTCTCTATGATTCAAAAATGTCAATTTATTGCAATATAAATTAGGTGATAAAACATACATAATAATAATAATAATAATAATAATAATAATAATAATAATAATATTATTATTATTATTATTATTATTATTATTATTATTATTATTATGTGTTTTTTTTAGGTTAATAATAATTAAAGGGCCCATATGTTTTGTTACGTTGGATTCCAAAAGCAATTATTCATTTTTCACAAACAAACAACAACTTAAGCCCAAAGGATTTGTTACTTGGACTTATCAAACACCTACTTCACTTTATTAGGTTGCCTTTTTTATTATTATTATTATTATTATTATTATTATTATTATTATTATTATTATTATTATTATTATCATTAATCATATTATAAAATTAACAAATCTTTTCATTTTAATAAAATAACTTTAAATATTTTTCAAAAAATGGTAGTACTCATATTAACATAGTTTATTTCATCAAAATCAAACCCTAAATTACTTGATTATAAGACACAAATCACAATCACTTATTTTAATTTTGAAAAAAATAATAAATAAACATATTTTAAATCTCTTATTATGGAAAGAAGAGAATATGTAACTTTAAATCTTGAATTTTTATATTTGATTATACGATAAAATATATATAGTTATAATATTTTTAAATAAAAAATCACTTTATGGTTTTTAATTTTTATAATCCCACCGACTCGTGTCTAGAATAAAGTTGAGATTATATTAACTAATCCAAACCAACCCTTAATAATAAATATATGTGTCCCATTCAAAACTAGTTAACAGGTCAAAGACAATTTATGACACAGCTTTCTGGCAGAACAGTGATATTTATCACAATAATATATTTTAATCAAAACCTTTAATTACGAATCTAAAAATCTTATAAATAATAAGAAAACGTATATCTTAATGTCAATGTAAAAAAAATATTATTTTAATATAAATATACAATAATATACACTATTTTTTGTTTTTTTTCGTCAGTGTATATATTCTAATTGTGACGTTTCAACCATTTCAACTAATTTGGATTTGTTAGGATTTAATGATTAGGATTAGTTGACATTATATTAAACCCTTAATTATACCCAAAAAAAAAAATGTGGGACTCAGAAGTAGACAAAAGCAAGAACTGGGGCAAATAATGAAGATACACTGACTTCACTACACTCTGTTTCATGTGAGCAGGGGTTTTCAATGTGATTTCCAGAGAGTTTTCAGACCAAAGATTCGATTCCTTTTCGCATGCATCCTTCGTCATCATCATCATCATCACTATGTGTTTCTATCTCTTCATTAATTACCTTTTTTTTTTTAAATTAAAACAAGCGAATTGGTATTGAATAATGTTCTAACCAGAGTTAAATTAGTGATTTATTACCATAAATAGTTGTTTCCAATGAAGTTAAATTCGGTGTTATTTTAAGTAAAGTAAGGTTTTGGATTCAATAATTCTAAATAAATAAAAATATGATTTAGAAGAAACACCCACAAATTAGTTTTAATAAATCCTATCAATATTTCATGTAAATGATAGAATTTCTTTTTATAGGGAAATTGAACCTTTTTTTTATTCTTCACAGAGAAGAATAATGATTGCTTTTCACTAGAGTGAAAATCACAGATGCAGGAAAAGGAAAAAAAGTTTAATTGAATGAAGGCATTTTTGGCTTTAAAGTTTGGTTAAAGAAAAGGTTTAGGCTTATTGCGAGGTAATCGGATACGTAATTACGTAACTCCAAAGCAATATGAAAAAAAAAATCAGAAGACAAAGCCAAGCGAGAAAACAACAATTCATGATGATAATAATGGTTACTGAAGCAATGGTGTCACGTTCAGATACAAGATATTTTTTATTAGTTAAAATTAATGCTTATATATAATAATAATAATAATAATAATAATAATGAAAGAAATTTACTTTATTTACTAGTTTTTATGGTTTTAATCAGTTATTATGTATAAAAATATATGTAAAAGAAGTAATGATTATATAATGCTGGACCATTACATCAATGGAAAGTAGTCTCAATTAATATTAATTTTGTAAGAATATCTGCATTCAAAAGTTTAAAAAGCTAAAAAAATGAATGAATATGATAGTATGAAGAAAACATTCAAGATAATAATTTGTGTAGATGTTATAGTGATATTTGTCTTCTTCTGATGATGATGATATGAGTAATAATTGTGGAAGCAGAAATTTAGAATTTTGCAGGTAGATGATGATGATGATGATATTGGAAGAGAGAGTGGTTTTGGACTTACCCTAGAAAGGAGACAAATCATGGACTGCATCTGATTCCTACCCACAGAGTCACCAACAAAGGCCATGGATTTGCCCTTAACAATTTCCAAGAACTGAAAAGGGTTGAAAATGGGGAGGTCACAGTCCCTAGGCTTCCACCTCCACTTCATGAACTCCGAGTCAGGCCTCCCATACTTCATGCAGTTCTGGTGCTCATGAATTGCCCAACAAGTGTTGTTGGTGTAGTATGGTGCCTTAGGGTTTGGCACCCACTCCCCTGTGAAAATGTCACACCTCTCCACATATGTTGAGGGCAGGTTGCTGTTATCATCATGAGAAGAAGAAGGTGGAGTGTGCTTCAGCTTCTGCTTGATCTTCAACAGTGATGATGAATGGTAACTCAACAGAGGGTACCACAGAGGGGTGATGGCTAGTATTAGGATCACCAATATGGCTAGCAAGGTCACTTTTGAGATCATGTGTTTTGGGGTGGTGGTGGAGCTCCCAAAAGGGTTGTCATGAGTGTCTTGGAACTTCATGATGATGGAGAATGGCAGAGAGAAAGAGAGAGAAGAAGAGGAGGGAAATGAGATAGGTCATTGTAGTGTTGGTCTATATAAGATGTGTAAAGTGGTTTAAAGTTGTGTATGAGTTGTTCTGCTTCTCATTCTTTGTTTTTATTCATTTGTTTATTAAGCTTGGAACTATAAATTTAAGTTTCTTTTGTCTGAAATGAATTCAACCGATATGAATTGCAGGAACAACTCTGACTCTTTAACCGTAAGACATTAAATGTATGGAGCATAATTTGTGGTGTGCTATTAATGAATTATTTATATAATCTTTAATAATAGTATTTATTATAAGTTAAAATTTATAGAACATAATAAATGTATTATTTTATCTATTACAATATAAATAATTAGTATAATTTATTTGGGAGAACTTATTTCATATAAAATTAATAATATTAGACATGGGTGAAAGAGATTTTTTTACAACGTTGCTTCTACAAGCAACGTTATTTAACAAACAAAAAAATAGAAATAAATAAATAATTATCTCAGATAATATTTTGCCTAAATATTTTTAACAAAACCTATTTTTCAATTTTATTTTGTAGATTTTTTTAATGGTTCAAAAAATCAACTAATTATTTATTTTGTTATTATTTTTAAAAATTTTAAAATAAAAAATTGTTTAAATATTTATCATATAATTTTTTTTAAATTATTAAATTATTATTATTTCTATAAAAGTTTTAATTCTAAATTAT
Source organism: Sphenostylis stenocarpa (assembly GCA_963425845.1). Lineage (NCBI taxonomy): Eukaryota > Viridiplantae > Streptophyta > Magnoliopsida > Fabales > Fabaceae > Sphenostylis > Sphenostylis stenocarpa. The sequence continues at coordinate 4,561,625 of OY731401.1, read as the reverse complement.
TAAAAATTAGTGTATATAAAAAAATAATATTTATCAATAAATAAGAATTATTATTATTTTTATTTGTAACAGGATCTTCATGAATTTAGAGTTGAAAATAATGTGTTGATAAATGAATTAATTAGTATATAAATATAATATATCAACGTATTAAAATATTATTCGAAGAAAAAATTATAAACACTTTTACATTTAATTTTTCGTAATAATAATATGACAAAAAAAAAAAAAAAATATATATATATATATATATATATATATATATATATATATATATATAAAGTGATGGATTTTTTTGGAGCCGAGAGAAACTATTGCTTCCTCATTATAATTTATGTTCTTAGCTCTAAATTTAATAAATATATTTATAACTCTCATCTAATTTATAATTTTATTTTTTTAAATTTAATAATTATTTAATATATTTAAATATATATATTTATAATTTTATTTTTTTATCATTTCATTTTTTATATTTATTTATTATTTATTAATAATATATTATTTAATCTCATATCTTTTATATATATATATATATATATTATATTTTTTTAATGTTAATAATAATAATTAATGACGGTTAAATTTATCTACCACATCTGTTGTATGCAAGAAATACAAGAGTCTACCCGTCATTATACTCCTAACATACAAGAATGAATATAATCATATCCATCATTTACATAGTACAATTACAAACCAAATCTGAACACTCTTGACTTGAATTTATTAACAGAGTTTCTCCCCTTACATATATAATATATATGCAATTGACCAAATCAAATTCAGATTACACCATCTATTTCTTGCTTGCATCATATATGAAATATGTTAAATAAATTGATAATTAAATATGATCTTCACTCTAACGATCAAATATAAAATAATCACATACTGTAAACATGTTATAAACTAAATGCGAAAGCGTACTTGAATTAGCCATAATGGTGATGTCCCTTTTAGAGCACTATTGATCTTATGGTCTTCCACTTGAAGAGCACATGTATTTCCTTCTTGATTTTCTCTCTTGATGGGGATAGAAAGAAAAGAACGGGACTGTAACTGTGTTCTGTCTACGTGCTCCCAGAAAGGGACCATGACCTTTTAAAATAACCAAAATTAGGTTAATTACTTAAGTTTTAGTATTTCTAATTTGGCCCCTCATCAAATTAGAAATTGCTCTATAGTCTCTATACAATTTTATTTTCATGACATATGTCTTTAGTCAAACCTTTTTAATTTAGTCATATCACTTTATTATTTGGCTTAATAAATAATGATCCTAACACATTTAAATATGTATCATATATATACATGACCCAAATTTTGTCATAATGGTCACAAATATATATGTCCTTACAACCTTACAAATGTGTTAGACTTTATGAGCTCAATATTGTCATTATATTCCTTTAGCATATTCCAAAAGTCCTGTTCATTAATCATATCAGGATATAGAACCAAACCAGCTTTTCATTGCATCATCACAACTAAAACCAACAATGATTATTCATCCTGACATAACCAAATGACATGGATTCATCATGAAATGTGTAGCATGAAAAATTACATGAAGGTGATCTGTACACGTCTATTTTCAACTGGTCCAAACTTTAACTTATCGAGATCGATATAATAACCTTAATGTACAAAGTGTAATGAATGAACAAGAAAACCGCATATCTATAGATAACCAAATATGTCCAAAAACAATGTATACATATATAAAATTAAACATAGAACATAAAATATATGAAAATGACTAACTCTCACTAAACCACAAATTCCTCAAACTGTAAAACACCCATGTGAGCAACATGCTCATGAAAGACCTTGGGCGGAAGTTCTTTAGTTAGAGGATCTGCTATCATGGAGTTTGTCCCTAAATGTTCTATGGTAATCTGTCCACTCTGAACTCTTTCCTTAACAACTAGGAACTTAATGTCGATGTGTTTTGACTTAGTCGAACTTCTGTTGTTGTTGAAATACAATACAACTGATTTGTTGTCACAATATAACTTAAGTGGTCTTTCAATGCCTTTCACTATTTGCAGCCCTGTGACAAAATTTCTCAGCCATATTCCGTGATTCGCGTCTCATAGCATGCTACAAATTCTGCTGCCATAGTGGATGAAGCTGTAACGGTTTGCTTGACACTTCGCCAAGAAACCGCACCACCTGCTAACATGAAAATGTAACCTGAAGTGGATTTCAAACTATCTTGACATCTTGCAAAGTCCGAGTTAGAAAACCTAGCGATCTCCAACTGGTCTAACCTCCTGTATGTGAGCATGTAATCTTTTGTTCTCTTTAAATATCTCATGACCCTTTTTGCTGCTTTCCAATGGTCCATTCCTGGATTGCTTAAATATCTGCCTAGAACCCCAACTATGTATGCTATGTCTGGACGCGTACATACTTGGACATACATCAAACTTCCTACAGCTGATGCATAGGAAATCTTTTGCATTTCCTCAATTTTCAAATTTCCCTTTGGGCACTGATTGAAACTAAACTTGTCTCCCTTAGCAACTCGAGTATCCCCGGATTTACATTCATGCATGTCAAACCTTTTAAGAATTTTTTCGATATAGCTCCTTTGTGATAATCCTAAAATACCCCGACATCGATCTCGGTGTATCTGAATTCCTAATACAAAAGACGCATCACCAAGATCTTTCATTTCGAAATTCTTTGATAAAAATTTCTTGATTTCGTGCAATATGCCCATATCATTAGTGGCAAGTAGAATGTCATCAACATATAAGATCAGGAAAATATACTTACTCCCCTTAAACTTGTGATATACACAATCATCAACAATATTCATCTCGAAGCCAAATGAGAGAATTACTTGATGAAATTTATAGTACCATTGACGAGATGCTTGTTTTAGTCCATAAATGGATTTTGTCAGTTTGCAAACCATACTTCTCCCTGTACAAAATTTTCTGATTGCACCATATAAATCGTCTCATCAATGTTGCCATTAAGAAACGCCGTCTTGACATCCATTTAATGAAGCTCCAAATCATAATGTGCTACAAGAGTCATGATTGTCCTAAAAGAGTCTTTCGATGAAACTGGAGAGAAAGTCTCTTTAAAATCAATCCCTTCCTTTTGGGTATAGCCCTTAGCTACCAGACGAGCCTTATACCTTTCCACATTACCTTTAGAATCCCGTTTGGTCTTAAATATCCACTTGCAACCAATGGGTCTCATACCTTCTGGTAATGGGACAAGTTCCCAAACCTTGTTGTCTTGCATTGACTTATACTCCTCCTTCATTGCTTCAATCCACTTTTCAGAGTTAGAACCTTGCATGGCTTGACGGAAGTTAACTGGGTCATCTTCCATCATACCATTAGTTTCCTCATGTTCCTGAAGAAATACTATGTAATCATCCGAAATAACACTTTTTCTTTCTCTAGTGGATCTCCGCAAAGTTATTGGCTCATGATGCACAGGTTGTTGAGGAGCTTGAGTTTGTTCTTCATGACCAACCAAATCATCTTGAGTAAGGGGTTCATTAACAATACCTTGTGGAGGTTCCAAACTTACTTTATCAAAAGTAACTGTTTGAATCGATTCTGGAATTGTTATCGATTCTTCCTCCAAGACAAAGTTCCTGATTTTATTCTTCCCCCCAAACTCAATATCCTTAAAGAACGTAGCAATTCCCGTCTCAAAAATTGTCTTTAATGTGGGATCATAAAATTTATATCCCCTGGATCTTTCAGCATAACCAATAAAATAACTACTTACTGTTCGTGAGTCCAATTTTTTTTCATTTGGCTTATAAGGCCTTGCCTCAGCTGGACAACCCCACACATGGAAATGCTTCAAACTAGGTTGTTGCCCAGTCCAAAACTCATAAGGTGTTTTGGTTGCTGCTTTAGTTGGTACTCTATTCAGAATATAAGTTGTCGTCTTTAGTGCCTCTCCCCAGAGTGACTCTGGTAAGGTGGAATGACAAATAATACTCCTAACCATATCTTTAAGAGTTCGATTTCGTCTTCCAGCTACACCATTCATGCTAGGTGATCCTGACATGGTATACTGTGGGACAATTCCACACTCCACTAGGTACCTGGCAAAAGGTCCTGAACGCTGTTCACCTGACCCGTCAAATCTGCCATAGTACTCACCACCACGATCAGATCTGACAGACTTAATTCTTTTATTGAGTTGATTTTCAACTTCAGCTTTAAATGTTTTGAACACGTATAGAGATTGTGACTTTTCATGTATAAGGAATAAGTATGCATATCGTGAGTAATCGTCTATGAATGATATAAAATATTGTTGACCATTCCATGAAGGTGTAGGAAATGACCCACAAATGTCCGTATGTATCAACTCTAAGACGTATGTAGCTCTATATGCACCTAATCTCTTCGCTTTGGTCTATTTTTCCTTAATGCATTCAACACAAACATCAAAGTTTGTGAAGTCAATAGATTCTAAGATTTCATTTAACACAAGTTGTTCAACTCTATTTTTAGAGATGTGACCTAAGCGCCCATAATGCTCCTGAGTGAGTATCATCAATTTTACGTTTAGTACCCCGTGATTCTGTATTAAGGGTTTCATTATAGGTGGTCACATTATCAAGTAAATACAGATTATCATAAGGCAAAAGTGAACCAGTTCCAATAATATTTGAATTAAAAGACAAACTGAACTTATTGTTTCCAAATGAACACAAATAACCTAATTTGTCCAGATAAGAAACTGAAACCAAATTTTGTCTAAATGACGGCACAACCAAAATGTCTTTCAAATGCAAATAAAAATCAGTACTGAATAACAATTTAAAATGCCCTATGGCTTCCATCTCTACCGATTTGCCATCTCCAACATATATCCATTTTTCAAAATCAATTGGCTTTCGGTAGCTTAAACAACTCTTCATAGAAACACTGATGTTAGTAGTTGCACCTCAGTCTAACCACCAAGTGTTACTAGGTACTGACGCTAAATTGACTTCGAACGGACCAAAATAAGAAACATACTTTTGAGGATCGAAACATAATTTAAATTGATAGATATAGAAACAATTGTAGCTGAATTAAAAACAAGAGAAATAAATTAATTATGCTCATATCATAAAAATAAATAATTATAAATAAAATATATATTCAAATAATGGTTTAACCCATCTCAAGACACCCAATGCACCATCAATATTAAGTCTTTGGACAGTAATATTAACTACTAGAGATATCTTATTGTAATAATCAAACATTGACAATAAAGCACGTCCAACAACAAACCAATCTTTAAATTGATTTATCATCGACAAAACAAATCTTTATAATTATCAGATGTTTATCATTACAAGTGTATATGCAATTCGACCAAATATTAATCTTCCTTTGAACCGACTAATACTCGCATGAATATACACAAACACTAACATTTAATATTTTTCACAAATACTAACATACGAACTACCCAATTCAAGAAATGTTACTTAATAACTTTTTGATTCAATTTGCTCACACAAATATTAAATTACCGAAAAATTAATATTTTATTTATATAATAAAATCAAATATATATATACTCCTCTAAATTAGGAAAGAACTCCTGAAATAATTCCACCATGTAAGGAAGATATAAATATTTTACTCACGTCAACAAATTATTGAAAACTATTTCATGCAGTTGGTCACATTGCTCTAGGCTTTATTTATTGTCACTTAAATCGATCAAGGTTAAATACGAATAGATCATCTAAGAGTGTTATAGAAGCCACTTAGTTGAGGAATTGGACGAATATTGTTAATTCTGCAGTACTTATTTTCATTTTCATGTTGCAAATATTTTCTTCTCTTTTTATTCTCACCATTATTATCGTCCTTCACTACCGTTCCCAAACGCAACCGCTTACGGTTGCAAAATGCGGTTCGCTCGCCGTTACTGCCAGCGTGGCGCTTCGTGACGACGCAGGCCAAGGGTTCTTGCTCGACCGAGAGCTGCTAGAGCCGCTACCGGTTGATCTGGCAGCGGAGCTGATGCCGAAGCACGTCGCGATGATTATGGACGAAGTTGAAGGGGCAGGCCACGTCGCGATGATTATGGACGAAGTTGAAGGGGCAGGCGGCGTCAGTGGGGCACCAGGCGGGGCTGCAGTCGCTGAAGAGAATGGTGAGACAGTTGGGAGATTTTTGGGAATTTAGAAATTTACCCCAAATTCGAAATTAGGATTAAAATTTGAGAATTTACCCTCAAATTTTAATTATTCTCCACTTAAAATAAATTGAATAAAATTTGAATTGAATAGAATCTTTAATTAATATAATTTTCAAAGACAACAAATAAATCAAGAATGATTTGATATGATACCATATATATATATATATATATATATATATATATATATATATATATATATATATATATATATGCAATTGACCAAATCAAATTCGGATTACACCGTCTATTTCTTGCTTGCATCATATATGAAACACAGATGGCATGACATGAGCAATAAAACTATGGTTGGTGAAGAGGAAAAGGTTATTCACATTAAACTACCCAGATACCAATTACAATTCACATCATGTCCAATACCACTTATTCAACACAATTCTGAAAATTCATCATAGGAACACAAGACACAAAATATTTATTATGACCTACCAAAGCTTTCAACTTTCAGCTAAACACACAGTCTAACCAGAAATTTCGATGGCCTTGACATCAGGCTTCTTAACCTCTTCCTTGGGAACAGTGACTGTGAGAACCCCATTTTCCATAGATGCCTTCACTTCCTCCACTTTTGCATTCTCCGGCAATCTGAACCTCCTCATGAACTTCCCGCTGCTACGCTCCACGCGATGCCATTTGTCCTTCTTATCTTCCTTCTTCACGTTCCTCTCTCCGCTTATCTGAAGAACCTTATCATCTTCAATCTCCACCTTCACTTCCTCCTTCTTCAACCCCGGAATCTCAGCTTTGAACACGTGTGCTTCTGGGGTCTCCTTCCAATCCACGTGGGTGCTCACAAAAGCAGAATTTTCCCGAGAAAATTCAGGGAAGGAAGCAGAAAGAGAATTGGGGAAAGGAAAATCCTTGAAGGGATCCCATACATCCAGAGAGAAAGGATCAAAGACGTTGCTCCTTCGACCACCGAAGAAACTTGGGATTAGCGACATTTTTACAGTACGATTTGAAACTTGGCAAATTGTATTGAGATCCTAAGCAGGTAACGCTTCTCTTGTCTGACGATGCTCTGGGAATTGATTGCGATGCTTAAAAAGAAGGGAAAATATGATGTAGTATATTCTAGAAACTCCAAAGAATTTTCCACCCTAATGGAGAATGTTCTAGTCTTTTAGATATCATATCTTAGATGAACGGAGGAATTTCTTTTTATTTGTTCTGAACATAAACTATTTATTACTCTTTTTTAAAATTTATAAAAAATATTTAATTTTATGAAATTTAAAACTATATATCTTTATCTTTACTGTATAATTCTTTCACATAAAATTAGTAGTTAATTATTTTAAGAACGAGCAGGGCCTAATATATATATATATATATATATATATATATATATATATATATATATATATATATATATTTCATAATTCTAACAAATTAAAAACAACTTCTTCTAGCCATAAAACACGTTGTTCTTGAATCTTAGAATTCATTATAAAAAAAAAATTAACCCATATTTTTTTATAAATTTTCTTTTTAAAAGTAATTGAACTAAAACAAAAACACACTCTTAAAATTGTGCTGTTTAATCTTTAAAAAAATTATACTTGTTATAGAATTAAGTGAAAGAAAATTAAGAAAAAAATAACTTCTTCAATGTTTCCTTATTAAGTTAATTCTCATTCCCTTACACCATTTCCTTTCTCTGTTATATCTTTTCTACTTTTTTTTCTTGGATAAAAGGTCATTTTGTTTTTACCTTCTTTTTTTATTTATATTAAATGATATTGAAATTTTAATACAAATATTCGACTTTCATGATTCTTAATAATAACAATATCTGTATTTTTGTCCACTTTCAAATAAATATTCATCATATTTATTTTTAATATTCCTTATATTATTTTTATAAAGCAACCTATGTTGTTTTTATTATATGAAATACAAATATTATCCTTTAAAAATACAAAAATAAACATCTATTATAAAAAAAATGTAAATATTACTTAATATAACCGTACAGTCTTTCTTAAACAACATGAAAATATATCGTTATATTATTTTTACGAATTTCTATTTTTTTCTTAATTTTAAAGTGAAATTTAGGTATAAATAAATAAATTTACTACACCTAAATAAGTACGTTGTTATAATAAATAAACAATTAAGTTCAACAAAATAAATAGATAATCAAAACACTAATATATTTATGAATTCATCTTTCCACTTAAAAAGTACAAAATTTAAGGACGTATTTATTTATTATTTTAGAATGTTTTTAGTTTTTATTTTTTTTTAAATTAAATACTTTTTAATAATTAATTTATTTAATTTTTTATATTTTTAAAATTAATTAATAAAATATATTTTATTCTTAATATTTTAATTTTCATATCAAAAAAATCGTTTTAAATATGATTTTCTTTTGTATAATAATTTTTAAAATATTTTTAATAAAAATAATTGACTAAAAATTATTTTTAATAATTAAAAATAAACTCTCAGGTATCTTATTTTTCATTTTGAAAGATACTGGAACGAAATAATCCATCTATTAATATTAAAAAAATCAAGTCTATAAAAATTCATAATATAGAAAAAAGACCTTGTCAAATTATAATTTTTTTCTTTTGACACTATTACAAATACATGATGATGAATATGAATTTTTTGAAAGGGATAAATCAGTGAAGCAAATTCTTAAATTATTTTCTCTTTTAAATTCTGTATGTAAAAATATAAGTTAAACTGAAAACGGTACAAAAATTTGTTTTATCTATAGTTTTTTTTAAATTAAAATATATATTATAACCTAATAAATCTTAAAAATTCTTATTTTTATTTACAATGTCTTGTCACTCAATGTTCATTGATAAGAAAAAAAAATTGAAAGAAAAAAATATAAAAATAAATGTTGTTATACATGTTACTCACCTTGAATAATTATCATGGACTATAAAACAGTCACTGATTGAATCAGAAGAGGAATCACTCTCACAAATTGGCAAGGGATATATGGCTTATCATATTATCTGTGCGAAATAACTTCAGTTGCAAAATGTGAAAAAAATGGATAAATTTTTTTTAATGGGGTAATTGAAATTTATAAGTCTCTTTCTCAATTCGATTTATCACCTTAAAAGGATCAAAGTATCAAATGTCTAATTTTTTATTTTTGCGCAAAGACGATGAATGTTGTCTATACGACTACAGTTTCACCAGAACTAAGTCTTCAACTTGTAATTCCACCTCAAATCGTTTTTTATCTGTATATTTCTTCTGAACTTGCTAAACTCGCTGTAAATTGAACTTAACTTCTACAGTATGTCATCCTTGAATAATAATTATTCTTGGATTGAGAAAAGATTGTCAACTTTAGAAACATATTTTAGTATCTTCAAGGGATCTCTCCCTTACAAAACTTTAAATGGAGTCATTAGATCACCCCCTTAATGCATCAAAAGTAAAGCAGCATAAATACAGTTCTCGATATTTATTAAGAATCTCATATTGACCTAATTGAGGATGATAAGTGAATGACATATTGAGTATAATACTACTAAAATGCCATAAAAACTTCCAATCCATGTAATTTGACTATGTTCTTGACAAATAGTTTAACCACTTATTTACTAGTAAAGTCCTGTTTCATAGGAATAAAGTGGGTTGCCTTAGATAACCTATCAATAACAACACAAATTACGGTGAAGCCATAAAATATAAGAAAACCCGTAATGAAGTCCATGGCTAAGTCCTCTCATATCTAGTCTGGAATTGGCAGTGGCTAGAATAAGCCAGTGGGCAACATAATGGCGATCTTAACATGTCGACAAACTAAACAATGCTAAACATAAATTTTGATGTCGTGGGATATCCCTTTCTAGCATAACTATACAGCAATTCTCGCTAATGTTCAAGAAACACCTGCATATCTCGTATGACTAAACTATAAACTCGTTTAGTATAGTCTGAATTAAATCATGGCCTACTGGAATTACAATTCTGTTTTTCCATAATAACAACCCTTGATGCATAGAATAATTAGGATCACCACCCAAGTTGTTAACATACACATTAATCAAGGTCTAAATGTCCCTATCTATACCTTGTGTTTGCTGCAATTTAGTCACCAATGTAAGTACTGCTTGAGACCAAGCTACATAAAATGACCTGAAAAGTACATCTGCTGGTATATTATCTTTTCTCGGCTTGTATTCTATAGAAAACTCAACCAAATAGTTTATGAAACCATCTTTGTTACTCTAGCATTTGTAACTTCTGGTCCATTAAAGGTCTCAAGCTTTTCTAATATGCTCGAAGTACAAATTTGTAATCGAGGAGATAGTGCCTAAATTTGGCCACAACTTCTGTTAAAACATATAGTTCCCTCACATAAACTGATTGCCTTTGCATAGCAAGAGACATTTTTTTTGGAAAAATAAGCAATCAAGTGCTTATTTTGTGTTAAAACCACCCCAATACCCATTATAGAAGCATCGATTTCTAATTGAAAGGGTAGGAAAAATCTAGTAAAGCCAAGACAGGACCTTGTGTTAAAATTGTTTTCAAAGTATTAAAAACTTTTTTAGCAGCTTCAGATTAATGGGAATTGTCCTTTTTCAATAATTCTGTGAGTGGACCCACCAATATTATATAATGTTGGATAAATCTTCTATAATAGCCCATCAATTTGAGAAAAACTCATAATTGCTTGAGATTTTTAGGTAAAGGCTAAATCATGACAACTTTAATCTTGCTCTCCTCCATTGCAATGCCTGCTGTCGAAACCGTGTGACCCAAATATTCCACCTGCGATTGGCCAAAGGAGCATTTAGAGAATTTAGCAAAGAGTTTGTTTTACTATAACAGTTACAAAACATTCTCCAAATGTTGTAAATGCATAGACTATGATAGATTATAAACCAAAATGTCATAAAAAAAGACCATAGTTTCTAGAAGATATTATTCATGAGAACCTAAAATGTTACCAGTACATGGATTAGCCCAAAGGGCATCACCATCCATTTGTATAAACCTTGATGTATTCTAAAAATAGTTTTATACCTATCATTCTCATACATTAAGATTTTATGATAGTTAGCTCTTAAATCCAATTTGGAAAAAGAATTAAGCTCCATGAAACTTATCAATCAATTCATCCACTATAGATATTAGGAACCTATCTTTCACAATAATTGCATTCAATACCCTATAATTAGTACAAAATCTCCATATATCATATTTCTTTTTACCAATATAATTAGAGAAGAGAAAGAACTAGTGTTTGACACAATTATGCCTGTTTGCAGCATCTCCTAAACCATAATTTCAATTTGCTGCTTTTGGCTAAATAGATATCAATATGACCTCACTTTAACTGAATTTGAACCTTATAATAAAAGGATGATATGTGTATGAGATATGTGGGGAGGAAGACCACTTGGCTTAGCAAAAACCTCTTTATAAGTATGTAACAGCAAAACTATCTCGAACTCCATATTAATTAGTAATCAGAGAAACTAATCTTATGTAATGTTGGATTTTTGAAACTAAAGACAATACATTTCCTTAATAGTATTTGTGAGAAATATTCTCCTGAATTGATTAAATTGAGATAACATTGGTAACTTTGGTTATTCTTCTCATAAAGTTACACATTTTATCATTTAACATAAATTTCAATAATAATTTGCTATAGTCGAAAATATGATCAACTCCTATTGTTACTAATCAAGAAGCTCCCAAAACCAAATTTACACCGAATATAGGGAGTAAGAAAGTTGATATCTAAATTGTATGGTTTTGGATGTTAACATTCAAGTTTTTTATAAATCCCTCCACCACCAAAACACTTCCATTACCCACCATAACATTAAAATTATCAATTGATTCAAGCAATAGCTTTAAACAAGCAACAATTCTAGGTTGTAAAAAATTTATCTAAACTCTTACTATTTAAGAGAATATGAATTGACAATCCATTAACAACCCACTTAAATCGCATAGTAGTAATACCATCAAAGCCCTTAAGAACATTAAAGACATTAAACGACATGTGTGATTCGGGTGGAGGTTGAAGGTCAACATTGTCCTCCTAAACATTTTTCTCAAATATTAAATCAATTACTAAATCATCTTCATCAAGATGCAACCATAAATAATATTTATTAGGACATTTATGAGATGACAAATACTTTTCATCACAAGTGAAATAAAGACATTTTTCACGTTGTAATTAAACCTTGATTAAAGATAACTTTTTAAACATACCCTTATTTGAAGGAGGAGGTGAAATGCTCTTATCACAGTAATAATTTAATCTTCAATAAAAATATTATATTAAGGATTAATTAATTCTATAAAGATCTACAGAGTACTTTTTTTCTAATAATTTGGCTAAAAACACACATTTCATGAAGATTTTTGAATCTTGAACTAGTATATCATAACGTAACCCTCCTACAAAGTAATTCAAAACAATTCAAGAAAACTTCCGATATAATTCTTTGAACACGATTTACTAAGACTGTAAATTTAATATAATAATCATCCATTAATCCTATCTATGTGAACTTAAATAAATTTAAACAAGAACATTCTTAAAATAAAAATCCAAATTCCAATTTCAACATTCTTAAAAAAACATAATTACTTATATTTAAAACGATGATATAACCTTTTTTTTTAAATAAACTAAGACAACGAGTAAAGATTTATGTTTTATAGTAATTAAAAAATTATTCTATCTTAAAATTCAAAAAAATTATGAAATATTTTATTTTAATTTAATATAGTATAAAAAATATAGAAAAAAGATATATTTATCTCAAATTATATTTCATTTCAAATTACTATACAATATTTTAATTTTTTAAAATATATAAATATTTTTTATGATATTATTGTCTCAACCTATCCATTTCTATTTTTACTTTCACTTTTTTATTAATAGGAATTAATTCAATTTTTTATTAATAAGAATTAATTCAATTCCATTTAAACCTGCACCGATTCTAAATTTTACTTCGAATTTCAACGAAGCCAAAATTGAAATCATTGCAAACTTAAGAAAATTCAAAAATTCAGTTTGGAATGATAGAAAACAAGATAAAACTCGATGACTTGTATCTAAATTCTGCATCACTTTCAAACTTAATGACTTGTATAAAGAATATTTCATACAAATATTTTTGAAAGAGATTAATCAATAAAAGCAAATTCTTAAATTATTTTCTCTTTTAAATTCTGTATATAAAAATATAACTTAAACTGAAAAAGTTAAGAAATTAGTTTTTTATCTATAGTTTTTTTTTCGAAAAAAATTAAACTATATATTATGACCTAATAAACCTTAAAAATTCTTATTTTTATCTCCAATGTCTCGTCATTGATAAGGAAAAGAAAAACGAAAGAAAAGAAACACAAAAGGAAGCGTATCTTCTTTATAACTTTTCCTGCCATAAAACCCCTTGTTGAAGCCTGATGTGTGTGACAGTGGAACATGAGAGAACACTCAAGCAACTGAAAAATAATAGTCATGGAAAATTCAATTGCATTAAAGGGAAAATAGCCAGAGGAGCTGAATTCGTCTGCAATGTGATGAAGAGTGTATGAAAGTGAGAGAACTGAGTTAGTTCAAAGAAAACTCTGATATGTGAATTAATCTTCTCTTAGTAGTATTCTTCTCCTTCCCTCCCTTTGATTCTGTAAATTCTTGCATTCAAGTATTGTTATCCTTCTTCACTTTTCATAAGACTCAAAAAATATCCTGAACTGGTATTGCTTCATCAATCTTTGAATTCATTCCACATCATAACATCGAGCACTTAGAATCTCAAGAATTTCGTTGCTCTTGGGAGGCTCAGTGGAATTTTCTCAGCAGACAGTTCTAGTCTTATTTCGTAGATGAAATTTTATGCAGATAACAGTTCTAGCCTCTTATACAGATTTAAAGGGACTCCAAATAGTTCTTACAAGCAAAAGTTATTGATTAAACTTTTTATTCCTCAACCACTAACAATAACTTGTATTTGCGTTAACAGAGTATTTATTGCATCAATCTCACACAAGATCGTCAGGAAACAAAACATGGGACTTTAAACAAAACCACATAGCTTAACCAGAAATTTCAATGGCCTTGACCTCAGACTTCTTAACCTCTTCCTTGGGAACAGTAACAGTGAGAACCCCATTTTCCATTGAAGCCTTCACTTCCTCCACTTTTGCATTCTCCGGCAGTCTGAACCTCCTCATGAACTCCCCGCTGCTACGCTCCACACGGTGCCATTTATCGTTCTTATCTTCCTTCTCAACGTTCCTCTCTCCGCTCATCTGAAGAACCTTATCATCTTCTATCTCTACTTTCACTTCCTCCTTTTTCAACCCCGGAATATCAGCTTTGAACACGTGTGCTTCTGGGGTCTCCTTCCAATCCACATGGGTGCTCACAAACGCAGAATTTTCCCGAGATAATTCGGGAAAGGAAGTAGAAAGAGAATTAGGGAAAGGAAAATCTTTGAAGGGATCCCAGACGTCCAAGGAGAAAGGATCAAATACGTTGCTCTTTCTACCACCAAAGATACTTGGAATTAGCGACATGCTTATAATAACACTTGGCAGAAATTTGAATACCTGAAAATTGTGGTAAGATCGTAAAAAGGATACTCTTTCCTTGTTTGATGATGTTCGTGAAACTGAAGCGGATATATATAGGAAGTGAAAGGATAACGTAGCATTTTCCAGAAAATTCTGGTTTGAGTTTGGTTGATTCTTTTCCAGTTTCTGATGATTCTATACATCCTTCTAGACTTACGCTCCCATCAAGGAGAAGGTTCTAGTCTTTTATTAATACAATAACTCACCGACAACTCTTTTTTCCTCTCCATATTTTTTTTAATGAGACATAATAAGATTCTAAACTATTGCTTTAGAAAAATAATAATAGATTAATATAATTATCAATTTTAAAATATAAAAACATAATAAAGTTGTTTGAGAGAAGAAATTACCATATTTTCTTTTACAAGTTTTGTTATACAGTTTACAGTAATAATTCATATTCTTTTATTATTCCTATAACAAATTGTCTGGTCAGTAAATCATATTATAATTTTAACATGAAATCGTATGTAATATTTTTTTAAGAATAATATGATAAAATATTATATATAATTTATTATATTACTTTTATGTACAAACTTTTTATTTATTTATGCATATTCAAATTTTGATTAGAGAATGATATAAGTCTTTCAATAATAAACAAAAATATTAAAATATTCTCATATAACGTTGTGATATTTCTCAAATATTCTTTTAAGTGAATCAATTATTTGATCTAAAATATATAAAAAATAATGAATCATAAAAGACTCTTAAGCAAACTCAAGATAATTTGTGTTGAACTATATTTTCATCATAATATTTCTTACCATAAATTTCACATGTACTAAAAATTAAAGAACTCACAATTTTAAATAATGGATGGTAAAGAGAAACTTAAATAGAACAAAAGGAGATAAAATTTAAAGATTTATCTACATTAATAATAAGAAAGAATTAAAAAAAATGTATTATGTTCATAATTATTCTTTAATGTTAAATATTCACAATTTTTTATTTTTAAATCATGACAGAGATATATCTCACATAAATTGTTTCACATTTATAATTTACTTATGTATCTTATCTCACTAAATAAAATTTTACTCCATTTTATTTTAATAAAAGAAAACTACAAAACAAATTACAATTTTATATTTTATTAATTTAAACTATTATTTTTGTTATTCTTGAAGTTGAATTACTTGCAAAACTGAGTAATATTTTAAACAAAGTCTTAATATGGTTTAATAACCCAGAACAACTCTTAATCATCTTCCACTAATTATGGTTTAATAACTAGCTAGTAATATCATTTATCAACCATTAATATTTTGATTACTAATTTATTTATTGTAATTATTTTCTAATAAAAATATATAATATTAATACTAAATTTTATGTATTTATTGACTTCTGTTTTAATACATGAATATTTTTTTTGAGAAAAAAATTATGTATATTTTTTATTAGTAGATTAATATTTAAATAGCTTTTAGTTTAGATTAGTAACAATGAAACATAATTAAAAAAAAGTATTAAAAATAAAATTAACTAAATTATAAATGAGCTTCAACAGCGTGACTCATCTCAAATGGGAAAAATTTCAGATACTTTTTATGCAAAAGGGAAGGATATTGTGAGGGAAGATTGCCTATTGCAGTTCTATTAGCACAGAGTTACGATTAGAAGAGACTTCCATTGAGTAATCTATCTCAATATTATGTCAAAACTTTCATTTTTGCTGTCACTGTATGAAGAGTTTGATATAGTAATTGGGACTCCTGTAATCGGTTGCATATTTGTATGATATTCCATGAATTTCTTCATATATTGGTATTTTGATCTGAGTGTTTATATCTGAAGTGTTGGTTACGTGTGTTATTTCTCTTGACTTGTTCCTGCCTGCTACATGCTTGGCAAAATGCTTCATCAACTAAATCTTCATGTCTAGCACTTATTTTGGTTCTGGGGTATTTATCTGGAATTTCATGTCGTTTAATCTTTAGATTTTAGAGAAATGCTTGTAACATTCTCCTTAGATATTCTATGACAACATATAATATGATCAAATTATAATATATAATTAGGTGAATCTCAACAAAGTTGTGTCTATCCTAACAAGGTTTATTCAACCTGTCCACTTGTTATAGAGTTGAGTTACGTTTAAATTCAATTTCTAAGAATTTTTTCTATCGCATTATCTTCGATCAGGTCATGTGTTTCCTGCTAAGTATGTGAGTTCCATTTCCCAACTCTTTAGTTGGGTCTGAGTTCCAAATAATAAGGCACGCATGAAAATCAACAAAAGAGAATATGTTAAAAACACTGTTAGTACGTGTGTCATCGGTACTCAGTTATAGTGAGTATCTACTCATGGAGCTTGCACACATATGGTTTTGTTTTGCTATACAAGCTGGTCTGAGAATCCATTTCTTTTCTTTGTTTTGGATAGGCAAGCAGGGTGCTATCTTAAATGTGAGTGGCTTTGTCAACCAATGCTAAATGCAAAGTGTAGAACCAATTAGGAGCGGTGTTGACTGTAATGTGGATTTTGACAACATTCGAACACCTAATTTCATGGTTCTCCTTGCTATGTAGTGTGTTCAGACTGAGGAAATTGATTGCCTAAGCTTGTATGCATCCTAGTGAGAGTTAGTGGACATAAAAGGCAAAGTGATTGTGTTTATGGCCACCATAGTTTTTAGGGTGTAATTTTTTTTTCTTTAGTATAGAGAATTTGGGTTAATATAAACAGGTTCATTGACTAATATTAATATTATCATAATAGCACATGTAGTAGAAATAAATTGAGCCTTGGTGCTTGCCAGGGCCTATTGACTCATGGATTGATTTTCTATTAGAAATTGAAAATGGAAGTGTTAGCTCTGCTTGTAAAAAAACAAAAAAAGAGAATTCATTCTTAGACAAAATTGATAATTAGAATTACAAATATCCTTCACATGTCTTACGTAGTAGAAACAATTGGCAAACTATCAGATAAAAAACATGTTAAGGTAAATCTAAAAGGAAGTCTCTTTTTAACACCTTCCATTTTTGATATTTTCAATAGAAAATCACTCCTGATTTATAGGCCCTGACAAACATCATTCATCTTTATACATAAAATTACAACGCAAAATTTGCCAATGATAGTTTGCAAGAAAAGGAAATTCGTAAATCTAATTAACAATTTTGTTTATAAATGAACCAGCAGACCTAATCCCTTCAATTTTCAACATCTCTAATAGAAAATCACTCCATGAGTCTATAGGCCCTGGCAAGCACCAATGCACACAATCATTAGCTAATGACACATTATCTTGTGGCCGGTGCCCATATTTATCGGGGTGACCATCTGGCCTCAGTAGCATCGCCTGTGTGGTGTCAAGTAAGATGAATTTCAAACCTTTCTTTATAGCTTGTTTCTTAGCACGGTTGAACTCCTCCAATTGAATGTTGTATAACTCAAAATTGTAGCCTTCTAACCTTGCTTCATTACTTTTAAATGGCTTAGTTCTTATACAATTCCCACCTTTATCCCACACCCCATTCTCAAAATGAGATGGTGCATACGTTCTAAGAATTGTTACACCCTTGGACTTTCCCAAACTGATGATCGCTTTATATGCAGTCCTGAAAGCCTTCTTAAAGCCATTGTGCCATGTCGAATGAGTGACATTTTCCAAGGCACAATATTGACATCCAACAATCTTATGTTTCTCATAGAACATCATTGGCCTCAAGAACCACTGTCCTCCATTGATAATGACATAGTCAAACTCATTAATTTGAGACGTCCATTTTTCATTAAACTCATCAAGATAAACATTGATGAGATCACCATTTGCATCAACATCTTCAGCTCTAACTAGATAGGGTGACCAAAAAGTAGCCATTGTGAAGTTGTAGTTTGAGTACTTCCATCTTTTGAAGGAATAGTCATCTGTGTATGATACATCTACGGGCCACTCCGCCTGAAAGTGTAGGAGATTAAGAATAAGATCAACCTAAATGTTTTTTTTTTTTAATTTCTGTAAATATATATACCATTTTGCTTTAAATTTCTATAACTTATTTTATTGATCCTAATGTTTAAGTCAACCTCTCATTTAGTCTTTTTCATTGCTCTCTGCTTTAAAATTGTTTACATGGCTTCATCAAGTTTTGTCATCTAAGCATTGTTTATAGCATGAGTTGTCAAGTTGAAATGATTAAACAAGTTATGTAGGGTTTCTACAGTAAAAGGAAAAAAAAATGTTTGGATATTATGTTAATCATAAAAATATAGAAACTGAAAACAAATATTGGTATATTTGCAGAAGGAAAAAATTATTTAAACCATTCAAGATTTAACAATTTAAACAATCAATACGAAAAGGAAAATTGTGTGTCAGACACAGAAATTTTTTAGAAGATTAAAATGGTTGTTTTCAGCCCAAAACTTCAAATCCTTTAATTATTTTAATATTCATTTTCTTTTCTAGTAAGTTCATCTCAACCAAACTACATAGTTCAAAATAGAGGGAAGTTGTCTTCAACAGAATAATATGATGGTCATTGATTAAATGAAAACATGATATAAATGAAAGAGGAAGAATTTATAAAGCATAGACGATAGAGCTATACAATGCAAACCACCAATTAACATTATATTTATATATATATATATATATATATATATATATATATATATATATATATATATATATATATATATATATATATATATATATATATATTTGACTGATGTTATATTATTTAATTGTTATTGTTATTTTATTAATAACGGTTCAATCACAATTAACAGTTAAATCTTGAATTATGTCGTGCCTAGTTCAATAATAAATTCAATTTCAAAGTAATACTTTTAATAGTATGATATGTACGTCTATTTTTATAGAATACATATTTATATTTTTAAAGTAGTTGTATATATAAAGAATTCATGTCTATTGTTTTGTTTTAAACTCTATAAATATAGTCATGTGATTTATCAACTATATGACTAATCATCTATCTAAATTTAGTGACCACACTTTTAACACATAAAAATGTATAATTTAATGATAAATGAACAAGTAATATCTATTTATATATTATTAACGTTGAAGTTGAATTGTATTAAAATACTAAAAAAAAAGACTATTTTCACCTTCTTTTTTATCCTAGTTCGATATTCAACAACTAGAAAATCAATTCCTTAAAATGCATTCAAAACATAAATTTTTTAAATAATTATCATAAAAGTTAATAATTTTAATTAGATTATAGGCAGGTATAAAATATTTTATATTATCAGTGAAGAAAAGCATGAAGTAGTGACATAGGAATTAAAAAAGAAAAGAGTTGACATATTCAGATGCAGGATTGCGATGTTAACAGAAATCAAGGAGAAAAAAAAGACAACCACAATTTATATCAGAAAATGAAGGATGAAAATTAAGACAAAATAAACAAAACAACTATGATACTAACCATGGAATCATGGTTTTAGAATGTCAATCATGAGAAAGATAGAAGAGACTTACCCTAGACAGGAGGCAAATCATTGACTGCATGTGATTTCTGCCAATGGAGTCTCCAACAAAAGCCATGGATTTTCCCCTCATAATTTCCAGAAACTGAAAAGGGTTGAATATGGGGAGTTCACAGTCATTTGGCTTCCACCTCCACTTCATGAACTCCGAATCAGGTCTCCCAAACTTCATGCAATTTTGGTGCTCATGAATTTCCCAACATGTTGTGTTTGTGTAGTATGGTGCCTCAGGATTTGGCACCCATTCCCCTCTGAAAATGTCACACTTCTTCACAGGTGGTGTTGGGGGCATGCTTTCTGTCTCATTCATACCATCATCAAATTCAATGGATACCTTCTGGTATTCATTGATCTTCCACAATGAATGGTAATTCAACAAAGAACAAGAAATTGTGGCCAGAATGAATATAGCTAGGGTTGAGAATGCTAGTATTGTCACCTTTGATGACATTGTTTGTTTTGATCTGTTGTTGTTCCCTTTGAGAAGAGGAAAACGTAGAACGAACTTCATTTTGAAATGGAGAAAACGGATTAAGGAGATGAAGCAAATTTAGATTTTCTCCATGCAAAAGAATATGATATTTGTTGACACTAAATTAATCAATTTTGTTGCTTGAGACTCTTTATTTTTAAACCCTTCATTAAATTTAAATATTGTGTCATAATATTTATCCCCATAATTAACTTTCTCATGTTCATGTACCACTTAAATTATTTTTATCACTCGTATTTAATTAATCATTTTGTAATAATTTCTCTTCATTTGCGTGTCGAACATGCAAACATAGTCATTAAAGAATATTAATTTCAAAATGACTTATAAAAATAGAATTTCTTCAAAAGTTCATTTGGTTCTGAAAAATAATGGAAAAGGCTCATTTGGTTTTAAAGAAATAAGATAAAAATGCCGTGTATTTAGATTTAGGAAAAGGTAAAAACATTTTCCAATATAACACTCTTAATATGTATGTTTTTATTTTAATTTTTTTCAAGAATAAAGCAATTAATTTAAGGTTGTAAAAATTTGATATTTTTTTTAAATTCCCTAAATTTTCTACTTTAATTAAATTATTTTTTTATAGTTTTTGTTTTGAAAATAACAATATACAAAAAGGCTGATCCTAAAAGAGAAACAAATAAGTGAGATTTAGGGGGAAATTGGTGAAATGATTTTGAGAATGTTTTAATTTTGGAAATGTTTTATTGTAGAAAGATTATTTTAGGAAAGATAATTTACTTTGGGTATTATTTTAAATATTTTGGTAGGCATGTTATTGATATACACTTTTTCACTTGCTAATCTTTATCAAGAAATTCAGTTTTAGAACTTTCAGACATTTTTTTTAATTACATCATTAATAGCATAATTAATTAAATAAACAATGAACATTAACTACACAAGAGGAAATAATCAATGAGAATTAAGTAGTTAGTTTTCCAAATCAATTTGTATAATTAATAATAATAACATATAATTAATTGAATATATAAATATAATAAATATGGGAAAAAGTCATGATGTATAAGGTCCCCAATTTTCCATCAAAGTCCTTTTGCTTTCGGTGAATGTGAATTTTTTTTTTAAATTTGATATCTCATATTTTTATAATTATCCATTATTTATAATACATTAAATATTATAATAAAAACCAAATACAATATTAGGTTATACAAATTTAGAAGTGATGTACAAACTATCATTGCGAAAATTTATCATTTCATCTAATTTAATATCTTTGGAGACATCTATATTTTTTATTTGTTGTTTTTAAAAATAAATATTAGTTTTTAAATTTAAAAAAATTTTAAAATTAAAATTTTTTGTTTGATAATCATTTTCTTAAAATAGATATAAAAAGTTGTTTTCATTTTTAATTTTAAAAAAATTAAAAAAAAAATCAAAACCGACGACATTTTTTTTCATTTTCCATTTTCGTTAATAATATTAATATTTCTGTCAATAATTATATTATATCACTCATCTATATCACCATAGTTACTAAAATGATTTTTTAATTTTTGTTAATGTTTTTAATTATCGATTTCATTTTCTTTTATTTAAAACA
This sequence comes from Sphenostylis stenocarpa, assembly GCA_963425845.1. Lineage (NCBI taxonomy): Eukaryota > Viridiplantae > Streptophyta > Magnoliopsida > Fabales > Fabaceae > Sphenostylis > Sphenostylis stenocarpa. The sequence goes on along the minus strand of OY731401.1, from coordinate 4,539,245 downwards.
ATTTTTAAATTAAAGTTATCAATATATTTTTTCCAATTTATTTTTAAAAATGATTTTTCAAGAAAGTATCTAAAATTATATTTAAAAAAACTAAAAGTTAAAATTAAATAAAACAAATATTAACTAAATTAAAAATATTTTTTATTTGACTATTTTGTTTCTATTGTTTTAAACTTGATGTACATACCAAAATAAATTTCTTTTCAAATGTTAAAAAATAAGTTTTTAATTTTTATTTTAAGATTGAATAAATTCATTATCTTATAATTTATATATTAAATCATTATATCTCAATAAAAATTAATTTTATTAACATAATTTAAATTTTAAAAATATAATTTTGTTTTATTTTTAATTAAAAAATTAATTAATTAATTTAGTATAAATATATTAATAACTTTTTTAAATTTTCAATCAGATCCATTCATTAACCCATTAACTTATATGATAAGTTTTAAAATATATAGGATAAAAATAATCACTCGTTTTAAAATATAGGTGAATTAGATTATTATTTTTTTATTTTATTTTTTTCATTTAATTTGGATGATACCAAGTTAAACCGATGAACTTGTTTTTACAACTTTGAGTTGTTTGAATGTTAATAAGAAATAGTTTGATTTAGTATTAATGTAATTGTTAAATATATTTAATTAAAATGATATGGTGTAATGATTATAAATAATGTAAAACTTATATAATAAATAAATTTTTAAAGATATTTTCATATTAGATTGTTCATTGAACTAATTATTTTATCTATTATTTAAAAAAAATTTAAGATTATTTTAAATTAAGATAACATATTATTTTTAAATTTATAATTAAAGTAATTAATGTAATTAATAATAACTATAACTGAAGTAATATCCTGTTATTATAATTAATTATAAATTCATTCATTTATAAATGTTTAATTAGATTTAATGTTCAGGGAACTTAAAAACTTATTTGATTCAGTTTTATTTTTTATTTTTAAAAATAATTTAGATATCAAATTAAAAAAAATATATATTTGTTTGATGATTTTAGTTTTTAAATATTTTATAAAAAAAATAACGAAAAGTCACGATAAAATTTGAAAAACTTTATGGTAATGAAAATATGTAAAACAGTGCAACTATCTATAAAACGTTGATATCATTAATGAAAATAAAAAATAAAAATATAAGACATTTTTAATGAGTTTTACACTTTTTAATTTAACGAGTTTTTAAAAATATTTTAACACAACAATTATAAAAATATTTGTGAAAAACTAAAAAATTAAAAAGTATTTTAAAAATAATAAATAAACCAATTCTAAAAATCTTCTTTATTAGAATAACAGATGAAGAAAAAATATTAATTATTTTTTATATGATTTTATATAAAATTTAATGGCACAAATAGCATACATATTTATAAATTTAATTATATTTAATATATACTATATCTTTTCATTTTGTGAATATAATAGAATTTTAATTTATAAACAAAATTAAAAATATTTTATTTTGATTTGATTTAATGTAAAATTTTATGACCTATCCTCTAATACTAAATTATTATTTACAATTTTGATTTTTATTTAATGTATTGTTAAATTATAAGAAGTTTTTATTAAATTATTCAATGAAATTATTAAATATAATTAACATAATTATATGTAATTGTTATATTAACAAAGTTATTCTTATATGCACTAGTGTGTGTATATATACATATAATTTGTAAAACGTAAGAAAATAATATTTTTAGTCTTGTTTAGTTATAAATGTTACCAACTTTTGTTAACATATATAATCAATAGCATCATCAATGTTGTTGATTCAAAATTATTTAAAACCATTTAATTGGATCAATTTTTCAAAGAGACGGTTAATTTTGGATAAAAATTGAATGTTTATGTATTAGTGAAAGTCATTTAAAATGAAATTAATTTTTAAAATTATTCATTTAAAAACAATCATAATGAAACTAAACATCGCATTAAGTTTGAAGTCTTTATGTTTTAGATAACCAAAATGTGATTTAAAATGCTAATTATTTTTACATGAATTTTTTATTTGAAAAAAATATATATGTTTTTCATTTTGTTATAAAACATGTAGGTTTTCTTCATTTTACTAATCAAATTTCGTTCAATTAAAACATTTTTTCTGAGATCATTGAAGGTTTTTTGCCTAGGAAAAATTGCACAATCAATATGTTGAAAGATCCATCTTCTTCCCAAATATTTTTAAAATTAAAGTGGATTTAGGATTTTAAATAGTTTTTTATATCAATTTCATAGCAAATCATTATTTTATTTATTCATCAATCACTACACATCCAAATATCACTCATTCAAGCTCAAAATCTAAATTTTTTTAAGAATACTATCTCAAGTATTAAATACAATTTAGGAATCATCACGCTCACCCATTCTTAAAAAATAAATGAGATTCTCTTATATTGGAAAAAGCACAAAGCGAGATAGATAGATAAGGATGACAAAACGAGTCGATCTATCCCATTTTGGTCCGTCAAAAGTGGGGTAGGGTAGGTTAGCCCGCTATAGTCATAATGAGCTATAGGTCTCGACTTGTCTTGTCAAAGGGTAAGTTGACTCGTTATATTTTTTATTTTATTTTATTTTATTTTATTATTTTTAAATCAAATCTTTCAATAATTTTAATAATAAAATTATCATTATCAACAATTCAATATATATATATATATATATATATATATATATATTTCAAGTTAATAATATAAATTGATATATTATTTTAATAAATTATATTTTAGAATAATTAAATTAAGATAAAATTTATATAATAATAAATACATGTGTATAACAGATAAACGTTTATTAAATTTTATTTTTATATTGAAAAGATTAAACATTTAAATGAAAATTATATTATATTTATTTATTTGATAAAACTTTACATTGTTCTCCTATTAAGTAATTCTCACATCTTCAATTCAAAACAATTAATTTCCACAAATAGGTTTACTAATTGAACCATCTATTTCCTGTTTAAAATTAAAAAAAAAATTATTAATAAAACGGGTTGCGGCTGGCTCGGCAGGTTGACGGGTTGGCGGGACGAGCCAAAATGGGTCGACGGACTGTGGCGGGCTAGCAGCCGGCACTGTCGGACCTGACTCGTTTTGCCATCCCTAGAAATAGATGCTTGGAGTTAAAGGGGTGAACTTTCCCTTAACCCACTAACAACTCAAAGAACACAGAACAACTCAAACCAAAACCCCAACTTAGATTCTTGAATTCAAAATCCCTCTTTGGTTAACTTCATGGAAAAATGGAAAGAGAGAAGGGAAATGGAAGAGCTTCCACTCGAATGGAATCATTCAACCAATACTAAAGACAAAGACTTAGAGTGAGAAATTCCAATGCTTCAATCATGAGGAGCTAAAGATAAGGGATGCTTGGTTGATGTTATTAATGCTCAAACATAAAATTGGTAATATATGAAGTACTCTAGTAGATTTTAAATTATATTATAACTAATGTGAGATTTTTAATATATCTTATTCTTTTTTTATTAAATATGTCAAAAAATAGAATGAGATGGACTATCTCGCCATAATTTGTTGATGAAAAGTGAAGATATCTGAAAAATCTCTTTTTGATGATGTCAAATGATAGATATGTAGTCAGTATAATTAGTTTATATAAAGCCAAAACAATCTAAATTTTGAAAGTAAAAATAATCAATTATGTTAAAACTAAAACATTAATAATCGATTAGATAAAGGGTTAATCGATTATACGACTTAAAATTAAGTTTCCATAAGATGTGCTAATAATCGGTTATGTGGTCACTTAATTGATTATTTGCCAAAATTTTGTTTTAACACAATGCACTAATAATTGATTAAATAAAGGGTTAATAAATTATATGACTTAAAATTAAGCTTTCATAAGATGCGCTAATAATCGATTATGTGGATGTTTAATCGATTATTTGCCAAATATTTTGTTTTAACACAACGTGCTAATAATCGATTATGTAAGCACCTAATTGATTATCAAGCTATTTTCAAACTATCACTACACTCAAATAATCAATTAGATAAATCTGCTAATCGATTATCTGTGACAGTTACAACAATTTTCTTTCTATAAAATGATGCAAATTTTTTTTTATCAATATCAACTTTCAAATACAAATTAAAACAACTAAAAAAACGTTTTGGACACCAAGGAAAGAGCATAATTCTGAAAAAGATTTTAAAGATCAATTTCAAAGAAAGATTGTTTGGCTATAGGGTACATAATTCTGTAAATCCAAGGTGAAGTAATTTCATATCTTTCTTTTGTATCTTGTTTTTAAATTTTGTTGTATGTGAGACTAGCTACATCAGTGTAACTTGAAAATTGTGAGATAGAATGTTTTCAAATATTATGATCTTGATTAGAGGTTGTTGTAAATCAAGATCATTTAATTAGGTTATAATCTACTTTAATGTGAAAAACTCCAAGCTAAGGTTTCTTGGTTGAAACTGATATAGATTCAAGAAGAATCAAACCAGTATAAATTTGTGAGTCCTTTCTTCTTTCCCTATCTTGGTATTCTTGTTTTCTAAAAACTGTGATATTTTTTTTGTAATTGATTATCAGATAAAGTTCTCTAATAATTTATTAGAAATTCAAAAGATTTTTGAAAACTCAATTCACCCCCCTCTTGGGAAAGTTCTATCATTATCATTTTATTAACAATTGGTATCAAAGCTGAGTTATCAAAAGTTAATTGATTTTGATCCAAAAAGAATGACTAACATTTCTCAATCTTGCTGAAGGGGCATTTATAAACAGACTTCCTTTGTTTTCTGGTGAAAATTATCCATTTTGGAAAATAAGAATGAAGATTTTTCTTGAATCTGTTGATAAAGGTTTTTGGGATGTTGTTGTTAATGATCCTTTTCAACCAACCAAGGTTAAAGATGATATAACAATTGTCAAAGATTCCAATGAATGGACTCCTGATGAGAATAAAAGAGATCACTATGATGTTAGAGCTAGGAATATTATTTCTGCACTAACACTTTATGAATTCTATAGAATCTATGTTTTTATAAATAGCCAAAGAAATGTGGAGTGTTCTTGAAATCACCCATGAAGGAACTGAAGAGGTAAAGAGAGCAAGAAAGAATACTCTAATTCAAGAATATGAAATGTTCAGAATGAAGACTGGAGAAAACATCTATAATGTTCAGAAAAGATTTACTCATATTGTAAATCATTTGATGACTCTTGGGAAGATCTTTGACAAAGAAAAACTGAATATCAAGATTCTAAAGAGTTTAAGAAGAAGTTGACAACCTAAGGTAATTGCTATTTCATAGTTAAGAGATCTCACAATGCTAAATATGACTACATTGTTTGAAAAATTAAGGGAACATGAGTTGGAACTGGGAAGACTCAAAAAAGAAGAAAAAATTGAAAGAAGAAACACTGCTGCACTGAAAACTACTGCAAAAACGAGTGATCCCATACAAGGAAACGAAGAAGAGGATTCTGACAGCAAAAACTTGAATCTACTGGTAAAAGGGTTTTCAAAATTTTTGAAATACAAAAATAAATCTGCTAACAAATTTGTTGTTAAACCTTTCAAGAAACAGGAACAAGGAAATGTCCCTACATGCTATGAATGTGGAAAATCTGGACATATCAAGCCAGATTGTGCAATCTTCAAGATGAAGCAGAAACTGGAAGAAAGAAAGAAAACCAAGAATTCAAAAAGAAGAAGGCATACATTGCTTGGGAAGATAATGCCTCAAGAACTTCCAGTGAGTCAAGCAGAAACTCAAATGAAGAAGCAAATCTTTGCTTAATGGTGAATACAGAGACATCAAGCAAATTTAGTGTAAGTACTGCTGCATCTAATGATAAAAATAACTATTATAAATTGTTAGATGCTTTTAATGAAATGCTTGATGAAGCTAAAAGATTAGCATATTCTAATAATAGGTTTAAAGGTGAAAATAGATGGCTAGAAAATAGGTTAAAACAACTTGAGAATGAGAATGAAAATATAAAAACAGAATTAGAAAACTTAGAAAAGAATAATAAGAACTTTGTGAATAAATGTGATATCTGTAAGAATCATTTGGAAAGAACCAAGTATCTTACCAAAACACTTTCAAAATTTACACTAGGAAAAGCAAACTTAGATGTTATATTGAACTCTAAAAAATGCACCTTAAATAGAGAAGGGATTGGATATAATCGATTAGATAGATCCAGAAATTTTCTGAATTTAAGCAAATCACCATCTGTAACATGCGTCTATTATTCTGAAATTGGTCATACTTCTAAAACCTGTTATTTTAAAAATTATGGTGTTCCAAGATGAAAATACAAGTAGCTACCTAAAGATGTACTACATATAACTAATATCAGAGGACCCAAATTTGATTGGGTACCTAAATAAACATTCTAATATGTTTTGCAAGAAAATTTGGGCACCAAAAATTCAATGTGGTATTTGGATAGTGGATGCTTCAGACATATGATAGGGGATTTAAAGAAATTCAAACATATCACCCTTAAAGCAAAAGGATATGTTACATATGGAGATAACAATAAAGGTAAAATTCTTGGAATAGGTAAGATAGGTAATAATTCTTCCTTGATAATTGAAAATGTACTATTAGTAGAGGGGTTAAAACATAATTTTTTACGTATTAGTCAATTATGTGATAAAGGGTTGAAAGTATTTTTTGAAACAAATCATTGCATCATATGTGACTCTGCATCAAACAAAGTTATTTTCATTGGAAAAAGAATATAGACTATTTATATGATTGATTTTGAATGCACTTCCTTTGGTGGAAACTATTATGCATTAGTCTTAGTTGATGTTTTTTCTAGATTCACTTGGACGTTGTTCATACACTCTAAAAGTGATACTTTCAAAGTTTTTAGAAAGATTTCTATTGCCATTCAAAATAAAACAGATTTGAAAATCAAAACCTTAAGAAGTGATCATGGTGGTGAATTTCAAAATGAAAGGTTTGAAAAATTTTGTGAAGATTCTGACATATCTCATAACTTTTCTACACCTAGAACACCACACGAGAATGATGTGGTGGAAAGAAAAAATAGGTCTCTAAAAGAGTTAGCTAGAACAATGCTAAATGAAACGACTCTACCAAAATACTTTTCAGTAGATGTAGTAATTACTGCATGTTATGTTCCAAATAGAACTTTGATTAAAATAATTTTAAAATTAACACCTTATGAGCTTTTGAAAGGTAGGAAGCCAAACATATCTTATTTCAAAGTGTTTAGATGCAAATGTTTTGTTTTAAACAATGACAAAAGTAATCTTGAAAAATTTGATTCTAAAGCTGATGAAACAATATTATTAGGACATTCCACAACTAGTAAAACTTATAGAGTATATAATAAGAGAACCTTAACTATTGAGGAATCTATGCATGTTGTATTTGATGAAATTGTTAAAGATACATTGCATGAGTCTAGAAAAAGTGCAGATCCTGATGTTATTGAAGAAGAAACAGAGGAACCATATGCTATTCAAGAATAAGTTAAGCATCAACAAACAGAGGAACTACCAATATAATGGAATTCTCTAAAAAGATTGTCTTTAGAAAATGTAATTGGAGATATATCAATTGGAGTGAAAACTAGAAGATAATATACTCAGTTTTGCATGAATGTAACCTTTGTATCCCAAGAAGAACCAAAATTTGTAAAAGAAGCACTCAAAGATGAACATTGGTTTCTGTCAATGCAAGATGAATTAAATCAGTTTAAAAGAAATGATGTTTGGGAACTGGTTCCAAGAATTTCATCTCAACAAGTTGTAGGAACTAAATGGATGTTCAAGAACAAGCTAGATGATACTGGATGTGTTATAAGGAACAAATTCAGGTTGGTGGCTAAAGGTTATAGTCAAGAAGAAGGGATTGATTATGATGAAACCTTTGCACCAGTATCTAGATTGGAAGCAATCAGAATTCTGCTAGCTATAGCATCAACATTAAACTTCAAACTATATCAAATGAATATTAAAAGTGCCTTCCTAAATGGCTTTATCAAAGAAAAAGTATATGTTGAACAACCTCCTAGATTCATAGACTTTGAATTTCCAAATCATATATTCAAATTGAAGAAAGTACTTTATGAATTGAAACAAACTCCCAGATCTTGGTATGAAAGGTTAAGTCAATTTCTAGTAAAAAACAACTTCAACAGAGGTAAGGTTGACTCAACCTTATTTGTACAAATATATGTGGATGACATAATATTTGGGTCTACTAATTCTATTTTGTGCAAAGAATTTTCAATTGAAATGCAACAGGAGTTTGAAATGTCCATGATGGGAGAACTTACCTTTTTTCTTGGTTTACAAGTAAAACAAGCAAATAATGAAATTTTCATACACCAATCCAAGTATTGTGTTAAACTGTTGAAGAAATACTCAATGGAAAATTGTAAGGAATCTACAACTCCAATGACTACAAACTGCTATATGGACAATGATGAAAAGGGTAAGGTGATTAATCAAACCATGTATAGAGGTATGATTGGATCACTCCTATACTTAATGTCTAGTTGTCCTGATGTCATGCATAGTGTGTGTGTTTCTGCTAGATTTCAATATGCTCCTAGAGAATCTCATTTAATTGTTGTAAAAAGGATTTTAAAATACTTAAAAGGTACTATAAATCTTGGACTTTGGTATCCTAGGGGGACTAAACTAGTTGTAACCGAATACAGTGATTCAAACTTTGGAGGATGTAAAATTGATAAGAAAAGTACTAGTGGAACCTATCACCCACTAGGATATTCATTAGTAACATAACATTCTAAGAAATAAGCATGTGTTGCATTATCCACTACTGAAGCTGAATATATTACTGCAGGTAGTTGTTGTGCTCAATCAATTTGGATTAAGAATTAATAAGAAGACTATGATATACATTTAAAACATATTACTTTAAAATGTGATAGCACTAGTGTCATAAATCTGACCAAAAATCCTATTATGTATTCTAGAAGAAAGCATATAGAAATTAGACATCATTTTATCAGGGATCATGTAATTAAAAGGGATTGTAAAATTGAATATATCAATACAAATCAACAATTAGCTGATATTTTTACTAAACTTTTGCCTAGGGAAAGATTTTACACTATTAGAAATGAATTAGGCATAATACATATAAATTCCTTTGATTAAAAACTAGTTTGCATAAAACCTGATAGAAATAATAGATTAAAATTTAATATAATTAATTAGATTACTTCCAAGGAAACAAAATAATCGATTAATAATTGACATAATCGATTAGGTAATCTCTAGGATGTTAATATAATTGATTAATAACAAAAATAATCAATTAAATTAGGTCATTCAAGATTTTATGATATGTGCTGATAATCGATTACCAGTTAACATAATCGATTAATTAACCTTCTTCAGACTCTGATGCATCCGCTATTAATCGATTATCCACTTATATAATTGATTATTGAAAGTACATAGTTAATGCGATTAAAATCCTCTGCACATCTTACTTTTCTACTCTTCATTCTCTCACTCGCTCATCTATCCTCAAGCTTTCATTCACAAAAACCCTAGCCTCCGCAACCTCTCTTATCACTCATTCTCTTCCATTTCTTCATCTTCTTACTCTATACACATGACTTCCACTACAAAACCCAAGAGGATGAAGAGGATTGCCTCCAAGAGATCACTAAGGCTTACATCTGCAGAGGGCTAGCTGAATGATGATGAACAAAGGGAAGAATTTCTCAACCACTGGAAAGAAAGAAGGCTCATAAACCATAAGTATATCTATATCTCCTACTTCAGGAAAAATGGTTTCTTATTTCAAGATTTACTAATCTATCAAGGATTAGAGAAATTTATTGAAATAAATGGAGTATTTTATCCTGATTTAGTTAAGGTCTTGTACTGCAATCTGAGAATTATAAGTGGAGTTATTCATCCTAAGGTTAAAGGAGTAGATATTGCTTTAGATGAAGAAATCTAAACAAATGTAGTTGGATTTACAATAGGTGGTGAAAATGTCACTGGGGGATTTGAGAACTTTAACAAGTTAGTTGTATTTAGATCCTGCCTTAGGAATCCAAATACTGCCAGGGATTACTCAATTTATAAGATTGGTGGTATGAAGAAAGATGAAAGAATGCTAGCCTTTGTAATAGCCTAGATTCTTGTAGCTAGGGGAGCAATCATGCTTAGTTAACTTCTAAAGATATGTATATAATTCATGCTCTCAAGTTTAGATTTCAAGTTGACTGGTTTGCTGTTATTAGTGATAACATGAGGAAATCCTATAGGTTTCCTCTTTATCCATTACCATATTCTGTTTTCTGTCTAAAGTATTTGAATACATTGGTGTTAATGTGAATGGAGAATCCTTCACCATCATGAGCCATGTCAATGCTATAGGAAAATCTATTCTTCACCATATGGGATTTGTAAAGAGGAATGATGGATAATTCTTCAAAGATGAATAATAATTTGTTGATGAAGAGGTTGAATCTATTAATGCCAATATCCCTGATTCTTCTACTAGGAGTAACTTTTCTGCATTTGAACAGAGCATGTTAGAGAAGCTAGATAATATTCATGTATGACAAAAGGATAAACATCAATATTATTGTTCCAGATTTGATGCATTGGATGATCAAGTCTCATCCATTATATCCATGTTGCAAAAGGAATAAGGTGGTATTGAAAAAGATGAAAATGATAGTGATGGAACAGTACAAATGTCCTCTAATGATGATGCATAATCTCTTTTTTATCTTATGTTTAAATTTGCTTGGACAATTTCTATGATGCATTATAATTATTGGAATAGATTAGAAAATATATGTAATCATTATATCTAAGGTAGGGGGTTAAGTGTTAGATAATCTCTGCACCTAGTTCTGAGGAGTAGTCTAGGACTGTGCATTTAATGTAATCTCCCTATTGTATCAGTTTTTATCTATATAAATAGAGAACCATGAGAGGGGTTCTTCAAGCCCTCTAAAAACATTTTTTCTCTGTTTTGAATATCAAGTTAGTATTAGAGCGGGTTGATCCCGCTCTGCCTGTCTCTATAGTCTCCGACACTATTTTTATCGTTGTCCGTCGCCGCCATCTTCGCCGTCGGCCACCGTCTCCGGTCATCCAGTTTTCGCCAGCGACCACCAGATCTAAATCGCCAAGCCGCGCAACAACCAACCCCATCGGTCCCGGAAGCTTGTTGGCCTCCACGCGCCGCCTTTCTCTCTGCTGCATCCTGGTACGTGTCATCCACACGTCGCCTTCTCCGTGTCGGAACGTCGCCGTGCCACCTCTATTAGGATCACCGGAGCTTCCTCTCCCTGTTATAACCCTCAGAACTTCATTTCGGTGAAGTCCAGTAGCCACCCTTGCGAAAATCACTCTTGGGCTTTTGGCTTTCCTTGTTGTTTTCGCACCCCCTCACTAGTTTTTTTCCTCTTGATCAGAAATGGTTGCAATTTCATTCTCTGGAAGCCCCTCTATTACTTCCGGAAAGTTAAACGGACAAAATTATCTATCTTGGTCTGCTACCGTCGAAATGTGATTTCTTAGTAAGGGACATCACGACCACCTTGAAAAAGACGAAAACCATGTACCGAAAGAAAAAGCTGAACAGTGGAAACAAACAGATTTTCAGCTATGTGCTCTATTGTGGCAATCGGTGTAACCAAGACTTTTGATGTCGCTTAGAGCTTTCAAAACTTGTCACTCTTTTTGGAAGAAAGCTCAAACCATTTATGTCAATGATATCCAACACCTCTATGATTCCGCAAATAAGCTGACATCTCTAAAAATGACAGATCATGATATTGTATCCTTTATGAATGATGTGTTGGCAAAATTTGGGTCATGTATATATATGATACATAATTTAAATGTGTTAGGGTCATTATTTATTAAGCCAAATAATAAAGTGATCTGACTAAATTAAAGTTTTGGCTAAAGGCATATGTCATGAAAATAAAATTGTCTAGAGACCATTGAGCAATTTCTAATTTGGTGAGGGGCCAAACTGAAAATACTAAAACTTAAGTAATTAACCTAATTCTGGTTATTTTAAGGGGTCATGGTCCCCTTCTGGGAGTATACACACAGAACTTAAGTATCAGTCCCGTTCCTTTCTTTCTATCCCCATAAAGAGAGAAAATCAATAGGAAAATACAGGTGCTCTTTAGGTAGAGGACCATAAGATCAATATAGTGCTCTACAAAGACATCATTATGGCTAATTCAGGTACGCTTTCACATTCAGTTTACAACATGTTTATCAGTATGTGATTATGTTTATGTTTGATCGTTAGAATCAAAATAAGGATTATTATTATTATTATTAGTTTTCCAACAATTGGTATCAGAGTCGCCCATATTTGATTCATGTTTGTTTAATTTATAGAACCCTAATTATGAAAATTAGGATTAATTTTGTTTTAAACAATTCAAATTACCCAATTTTATGAACCCTAAGTGGAGAATAATCTCTAATTTTCGTGAACCCTAAAATTTAACTTTGGGGGTAACATCCCCAATCTGATTCGGCTTGCTGATGGAATCGTGGAGGAAGCTATAGATTCTTCTTCTTCGTTTTTCCCTTTTATTTCAGTTTAAGTTTCAAGTTTTACTGAGAAAGAAATAGTGTTTCAAATTTCAATCTTTCTTGTATTGGGTTCTCTGTTCTCTTTGAATCTTTTGTTTTTGTTTTTATTTAATTTTATGGGTTTTTTGTTTTCGTTTTCTTTTCATGGTGGATATGGATGTGTTTGGAATTAGGGGTGGTGTTTGGGAAATTCCTCAAAATGGTGAATGTTTCCACATGTGTGACTGTTCTTATTTTATTGCCTTTAGGAAAATTTGATGTTAAATTCTCCTGTTTAGGGTTTGAGTGATTATTGTTTAATCCTCTTTTAGGGTTTAGAGCAATATGCTAAAGAGACCCAGAACTATCTTTGTTTCATCTCTAGTGTGATTTTAGGGAGATGTTCATCTTTATGTATTGGTGGAAAATGATGCCTTTTTTTTTCATCCTTTGATTTGTTCAAATGAAGTGTTCATCCCTAATGAGATTCTAGGGAGGTGTTCATCCTTAGTAGAATTCTAATGAGGTGATTCTCTTTAGAATTAGTTTGCAAATATTAAATATTTGGTTTTGTTATATAAATAAAATATTCAATTTTGTGGTAGTTTAATATTTTTTGTGAGCAAATTGAGTCAAGAAGTCACCAAAGTAACCTCTCTTGAATTGGGCAGTTCATGAAAAATATTGAATGTTAGTGTTTGCGTATATTCATGCGAGTATTAGTCGGCCCAAAGGAAGATTAATATTTGGCTGAATCGCATACATACTTGTAATGATAAACATGTGATAATTATAAGGATTTGCTTTGTCGATGATAAATTAATCCAAAGAATGGTTTGTTGTTGGACGTGCTTTATTGTCAATGTTTGATTATTACAACAAGATACCTCTAGCAGTTAATATTACTGTCCAAAGACTTGATATTGATGGTGCATTGGGTGTCTTGAGATGGGTTAAACCACTATTTGAATATATATTATTTATTTTTTATATAATGTGAGCATAATTAGTTTATTTCTCGTGTTCTAAATTCAGCTTATAATTGCTTCGTGATCCGCCAATTTAAATTCTGCTTCGGTCCTCAATAGAACAAATTTTAAGGACTGGAAAGAGAACATTGATATTATTCTTGGTTGCATGGATATGGATCTTGCGTTAAGGACTCGAGCAACCCCTACTCCTATGGATTCAAGTACCTCTGAACAGAAAAGAGATTATGAGAAGTGGGATCGCTCAAATCGCATGAGTCTAATGATCATTAAGCGCGAAATCCTGGAGGTGTTTAGGGGCACTGTTTCTGAAAACATCACAAGTGCCAAAAAATTTCTTGCTGAAATTGAGCAGCGCTTTGCAAAAAGCGATAAGGCGGAGGCAAGCACTCTTCTTCAAAACTTGATCTCCATGAAATATCAAGGCAAAGAAAATATCAGGGAGTACATTATGAGCATGTCTAATATTGTTTTTAAACTTAAGGCATTAAAGCTTGAACTCTCAGAAGACTTGCTCATTCATTTGGTGTTGATTTCTCTTCCTGCAACGTTTAATCAAGTTAAGGTATCTTACAACTATCAGAAGGATAAATGGTCTCTTAATGAGCTCATTTCACATTGTATATAAGAAGAGGAAAGACTAAAGCAAAACATGACAGAAAGTGCTCATTTTGCAAGCACCTCCAAGGCTAAGGGCAAAAGAAAGAGATCAGAGGATCTCGAGAAAGAAGCTGCTAAGGGTCCAGAACAAAAGAAACAAACTCAAGAAAACAAATGTTTCTTTTGCAATAAGACTGGACACGTAAAGAAGAAATGTGCTAAATATCATGCTTGGCGTGAAAAGAAAGGGTTGCCTAAACTACCGGAAGCTAATTGATTCTGAAAGATGGATTTATGTTGGAGATGACAAATCGATAGAGGTGGAAGCTATAGGGCATTTTAAATTGTTATTGAGTACTGATTTTTTATTTGAATTTGAAAGACACTTTTGTTGTGCCGTCATTTAGACGGAATTTGGTTTCAGTTTCTTATTTGAAAAAATTAGGTTATTTGTGTTCATTTAGAAACAATAAGTTCAGTTTGTCTTTTAATTCAGATATTATTGGAACTGGTTCACTTTTGATTTATGATAATCAGTATTTACTTGATATTGTGATCAACTATAATAAAACCCTTAATACATAATCATGTGGTACTAAAAGTAAAATTGAAAATACTCACTCAGGTATATTATGGCACAAGTGCTCAGGTAACAATCAAATCGTGACGTTTGGGCTTGTGTTACACTCTTAAAGATATGGTAGAGAGTATGATTTGTCATTCCACCTTACTGGAATCACTTTGGGGAGAGACACTAAATACGACAACTTATATTCTAAACAGAGTACCAACTAAAGCAGCTACCAAAACACCTTATGAGCTTTGGATTGGGCGACAACTTAGTCTAAAGTATTTCCATATGTGGGGTTGTCCAGCTGAGGCAAGACCTTATAAGCCAAATGAAAAGAAATTGGACTCCCGAACAGTAAGTAGTTATTTTATTGGTTATGCTGAAAGATCCAGGGGATATAAATTTTATGATCCCACATTAAAGATAATTTTTGAGACGGGAACTGCTACGTTCTTTGAGGATATTGAGTTTGGGGGGAAGAATAAGATTAAGAACTTCATCTTGGAGGAAGAATCGGTAACAATTTCAGAACCGATTCAAATAGTTACTTTTGATAAAGTAAGTTCGGAACCTCCACAAGGCATTGTTTATGAACCCCTTACTCAAGATGATTTGGTTATTCATGAAGAACAAACTCAAGATCCTCAAGAACCTGTGCATCATGAGCTAATAACTTTGCAGAGATCCACTAGAGAAAGAAGAAGTGCTATTTCGGATGATTACATGGTATTTCTTCAGGAACATGAGGAAAATAATGATATAATGGAAGATTACCCAGTTAACTTCCGTCAAGCTATACAAGGTTGTAACTCTCAAAAGTGGATTGAAGCAATGAAGGAGAAATATAAGTCCATTCAAGACAATAAGGTTTGGGAACTTGTCCCATTACCAGAAGGTATGAAACTCATTTGGCTTCAAGATGAATATTGTTGATGATTGTATGTATCACAAGTTTAAAGGGAGACAAGTTTAGTCTCAATCAGTGCCCAAAGGGGAATTTGAAAATTGAGGAAATGCAAAAGATTCCCTATGCATCAGTTATAGGGAGTTTGATATATGCCCAAGTATGTACGCATCCAGACATAGCATATATAGTTGGGGTTCTAGGCAGATATTTAAGCAATCCAGGAATAGACCATTGAAAAGCAACAAAAAGAGTCATAAGATATTTAAAGAGAACAAAAGATTATATGCTCACATATAGGAGGTCAGACCAGTTGGAGATCGCTGGATTTTCTGACTCAGATTTTGCAGGATGTCAAGAATTTGTAGCATGCTATGAGGCATCAAATCATGGAATATGGCTAAGAAATTTTGTCACAGGGCTGCAAATTGTGAAAGGCATTGAAAGACCACTTAAGTTATATTGTGACAATAA
Source organism: Sphenostylis stenocarpa (assembly GCA_963425845.1). NCBI lineage: Eukaryota > Viridiplantae > Streptophyta > Magnoliopsida > Fabales > Fabaceae > Sphenostylis > Sphenostylis stenocarpa. The sequence goes on along the minus strand of OY731401.1, from coordinate 4,523,087 downwards.
ATCAGCTGTATTGTTAAGGAAAGAGTACAAAGTGGACAGATTTTCATAGAACACTTAAGGACAAACTCCATGATAGCATATCCTCTAACTAAAGGACTTCCGCCCAAGGTCTTTCATGAGCATGTTGCTCACATGGGTGTTTTATAGTTTGAGGAATTTGTGGTTTAGTGGGAGTTAGTCACTTTCATATATTTTATGTTCTATGTTTAATTTCATATATGTATACATTGATTTTTGGACATATTTGGTTATCTATAGATATGCTGTTTTTTCGTTCATTCATTACACTTTGTACATTAAGGATATGATATCGATCTCGATAAGTTAAAGTTTGGACCTGTTGAAAATAGACGTGTACAGATCACCTTCACGTAATTTTTCATGCTACACATTTCATGATGAATCCATGTCATTTGGTTATGTCAGGATGAATAATCATTGTTGGTTTTAGTTGCGATGATGCAATGAAAAACTGGTTTGGTTCTGTATTCTGATATGATTAATGGACAGGACTTTTGGAGTATGCTAAAGGAGTATAATGGCAATTTTGAGCTCATAAAGTCTAACACATTTGTAAGGTTGTAAGGACATATATATTTGTGACCAGTGGGAGATTGTTGGCAAAATTTGGGTCATGTATATATATGATATATAATTTAAATGTGTTAGGGTCATTATTTATTAAGCCAAATAATAAAGTGATCTGACTAAATTAAAGTTTTGGCTAAAGGCATATGTCATGAAAATAAAATTGTGTAGAGACCATTGAACAATTTCCAATTTGATGAGGGGCCAAATTGGAAGTACTAAAACTTAAATAATTAACCTAATTCTGGTTATTTTAAGGGGTCGTGGTCCCCTTCTGGGAGTACACACAGAGAACGTAAGTATCAGTCTCATTCCTTTCTTTCTATCCCCATCAAGAGAGAAAATCAATAGGGAAATACAAGTGCTTTTCAGGTGGAAGACCATAAGATCAATATAATGCTCTACAAAGACATCATTATGGCTAATTCAGGTACACTTTCGCATTCAGTTTACAACATGTTTATCAGTATGAGATTATGTTTATGTTTGATCGTTAGAATCAAAATCAGGATTATTATTATTATTATTATTATTAGTTTTCCAACATGATGCTCAGTCAGTTGTGGAAGAACTAAAGATGTTCTTGGAAATCAACTCCTTGGATGAAATGAAGAAGAAGCTTGACAAGTATTACATGGTGATGATCCTTCGCGCAATACATCTTGACTTTAATCATATCAGAGATTAACTTCTGACCACTCATGAAGTCCCTTCCATGGATATCCTAATCACACGCCTGATTGATATACCGGTGCCTGAAACTCAGGAAGCTCTTGTTCTAGTAGAACCATCTGCCATGGTTTCCACACGAGGAAGAGGAGGATGTGACACCAGAGGAGGAGGACGTGGAGGTCGAGGACGTCCCCAATGCACCTACTGTAAGAGGATGAGTCACACACAGGAGAACTGCTACTCCTTGTATGGTTTTCCTCCCAAAACTGCCAATGTCTCGAAGGTTGAAACCATCGACTCCAAGTTCACTGAGGACGAATACCAAGAGTATCTATGGTTGAAATCTACTAGCTTGGCACAGACCTCTCAAACTTCCAATACATCAATTGCTTGCATTTCTCAATCTGGTGCTTCTTATCATATATCTGGTAATACCTCCTTGTCTCAACCATTTCCTTTTAAGAAAAACAAAATTTCATAACCCTTACAAATGGTTTTAAAGCTTCCTCAAAGGGAGTGGGCCAAGTTTCCTTGTCTCCCTCCATAAGCCTAAAATCTGTCCTTTTTGTTCCTAATTGTCCTTCCAATTTAATTTCCTTAAGCAAGTTAACTAAAACCTTAAATTGTTCAATAACCTTCGATAACAAATCTTTTGTTATACAGGAGCGTGGTTCGAGGAGACGGATTGGAGAAGGATATGAAGCTGGAGGAATATACCTTTTTGACCCTCGTTCACGTGTGTCCTGTGTTACTACTCCGAGCCCTAAAATGTTACATGATCGGCTTGGTCATCCTCATTTTTTAAAATTAAAAAAAATGTGTCCTGAACTTAGTGGTCTCCAGACCTTATAATGTGAGTCATGTCAAGTAGGAAAATATGTTAGATCTACCTTTCCTAAAGGTCTCAATCAAAGTGTACTTCCATTTTCTCTATTATCCATTCTGATATTTGGAGACCCAATCACATCTCATCTTTTGGTCTTCGGTATTTTGTTACATTCATTGATGAATATTCACGATATACTTGGGTTTATCTTATGAAAGATTGCTCTGAATTGTTACCCATCTTTACATCCTTTTTGAATAAAATCAAAAATTAATTCGGTCAAGTAATCAAAATTTTAAGAAGTGACAATGGTAAAGAGTACTTCTCATCTACCTTTTCTATTGTTTTGAGTTCAAATTGGATATTGCATCAGTCCACCTGTCCTCATACACCACAACAAAATGGTATAACAGAAAGAAAAAATAGACATTTGGTTGAAACTGCATGTACCCTTTTGCTAGGTGTCCATATTCCAGTCCATCACTGGGGGGATGTTATCTTAACTGCATGTTTTCTTATTAACAGGATGTCATCTTCTCTCTCAGTAATAAGGTCCCTTTCTCCATTCTATTTCCAAATAATCCTCTCTTTCACACCTTTCCTCAAGTTTTTGGTTGTGTATATTTTGTTCATGACATGTCTTCAGGATTAGACAAGTTTTCTGCTCGTGCTATCAAATGTGTCTTCTTGGGCTATTCCCGCCTTCAAAAAGGGTATCAGTGTTACTTTTCTGAAACCAAGAAGTACTACATATCTGCCAATGTTACATTTTTTGAACAGACTCCTTACTTTTCTCCTTCTGTTCAAGATGTTCATGTTATACAGTAGGTCCTTCCCATTCCAGTAGTTGAGTCTAATATTTCCAATATTTATATCGATCTCAGTCGTGATCCAAGTCTTCCTGAACGATCATTCCCTCACATTGATATTGTCAATCATAGGACCCCGATGACTAGTCCTATTCTCCAAGAAGATGGTGAATCCCCCACTTTAGATTCTTCTCCAACATCGCTTCCTACCACAACTCCTGGTGAAGGTGATTCAGGATGACTCATTGCTCTCAGAAAAGGTACTCATTCCACTCGAAATCCACATCTTATTTATAATTTTCTTAGCTATCACAGATTGTCGCCTTCCTATTGTTCTCTTTTATCCTCAGTATCTTCTATTTCTATTCCAAAAAATATGGAAGAAGCACTTGATCACCCTGGATGACGACAAGCCATGATTGTAGAAATGTAGGCTCTTGACCATAATGCTACTTGGGAGCTCATGTCCCTTCCACCGGGCAAAAAGGCAGTTGGTTGTCGCTGGATGTATGCTGTTAAAGTCAGCTCTGATGGTGAAGTTGATCGGCTCAAGGCTCGATTAGTTGCAAAAGGGTACACTCAGGTTTATGACCTTGATTATTGTGACACTTTCTCTCCCGTGGCCAAGATGACTACTATTAGTCTGTTCTTCGCAATGGATGTCATTCGTCACTGGTCACTTCATCAATTAGATATCAAAAATGCCTTCCTACATGGTGATCTTGAGGACGAAGTTTACATAGAGCAACCTCATGGGTTTGTTACTCAAGGGGAGTCTGGACTGGTATGAAAATTGGATCGCTATGTATATGGCCTCAAGCAATCACCACGTGAAAAGTTGTTGATAAAAGAAATATGTACCGAGTGTGTTGGATCAGATGACCAACTCGCAGATGGGTTTACCAAGTCCTTAAGGGGACCTCAGGTTGAGTTCATTTGTTCCAAGCTTGGTACATACAATTTGTATATTTCAGCTTGAGGGGGAGTGTTGGAATAGATGAGAAAATATATGTAATCATTATACCTAAGGTAGGGGGTTGAGTGTTAGATAATCTCTGCACCTAGTTCTGAGGAGTAGTCTAGGATTGTGCATTTAATGTAATCTTCCTATTGTATCAGTTTTTATCTATATAAATAGAGAACCATGAGAGGGGTTTTTCAAGCCCTCTAAAAATACTTTTTCTCTGTTTTGAATATCAAGTGTAATAATTAATTTTTACTTTAGCTGGTTTGTAACTATATATTGATTATAACTATTTTTAAATATTATGCTATTACTCTTTCAACTGCATGTTTAACTTTTTTTATTAAGTCCAAGGGGGGAAAAGAATTCAAAGGGAAGAAATACTACTATTGTTTATTGACACCGATGAGGAACTTTCAAAATTTTCATTTTTTGTCTTTGGTGGTTGGCCATCATAAAAAAAGGGAGATTGTTGATGAAGAGTGAAGATATTTGGAAAATCTCTTTTTGATGATGTCAAATGATAAATAGGTAGTTAGTATAGTTAGTTTGTATAAAGCCAAAATAATCTAAACTTTAAAAGTAAAAATAATTAATTATGTTAAAACTGAAACATTAATAATCGATTATATGACTTAAAATTAAGTTTTCATAAGACGCGCTAATAATCAATTATGTGATCACTTAATCAATTATGTGATCACTTAATCGATTATTTGCCAAAATTTTGTTTTAACACAATGCACTAATAATGGATGACATAAAGGGTTAATCGATTATATGATTTAAAATTAAGTTTTTACAAGATGCGCTAATAATTGATTATGTGGATGCTTAATCGATTATTTGCCAACTATTTTATTTTAACACAACGCGCTAATAACCAATTATGTAAGCACCTAATCGATTATTTAGTTATTTTCAAAGTATAATCGCACTCAAATAATCGATTAGATAAATCTGCTAATCAATTATCTCGTGACAATTACAACAGCTTTTCTTTATAGAAAAGGATACAAACTTTCTTTTATCAATATCAATTTTTCAATACAAATTAAAGCAATTAGAAAGAACATTTTTGACACCAAGGAAAGAGCATAATTATGTAAGATTTTGAAGATCAATTTCAAAGAAAGGTTGTTTGGCTATAGGGTGCATAATTCCGTAAATCTAAGATGAAGTCGTTTCATATCTTTCTTTTATATCTTGTTTTTAAGTTTTGATGTATGTGAGACTAGCTACATCAGTGTAACTTGATAATTGTGAGGTAGAACATTTTCAAGTATTGTGATCTTAATTAGAGGTTGTTGTAAATCAAGATCATTTAATTAGGTTGTAATTTGCTTTAATGTGAAAAACTCCAAGTTAAGGTTGTTTGGTTGAAACTGGATGTAGATTCAAGAATAATCGAACCAGTATAAATTTGTGAATCCTTTCTTCTTTTTCCTATCTTGGTATTCTTGTTTTATGAAAACTGTGATATTTCTTTTGTAATTGATTATCAGAGAAAATTCTCTAATAATTGATTAGAAATTCAAAAGATTGTTGAAAACCCAATTCACCCCCTCTTGAAAAAATTTTGTCATTAACATTTTATTAACATAATTCAGATGAACTATAAATTATAGCCTACTTGGATGGGTTTTCAAGTTAGTAGATTAGTCCATCAATATTTTTTTATATCAATTTTTTGTATGTATTATTTAAAAAATATATTTTTAATTCTATACATAATTTTAAAGTTTTTATTTATTACTTAATATTTTTATTAGATAAATTAAAAAAAAATTTACATGTATGGGTTAAAATAACTGATTATAATTAATAATTTAAATTTAATTGATTAATATTTATAATTTAAATTATAATATTATAATATATTTATATATTTCAATAACATGATAAAAAAATATTTTTAATTATAATTCTTTTTACTTTATTTTTAATACATAAATATATTTTTAAAGTAAGTTAATTTACCATCTCGTCTTTGACCCGCTGGGTAAAGAGATAAAACTACAAATTCATCACGGACTTATCGATTAATCCATTAGACCTTGTTATGACTAAATTTTACATTTACTAAATATACATTCTGCTAACACAAAATATAGTTTTCATTAAAAAACACTAATCATGCATTACATACACTTTTAATACATAAGGGAGTGTGATATATATGTTTCACTCTGGTCAACATATACACCATGTTATTTCCCCTTTTACAACCAACACTCTCTGAACCCAACAATTGGTCACAATTTGTCCTTCACTCTGCCCTCAAATTATTTATTTTATTTTTTTATCTGCTTTTTCCTTCAAATATAGGACAAAAAACAGCTGTTGAATATCAAGAATCTATGGATAATATTATTGGGAAAATATTCTTCTATATAATTTAACAAAATATATATATAATATGAATTTTTTAATCGAATACTAATGTATATGAATAAAAGGAGATTATTATATCGTAATAAAATTTTTAAAAGAGGACCAATAGATATAAATAAATGTGAGTATTTATTTGTTATAGAATAAGTATTAATATTTTATTTAAACCGAATGAGAAGGAGAGTGTTTTATCATTATGTTTATTTTGATAATATTATTAGAATTTATGAGTGGTACGTTATAATTTTGTTTTTAAAAACAATGTCAACCAGTTAAAAAAAATGTATATAAACATTACTCTCACTAAAACTTAAAACGTTAAGCATAACACTATGGAATTATTACATTAATTTTGCTTTAAGAGAAGCTAACATGCATGAATCATATATCTCAAGATATCTTATGTCTGCAGATTGAACAACACAAATAAAACGATGTGACAACTTTTCTTGAGGAGGGATTCCACACAGCAAGGACCTTATCACATAACGAAACTTACCATCATAATAGGCCAGAAAAGCAGCTTTCTCGTCTCTCCTCTTGTAGTTTTCAGCAGCTTTCATCAATCTTAGCTGTCAAAAAATGTTAAGATGGTCCATTGATTTTGTACGTACATAAGGTATGATGAAGCAAGCACATGGACCATTATTCATGCAACTGTAGAAGCAAAACAGGAGCCAGAGTGTTTATGATACAATATTCATGTTTAATGATGGCTCTAAAAGTACAGAATCTCAAGTAAAGAAAGCTATACTCAATCAGAACCCAAAACAAATCAGAGATAAACTTTGCATACATTATATTAGCAAAAAGCTGATTCCATTCCCTTACATTTCCTTCCTTCTTTATCACTCACTCTTCTTTTCTTCTTTTACCATGAAGTTCCTACATTTTGAGCTTGTTTGTGGGAACATTACCCCAAAACAAACATTATCAAAAGTAACTATTCTAACATGCATAATCTTACTTATATTTACTGTCACCGCAACACTGTCTTATTCTTTGTTTATCTACTCTCCACTGTTGAAGATCAATAAATATAAGCTTCCATCCACTGCATTTGATGATGTGAAGGAGCCAGAAAGCTTGCCCTCAACATCTGTGAAGAAGTGTGACATTTTCAGTGGGGAATGGGTGCCAAATCCTGAGGCACCGTATTACACAAACACAACATGTTGGGCAATTCATGAGCACCAAAACTGCATGAAGCATGGGAGACCTGATTCTCAGTTCATGAAGTGGAGGTGGAAGCCAAATGAGTGTGACCTCCCCATGTTCAACCCCTTTCAGTTCCTAGAAATTATGAGGGGAAAATCTATGGCTTTTGTTGGAGACTCCTTAGCCAGAAATCACATGCAGTCTATGATTTGTCTTCTATCAAGGGTAAGTCTCTTCTAGTACTTTTTTCAAGATTGAGATTCTAAAACTCTGGTTCTACAATTATTATTACTCTTTCTTTCTCCATTGTTTTCTGATAAGTTTCTATTTTTTTTTCTTCAAATAACATTATTGATTTTTTTTTAATGTATTTTAACTATCAAAATAATTTTAAATCCATTTAAAAACTGAAAACCACATTTTTCCTTCTTGCATTTGTGGTCTAGATAAGTAAATTTGAAATCTTGGTCTTTCTATCTTTGTAGGTGGAGTGGCCCATAGACGTATCCAACATAAATGACTCTTCCTTCAAACGATGGAAGTACTCAAGCTACAACTTCACCATGGCAAATTATTGGACACCCCATTTAGTTAGAGCTAAAAAAGTGGATTCAAATAGTGTTCTCTTCAATGTTTACATTGATGAGTTTGATGAAACATGGACAACTCACATTGAAGAGTTTGACTATGTTATTATCAATGGAGGACAATGGTTTTTGGGACCCATTGTCTTTTATGAGAAGCAAAAAGTAGTTGGATGCCAATATTGTGACTTAGAAGATGTGGCTCACTCAAACTTGTACCATGGCTATAGAAAGGTTTTTAGGACAACATTTACATCCATCACTAGTTTAGAAAGCTTTAAGGGCACAACATTTCTCAGAACATTTTCACCATCTCATTTTGAAAATGGGTTGTGGAATAAAGGTGGAAATTGTGTGAGAACTAAGCCATTTAGGAGTAATGAAACAAGGTTAGAGGGCTATGATTTAGAGTTACATAAGATTCAATTAGAGGAATTTGAAGTTGCCAAGAAAGAAGGAATGAAGAAAGGGTTGAAGTTCATGTTACTTGACACCACACAAGCAATGTTATTGAGACCAGATGGTCACCCCAACAGATATGGATATTGGCCAAATGAGAATATGACACTGTATAATGATTGTGTTCATTGGTGCTTACCAGGACCAATTGATTCATGGAGTGATTTTCTATTGGAAATGTTGAAAATGGAAACTGTTAGATCTACAAGTAAAAATATGCTTCATTTATAGAAAATTTGATAATTTTGATTTATAGTATATGTCATTCACATTGTAACATTCCATTTGTTTTTCTCTTTTAATTTACGTGAAAAAAAAATTTACACTTTAGATATTATTATTTATCCTCAAAATCACATCTCATAACTTTTATAAGAATTAAAAATTAGGTTAGATTCTATTATATTATTTTACATTTGATCAAAAATCTTCTTTAAAATAAGTGTATATGATAAAAAAATTCATCCAAATGAGATACTGTCATTAAAATTCTAAAAAGGATTTTTTTTTAATTTACACGAATAATTTTTTTACATGTATTAAATGGTTTCAAAATAGATATTAAAAAAAAACAAAAACTCTCTTTCAACATATTCTTAATTAATTCGTTTCTAAAATGTTATTTGTTATAAACAACGGGCATTAAAAAAATGGGCCAAATGTGTATATGCTTGCATTTATATGGGCTAGTTCTAGTTACGATAAGGCCCATAGAATTTATAGCTTAAACGAGTTAGTCTCAAATAGCAATTAGATGAGTTATATATATGAGAAAAAAAGGAAATATTAAAATTAATTTATTAATAAGTTAAAATTAAGTTTTTGAGTTCTCATATGATTTTAATAAAAAATTATTTTTAAGTTATGCATAAGTTAATATTAATTTATGAAAAAATTCGTTTTATTTTTTTGTTTCTTTCTTTATAAATAAATCCATCTAACATTTCTTCAGACTCAAATTTAGTATCATATATTTGGACTTTTGAATTAATATTATAATTAAAATTTATCATTAATATTTACGTTTTTTAATATTAATTTTAAGTAAAACAATTAATTGTTTTTGGTAAAATCTTATTTATTAACTTGTTTTTTGTTTACGGTAAAGTATTTATAAAGAGAAAAATTAAAAAAAGAAATGAAATGAACTTTTCTATAAACTAAATTTTATTTTTGCATACGCTACAAAATATAAATTTGGAAATATTATATAAGAAGGCTTCTAAAAGTTTGTTTATAATAAGTTAACTTTAATTTATACACAAAGAAATAATTGTTTTCTTTTTTTCTACAAATACTTATTAGAAGCATTTTCAAACATATTTTTATTAGACTTAAAACCTATTTAAACAAACTTTCCATAAACTCTTTTAAGTAAACAAAAAAATAGTTTTCTCACTTTTTTTTTCAAATTAACAAACAAATTAGTTTATAACAAAAATTTCTAAAACTATTATGACTGTAATACTTTTTTTTGTCTTAAAGCTTTTTTCTTACATTTTTTTTCAATGATAAACTATATATCATTATTATGTTTAATTTCTTAATTATAGAAAATTACCTAATTAATTAAATATAAAGTTGCATTTCTTATTAATTATACACTCTCATTTCTCTTTAATATTCATTGTCTCACTTTTATTTATTTTCTATTGTAAAAATATAATACCTCTTTGTTCCTAATTTAATAATGGAAAAATAATCTTTTAAATAATTTAAAAGGAATTTTGTTGGTACATAAATAAAATGGATTACCGAATTAAATTACTCAAACATTAACATAATAAAAGGATAATAATGAAAAAAAGTTCAAAATTCACAACAATTAGTTGAACTGTAAAAATAAATAAAACAAATAATTTTATTCACATGACTTGAAAAATAAATTGAATTAAAAAAATTATTAACATTTATACAGATAAATATATATACCATTATCATAAGCTTATAATATTTAAATCTTAGAATATTTAGACCAAAAAATAATAATAAAAAACGCATTATTATAACTTTAATTTCTTAAAACTTTGTGAGGGAAATTTCTTAAATGGAACCAAATATACCCACAGTTTCATTCTATGGACCCATTCATTATATATATATATATATATATATATATATATATATATATATATATATATATATATATATATATATATATATATATATATATATATATATATATAAATAAAGAGAAAGAAAGAACCTTTTTCTCCATTTTCTATAACAAAAGAAGGGTCAAAACTTTTTACACATCACTCCTTCACAAGGTTTGTTTTAATGTTCCTCTTCCTTTTGAGTACTTCTCTCACATGTCCTTTTCTTCTTCTTCTTCATCTTCTTCTCGTTATCATACTTATAAACACTCTTTCTCTTCATTCATTATTGTGGTTTGGTTCACTTAGTTCTTTTCTCATTGATGAGCAGAATCAACAAAGTTAAGGGTTGAAGGGAGGAGAAAGAAACAATGGGGTTGGGGAGGTTGATGGTGACTTTGAAATCGAAGATAAGGTGTTTGAAGATTGTGAAGAAGGGTGAGTATGATAAGGTGGAGAAGAGTGAGAGCATGAGAATGGAGATTAGGAGCAGGAAGGCCAGAAAACTCATTGAAGAGACCCTCAAAGTGGCTGATTCACCAAAGTCCAAAACTTGTGCTTTCTGATTCTCTCAGTCTGTACTCATAAACATTTCTGAGTTCTTCAATGTTCTTTGCCCTTCAACTTTGTTTCATGCAACATGTGTAGTTTCACTTAGATCTTTGTTTTTTTTATGTTCATGCTCTCTCTCACACACTTTTCTTCTTCTTCTTTTCTAATCAAACACTTCTGCCAAATACAAAGCTTCTTGTAGTGAATATAACATACTTCTGGAATTTAGATATCCTGGGAAGAATGTGAGTTTTTCTCAGGTCATTTTCTCGTATAACAATGGAAAATGATAAAAAAAAAAATATGGTGAAATGATAAAATCTAGTTTAGAAAAAAAAAATCTGGAAAAAATTTTCTTCATCTTTTTTAAGGAAAACAACTCTTCTATATATATATATATATTGTTAAAGTTCAAAGTGATTGATTATGACACATTTATCATGTTCAGCTATTAAAAAAATTAAATCAGGTCTTATTGTGGTTTGAATATGTTGAAAATTGATTAATCTTTTAAAAAACTGAAGATGAAAAACAAAATTTTAAATTTAATAAATTTATTATTTTTCCTTGTCTCATTGGTTATTAATATTATTATTATTATTAATTTTCTTTAAAAAGAAATATTGGCTGTAAGGTTTTGACCATCAGGATCAGTTTTCAAAATTTTTTTCTGTTAAACTATAAAATATCTTATTCAAAATATAAAAAATTGGATCAGAATTAACTGTTTTTTAAATCTAATTATAAAAATGTTAATACTCATTTAAAGTTTTATTATTTTATATTTAAAATTACTAAACAATTATCATGAGTCCAATTATTTCTACTGTTTTTATTCTGGTCTTTGATTTTGAATTTATATTTTCAAATCAATGATTTTAAATTTTTAAACTTTTGAAAATATATAATTTTGATTTTTTTAATACCTGAATAATATTTAGTATTAATTTTTATTGTCATAAGTTTTAAAATGACTAAATTTATAAAATATATGTTTTATATTTAATTTATTGTTATAAAAATTTAATCTATGAACTAATTACTGAATTTTTAAAATATAAAAATCAAAATTAAGTATTAAAAATATACCAAAAACATATTTAACTAGAACAAAATATGTTTAATAGACTTAGATATAAACAAATTTAAACTCTTTAAATTTTATTTAATGTAATTATTATCATTTTTAAATATAAAACATTATGTTTAATCATATAAATTTAGTTAATTTTGATAATTGAAAATTAGATGATAACAGAAAAGTAGATATAAAGAATGTGATGAAGATTAAATAAGTTTGACCAAAAACCGAAATTACTGCATTTGTAGGAAAACTGAAATACTGCATTTATATGTAACACCTACATCACTACTTTCCTGTTAACTTCACATTCATTTTAAATAATAATTAAGAAGAAAAGTAAATGTCAGAAATGAAATAACTTTTAATTATATAATATATTTATATATATATATATATATTAATAAAAATATTTGAATTTGAATTAATAAAATTATATTATAATATAAAATATATTAAATTATTTATTTAATTTTTATATTGATCACATTTTACAAAAATATCATAATTAAAGTCCATATACATAAATAAAATAAAACTATATATATAAATAATTATTTATTCAACGTAATTTTATAAAATAATATTTTTTAATTTTTATTGTTTTATACATCTTTATTTATTATTTTATTACTATACAAGAAAAAAATTATATTTTTTCATTCATTTTCTCTTAATAATCACTCTCAACTCTTTACTTTTTTTCTTAAATATTGATTAAAAAAATAGCTTCAATATTTAAATATTATTTAGAAAATATATCTAAATATTAGTTATTTTACTAATTCTTTTTTTTACCTTTTTAATATATATATATATATATATATATATATATATTCTTAATATTTATTCACGGTTCTTTATTTAATGTTTTAAAACATTGTTAATCTAAATGCCTTTTATTTTGTATTTAAGTCGTTTTAATAATAATAATAATAATAATAATAATAATATATAATTTATTTTAAAATAATATTAAGTAATTAAATTTTATTTTAGTTAATTTTTATAATCTTAATAAATACTTAAATAATTACTTATAAATTGATTTAACAATTTTAAATTTATGGTAAATAAAATCATAATTTGATAATATTAAAATTTTTAATAATACTTTTATTATTTATAAAACTGTTAATATAAATTTTTTAAATTATAAAGGAAGCATTATTAAAGAAGAGATTCAAATAAAGTTAGGATGGCTTCTCATCATTGGTGTACTTCTAATATAAAATATATTTTACTAGAACAAAACTCTATTAAAGAGTATATATTCCTAAAAAAGATAAATCAATATTAATGCATCATGAAAGCCAATTATACCAAAAAATCAATTTTACAATATGGATATGATAATTAAAAACTCTCATACACTTTGTTTCACATTTTTAATTATATAAATTTTGTTTCATCTAAAAATAACATCATTAGATGTAATGTCATGTCTAAAGTAATTTTTATTTTAAAATTTTAATCTATCACAGTTTTTTTAAAAGATTAATAAATTAAAATACATATATAAATCGCACAAAACTCATAAGAATAAAAAACGACTCTTTTGCATATAGTGTTTGAATTTTATATATAAAAAAAAAATTACTTTTAATTTAACTTGATTCTCACTAACAAGAAAGACACAAGTATAAAAGTTGGGTTGAGAAAAGAGGATAAAGAAAAGGTCGAAATGCATTGATTGTTTGCATATGAAAATGAAACATCAAAGTGCCCACCACCACACTTCATTCCTACACATCTCCACTCTTTCTAATCTTCTTAAATGCTTCCCATAACAATCTCATTCTTCCTTTTGCCATGCATAGTATTTATCAATGGGTTATAATAAATGTTTAAAATTTTATATTTATCACAATATTTCATTTTACAAATTTTCATACTCCCAATCTATAAAAATTAAACTTTTTAATATTAAAATTCAAAGTAATTTTTTTAAAATAAAAAAAGTCTGTCAATCTTAAAAAAATTACGTCAAACACTTTTTTTGTGACTTCCAATGTGTGGCAGCAGCTTTATAGATGGTCCACCAAACATTATTATTATTATTATTTACCTTAATTTAAACTTCCTCATCATCGTACATTTTTTAAAATGTCATTAGAAATTATAAACCAAAATTTTCAAGAGGAATTAGATAGTTTAAAAATGAAGATATGAAAAAACAAAAATTGTAAGAATGTGAAAAGGAGTTAATAACCCTAACATGATCATTCCAGAGACTCGAGACAATGCCAAAGACAGAAGGGATCATCCTAGATTCTGTCCTCTTCTTTCTCTCTCGTAGGGCCACACCAAGAACTTCAAAGCGACAAAAACGATGCACATTTGAAACCAAACACAATCAAAGACATAAACACATCGATAGAGAAACAGCAGAAAGAATATACAGAATGGTTATCTATATCTAATATCCACCCAAAACCACTCATATCAGAAGCATAAATTTCAAATGATTCAAAAATGAATTGAGTTGGGGAGTACTTTTTTCCTTTATATAAATATAATGAATAATAGTAACAAGACATTTTCTAACGCTCATCTCTTAAAAAGAATTTACTAAAAAATATAAAATTGTTAATGAAGAGTAGGGCCTGTTAAATTATGTGATTTTTAATAAATTTTAAATTATAAATAAATTAAATGAAGTTTAAAGGCATGTGTCGCTTATTTTGAAATATCATTTGTGTTGGTTGAATAGGACAGGAGAGCAAACGAAACACATTAATGTTGCTTTCAGAGAGTGGAGGGGCCCAGGTAGCCATTAGGGATTTTGAAACAAAAGTTCGACAAACGACCCTTGATACAATGAATCTTCTCAATTCAATTCCATCACAATACCCAGATTGCTCTCAATTCATAATAATGCACAAGAAATAACTAAAATAAAGTACTTACATTAAAAGGGTTATTTATGCTGGCTTTATGTGGATTATGATACGCTCCTTAACCTCTGCAAGATTTAAAATTTGGCTTGAATATGTACAATAAATATCTAGCATCTTAAATCATTAGTGTAGCGGCGTTTACCACGGTTTTAAGACATTTTTGAAAACACATTTGATATACTTTGATAGTTATCATAATTACTGTGCAATACACATGACAATAAACAATAAACATGTATGTCTTGTTCTTGTTTAATTTGCAGATGGACATAATTATCAGAGTCCCAGATTGAATTCGGTGGAACTCTTTCCACTTATGTCATGTTTTCTGATTGCACTGAAAGGGGTCCAAATCAAATCAAATTTGTTTGACCTCTTAAAACACGTTGTTTTAAATTAAACAAATGTCTAAAAAGATTTAAAATAACTGTCATCTATCTATCTATACTTGTAATAAAATTTTCCATTTAAGTTAATTTATCAATAAATACTTAATATGTGTTTTAAACTACTGAAAATCATATTGTTTTAATAATTCATTAGTAGTATAATAGATTAATCCAATAATAAATGATAATCAAAATCATTTTTTTTGTTTGAAAAAGTTTATTAAAAGGTACTGCATATTTTATTTTGTTTGAAGAAAAAAAAATCAACTTTTACACTAAAAAAGGTGTATATATGAAGCTGGAAAACCCTATTAAAAATAATTATAAGTTACAAAGTTTCAGATGCAAAAATCACCTTATTTTTAAATAAATAAATAAATAAAAACACATTAAAATTATTGCCCAAAACACAGCTTGTTTTACGAACAGCTTTGTTTATGGGAAAAAAGAAACTGAAATCTTGAATTTATGCTGTCCCAAACCAGTACAATAGCAAAAAAATGAATAAAAAAGTCATATATTAACAGTACTTTATGCATAAACTAAATTATTAAAGTTCTCATTAATTTTTCTGAAAGATAATTTGACATATGCGTTAACTAATTTTATAATATAAAGAAATTATTTTAATTTTAAAATTAAAGATTAATATATCAAAAACTGATATTCATTTTAAAGATTGATCGTCCTCAATAAATTTTTTTCCATATACATAGAAATATAAAGAGACGAAGAATCAAACTCTAAATCACGTGCTTAAAAGGCAATATAATCCACCAATCAAGTCACAGTAACATTATTTTCTTTTTCTCTCTAAAGTTCTGGAAGAAAAAATGTATCCAATGAGAACTATGTCACATGTTGACTTAAGGGGGCATTGCTTCCCAATAGAAAGTTGCATTTTCTAGTTCTATTGTTGAAAATTAATTCAGTTAAAAATGCAACTAACAACAGTTTCGCTTAAGATTGGCAAGCTCGGCAAAGTTACAATGAATTTTATCAGATGAACATACTTGCGAATCCGAGTTGCACTGGATAAAAGATGCACACTAATACGAGTGATTACTACGATAAAGCATCCGAAGTTCCTTGCAATGATTGCATGTCCATGGCCGTAGAGGAGGGTCCATGCAATATGAATGGATCTTTCGAACTCGGCAAATATCACAACTCTCAAGGAGATCCTCTGGTTCCCGACCACGGCAAATTACACAAGCTCCTGCCTGTACAGACTGTAAAAGCCGAAGACAAACGACAAAGTGACACAATTATATTAAAATATGTATAAACTTCCAGTGAAAATATGGACAATAATGAATTATACGAACATGTTATCAACAGTACAAAAGTTTTAAGAAAATATAGGAAGCAACCTAATCTAATATATATAATGCCCTACTACAGCAACATGCCAATAATTCTTTGCAGAATTACTTATTAATTTTGGACTCGATCTACAAATTAGAAAATATTTTTTTTCTTCGTTTGAGCAATCAAAAAGGTGTTTTTTTTTTTAATAGCCTCGAAATTTAACAGTAACAAGTGCTATGAATGTTTTCCTTCCACATGAAAAGTACAATCCAGCAACAAAAGGGAATATTTAGGGAAAAAACGGAGTGCACAAAATCACAAAAGTTACTATTAAATAATTGTGCGATGCAATCAAAATTTGTGATTAAAAAATGGGTGTTCGAAAGTGTATTCCCATTCTAACAGTTTTATTTTGAAGAAATTATCATAAAAATGGTAACTCACAAATAAAAGCAACTCATTAAGTCATTTCAGATATATTTTCTTCTAGGTTCTTATAGGTGGTGCATTATAGTATAGAGAACATTCTAATCAACATGACATTTTAAGAATCATGGATTCATGGGAATCATAGCCTGCAAAATAAAGGACAAATAGAAATCCAATATTACAAAATCATGGATATCATAAGGTTGACGGTGAGAATGTTGGTTTGTTATACAAAGATGAACCCTTAACAAGCAAGGCAAATCTATCGAAATGATCAAAATGTTGGGAGGAGGGGGGAAAGGCCACACATAAAGCATTACTACTTTCCTAGTAAAACAAAAGATGCCAGCACGTGTTATTATTTTTCTTTCAGCCGAATAAAGACCTTTCTCACTTTCAATATATGGTTGTAACACAACCAATTAAACTGCCAGTTATATATGAACCGTCCAAGCTAAGCAAAGAGCATATGAGTGCCATTAAAATCCAGTAGAATCTGTGACAGGCTCAGTGAATACCACTCAATATTTTTAAAGATGTCAAGATTGTATGAAATGTAAATAAGGCAAACTGTTACTATATAAACTCCAATGTAGCAACCACTTATTCCAAACTTTTTACCTATGTACGGCCACTTCTCATCTTTATTTTTTTTAAATAATCTAGAATAGTTTTAAGCACAAATTACTCCAAATAACTCCAGGTAGATGTACACACCCTTAACCCCACCACAGGCAGAAAGATTTTTTTAGAATTTGAACCCATGACATCTAGGTCACATGTTAGCTATCTATCATTTAGTAAAGGCTCGTCCTTTATGTGATTTCAACTTACATGAACAAAAAATGAAAATAACATCCAATAGTGACAACAACTAATATAGTTTAATGAATAAGCATACCTCAAAGATATTATACGGTAATTCTTGATCCATGGGGATAAAAATATCTGAGGCTGAATTGTCACATGGGATTGTCTGGGAGTATACTTTTTGATCAGCGGTGGCTGCATGCTCGACTTTCTTAATCATCACAAAACTTGCCTTGCACAAAGGGCAGGTTGATATTTTTCTCATTGAAGTCTATAAATATTGAAAAACAAATATAAGAATGAAAGAAACATCCAAATGACATTAATAGTAAGGCAATGTACAGGACAACCAAGGTTGACGTAATCCATCCAAATCTTTAAAGAGGGCAGTTTGGAATCACCATCAAGTAAATAGGAGTGCATCAGTAACACAGACCGGACAAAATCATAAATATACTTTCATAAGATTTGCAATAAGAAAACACAACAATGAGGTGGAGCCTCAAATTCTCAATGAGAAAAAGCCAAAGTTCAACGAAAGTTAAATTAAAAACTAGAGACCAACTTTGAAATCTAATCGAAAGGGAATGGCATGCTAATGAGATTATAATTATCAATTAATAGGCTTTTATTCGTTAAAAAGTAAATAAAAGAAAAGGCATACCCTATGATCAACCCAACTCTGGATACATGGAAAACAAAATCGATGTCCACACGGCAGAATCCCTCGTGTTGAGCTGAAATCTGTGAAACATATAACACATGACATCTCTGTTGAAGTAGGTAAGTCAGCACCATTATCAACCTGATCACAATCTGTGGATTTTTCATCATCACTGGAACATATATCTATTGTTGTTTGTGGCATAGGTAGGGCATCTTCTTTAAACAAAGTTGAATTTCTAGGAGTAGATAAATGCCTTGAATCGTTGATCTGTTCAATATCATCTGAACCACCATCGATAGATCTACTTTGATTACTTAACCCAGCATTTGATTCTTCACTATTTTGTACAATAATGTTATTATTAACACCACCAGAAAGGCTAGAGGTAGCTTGAGCGTCTGCTTGTAGTCTATCCTTTCTAAATATGCTGTCATCTGGGCTTAAATCCAAATCTGAAGGAGCCAACACGACTTCATCAACAAGATTTCTCGCAAGTCTTCTTTCTTTACGAGAAGGTCCAGCCACAATATTGACTCCCTTACCATTGCAAATATTCCTTTTTCCTTTCCTTGACAATCTAGACGAATTTGAACTTGACTCATCATGCTTAAAAATATGAAATATAGAGAAAAGAAAAGAAATTAACGAGAATTCCATAATAACGAATAGTATAACACAATCAATGATTACATAGCCTGATGATGGATATGCTTGAAACAACATTCACTTTCATTTATAATTTTACTTAAAATACACATTCAATACATTTAACCATAATTCTATACGCAAGAGCATATGCAAGTACTTTGTAAAGCACCAGCAATGAAAAAATAAAATTAAGAGATACACAAAAAAAGCTCATTCAGGCAATCAGTTAGTTTAGATTGCTACATTTTTTGAAATATCTGTCAGGCTAAAAGTAATCTATAATGTCCATACCCGTTGCATAGTGACTGATGACAAATCTTTTTCTGTAATTGAGCATTTTGTGGAGGAAAAACAACATATTTAGCATAAAGCAAGCAGACATATTATTTAAGTTTGTAGATGATAATGCTGGCTTCAAACACTTAAAATGTGCATCATAAAGATTGAAAACGTCCAAGAGGAGAACGGAGAGTCAAGAGCCTATTTTACCTTTTTCATTAAACAAGAATCTTCCAAAACATAAGTTCTCGAGGTTCCAGGACCAAAGTTGGTTTTTTGCCTTTCAGACCCAGTATCATGTAACTTGTCACTGACCAATTTTTTCTTTGTCAAGCTACTGACTCGAACAGTGAGGGGAACTTCCAGCAACAATCGCCCTACTTCATTTCCACTGAAAATGATAATGATAATAAGTGAACTTAAGAACAAATACTCCCTAGATTTTAATCCATTTCAGATTATAGGAGAATAACCGATAACATAAACTCCTATATAACCAACAAATGAACCCAATATTTTCAAACCAAATAGTCAGCTACCAGTTAATAAGATCGATGATGCCAAACTTGAGAAACTAGAAGCAAACTCCTGAGTCCACAACAAAGACGCCCATCATATAACACAATATATAGAAGATAGCTCATCGAAACTGCTAATAACCAACTTTCCCAAAAGTTGTAACACAGCACTCATGCCTTGTTAAACGTCAACGTAACTTCCTTTCAGTATCGCAGTAACTTTCAATTTAAGCAATAACACAATTCAAAGCAAAACTCGTCAAATCAAATTATGCTTTTTCAACGCCCAATTCTAATTCCTAGAGCATGATGATGACATTGGATGCGGACTAAAACACAACCACACCATGCGTTTGCTTTCAGAAAGCTATAACTCTGTAAAATCTATTATACTCCGTTATAGTTCTTCAGTAAGGAAGGGAAAGAAGTCAAATTAACCTTCGCAAGGTGTAAGAATCTTCTGGAACACGCCTTCCTTCCTTTACGCAGTCCTCGATCCATTGGTGGTTCACTACAGGAATTCTAAACTTCAGCGCAATATCATATTTCTTTCCTTCAAATTTCCAACACACCTGAACAATCACAAAACAAACAACCATCAAACAGTTCGTCAATGAAAGCTTGCAATAACCTGTTCTATCATTCACTAACTCTCTTCTTCCGTCTAAACTCTCCCTCACGTTTGTTTCCCTTTCACCACACAGAAACAGAACATACCTACTAACATACAAACCAGGACAGAATCTAAATCCACCATCGAATTAAGCTCTTTCACTCACTCACTCTCTCACACACACACACAAGATGAATTACCAATTTCAACATTGCGCACCAAAAATTCTCCACCGAATTACGGTCTCACTCACACAAAACTCTCCAGATGAATTGTTGACTTCAACGGTGCACACCAAAATTCTCTCTCTCACACACACATAGCTCAACAGATGCATTATCAAAATCCACCATGAAACCTAATTCTCTAATCTTTTTCTATCTATCTCCCTCTCTTTCTTCCAATTATGTTATCTCTCTTGCAATTAAGCTCCTTCTCTGTTAAGCTTTCTCTTTAACTCCCCCAATCGTGCTCTCTATCATTCTGTCTCACATACAAACTATAAAAAATAAAATAAAAAAGAAAAAGAACTTACCAGATGCGTTATCGATTTCGACATTGCGCCAACGTAATTGGCGCCGGCAAGTGAAATCAGCTTGATGAGATCGAACCGCTCGGAGCCGTGGTAACCGCTAACCGTTGCCACCACGTTTTCCATGCCTTGAACCGGAGAACCTGTGACTCAAGTTCAATAAATAAATAAATGGAATAAAATCAGAATCAAAAGCAAAAGCGAAAGTAGAACTAGCAGAAATCACGTTGAACGAAACCCTAGCACGAAGGTTATCCTCGGAATGATTCAACTATATTAGTGATGAGAAAAAAAAATAAAAAGGCAGAAAGTTGCACTATTTTCTTGGTGAAGTAAAACATTCCGAATCGAATCGAATCGAAATTCAGAGAGAGTGAGAGAGAGACCGCAAGATTGACGAGGAAGATGAAAGTGTTGTTCTGCTTCCATGACACTTCTCTTCAGAGTGACGATGACGGAGAACGTTTTGGCGGTAAATGCAAATTCATTTTTCGAAATGAAATTCAAAACCCGATTGAGGAGATTTTATTAGTTGGATTAAATATGTTTTTATTTTTATTTTATATAAATATATATATCTTAATTCTATTCTCCAAAAAATATAATTTTTTTATTTGAAATTTAATTCTCCGTAAATTTTATTTTTATTTTTTTTATAAATGTGTATATCTTATTTTCTATAAAATATTTTTCTCTGATTTTATTACTTCATTTGATATCATTATTTACTTTTAGAAGTTCATTTTAATCTAAACAATTAATATTTCTCTTTTATAGATTTGAGTAAAAATAATTAATTTTAGGATTTTTTTTAAAGAATAACATGTTTATATTATATTATACATCCTAGCATATATTAAATAATAATTTAACTTTTCATGAAATGTATAAGTAAAAATTTATATCACATGGAAATTTAAAATTTTTGAAATCTGTGTTGTAAATGACTCCTAAAATCATGTTTTTCATGATCTATTGCCTCCACGTTACACCAAGCGGAAACTTGGTTGGACCTTTTATTGATATGATCAATGAAGGTATCCAAGTGCTGAACCATAAAGGCTGCTTCCTCCACCCTTCACGATTTCTCCTGCACCCCATAATTATATTAAACCCCATTTTATCTTTTTCTCCATCTTCATTTTTAAAATACATTATAGATTAATTTTTACGTCCAGAACATCCAATCGCATTTCTAGAAAGCTTTTTCAGAATACCCATCTAAAATATATTTTGAAAAAGATTTTTTCATAATATCCAATTCATAATATATTTTCAAATTATTCTTTATAAAAACTGATTTAAAAACACTCCATTCAAAATACATTTTCCAATTAACTTTTCTAGAATTCAATTTCATTTTCACAGTACTATTTTAGATCAAACAATTTGAATCTATTTAAAAAATATAAATACAAGAATATGTTACTTACTTTTAATTGTTAACAAAGATCTTTAATAAAAATAATAACAAAAAAAATTAAATAGTGAAAAGAGGTTCTAAAGAATAAAAGTATAGAAATTGTATATAAATAAAAGAAATTAAGATAAAAAGTAAAATTATAAAAAAAAATATTTTAAATATTTAACTTAGTAATATAAAGACGTAAAAATTTATAAAAAAACCCAACATAAATTCTAACAAGTTAATAACACATACTAATTAACAAAAGTTTTTTAAACACAATTATATCAGTTTGACTCCTTATTCAGAAATATCCACTAATAATGCTATAATTTTCACCAGTCAAAAACGTGTTATTAGCATTTCCCATCATAAAATGAATTCAAGATGAGACATTTGACGCTTGTAATGATTTAAACCAGAGCTGATAAACGTTGGTTTATAAACAAATGGATGGATAAAGTAATGGTGCATCTATTTTTCCCTAATGCAACTATTTGTACAAGTATAGGCTTCTCCGCAACTTTCATACATCATATCTCTAATCCTATTCGACTTTCCTACAAAACTGTATACAGTTCTAAAGTTCCGAAAATTAGATGGAATGATGATTGTTTGGATGAATACTCAAGCATGTGTGTTGCTTCTATACACAACAAACCCAAAGCAAATCCTTGTATCTTGCACTTCAAAGGTAGAGCTACAAATAGTCTTCGAACTCATCTGGTATATGCAACTTCTCAACAGCAGCCTGTTTCAAAAAGAATAATGAAAACAAACCATAAGTTCCTTCCAACATGTACTACTATTGTCATACAAAAATGATCAAAACTTAGCTCGTGAAATTGTATCGCACTGTTATATTAGTCTATGAGATTTGAGTGTTTCTAAAATTAAGGACATGTTTGTTTATTGTTTTCAAAAATAATTCAGTTTTTTAGATTTTAAAAATTAAAATTTGATTGGTAACTGTTTTATTAAATCAGTTTTTAAAAAGTATTTTTGTTTTTAATTTGTAAAACCTAAATAACTAAAACTAATAAAAAATATTTTCTGTTAGTTTTTTTATTTTCAGTGATGGTATTCATACCTTAACCAATAATTACAGTATATAGTGTCTTCATTATCACGAAATTATCAAAATCGTTTTTCAACTTTCACTTTAATGCTTGATAACCGTCAGTAACATCAACTTCTATCTAAAATAATGTTCAAACTAGAGTTATCAAACAAACAAAAATTTCAACTTATTTTTAGAAAATTGTTCTCTAAAAAATGTTATTTTTAGTCCCTAACTCTTATCTCCGTTTTAGTCCCTGAAGATACTATTATGTCTCTGGACTAGGGACCAAAATGTCAAAAAGATTAATTTTAGAGACTTAAATGAAACCCTAAATATTGTAGAGACTTAAATGAGTTTTTCTTAGTTTCTTCATAGACTAATATAATGGTGAAATACAATTTCAGGAACTAAATTGGTCAATTACTATACAAATTAATTAAATATTCAGCAAACCAATCGTAGAGCAGAAAGATCAGTTATTTGTAAAATTGTTAATGTGTACAGAGCAAAAGGATTGTCGTAACTTGTTATAAGGAAATCTCACCTTAATGGTTGCAGCATCTATTGCAGATGGTTTCAAATCCAAAGCAACACCATAATGAAACATTGCTTTCTCATGCATGTTACGCCTTCTATAGATATTGCCCATCAAAGCATAGACACTACTTTCACGAGGAGCACACTCTTTCAGCTCTTCTAGGACATCCAAAGCTTCGTCAAATTTTTCTAAGCTTATGAGTATGTTGGCCTTTTGATACATGGGCAGTGGATTTTTCTTATCTGCTAAGATTGCTTTCTCCATTATGGCCAATGCTTCCCAGCTTCTCTGTCAAATCACAGAAGCATAATTTCAGAATACTGGATACAGAAACAAAAGGAAAAGATAAATGCAATCGTAGTTTGTACTACTATAACTAGTGTGGCAAGAGATTATTAACCTTTAAAGCATGCAAAGCAGTTCCAAGGTATGACAGTATAACAGAAGACCGTGGGTTGATTTGGAAGGCCATACGGAAATGATGTTCAGAGAACTCAAGCTTCTCTTGGCGAAGATATAGCATTCCAAGTCCATACCATGCCTTATAGTGCCTTGAATCAACCATGAGTGCACTCTGGTAGCATTTAGTCCCATTTTCAAAATCTTCTAGTGCAACATACCTGCAAAGAACAGTGAATGTTGTGAAAACATGTTTGGACACGTGTATCATAATGAAAGATTAATGGTCATACTCATGTCCACAAAGGGTGTGTGCATATGCAAATCTGGGATTCAGTTGAACAGCTCGTTGAAAGCTCTTCAGTGCAGTTTCATGATCTTTCTGCAGGCTGTAGCAATTACCTATGGCACACCTGCCACATTATTCAATACAAAAGATAAACCAGGATAAGTGATATAATAATTACAACAGAACAGCCAAATACAGGAGGAGGAGGGGGGGCTTTCAACTCTCACAACCAAATAGCTATAGAAAACAAAAATATACAAAAATGATTACAGTTTGGCTCACAGTGGATGTGTACATATGCACACCCACACATGACAACACATGGAAAATGAAGCAGTTTTAAGCCATCTGGAAAGAGAGTAGTACATAAAAATGGCCTACGAAGAAAAATGAGTTGAAAAAATTACAACAAAGCTCAATGTAACACTACCAAGATTCAGGAGCTAGGCGATCAGTTGAAATCAGTTCCTGCGCCAGGTAACTTAGCTTCATGTCTTCCTTTAAATGCTGTCCCAGATATAAGTTAGTTCGTCAGGCAAATATCCAAGTAATCATTTAAAAATTTTAAACTTCAAGTGGGAGGAAGAAGCTAAAGAAATACAAGGATATTCCAGGTGCCCCACATTCTAGGTATAACATTAGCATAGAAACCCAGAACAAGGGTATCAATACATTGTTGATTTAGTATCTTCATGTCAATAGACTTTACTAGTTGAATGGATCAAATGTGCAAATCAAAATGCAAGAAAAAATGGTTTGCCTTTAACAAAGAAAATATATGTCAACTCACATAAAGGACTGTCGAGTGTATATCCATTCCTTCCAAACTATAAGGTGTAATCTGTCGAGCAAGACTAAAGGCACGATCAGCTTCCGAATAATCAACTAGCTCAAAGTACGCTTTCCCAACCTGCATTAAAACATGCTCAAGTAAGAAGGAGATTTCAAAGGAGTTGAATTGACGAAACCAAATCCAAACACTAAGCTGGAAGTGATAGTTTTTCTCATTCTAGCCTTGAGGACAAGGCTGTTAGTGTGAGTTAGTGTTATATATGTGGTGTGACATATATATATATATATATATATATATATATATATATATATATATATATATATATATATATATCAAAAGTTTACTATATCTTGATACTATATTTGTAAGCCCCTTCGTAAGAAGACACTGGAGATCAAATTGTGTCAAGTGTCCATGTCAGACATGTGTCTGGCCTATATAAACAACACCAAATTGTTGTTTGCTTTATAGTTCATAGTTTTACCTATGCTTGTTCTCTCCTACCCACTATCTTATTGTCCATGACCAACCCTCCAAAAAGATTAACCTATCGTCATCTATCAGGTGGAGGAAACTTAGTAACAATTTATATACAATAACCCTCACTCAAGATTCTTCCAGGCTTGAAGCCTGAATGACGCACAAGGAAGCTAAACCTCTGTGCTAAGATTTAATTTAGGCTCTGAAATTTAATTCAACGAAGTTCTTCTTGTTATTTGTTTTAATTTCTGTATTTATAGTCTCATCCAAAGTTGACAAAGTTTTATTTTCTTGACATCTTAGGTCACATGTGTAGCAAAAGAGTTATGAAATGGATATTGAGATTAATTTTGATTTGAGGCTAGGAACTTAGACAAGACTTCATACACAGAAAATTACTATTCTTTTTATTGAGGAAAGTGGAGAAGTGTAACTAGGGCAGATAAGATATCCTTCCAATGAAGTGGGAAAAACTTAAGTACAACAGAACAAAATTTATTTGCACCAGACAAAATATTGGAATAAAACAAAATAAGACTGAATGCAGTATATATCTAAATTAATGTTTATCATTAAGTACGACAAATACCAGACACGTCGAGCTACTAAAATTACCTGAGAAAGAACCCAGCCAGTGTTGTAATGCTTCTGAGGAAGTTTCAGATAGGTATCCAGGGCATCCTGCTCTATCACAAACAGATATTAAGAAACAAATCCAACTTGGAACAAGGTATTTTCCTCATTTTATTTCCAATTTTAAATCCCTAAAAAATAATAACCTAAATATTATGGATTTTCCCCATAAATATTTAATCAATTACCTGGCTCCTATATTGACAGGAAAGTCTATAGCCTTCACCAAGAACTCTTAGAAGGGTTAATATTTCTGAAATGCCAGTGATGACCTTAGAACCAAATGTTATTTGCCTGCCAATTTGAAAAGCGGCTGCTTCTTGCTCATATGTTTTGGCTTCAACGACAGGAGATGAACAAGAATTTGTAGAAGTATTATTTAACGAAGAATAATCTGGAAGATCGCTACGAATCCCTAAAATTAAAGAAAAGAAAATCATAATGTATTTGAAACAAGGAAACTTTTAGGCAATAATCACCTTAAGAAAGTAAATGAATTAAGCATAATCATAAATGGACATGCAAACGTTCTAATTAATATAGTAGTTAGCATATTATGTTGACACCTAGCAATGGATTAGTATTTCTATTTGGCTCACCAATTTAAATAAATAGACATTGAAGGAGTTCACAAATAGTTGAACTTTCCTTCTGAAATCTTTCGAAAGGCTAAGAAATTGACAAGAAATCAACATCGGCAGCTGGGATGCAACTTGTACAAGTGAATGACTTCACAAAAATTTCAGCTCAACTATTTGTGAAGTGAAACATTTTGATATAAAAGAATAAGCTTAAACAATAGAGTTGTGAGATATATAAACATTCATCACCTTCATTAATGTTTTCATTGGCCCATGACTGCCCTTTACGAATTGCCATGGAACGAAATGCCATATGGTTTAGCTTTGAACCTCCCTTATAAGAGTTATTATTTCCACTTCCAGATACAACAGTTGAATTAGCATTTGCCTTTACATTTTCACCACCAGAGAGTCTTGAACTACGTCGAGGACCAGAATCAGAAAATAATCTACCTGAAATCTGTAACAATATATATATTTAGTAAAGGAAAAAGGTAATAGTGAAAAATGAGAGAATATAATATCATATAGTCTGGAAAAGTCAAGCATTTAACCCAGAGTACATATTATCACAGTCATTCAAAACACAAGTTACTCAACAGAAAAAATGGTCCATTAATTCACACATCACAATATGGAAAATACATTCAACTTCTTATCTTACAATGCATAGCACCAAATAGAAATACACAGAGAACAGATGCAAAAGAACTATAGCTAAGCTAAATTTTGATGGAATTCAGAAAATTGAGTAACAATATTGCAACCATATAAATGAAAACCAATGGTAATTAGTAACATGAATTAAAAAGGCAAATTCAGATACCTATAGCACCATTGTTAGAGAGAAACAAAATTGATGCCAAATAATGTTAATAGAAAAAAATGACATTCCCATGATAAAAGGCTCAGCCAGCTAAATGCTTGGATTAAAAATGAGTTATGACGTCAACAATCTGTATAAATTCATATCACTACTGCCAAAACAAGAAAAAATATAAAATAAAATCTACCCAATACTTCCATGGTTTACTCAAGATTATGGAGAAAATCCCAGACAGTTGGCATTTTTATCTAGTATTGATGCAAATATAGGTTGAACAACAGTACGAACCTTTCGTAACTTTCCTTCACCCACAAACTTTCTTCGAGGGGCTTGAATAGGAGAGTTCACTATTGACTTAGGAGAATTGTCAACATTAAGTGTAGTAAGATTTTGGCAATTTGGCATCATGTTCCTACACAGTGGTGGCGGAGCAATACTTGACAACTGCAAAAACAGGATGGCTTTATCCATATTTGGAGATATAGGGCAGCTTCTCACAAACTTTTAATGGACATTAATAGGCATACACAATACAAAACTACAATCACCTGTGCAACCATTGGAGAGGGGGTGTTATAAAATGACATGTTAGATGAACCACTATTAATAGGTTGACCAGTAGCTCCTCCTAATATAGATGATCCATGATGATATGCACCAAGATCTTTGAGACCTTGCATTTGTTTGAGCAGCCTTGGACTCCCCTCTTCAGACATACAAGGTATAGGAGCAACTTCATTGCTATCTTCAGGTGACATGTGAGGGTTTGGAGAGGTTGAACAATTCAGGTACTGCTTTTGTATCAAAATAGCTGCTGCTTCACCAAAAACTACAGTTGCTTCTTCAGCAGCACCTAGAAAACAGTGTAATGATAATAATGATGAATGAGAGAATAAGAAAATAATAATGTAAGATTTACATTAGAAAACAGTCATTTAGTTACACCAATCAAATTTTGCATCGGTTTCCTGGAAATATGTATGCTTTCTATTGAGTCACATGACAGATTCAGTATTTAGTAAAGTCATAAGCACTGTAGAACAAAAAAAACAAAATTATAGAGCTCATTACTGTTGAGTTTTTTCATCTATCACATTAAAAACATGACAATAAACTATGCTTGATGCTCCATTACCAAAACAAAATGTATAAACAACAAATGCATCATTACCATACCATACAGTTTCAAATGTTTGCTTTGCTTTAGCAACTTTCTCATTTTATCAAAGCTAAAAATAACCTCATGGAAATGGGAAAGACACACTTAACAACTTAGCAAGCATCAACTTAAACAACTAAGTTTCACCAGTTGCTTCATCAAGTATATTCAGTCATCGGGAATCAAGAGCTATCATCTCACTTTACCTAATATACACAACTCCTCATATGCGGCCCACATCAGAGGATCCATTGACAGTGCCCACTTGAAATGTTGTATGGCACTTTTCTTTCTGTCAGTGCATCTGAAAAGGAAGAAAAAATATTAAAGGGAATATAGATTTGAAAATAGCATGAACTAAATTAGAAGTTAAAGCTAAGACGGCCATTTAAAGACAGTGGAAACCAGTCACAGAGGACCAAATATTCATTAAACATACCAAATACTTAATGGGAGTCAACCATCAAATGACAACCAAGGCTGTGATGTGAACATGCAAGAGATTTGACAAAGGGATGTGCTAAAAGAGAAAAGTGACATTATCTAAATGTTATAAAATCCTAAGTGAAATTCTTGAGCAATATCAATCCAAATAGTTTTTAAGCATCCGCTGCTTAGCAAAAAATATTTTTAAGAGAGCTGGTTATAAAATTCAAGGGTTGAAATCACCCTTGTTGTCTACTTTATGAGTCAATGTATTCTCCAATACTTGATAGAATCTTTTTGGAGTTGTCCATCCTTCGCAAATAAGATAGTTATCAAATCTAAGAAAGCAGCAGCTGCAGTGCATAGCAACGAACCCAAAAAAGACTAAAAAGGTATAGCACATGTTGTGATGACTAATTTAATAATTTTAATATACAAATAAAATAATTTACATTTATGCATATATTAATATTATATACATATAAATGCTAAAAAATTTAAAAAAAAATGAAAAATCAAAATCCATTACATATTTATAAATAACAAAAAAAGGTCAAGATAGGAAACAAAAAAAAATTCAAAAGACATTCATATTTCAAATATAAGATATTTTAAATATTAGATAACCAGTAAGAGAGGGCAACATTGATGCGAAGACAGTTCAGCAACCTGTAAATGAGCCCTAATAGATAATGCCCAGCTGCACCATTTGGAACCTACATAGTAAGAAAAACAAATTAACAAAATCATTCACCTTCTACAAAATGCACCAACAAACTATAATAAAAATAAACTTGAAATAGAAGGGATATGTCAGAACTTATGTGATAAATGAATCAACGACAGCAAACTAGACTAGAAGTACGGCAGAATAACAATGATAACAAAAAACTAATGTACGCCGGTGCCAGAAGGCTTCTTGCAATGAGAAGGTATGGGAGAGGATCATTATTTGCAGAATATGAATGATAACAAATTTAAAATTGTTTGGGGAATAAAATATGGCCACCTATATATTTTTATAATTTAATAATTAAGAGATAACCATAATGCATTCTAAATTGTGTTTTATACCTCTGCACTAGGGTCATTAATAGGACATAACGCTGCTTCAGCTTCACCAAGAAGATCCATACGAAAGCAAGATAACGCAAACAAGTACCGAGACTGAGCCATTTGGGAGCCTTCAAGTAATAAATAAGAAAAATAACAAGTCAAGAAACATCATAAGAAGCACCATTACAAAATAATAGCAAGTAAAGGAAATAAAACATTCTATGAAGGGCTAATCTAATGGGAAGAAAGCAAGGGTGATATCTAAAATAATAGGACATAGGTACAAGTTGACCTAGAGATAAATAACTACATAAGGGAAAAAAATACCCTTTAAGATATGATATGCACAATAAGCTTGATTGCCCTGCAAATAACAGCCAGCTAGCAATTGCAAATTTGTCTGCACAAAAACAAACACAATTATCAAACACTGACTAAGAAAGTTTAAATGATGCCCTTTGGCAAGGGATATGGACTTGATAAATAGCCAAATAAAGGGTGCAAAAAAATTTCACGAACAATGAATAATTAACAATGTTATAAGGGTACAAAAATGTTGATTAGGCATATTCCAATACAAGTATCAGAGGCACATACCAAGCATATATACCTTAGGTACAAGTACAACAGACAAGGAGGATACATTATTACATATAAATTCAGAAAAACTCTACACCAACATGTATAACAATACTAAATTGATAATAACAAACCAAAATAGTGAATCTTAAATATGAACATTTTCTTTCCACAGATCTGCATGATTCACATTTGTTGTAAATGAAAATAATTATCAACAGGTTGTGTTACGTCCAGGGTAACACAGTTTCCTTATCAACAGAATAGAACACAATATAGCCCTAGACTTAAGCCTAAAAACTCTGAAAAGATAGCTTCATGTCATAAAAGCAACCATTGAAAGTTGGACCATCCAACTAAACAAAACACTTAAAGCTCTTAGGCTTAGCACTTGAGGGGCTGTGGACCACCCGACTACTTCTATTGGCCAACTAACCAAGTCTAGCTGATGATTGTCTGAGGCAGCAGTCAATTGGGCCATCCTTCTTGGTCTCACAGCTGATCTATACTTGCAAAACCATTACGATGTCACGGTTGATAAAATCTTTGTGAATTGCTAATAGGAAAATGCTAGAAGGACATGAATAATTCATGAGCCCAGGCCTTGGGGGCCCAGTACAATGTTCTCCAGAACCTTCCCACAAACCTAGTAAAAGGAAAATGCTAGAAACACATGAAAAAATCATGATCCCTGGACTTTGGGGCCCAGTATAACAGTCTCTAGAACCTTGACATGAATCTTGCAAAGACACAATTGACACTAACCCAAAATGGCAGGAACCACACACTTGCTATAGGCATCACCAATCTAAGTCACACATTAGAGCTTAATGAACTCCTAAGTGCATACCAAACTTTAGGAGTCTCCTGCAAGTGTATTCTCTTACATAAACAAAAGTTAGCACTAAATTTTTAGAACTAGGCCAAGAGCCTATTTTGGATACAAGGCTAGAAAACCTTTTGAGAGCTTCTTTACTAAAAAAACTATATTTTCAGTAAAAGAGCTCTTTTAACTACCAATATCGCTACCAGTGTTAGGGCACAAATTAACTCCAAATTGTGAATCCGTAGAAATCACCATCCACTGATTATCACTCTAAAGAAACCTAGCAATCACTCTAAAGAAACCTAGAAACACTCAAAGAAAACTCCAAACCTCAATTCAATCACAACGCAACAAAATTAAAGCAAAACCCAAATCCAAATCTCTCCTAAGACAAATCAAGTCATACAGATGACTATACCAAACCAAAGTCAGCAATCTAGTGGCAAAGACAACACGAAGTAAGAAAAAAAAAAAATTGAAGTTCCTCGTACTAGTGGCTTTTAGCAACTACTTCTTTTCTTCTGTATAGTTTTCTACACTTTTATGAGAAACCAAACAAGAATTTATAAATAAGTAAATAAGAGTTCAGTGCGAGTGTTGAAAAAGAGGAAAGGAAGCCAAACAACACCTCAGAAGGAAACTGAGCACAGAGACGCTGCGAGATGAAGATGGCGTTGGAGTGCATGAAATGGCGAAGACTCTTCTGTACGCAATCCACTAGTATCCCTTCCATGATTCACTTCGGCAAGGTTCAATTTTTTTTTTCTTTTTTCTTTTTTTCTACTCAGAGAGAAGAACAGGAACAGAGGAACAAGAGTCAGTGAGAGTGGTTTCGGATTTTGTTGTGATTTGTTTTGTTTTTAGTTCAAATCGGGAGTCTCACATGTCACCCTCTCTTTTTGAAATTCTGTCACGTGACAGGTATACTCCAATGCGGTGCGTTTTGGGAATTATATGCACATCTTTCCACAGTATAGATAGAAATTGAAATTTTTTATTCCCAATCCCCAAATCAAAATAACAAAAGAAAAATAAATAAAATAAGAGCTCAATAAAATCGAAAATCAAAATGAGATATAATTTATTTAATGTTTATTTGCTTTACTTATTTCTATTCATTTAATTCATCATAGTGTATTTTTTTCAAATTATGTGTATTTTTTTTCAAAAAAATATTAATTGCATATCTGGATTAATTTATTTAATTTGTTAACTTATTTTATTACAAAGTGTTCAGGTTAGAAAGTAACATTGTGTTTCATAGGAAAAAATGAAAGTAAGAAGTAACTAGATGAGAAATATAATAAAAATATAAGTTATTTCGTAATAAATAAATAGAATACAATTTAATTTTATAAAATTATTTAGTTTATAATTAAATATTATAATACATTTTATGATTAAAAAATGGATCAATCAATAGAAAATTAATTGAATTGATAAAAAATATTGGGTAAAATTGATGAAAGATGAAAGGTTAACTAAACTAATTTGTTTTTATTGTGTTTTATCATTTTCTTATTAAAAATCTAAATGTAATAAAAATTTTGTTAAAAGACGTTTTATTTATAAATAATTATATATATATATATATATATATGTATATATATATAATCATCTCTATTATACTACACTTCCTTCTCATGAAAAACAACCTCAAATTATTAGAAAAGAAAAGTAAAATATTTTTTTCTTTTATTTTTTAAAACAAGTTTACTCATGTTAAAAATTCTAAAAATAAGTTATTTTATTTCTAAAAAAATTTAAACAAATACACTTTTTTTATAAATAAAATATTTTTTATAATAATTGCTTCCATCTTTATAAAAAGAAAAATATCAAAATTAATTTAGAAATATCAAATACTTTTTTCTACTAATTTCACATTTTTTAATAATCACTATTATAATCACAATATTTCACATTAATTACAATATATATATATATATATATATATATATATATAATAGTTTTTAAATTATCATTGAAAGATGTATCTTTTAAAAGTTAAAAGAATTAATATTGATTTTTATTAAAAGTTAATTTTTATTTTATAAAATATTTGTTATTTTATGAAATTTATCACATGTAAATAAAAACCAGTTAAAAAATAAACATAAATACTATCAAACATATATATACAATAATCCTAAACCATTATAAAATAATTTTAAATAATATATAATTTAAAATTTTAATAATTTATAAATAAATATTTGAATAATAATTAAAATAAACGAGTGATAATATAAAAGAAGGTGAAATAATAAAAGGTGAAACTAAAATAAAATCTAAAATAATAACATAAGAATGAACACCACAAAAGACCAAGACACATGGAAAATACGAGGTTAACGAACTACACTATAAAAAAACACAAAAATGCAATAAATAATGAGACAGAGGATAAGAGTAAGACAGAGGATAAGAGTAAAGGAAGAGAAAAGATAAAAGTACAAAATATTATAAAAGTGTTATAACGAATTTTATAAGAAAATATATTTACAAATATTATAAATAACTTTATTAATCAATTATATTATAATTAATATAGAAAAACACGTTCAATATCAGTTCTTCATGGTGAATATAACTTTTTATACGGAGTTTATATGTTAAAAATAATTTTTTTATATAATTTATATCATATGAAATAGCATCACTAATTTTTATTTATTTTTTTATAAATATTATTGATTTTAATCCATCTTTTGTTTGGTGATATCGTGATAAAGTGAACATTGATCTCATGAATAACCACTCTCTTTTTCACCTCACATGCAATGTTTTAATCAATGATAGCAACCAAACACAAATAGGTCACACACAGTATTTTGATTTGATTTCTCTCTCGAAGAAAAGCCAGAGACGTCATCAAGAACAAAAAGTACACATCATTTCATGATTTTCAAAATTATTGAGCTGGTTTTAGCTTGTGAATCACATGATTTGAATTTGTATGGGTAGATACGTGAATCATACTACTCTATGAGAAAAGTTTGGTGTATAGAATGAATGACTTTCTTTTTAGATTTTTTTTTTTAATTTATAAACTTGTTACAATATTTGATAATATAAAATGTATTTAATTAAAATCTATTCACCTAAAATTTGTTAAAATAAATAAAAATTCCTTTTAAAACCCATAAATAAATAAATTAGGGGTTTATTTTTTTTTACTGTCTTTAAAAATAATTTTTAATTTTAAAAAAAAAATAAAAATATGTTTGTGTAATAGATATTAAGATTTTTATATAATAATTGCATTGAATACTCATTATTTATTAAAATTATTTTTAAATTTTTATACAAAATAAAATTATTAAATAAGTTTTTTTAACTTATTTTCAAAAATATTTTTGCAAAATTAATAGTTATTTTAAAAAAATAAAATTAAATTAAATAAGTCCTAAATTTATAAAACTATTATGTAACATTAGGTATTTTCAATAATTCTAATACCATTATTTGAATTTTTCGAAGAGGATTAACATTGATTCTATGTTCCCCAATGGAACGAGGCAAACATATAAAAACATATGATACTATCTTAAATAAACAACCTTAAGATATTAAGTTGTAAGTGTTTATCTAACTTATTCAATTTTTTCATATTTATTTAATAACAAATTTTAACTCATACTTAAATTCTCATTATAGTCCATTCTTAAGTATACATGGATAAAGGCATAATCCAAAAGTACCCTGCTTTAAATTATGAGTTTATTCTAACCATTAAGTGTGTTTGACATGTTGAAAATGCAAAAAAGTACTATTTGTTGCTTCCTTGACATGATTAAATGTTCCCTAATGTAGAACCTTACAGGCACTGAAACAAACTCAGATACATAATTGTGTTCAGAGACCATACTACCATAACTTCAACGAACATACTAGAATGAGCCTCAACTCAAGGAATCACTTGAGGAATTTTGGCTAGTGAAGCCTTCACCTTGTCCTCTGAGAATGAGAGGTCAACCATGTTACCTTGCAAATATTTTTCATAAGCTGGCAGGTCAAAATGACCATGTCCACACATTGCTGTCAGAATAACCTTGGCCTCTCCTGTTTCCCTGCAACGAATAGCTTCCCTAATGGTTGCAGCTATGGCATGAGTTGGTTCAGGAGCTGGTATCAACCCTTCTGTCCTGGCAAACTGTATAGCACCTGTAACCAAAAAGACACAATTTCATCCTATATAATCTTATATAGGTATTGTGGTAGATCTTATTTATAGAAATATAACCAAATCAACATAAGTCAGAGATA
This sequence comes from Sphenostylis stenocarpa, assembly GCA_963425845.1. Taxonomy (NCBI): domain Eukaryota; kingdom Viridiplantae; phylum Streptophyta; class Magnoliopsida; order Fabales; family Fabaceae; genus Sphenostylis; species Sphenostylis stenocarpa. The sequence continues at coordinate 4,486,486 of OY731401.1, read as the reverse complement.
ACCCTTATCTTATAAGTTGGTTTTTCCGGGTTGATGTAATTCAAATTCTAAAATTGTATTAGAGCCTGTCCAAACAATTGTTGTTGTGTAAAACTGCTAGAAAAGTTTCTGACCATTATAAACCTCTACCAACAACTGTATAGGAACTAAAAAGTACAGTTTAACTTTTAAGGACTAAAATTTCAAATGAAAACGACTTCATGGACCAAGATAATAGTTTAACATTATAATTTCTGTCTAAACTGGCATTTTGGTTCCTTCCAATGGCAGGAAAATGAGAGTTACCTTGAAAACATTCTGTTTGTGGTAGTGCAATTGCTTCCATTAAACCCAAGTCAAAAACATGGGAGATCAAAGGTGCCATACCGTGGTAACGCAACCCCCCTACAAATAAGCAAAAATGTTAATACAAGGACACACTAATACATGTGGTAGTAAATATGCAACATCGTACCCAAAATGGAAATCTATGTTGATTTTCTCCTTGGAAGTTTGTTTATACAATTAGTCCTTGAATTTGTCAACATTTTGCAAATTAATCCTTCTTTCATGAAGTTGAACCAAGTTGGGAACTAAACTTGTCTTAAAAATTCATAGATTCGTGCACTAAATTGGCATGAAGTTGATTAATTTGAACTGATATGTTGTGTTGAGAAATTCTAGGGCTATAATGCATAGACACATATTTTCAAGGACTAAACCAACACAAGTTACCTCATTTCCAAAAAATGAAATTCTATGATGACAAACTCTATCGGCGTAACAAAAATTTACCAGCATGAATTGGATCTGGAACAAAGTCGTGTCCAAGTGTGTGCATTTTCATCAATGGAGTCATCCCTGCTGTATCACCATAATCATATGTATACACCCCCTTTGTTAATGAAGGGCATGCTGAAGGTTCAACTGCTCTAATAACAGGATTTATTTTCTTCTTCAGCTTCTCTCTAAGGAATGGAAAACTTAGTCCTGCAAAGTTGGAGCCACCACCAGTACATCCTATAATGACATCTGGGGTTTCATCAATAGCTTCCATTTGTTTGATGCACTCTTCTCCTATAACACTCTGGTGGAGTAAAACATGGTTGAGTACACTCCCCAAGCAGTACTTGGTATCATCATTTTTAGCAGCAACCTCCACAGCTTCTGATATGGCTATGCCTAAACTTCCTGGGCTTGATGGATCCGCTTGAAGCATTCTCTGACCTGCCTCAGTGATCATAGACGGAGAAGGGTGTACTTTTGCACCCCATGTTTGCATCATCAACCTCCGATAAGGTTTTGAATCATAAGAAGCGCGTACTTGCCACACCTATATATATAAACCATTTAACTAAACATCACAGTTTCATAACCTGAGCTAGAATAAAATGATGTGCCCAATTCCATTACTTCCCTCAGAATCATTCAGTTACTGCTAACTTTGTTGGCCTCGGACAAAAGTGTTATAGATAAACAAAAGATCAGAAGAAGTGGTAAAAAAGAAACTACCATTGATAATTGCTTTCAGTTGCACAATTAGTTGTATGCAATTTCAATTACATTTTTCTTGTTAGTTGTAAACAAAGATGCAAGATAACACATCAAGATATCTTTGATTGAGCATTAGTTAAGTTAGTTGAGTTCTTAGTGAATCCAATACCCATAGATAGGGTCATACCTCACATCCAAGGCCAAATATGCTGCATGCAAAGGCCAATGCACTTCCCCACTGTCCAGCACCAGTTTCTGTCACAACATTCTTGACACCTTCTTGTAAATTATACCAGGCTTGTGGCACAGCAGAGTTCGGTTTGTGTGATCCTGCAGGGCTTACTCCTTCATACTTGTAGTAAATCCTAGCTGGGGTATCAAGAAGCTTTTCCAGCCTCTTGGCTCTAAATTCATCAGTGTATATAATCCTTAGACAATATCTTCAAGAAAAGTGCTGGCAACATACTAATAAAAAACCTTTTTTCCAACACTTTCTACTGTTAGTTAAAATTTATTGGAAACTACAAAATCATAAGTGAAACTCATTAAATAAGACGCGAGATCCACAAAATTTCGTGATTCTCAAAATTTTTAGCCAATCACATAGCTCCAAGGAAAAGCTATAATATGTACATGATAGATATCAAACCTAATGAGAGGGGTTGGGCGCCAAAGCTTGTAGACATCAAGAACTTCATCTGGTATGTCAATGAATCTGTCACTGGTTATCTCTTGTCTGATTAACTCGTCAGGAAAAAGGGGTGACAAGTCATCTGGTTTGATTGGTTCAAAAGTCTGAGGATGCAATGGTGGAGGTGGTTTTATTGGAAGATCTGCAATTACATTGTACCACTGGCGGGGAATTCCAATTGATTTATCAGAATCACCCAAAGTTGATCTCACTCTGCAGGCACCTGAAAACCTCTTAGGCTGCATTGGCCTTACACTCAAGGCAAATCTCTGAGACCATTGCTTTCCAACTGCAGATGATAACCAGAAGAACAATTCATAAGCAATATCAATTTATACACTAAACTATGGATAGTAACACCAGTAATCAAAGGCTAAAACAAAATCAAAATCCCCAATTGATTATATACCATTTAACAATTAAATCTGCAAATCCGAGTTGTGTGTAGTGTGGTCTATTTTAAATTAATTATCTTAACAGTTGTTTAGCAAAAAACCCTTCAGCTATATCTGCTGAAAATTTGAGGAATGCAAGTTAAGCTTAACTGGTTGCACAAAAGTAATACTTTATCTTAGGAAACAAGAAGTAAAGTACCTTTAGAGTGAAAGCAAGGTGAAGGAGTAGAAGATGGATGAACAGGTAAAACACAGGGAGCTATCATTTTTTTTCCTTTGTGTAGGGATCTTCAGCGCATGGAAAAACGTCTATTATAGTATAACTGTATCATTAAAGAAAAACAGAAGAAAACAAAACTGTAGTTGATGTTAGAATATGAAGACGTTGACTTTGCCCCCACCCAGTACCACCTTATTTAATGTATCTCTGGAACTGAGTTAGCTTGTGCAAACTGGTGATATTGGTTTTTGCACCAAGCAATTTTTTCACCAATTTATTCAAATGGGTAAAAAATTAGGGATTTAGAGTAGTAAAGTCCTGCTTCAATTTCAATTTTTTTTTAAAGTGAATAGTACTAGTTTTATATAAATATACAGAAGTCGAATTATCTATTTCTAGATTTTATATTATAATAATAATTATTATTATTTTATTTTAATTAATAATATTTTTTATATTATTAATAATAAAATAAATATAAATAATGTTAATTAAGTTTATATTATTATTAAAAATAATTATTATTATATAATTTTTATTCATATTATTATTTATACTAAAATAATATTAATATTACTAAATATAAAATAATATAATTATAAATATTAATATTATTAATAATCATATTAATAATATAAATCATAATTATCATTAATTATAATAAAAATCATATATTATATTTTAATAATTCTTAAATTTATAATATATTTTTTTATTATTATTATAATTAATAATAATTCTAATATAATTGATTATTATTTATTTTATTTTAATTTAATTTTAATAAAATAATATAAAAATAAAAAGTCGTTATAAATAGTACTTTATGAACCTTTTATGGTCTTCATGAGGATGGTATCGTACCAATTTTTTATATAAGAAATAAATGAGTCTATTTACTTTGTCGTAATTACTCCATTTATTTTATATATATATATATATATATATATTTTTTTTAATTTAACATAAAATTAAAAAAATAAATTTATATGTATCAATTAATTAAAAATAAAATAAAAAGTAAATAAATAATAAAAAAAATACCTATCGTTTTAATCTTCTTACCTTAGTTTCTTATTATGAAAGAGAGAATTTTTAGAAGCATATAAAATATTTCTCTATTTTAATGTAATTTTCTTACATTAGTTTTAACTTAATTTTCTCATATTTTATATATATATATATATATATATATATATATATATATATTAATGGTCATATTCTATTAATTAAGAACGTAAATTTATAAATAATATTCTTAGAATTAAATTCATTATTTCAAATCAATTACGTCAAATGAAAAGTTATTAATTTAACAGAGAAGCACTCATCAGTCTCATTATGTAATTATTAATTTTAAAAGAAGTGCTAAAAACAATCTATCATAAGTTTTAATTACATTCTAAATAAAATGAAAAAAAAATTTTTTTTTCACTTTAGACATTTGAACCAATAATCTTATAGTAACATTTAAATCTCATAATTAACCTAATTCAATCAAAATTATATAATAATAATATAATCATTATTTAATTATTTTATTAATTAAACAAGTATTTTTTAAATATCAAATTCAATTTTTTTAATGTGATGAGTATATTCAAAATCAACATAAAATGGTGTTTATTTTTAAAGATAATTTATCCTTGATTAGTTAAATAGTAAAAAGTATTATTTAATTATTGAAAAAATTACAACAATAATAATATATAGAGTTTTAAATAACATTTTTAACGTAAAAATTAATGGTTAATATATATGTTATATATAAGATCAAAGACTTTCGTTCTTAAACTCCGAACATTAACATTTATACTATTGAATTAAAATTAGAGTTTTGTTTCACTTATACCCTTAGTCATCTACTGAGAGATATGTTCTAATACGATCATGAGTCCTACATTATTTAGGTGTCGATGTAAAAAGTAGTTTATATGCATTCTTCTTTCTCAATCTACTAAAACGTCTTTTAAAGATAAAATCATCACATAACAAAAATTTCAAAATAAATAATACCTTCGAACTTAATGATATTATCGTAATGGATACTGAAGAACTTAATGATAGTATCGTAATGGATACTGAAGTCAGATCACTTTCCTTAGTAGGAAATTTTCTTAAGTTTGTATTTTAATTGTTGAATTTTTTAATAAATCCATTTGGTTTCTTAAATTAAAAAAAAAATTGATATCTCAAATTAAAAAATATAGTTTTATTTCTTTAAATAAAACTTGGATATAGTTTTTTAAATACTTTTTATATTATTTTGCAATTATAATTGATTTTTTAACCTCAATATAATCCATATAATAAATGTTTATTTAAACTACAATTCTGATAAAGTACCATATGAACTAAAGTATATTGTTGATGCTTACTCCCACTTGCATTTGATCTTGTGTGTGTGCCTAAAGTCATATCTCAACACCAACTTCCCTTCCATTGTCCTCAAACAAAAGCTTTCCACCAACACATAGCATCCAAACCTTAGCCATTCACTCTGGTTTCTTGCCTCTTCCCTCACTCTCACCACCTTCTCTCTTCCATGACCATAGGCCCATCCTCCAGCCTCCTGCACCCATCTCATGTGCTCAACAATCGCTGAGCTCAAACCCACATTAGCTTTTCTCCTGCTGTAAGGATCATATGCTCTAAACCAAAAGAAACCATCAGCATCAGTGTTTCCATTAATCCTTGTGGCTTCCATGCCAGAAACCATAGCCACCTCTCTCTCCACACACACATCCACAACCACAACACCATCTTCCCCTTCACTCTCTTCACTGCGACAAGTGAAGACCTCTTCCCACCTTTGCTCAAGAGTCATGCTATAATACATGCACTTCTTCATTTGGTGTCTGACTCTTGTTCCATCCCTCACAAATATGAATGGACAGTACCACTTTCCTACAGTCAAAGGAGGTGAACGTTTTCTTGAGATGGGGAAGTTGAAATCTGGTAGCTTCTCCCTTAGAGGAGCATCAACTCCTAGAGCTTCACTTAGTCTGCAAGACCTGTATGAGCCTGAGATTCTCATTCTCCACCCTTTTTTCCTTAGGAATGAGGGGGGAATGCCATCAGGAGTAATGGACCTAGCAAAAAAACCACCACTCTGGTGACTGTGAATCTTGAAAATCTGGTACAAGTCTTTCAGATTGAAAGGCTTTGGCCTTTGGTCATTCAACATGTCAGTGAAGCAACATGTGACAATGTCCCCCTCTCTCGAGCACTTGTATGCTTTCCTACAAAATCACACAATAGTTCCAATTTGTGACAATGAAAATCTTCACTGTTGAACTGCACGTTATCTGAGCCTACAAATGTTCACTGCACAAACTTTTCTAATAAATTTTACATAGACTAACATTGTGGTTGCATCCAAGTTTGACAAAAGGCCGTAAAGTTCAAGTGGGACTAATTGAATTCATTCATAGTCAAATACTCAAATTGCACGAGCAAAGCTTTCATTCTTAATTTGGCTTCTCTCTCTTGTTCTAAACAACTAAAATTTGAACAGAAAAATATACATGTTCAGTGTCATAATTTTAGTCCTGTAAGAAAGACTGAATATTTTCAAGCTGTACTGCATGAAAGTAAATGTTGTGCAAGACTCCTGTAAGATGAATGAAGTGACCATAGTTCTGACTTTCTCAGCTTGCGCATGACTAATTGAAAAGCTGGTGGAAATATAAATAATGATAGCATCTGTTAGATTCCATCTTAAAATGGATTCAAATTATTAGTTATGTTGCCTAAATATATATAAGCTACACCTCAATAATTGAGCCAGGACACAAGACTTTCCTACCAAAAGAGGCATTCACGGAGATAGGTTATGGAGTCTAATATATTGTGAGATTCAATCTTATATATATATATATATATATATATATATATATATATATATATATATAATTATTACACTCAGAATTGAGACTTATCAACATTAATTATGGTGAGCACAGATATATATATATATATATATATATAATTATTACACTCAGAATTGAGACTTATCAACATTAATTATGGTGAGCACAGATGACTGGGAAAAAACCCTCTAGGCACAAGATTAGTTATTGTTTCATAGTCCACAAAGACAAAGTAAAAGCATAATGCACTCTAATAAAGTAAAAACATACCCTTTGTGTCTGCCTTTGGCTCTGATGACATAGTAGCGATTGGAGGATAGAGGGTGATCAGGCACAGGGAGAAACCAGACCTTGGTGTTTGAAGTTTGTTGATACTCTGATGCATGAGTGATAGAGAAGATTTTGTCCTGAGGGAAAGGTAGCTTCTTAACCTTCTTACGCCTGTATAGACGCCAACAACTCATGTCTTCTGCTTCTGCTTCCTCATCTGTGATCACAAGATAACCTGAATATGGACCATCTGGTGGTGGTATTGATAGAGTACTTGGACATCTTCTGTACATAGACAAAGGCCTAGTTACATACATCTTTCTTTTTCCTTACCTTTTCTCTCAATATGCGAGTGTTTAATAATCACAACCCAAAGGGGAATTTATCAGTTTCAATTCCTTATGAGTGAAGCTATGGAAGTGAGAAGACACATTAAAGTTGAAGAATGGATAACGTTTCAATTATTAAGTGGAGTGCATGTACTTTTCATATACCACATTAAGCTAGAAAAAATTTGGCACTACTATACTTCATTAATATTTCTGCTACTACATGTTTTAATTGGTAAAGATTAAAGATAATTAAAGTGGAAAAAAGAATGCTTCTTTTACTTTCATTTATTGTCCACCTTCTTTTTCTTTTTCTTTTTTTCCCCCCTTAGGCATGCAAAAAGAAACAGTATTGTGAAAATGCAACTGTTATTTTCACCAAAATTTTCTGCATTTTAAATTGAAAATGTTTGAGAATTATTAGTCAGATATAGGCTCAAGTAGTTGGTTTCTATTGTCCATTGTGGACTTCTACAATTATAATGAATTTGCAATGTATATTGAAAGTAGCATCAGTAGGATTACCATAAAGAAAAAGGTTATGGCACTGGATTTAGTGAAGCTTCAAGAATTTAGTGGACTGTGACGACTAGTAGTGGTTCTTATCTTAACTTTCCAAATCAGCTTTTCCCCTACTTTAATAATATCATGCATTAGGAGCAAATACATACAAGAATCCTATGTCATCTTATATTTGTACAAAACTTTTCCTATAATTTATGTAATTATCTACAATCCAAGAAGCTATAATAGCCTCTGGTAGTGTTTTCTAAAGTTGCCGGAAACAATGCTGCATAGGTTTTTTTTAAAACAGCAGCTTTCTACGCTTTCACCATTAAATATGAGTTATGTTTTCTTTGCTTCAGTATAAATTATATTCTGAACCAACCCTATTTTCAATAGAGTTTATACTCCATTTATTTATATCATTATCAGATCAGTGTTAGGACTTAGAAGATTTGAATTAAAAATGTGTCTTGATGAGGCTATTTCGTAACTTCAAAAAGTAGGGTTGATTGAACTAAAATGCATTTAGTTAGTTGAAATACATAAAGTAGCTACTCAACATTTCGTAACTTTGTTAGACAATAATGTTTGGGGTTCGAACTTCTGTAGGTGGTTCACAAGTAGGATTTTTTGGTTTTATAATTACATTAGAAAAAAATATAATTTGATTTATGTTTGTATTTAGATGCTACTTAAAAACTATGATTTTTATAAGTTTTGTTCTTTTCCTTGTTTAATAATTCTTACTGTAGAAAGATATTCTTACCCATTGATGGTAACAGAATTTGAAATTAGGAGAACTATAGAGTGTAACGTGATTGAAAAAAATATATAAATATTTAATTGTCATATGAAAATAATGACAATGATTTATAAAATAAAATGATCAAATGATTTATTAAACATATAAAAATAGTAAATGTTGAAAAAAATTTAAGATAAAAAAAAATTCAACTTTTTATGTCAATGAGTGAACAATAAATAATTAAATAAAATAGAAATAAAACACGTTCTCTAAAATAAGATGAATGTTGAGGATGGTGTTGTTGATCTATTTTAGATTAATATTGGGAAGTGTCTTAAGTAATCATATGATAACAAAATTAAATCAACACCATTTCTTAAAAACTAACTTTTAAAAAAAATTGTGCTTTTGGACAGTTAAAAAGACCAAATTGTAAAAATAAAAATAAAAATACAAAATTAATTTTTTATTAAATAAAGACGATTAACACGTATTTTCCATTTTATAAAAGAGGAAAGGTCTTTCTGATTACCGTTTTTGCCTCTGCTGTGGGTTCTTCCTCTGTTCTCAGATCTCACTCACCTCCTTCGCCGGCGCCATCATTCTTATTTCCTCCACCACCGTGATTCGTCTGGCCAATTTTCTCTTCTTTTTGAGGTTGCTTCTTCTTATTCTTCAAACTTCTTCACAGATTTTTAATTCCACTTTTTCATATTAATCGATACTACTTATTCAAAATCTGTTCATTTTTGTCTATCACCATAATCGCTTCTGCCCCTTTTGTCTCCCTCTGGGGTTTAAAGCTTGATGTTTTTCCTTCTGTTGCTTACCGGATCGTTTTAAAATTTGCATACCACTACGAATTTCGTTGCCCTTTTTCAATATGGATTTTGAATCTACAATTATTTTGGCGTGGTTTCGCGTTGCTGATTGCGTTTTCAATCATTATTAAATGAAAATTTCTGTTGAAATTACTAGTATATAAAATTTGGTGAAATATGGGGTTTCTACCTTCATGCTTAGTACACACTTTCTCTCAAACATATGGTGTGTTTGATGATAGTTATTTGTTAATTGTCTTCTTTTATGTATTATGCTGTGGCAATCTGTGTCTGAAATGGATCTCGCGTTGCATTTGGGAATGGCAGGTTTTCGTGTGAAGAGGGTTTGCTTAGTCGTGTATTATGTTATGTTGGTATTGGTTTTATATGCACATTGAAGTTTTTTCTAATTCGCTGTGTTTTTTGTTTTGTGTTGACAGTGAGAATGTACAGTAATGTTGGATCCCAACCCGGGGTACCGCAGCCTCAAACGACCTTGCCGCCAAATCCTTTCGGGAGTGCGTTTAATGTTGCTGGTTCAGGGCTCATTCGAGGCGGATTGGGTGCTTATGGAGGGAAAATATTAGGATCGAGCTCTGAGTATGTCCAAAGCAATGTAAGACTAAGTAACTTTGTAGAATTTTTGCTAATGATACATGATACATGAGACATGAAGTTGTTCCTCTAAATTTTTTTGCTTGTCAATTTTGTTCTTCATAGTTCATGATGTAAAAGTAGCATGTAGGGTCTAAATTGATGTTCAAAGATAAATTGAATGCTTATATTCATGTCTATATAGATATGAAAGCGTATGTTGATTTCCTAAATCTTTGGAAGGCCAACTTGTCTTTTGTAAACTTGGAGGATCAACTTTAGTATGTGGTTATCAATTTTCATATGTACATTGAAGTTTAAATTGTTTTGTTTTTCAGTATCTTTCTCATGCTTAATATATGTCTCATAATTCAGAAAAGTGTGGTAACCCCTTAGCAAAACTGATCTATTCATTTTCAGAAACTGTTGTTGTGGGCATAACTTTGCATTTTAGTGTTTGGAGTTTTCTATCAATCTTTTTGAAGAAAGTTTGAAAATGATCCATGGTTTACTTTAAAATCTAGTTCATAGATGACATGTGTTCTCACCTTTGATCATGACTATATATCAATCAATTTAGACCTGACTGACTTCGGATGGGACATTAATATGGTTGAAAAATGTCATTAAATGGCTTAGTGGACCTTGATAACAACATTTCGGTCGCACAAAATACTGATAAAAAATAATAAACAAGTTGCTAAACTAATGCAGTATAGTTAACCGTATCGAATTTCACAAGGACACAATCATAGGAACGTACTCATTACCATATATCATTCTCTCTAAAACAAGTAAATAAAGTATGAATGAAAAAGTGAAAAAAATTAAATTGATGCAGAATTTAAATAACTCGAAATTTATAAAATTAAAATAAAGTGCTTTTAATTAAAATTTCAAGAATTAAGAATTGCTTTAGAATAAAATAGTGCAATAATTAAATTTAAAAAGAAAAGGGGTTTGCATAATAATAAATAGTAAATTAACGAAAATAGAATTTAAATAAAACAATGAGAAAACAATTGATTTCCTTATTCGAAGAGTCACTTATCCTAGGTTACGAAATTAAATTGTTTTAACCCTTATTCCAACCCGAAATTAATCAACAAAGCGAAGATTATCTCAGATTATCCTTATACAATTAAGCATTGCATACATCACATAATCTCATCTCTGACACAGAATTAAGCAAACTGTGATATAGGTTTCGGTTTATTAAGCATAAACAAATTATAATTCAACACTGAGATTATGAGATGAAGAGTTAAGAGAACAAACGGAATAGAAGAACAAGACTTCAAAGATCTACTCCATTCTCCTCAGAAAATTAATAAAGATTTAGCTATCCATGAAAAATCGAAAACGCAGAAGAAGAGACATAATTAAAATCGAAACAAGAATTAAAAATAATGACAGAAGAGTAAACAAACTTGAATACAAAATTCAGAAGACGAAATTGGTGTTCCGAGGATGTGCATCCTTGTGATGTGTCTCAAAGATCTACTGCATTCTCCTCAGAAAATCAATACAAAGATTTAGCTATCCATGGAAAATCGAAAACGTAGAAGAAGAGAATTAAAATCGAAACAAGAATTTAAAATAATGACAAAAGAGTAAACAAACTTGAATACAAAATACAGAAGACAAAATTGACATTCTGAGGATGCGGCTCCATGATGCGCGTCTCCGTGTGATGTGCCTCCTTGAACCCTACGTGATCACTAACATAAATAACCCTAAATCCTAATCTTAATCTAGGTTTGGGTCCAACTGGCCCACAAAACACATCAAAAACAAATAAAACAAAATCCCTAATCCTAATGGACAACTGACATGACATTTGGCCCAATCTTCCAAGTCCAAAATTGATTTAAACTATCTTGAAAATAATAATGAGCAAAAATTAGATCAAATAGATTCAAATTAATTAAAATCTGAATTACTGGCCTAATGAAATCCAATTAATAAAAATTCACTAATTACAGATAGTTAAACCCAAAATACTAATTAAAATAAGTACAAAAAGGTAAGAAAATATGGGAATATAATGACTCTTCATACCTTCATTTGCAATCTATGTGTATCTCAAGTATTGATAGTCTCTCAAAATGTTAATGCAAGATTTTCTTCTTTAAATTAATCTTCGCCGTTGAATAACAGATAAGTCGGTATTTCTCTGATCCTCAATACTACTTCCAAGTGAATGACCATTACGTCAAGAACAAATTGAAGGTGGTTTTGTTTCCATTCCTGCACAGGGTAAGCAGTAATGGTGCAATTTTCTGCATTTCTCCTTATATTTTCATTTGGTTATATTATCTTTTCTTCATGCTGCATATTTCTTCTTTTCTGATTCAGGGTCATTGGACTAGAATAACTGAGCCAGTCGGGGGTAGGCTCTCTTATAAGCCACCAATTTATGACATAAACGCACCAGACCTATACATTCCACTAATGGCATTTGGTACATATGTCATTTTAGCTGGCCTCTCATTGGGTCTTCATGGAAAGTAAGTACTCCCCTTCTTCCTCTACCTTATTCTTCTCAAATTTATAATTAGATATGTTGCCCACCATCCTGTTCATTCTTGTGCCCTTGAACTGCCTAGGGTATAAAATAACGATGTTGACAACTATATGCTATCGTCATATGAGGATATTTTAGAAGAGTATAGAGAAAACTGTTATCCTCCTTTTTTCTCAAGTTTTAACTGAGTTTTAATTGGACTGTGATGAATGTTGTAAATCATTATGTTAAGAGGATTGTATGATTTGTGTTTAATGGGCAGGGTACTACAAATTGGCACCTGCCGGGTGGAATAAAATGCATTGTACTCTATCAGCATTGTTGAATGTTAGCATCTTTGTTGCAAGAAGTTTGGCATCTGTTTGATATGCATTTGTTTCTGCTTCCCTTTTTTAGTTTTTTCCTTTTTGGTTTTTGTATCGGATGCACAAGTTTTTCAGTTTTAATTTTTTGAGACATGTTTTTATGTTCTATTTCCAACTGAAAAGCTGTAAGAACTTTATTGGAAGCCAGAGGAACTTTTGAGCTTCTTAGATGTTACAAAGATTGCTAACTATATGCTCTTTGTGGTAGTTATTTTTGAGTATTCCCCACCCCCCAGCTTGTAATGGACTTGGCTTATTAAGATGCTATACTTATGTACAGGTTTAGTCCAGAAGCTTTGAACTTGTTATTCATCAAGGGATTGCTTGGTTGGTTTATGCAAGCTGCACTTCTTAAGGTGACTCTACTTTCATTGGGCAGTGGGGAAGCACCCCTTCTGGACATTATTGCGTATGCTGGGTATACTTTCACTGGCATATGTTTAGCTGTTCTTGGAAGAATAATATTGGGTTACTCCTACTACTTTCTGATGCCATGGACCTGTTTATGCATGGGAGTCTTCTTGGTGAAAACAATGAAGAGAGTTCTTTTTGCTGAGGTCAGGAGTTATGACTCAAGCAAACACCACTATCTCTTGCTCTTTATTGCTTTGGTTCAGTTCCCATTGTTCACATGGCTTGGCAACATTACTATCAATTGGCTTTTATAGGGGGATAGTTTTACACTGTACTAGAAGCAATTCTTAGTGAAATTTTTTGGTTGTTGATGTTGGAGAATTGTAATATATGAACGTTTTATTTTCCCATTGTTCTTACCAGTTGGTAAGTTTTCAGAAATGCAAAATTACAGATTCACATGTCCTTCTTTTTCCCAAATCATGAGAATTGAAACTATTCTTTTCTAAACATATGTATACCACTGAAAACGATGTGAGGTTATTTTGTTGTATCAGTATACCTTATTTACTTGAGATGGTATCTCTTGCGTAATAAAATTTTTATTTTTGGCTTGCCTAGTAATCTTTCTGTTCTGCCAGAGTTATACTTAGGACATGATTTCTGCTGTTTAGCTCAAACTCATTAGAAATGGATCCGGAGAATTGAGATTTTGCAAAAATAAAGTAGGGCACTTACACATGCATTACTTATGAGCACTTGCTTCCTGTACCTTCATAATTTTCCACTTCCATATTTTTGAAGGACAATACTACTCCTGTGAGTTTTATGGAATTGTTAATCTAGGAATGTATAAAATTATTCCGAAATAAATAATCCAAAGGACATTTTTTTTTTAAATTTTCAGAATAAACAATATATATATATATAATATAAGTTCTGGAATAAAAAATATATAAGATTATATACACATGTATTAGATTGTTTAATCCGAAATTTAATTGTTACACTAATATAAATTAAATGATTGTTCAGCAAACGTAATGCATTTATTGTTATGCTAAAATCGAGGTAGTTCTTGACTTTTACTGGTCATAGAAGTGTGTGAAGACACAAGGTTTGTATTTATATGTATTTGTGTGTTGTAGTCATATTCTTGTCTGCTGTTTGTTTGGTATTCAGCATTGGCTATAGGCTCCACACACAAAAAAAAAGTTAAGAAGTTAATTAGCTCCAGTAGAACCAACTGCAAATATTTTTCACGAAAATAAAAAAAGGAAGGATCCGATATTTGATAACTTCCATGAAAACATATCCCTGGCTGCATAAATTCATCAACGAGTATAGTTGTGATTGTACCTGTGCATTAGATCCCAATTCCGGACTAGTTTATTTTTGAATCTATTCCGGAATCTATATTTTTCTATAGTATTTTTAATTGTCTATGTCAGAGCCTATATTTTTTTATAATATTCCTCATGAAAAATTGTGGGATATTGTTGAATATCTATTTGAAACCAAAATTATCAACTCAATATAGTATTTTGATTAAATAAAAATTGATAACACGAAAAACGATTTTAATAAAAATTTTAAATCATATGTTTATTAAGAATATTAAATAAAATGATATGTATAAAATATCAAATTAAAGAATTTAGGATTGACTTTTTTTCTTTTCCCTCTTTTGCATAATGACTAAGTCAAATTAAGAACATCAATTAACCTAACAATGTTGATGTCACCTACTCAAATCATTCACTTTGATTCCTCACATGTGAAATTCATAAAAAAACCTGATAAATGTCTATTCCTCACACAGTTAAAAGATTTTCCAGCATTAGATTTAGGGTGTTAAGCACTTGATACATTCATTCCATTCCTTGCATGTGAAATTCATAATAAAACCTGATAAATGTCGATTCCTCACACAGTT
This sequence comes from Sphenostylis stenocarpa, assembly GCA_963425845.1. NCBI lineage: Eukaryota > Viridiplantae > Streptophyta > Magnoliopsida > Fabales > Fabaceae > Sphenostylis > Sphenostylis stenocarpa. The sequence goes on along the minus strand of OY731401.1, from coordinate 4,471,387 downwards.
AAAAGATTTTCCAGCATTAGATTTAGGGTGTTAAGCACTTATACATTCATTCCATTCCTACAATTAACACAACAAATATTCTTACCTGGTCTAGGGTTTCAAGATATATTTTCCAATCATATCCCAAACATCAAGAATAAATAATTCAAAAGCATAAAAGATAAAAATAACAATATCAAAACATAGATTAATATCTCAAAATATCACCATAATACAAAAGAGTTTCAAGGAAGTGCACCTAATCCTAAGAGAATGAAGTTAGTCACTCAGGGTAACCATTACAATGCTCTAAATGAGGAAGAATTGAAGAATCCTTGAAGAACAGAACAACAGTCGCGTCTCTTCTCCAAAAACCTAAAATTACATCTCAAAACACGTCTTATCTTTATATAAGAAAATTTGGGTCGGGCCTTGCATCATTCATTCTTTCAAACGTTCTTTTTTTTTTAATTACTTCACAATTATGATATTTGCTCTTATATCCATGTATTATGCAAATTCATCCTATATTGAAAAAAAAATAGATTAGAATCACAATAATTTAAGTGGTTATATCACAGTTAAAAACATAATTACATCAACTTTTATCACTTAACAAATATATTTTTAAATTTCGGGTTTTCAAAATACTATTAGAGAACTTATTTTATCGCAATCCCTAAAATTTTTAGGGATAATTTTATCTTTTAAAAGAATGACCGTGGAGGAAGGAATTATGGGATCAAGGAAGCAAGAGCCTCACTCATGCTCGGAATGGGTTGGGAAACAATTTTTTTATTTATGTTTGTGCACACGTATGTTCAACTTCTAACCTATGAAAAACTACAACCTTACGAGTGTAGGCATGGCAACAGGGCGGGTTTTGCCTGCCCGGTGGACCCAACTTTTTAACCATTCCCGTCCCCGATTCCCGCGGTTAGAAATTAAGTCTCCATCCTCGTTTCAGCTGGGTTTCGGTTCCCGCCTCGCCCTCGCCCGTCCCGCTCGTCCCGATCTATATTATTTTTAAAAAGATAAATACATTTATAATAAATTATTTTTTCTATCTATTTTTTATATATAAATAAATATTTATAATTTATAATTATTATTAATTAAATATACATTTTAATTTATTATATTTATATTAAAATATGTATGTAAAAGAAATATTTAATCATTTTTTATTTATAACATTATTATTATTATAACACTTGTATTTAAATATTTGAATATTTATAACATTATTATTATAGTACTCGTATTCAAACATTTGATTATATATATAAGTTAATTCATTTTTAAGTTATCATTTAAAAATATGAAATATATAGTTTATAAGAAAATATTTAATAAGTTAATTCTTATTCAATTAGTTCGAAGTAATAAAAGTTTAAATTATTAATTCCTTTAATCCTTTAAAATACAATTATTTTATTAAGATAAAATTTGATATATGATAAATAAGAATAATAAGATAAAAAAATATGACATAATAAAACCTAATATAAATTATAAATAAAATAATATTAGTTACTACTAAGATTTATGTAAAATATTTAAAAAAGACAAAGAATAAAAAAATTTACTTTGTGTTCATCAAATTGGTTGAAAAAAAAACAAATTGATGGGAGAGATTAAGGAAATGTGAAAAACTAAAAAGTAAGAGAAGGAATAATGTAATAAATTAATTGATATAAAAGATTAAAAAAGACAAAAAAAATTAAAGAATAGGTAGAAGAAAAAAAAGGTGAAATATAAAAAAATGATCTTATATGTAATAGAAAAAGAAAAGAAAATATTTTTAAAATATTAATATTTTAAAATTTAAATTTAAATATAAAGTCGGGCGTGAGACAAGGTCGAGGTGGGGATGGGGATTTCATTACCCATCCCCGCCCCCGACTTTTTAAAGCGGAGAAAACCGAACCTGTTCCCGCTCGGTCAACTCCGATTTTCTCCGTCAAACTTGGGGCAGGAGCAGATCGATCCCACGGGTATAATTGTCATCTGTATACAAGTGCCAGTGTATACCAAGTGCAGTTTAACTAGATTCTACTTACAAATATATTGGCATACTTGCATCAAATTAGCGGTTCTGCTGTTGTTTATTTACTTGGGGGTTCTTTCTAGGTGGATCATATCTTAAGTAGAATGTCAACTACAACAAAAAATATCTCAAGTAGAAATGAAGAGCAATAATCTGGAACAAGTTCATAGTAATAAAAGCAATGAGCACAAGTCTCCATTGAGGGTGTGAGCACCCCTAATGTTACTACACGTCATTTAGATAGTGAATTTGAAATTATATGGTTCAGGCAACTTTCAGAGTGAATTTCCATTCTTAAAAAGAACTCTCTTCAGCTCTGAAATCATTTGTCTTAGTTGAGACAAAAGGAAGTTCTGAGGTGCCTTTGTTTCCATGGCAAGCCTCCATCTTAGGACATTCTGTAATGGTTATGTCATGGCAGGATGGCAGCTCAAAATGGTAAGTGCTTGAACAGAAGCATCTAAGACTTGGAAGGCGATAAAGTGTTAGCCATTGCAATGCTGGGAATGTAATCTTGACTTTGTTTGGCTCTTCAGATAGTTTTTCCTCCTCTCTAGTGATGATCTCTTCTATCATCTCACATTCATGTACTGAAAGCTCTTGGAGTTGTGAGAGGGTTCTGGCCATGGAAAGAGAAAGCACATTTTTCAAACTATGACAGTGCCGAATCTTTAGCCTTTTAAGGTTCATAAAGCGCAGGATTCCACCATGATTTTTCCATATATGCATCAGTTTAGGAAGATCATACAGATGCAGTTCCTGCAGATCAAAATTGTACGGTGTTTTGGTACACCCTTCATCTCCATTTTCATCCACTCCCTCTGATTCAAATATCTCAACTAGTGAACCACAATCATGTACCTTGACTTGTTTTAGATGCTGGAACCTATGCAGCATGTTGGATGGAATACAATGCAATAGTTTTTCACTACCTTCAACAACCAATTCTGTATCACTTCTTAAGTAAGGCAGCAGCAGGTGTTGGCTATGCTCAATGCATGTGATTGCCTCTGATGTTTGTAGCGCAACCTGCAATGTATATGCTGCTCGTTAACTAATGCTTCATTTGATAATTTTTTTTTTGGGGGGGGGGGGTAGTAAATCTGAAAGAAAAGCAAAATTCTTATAATATCCTTTTCCTTTTCTATTAGTAATCACATAATTTGATGTGATTACATATGGAGAATGTCTGTACCTTAAAACTCCGATTAGCATGATAGATGGTCATATTAAGGTCTTTCATTATGTCAACATACTCATAGGAACCTTTATATATATGGAGAAGCTTTGCTGTGGTTACATATCCATAGCAAAAGGTAGTCATCTTGGGACATTTTTCAATTATCATTTCTTCACAAGATGGAAGATCAATATTGAAAGTTCCTGAGCAGAAACATTTGAGGTTGGGGACATAACGAAGCTCCAGCTTGCTCAAAAGTGGAAATACAATCATAGCATTATTTGATCCTTCTGTTTCCTCATCTTCCTTAGTAGTTATTTCCTCCATCATGTGGCAACTATGAACTCGTAGGTGCCTAAGTTGCACTAGACTTCTGGCTATTGATGGAGAGAACAAACTACTCAAGTTGCCACAGTGTTGCACTTTTAGTATTCTTAGCTTCTGGAATCCCAGAACTCCACCATAGTTTTTCCATAGGTGGGTCAATTTTGGTAGAAAATACAAATTCAATGCTTCTAGCTTGTAGTGTATCATGGAATGCATTTCCTTTGCATCCACACCATGTGATTCAAAGACCTCAACTAGTGAACCACAATTTTTTATAGTGAGTTCCTTTAGATTTTGAAATATGTGTATCACATTGGAGGGAACTAGTTTTAGAAGCCTTTGAAAACCTTCAACTGTCAACTGTTGTTCTTCTGTGAAGTATCTCTGTATGCATTGGTCCTGCTTGATCCATTCAAGTGTCTCCGATGTTTGAAAAGCCAACTGAAAAGCACATTCATGATTAAATGAAACAATGGGTCGTGGTTATAAATTCAAAAGATAGTTAGACAATTTTATTATGAAGTTTTTTTACTAGAGATTATATCCTGTGAATCTAAGATATTTGATGTGGAATTGTTGTGTTATAATATACATGCACTATACATACAATAAATGGTCTAATGTTAACTCTCAGTTATTTTCAACGTTTTTTTGTACAACTTAGATGGATATTGGAAGGTAGAAATAGTTTTTTTGTTTTTTTACTAAATAATATGATTTTAAATGAATGGATTAATCAGATTTGCGTCTATAAAAAATGATTAATAGATTAAATGAGTCAACTCAAAATTTATTCAAATCATCAACCTACATTCCTAACCATGTTGTGTCAACCTATTATTTGCAACTTTATTGGGTACCAACCTTATCTCTTCAACTTTAAATTTCAAGTGACTAACATATAAGACTGCATCTTTCTAGAATTGCTTAGTCTTTTTAATTCAGTAATGGTATTATACTCACAAACACACACATAGACAGGGAATGAGAATGTTACATACAAGTCCTTTGCAAAGTGCTACAGTAGCATTTAGACCTCCCATCCACATGTTCTTCATTATGCTTCCAATTTCCATTATGACTCCTTCCAACTTTGGACTGTATGGAGACTCATAAGAGAATGTCTCCATCATGTGGCAACTTTTCACCAATACTTCATGCAATGATGGAAAATGAAAGCCATAGGAACCCTGGCAGAAGGCCTTCAGTTTTGGTAGGTTTTCAAGTTTTAGACGCTGCAAGCTGTGGAACACAATGTTAATCATATTTCCTTGTGTTTCTTCTGTAGACACTATTTCCTCTATCTCCCTACACCCACATATATCTAACTCAACCAAACGCACTAAGCTAGTTGATGTTGAAGGAGAGAACAAACAACTAACTTTGTTGCAGCTAGTTATTGCTATATATGTCAGATTGGGAAAAATGAAGCCATTTATAAGTGCATCAAGTCTCATAATTCTGATTTCTTCAGTACTTGTTCCCTGCATAATAAGGATAAAAAGTGAAATCAAAATGTGATTGGACCAAATATCATAACTTTGTTGCAAGCCCATCGATAGTTGAAAGTGGGAAAATGTTTATTGAACATGAATGATATAGAATGTTACTTCCTAGTTGTGTTTTGAAAACTCTGAACTACTACTACTTTTATAAAAACACTCTATACATATGTTAGAGTGGTTATATTGCATATACCATTTTGAGGTTTACATAAAAAGATTCAATGTAATTATACATTTAGTACCTTTTGTTTAAACTTTTTTTCAATTTTAGTCTCTTGATATTTGTTTAGCTAATTAAATTCTCTAATATTAAAAGTTAGTCCTTCCACTATTCTTTTCCTACTAAATATACCGATACCTTTACTAAGTTAAAGAGAAATACTCTTTTATATCTTAATTATATTTTATAAAATTTAAAATATTTAATTAAAATCAAATCTAACAACAAAAACTTATGTAATAGCTAATTTATAAAAGTGTGTTTAAATTCCTATTTTAGGAACTTCAAGCATCAAGTTACACATCTCAGTGAAAAGAATGTGGAAGTAATAACTTTGATGGATTAGAAAGAAACGTTCCTTAAATTATAATTACATTACCCCATACACACGGTAAGTTTAGTACTTATACATTCCAAAATATGTCAATCACACTGGAATCATACATATTGATTAGTTATATATACCAACGCATCAAATTTCACCAAAAATATATTTTTTTAGCTAAAGTAAAATTTTGGTTTCATCATAATTTTTATTTTTATTTCATTTGATCTCTTCAATTTTTATTTGGTTATTCAAAGTATCTCTGCGGAACTAAATTGATATTTTCGTTAGTTTTTGTTTTTAGTAACAATAATTTTGATTAATATAACTAATGTTGATATATTATATTATGATATCCTTCTTAATAACCAATTTTATTTAATTTAATGCAAAGACTTGGAAAGATTATATAAAATTAGGGATGAAAAAATGAATTAGATTTGATATGCCAACTTATCATACCGTCAGTCTATTTTAATCTGTCTTGTTTAACCCATCAATTTTATTAATTTATCTAATAAAAATATTAATTAATAAATAAAAACTTAAAAATGATTCATAGTGTATTGAAGAAAAATATATAAAACTTTATGTAAAAAATATTGACAAAAAGTGATCACCCGCCAACAAGTCCTTTAACCTGTTTTACCATCTTATATAAAATGTATTAAACTTGAAGGATTGAATTGAAATTTAAAATATAAAGTCCAGAATTTTATCTTAATTTTTTTTTCATAAGTTTTCTCTCTTAATCCTAATTTTGTGTTTTATGACGTCCTTTTAAACATTATTAAAAAAAATCCTAATTTTTAAAACATTTTATATCCCAAATTTATGATCAATTTCATAAAATTAAAATACTTAAATTGAATAATAATGACAATTTTTTGGTCCAAAATTTCTTAATTTTTAAGAAATGCAATAACTTATTGACTCAAAATATTTAAGTAACCAAAGTTTTTAGAGTCCGAATTAAACGAATTCGAAGAGTAAAATTAAGCCGAAGAATTTAAAGTTTGTCACATATACACTCAAATGGACTCGTGCATTTTAGCTATGCATGATTGTTACTGCAAAAGTAAATTTAGCAGCAATGTTTTACGTACCTCATGGTTTTCATAGCCACTCCCATGCATGTTCTCAATGGATGGTGGTTCTGATGCACAAGATGTGAGACAAAAGCTTACAACATTTGGTAAATGGCTCAATGAAAGAGACTGTAGTTGAGCAAATGAAGCAATCATGGTATCTATTTTCTCCCCGACTTTACCAATAACAACTTCTAGCACACCACAGTGAGATATGCTAATTCTCTTCAAAGATGGCCACTCTAAGGCACATGCCTCTTGGGAAGAGGTGGCATATTCACTAGATGAGGAAATTTCATGTAGATTGAGAGAATTTGATTGAGCAAGAGATAGAGTTAAACTATCTTCTCCTTCTCTTTGGACTAGTTGTTTTACCACTCTACAGTTTGACATTTTTATTTTTTGCAATTTCACAAGGAGCTTTGCTATGGAATAAGGTAATAGATATCTCAACTTGTGACAAGAATCTATAGTTAACATAGTGAGGTTGTTGAATGCAGTTATTTCTACGGGACTTGTAGGTGCTTCTGCAAGTACCAGCTTCACCAGACAATTGGCATTAGTATCATCAGAAAGTTGGTTTTGTTTAAGAAGGAATAAGACTTCTAGTGAATCCCATCCTTTTACTTGCATTTTCTCCAAAATTGGAATGGGGGATGTTGTTTCTGCTTTGGAATGTATGTTGCTGACAGAAGGAACATCTTTCTCTGTTAATGAAGCCTGCAAATCCATTATGAATAGTAAGTCAACTGTCCCTCAAGTACTACTAGAAAAAGACTTATATTTAAGTTCTTTTGTTCTTCCATTTGAATTAGAGTTTTATTTTAGTTACTTATGGTAACTTTTAATATTTTATCATGCAAATTAGTGAAAAAACTCTAGTTCTGATTAGAGAAAAGAAAAACAAAAATCTTAAAGATGTGTACCTAAGTTTTATATTATCTAATAGTAATATGAAAGAACCATGATTTTGTGGCTTTGGTGAATTTTAGTTCTAGACACCTCTGTACATTATGTGTTGAACCAAAATTTGTGTAGAAGAAAAGGCTAAGGGTGGTTTTGTCATAAGCTGCATTTACTTTCTATTTCTGAGTACTACACGTACCAAATTATGTTTTCATGATCTTAATATGGCAAATTAATATATATGCCACCTGAAAATATTGTACATGAATGTTTATATGATGAAAATAGAGAATAGGGAAAAATACAAGCAACATCAGTATAGTATGAACATACACCATAATCAGAAATAGAGAAGAGTTCCATAGAAATATATTCTGATACATTTATATTAGCCTTATATGTATCTAATTAAGTAAATTTCAACATTGATTACTTAGTGGTCCAAGCGATGCTTAACACAATAGTTTTACTTTTGCAACATTGTAGCTTTCTAGGAAGAATATAACAAGTTTGCACATTGCCTTGCCTTTATTCAAGGATTGACTCTGAGAAAGTGATATATATTTTCCATTTCATTGTTTAAATTTGATTCAAACTCTTAAAGAATTTGTCTTAAAAACAAAGTAGAGTAACAACAGTAGAATTAAAAATGGCATAACTTTCAATCCTATTTTAATTCCATAGAACATTGAGATTTGATTTCATGCATGCATAGTTCTCTGGACTTAGACAGAAATTTGACCATAGGTAGAAAATAAAACACAAAACAACTGTTAAATGCAAAAGTTTAAAATTGTTTATATGGGTTTGTAAGGAATTCAAAAGGTAAATTACTTTGATATATTACCTTGGACTTCAAGTTGGAAAATACATGTGGGGTGCATCCAAGGCAACACTGAAGAAACCTTGGTGAATCCTCTTTAGAAGTACTATTTGCATTATCACATGTTCTTGAAGCACTTGATGAGGCATTGAAATTCTCTTGCCTTGCCACAGTGGCAGATGTCTTAAGCTGAGGACATCCATCAATGCATAAAAATCTCAAAGATGGCCACATTATTTCATAGGAATCTGGACAAATACTCATAAGGTTTGGGAGATCAATAAGTGTTAAAGATTCCAATTGACCAAAGACAAGGGTTTCCACATTCTTTTCTTCATCATCTTCACCATTTAGGTTTGCTTCTTTTCCAACAATTTTCTCCATGGAGTGGCAGCTATGTATCACCATTTTCTGAAGTTGAGTAAGTGCCCTTGCAATGTTGGGAGTGAGAAGAAACCCCAAAGAATCACATTTCTTAACTTTGATTGATTTCAAATTCTGAAAGCCTTGAATGTAGCTTGGAGCATTACCCCAAATGTGTCTTAACTTACTAAGCCAAGATATCTCTATTTCTTTCAACTGAGCAAATAAGAAAGCCAGTGACTCACCATGAAATTGTGATTTTTGCATATCAAACACCATATCTAATGAAGAACATGCATGTAAGAAGAGTTTTTCCAATTTTGGAAACAATTGCATCCAGTTTGATTTGAAAAGAGTGCCAGTGGGCATAGGTTGATGATGAACACTTGATTTTGAACTAGACATTTGGCCATCTTCAATTACTGCATTCTCAATTATTTGATCACTGGATTCATGAATCTGAAAAATAAATCATTTAATTAGGCATTTGAAGTGTATAAAATATACATATGTAGCCAAAAATTATAATATTTTAATTTTTATCAGAAGATTATTCTTTTTATGGCATACTCACTACTAAAATAGTTTGTCAATGATAAAGTTATAATTATATATTTGAATTACAACCTACTAGAGTTGGTGTAGTGGATATTTGAATAAATTTGCATAAAGTCTTAACTTCTATTTTGAATTGCATTTATTTTTGTATAGTTAGATCAAATAGTGATCACATTTCACATTTAACTTTCTTTGTCGTTTTTAGTTTTGATTTTTTTTTCTTTCAATTCTTTACGGTGTTTTTTTTCATGGGGACAAGTAGTTTAATTTTTTCTTTTCTTGGAGGTTTAATGTAATTTAATCTACTATCATGTAGTAACTAAGTTTATTTTTATTCAATTAATGGTTATTGATTATTATTGTTCTCTTGTGTTTAATATTTGTGTTGTTGTAATACAAAATTAGATCTATGGTATGATTTCACAATTTTTAATTTTAATAGAAAAACTCTTTTAATTACAAACTGAAAAGACAATTAATAATTTTTATGATTAGGGATATGAAAAAAAAGACTAGTAATTAGTGTTGGTACTTTTGCATTGATTTACAAGCCAACAAAGCTTTTTACATTTTTTTTAAATGCTATAAGTTTTCTATTAAATACTTTTTATTACTTAAAATAAGTTAGCAAAGACATTTTAAAAGAAGAAGAAACATAACCTGTTTATATTAACATTACTAGAAATAAAATATTACAAATAGCTAAGATGATATTAGGGTAAAATGGTTTTAAATTATTTTATCCTTATAATAATCATCCTTTAAATGATAATATCTTATAATTAATCTCGTCTAAACATTATTAAAGTTAAGTAATCATATATATATATATATATATATATATATATATATATAAAAACTAAATAAACAAAGGAGAGAAGAGATAGAAATTTATTCTAAGAATAATCATATCATTATAAGAATAAGAGATAGACATTTTTTTATTTTCATATTTATTTTTTCTTAATCTAATTATTGTAATGGGCTATTATTTTAGATTACAAAAATTGATAAAAATAAAAAGGAAGTATCTAATTGTTACTCTTAAATTAATATATATATATATATATATATATATATATATATATATATATAGATAGAGAGAGAGAGAGAGATTAAACTTACTTGGATCATTGAGGAGCTATGCTCATGTATAACATTGGCTTTAAAAAATCCGATCAGGCTGGGAAGTTCCAGTAACTTCAACTCCACTAAATTTGAAAACTCAATCATTAATTTTTCATCATACTTACTATTGCTTGAGATGATGCATTCAATTGCATAACTTTCAGCCACATGCAAACATTGAAGTGTAGTCAAATCAATTTTCCTTGGAAACAATGTGAAGACATTCTTCAACTTGTTACAATATTCTATTTTTAGATTTGTAAGGGTTCCAAAGCACTGAGATATAATGGTGGAGTGAACCTTGGCAAAGTCATTTTGACTCATGTGACCAGCTACATTCAGTATCTCTTTTAAATTATCCAAATTTCGTAAAGAAAATGATAAAAGTTGAGGAAAGATACAACCATCCAATGTATCTACAACATATTCAAGGTTGCTGCAAAACTCAATGCTTAGATGTTTCAAAAGTGGAAAACCCCTTTCACTTAATTCCAATATGACATTTTTCATGTTCTTGATATCAACTAAGTTGAGAATTTCAACTTTTTGAAGTAAATATTGAATTGTCACACTCCTCTTGATATAGCGGTAATATGCATTATTTACTTTCAAAATATTTGGGTGAAAATATCCTTTTCGAACAATGCCATCAAAAAGAGTAGATGAATCTCCCACGTAGACCCAAAATCTTATTATATTTTTAAAAACCAAATCTTTGGGTGCATCTTCATTTATCAAAATTGCAATCTCTACAACTTTTAGATGATGAGATAAAGATTGCAACTCAGACAAAATATGACCAGTTTCATCTGAAGGAAGATTTCTTACTCTGAGATAGAGTTCTTCTAATCTAGATAACCTTGCTAAGACATTAGCAGATATTCGAATGAGATAATTACATTCAGTTAAATCTAATAATCTCAGTAAGCTTAGTTGCCCAATTTCTTCTGGCAATTGTTTGATATTTGAGTTAGAAAAACTTAGAATCTCAAGTCTTTTGAGTTTCTTACCAATAATAGATATGTCTCCAACATGACAATCTTCTAATAGTAGAGTATGAATATTGTCTAAAGTTTGAAATACAGAAGACAATGACTGAATGTCCATGTTTTGTAGACTTAGCACCTTGAGATTATTCACACATTGGAAGAAATTTTCTGGAACTAAATCCCTTTGCTTTGATGTTACTTGTAAAAGCTTAAGCTTTTGACAATTTAACACTTTAATGTGTTCCTTCATTTCTTCAAAGATAAGTGAAATCGTAGTGTCATTACACCACATTTCTTCTTTAAATTGTTGCATTTGAGATCCATCACATTGTACCATAAAACCACATTCTTTCGAAGATGCAATTGATATGATAACATCTCGAACAACATCATGCATTTTGACACATTCATCCACATTACTATCTAACAACATGAAACGTCTTTTAAGTCTATCAACAATGGTATGTACTCGATTTCTAACTTTCCACAATTCATTAATGTCTTTAAACAATCTCAAACTCATTCCATGTCAGAGTAGAACTTCTATAGGAATGTCAAAATCTTCTGGAAATAAGCAACAAAGGAAAAGAAAATTTTTGTCTTCCTCATTATCTAAAAAATTGTAACTCAACTTAATACTTGAATATACACATGCTTGCATTTCTGAAAGGGAAGTCATAAAAGATTTTTTTAATTGATCCAATGCATCCTCCCATTCATATTTTTCTTTATTTGCTAATGCTTTTGCCATTGTTACAATGGCAATTGGCAAACCCCCACATTCATTTGCAACCTCTTTTGCAATGTGATGAATATCAAGCTTGGTTGAAACATTTCCACCTACCATATCTTTAAAAAGATCCCAACTTTCATCCGGAGACAAGATAGAAATTACGAAATTCTTTTGACATCCCATCTTATAACAAACATCTTCAATTCTTGATGTCAATAAAATTTTACAATTCTTGTGATGCACATGAGAAGGAATCCCAATAGACTCAAAATCAAAGTCTATCCAAACATCATCAAAAATTATTAGGACATTGTTGATACCTTTTAATCTTTCATGCAGTTGATAAGCTCTTCCTTGGAGTGTCTCCTTATCAAATTTCAAGCTTAAAACATCAGCAATTTGTCCTTGAATTTTCATATAATCAAGATTTTGGGAAACCACTGCCATTACAACTTCATCAAATAACTTCCATACATCTACAATTTTGATTACTTCTTTCACAAATGTTGTCTTTCCCACTCCACCCATTCCACAAATGCCTACTCTTTTGAAGTCCTCATCTTTTAATTTCTCCAATACCTCTGTCATTATTGGATTTCTGCTTGGAAAACTTTTGATAACATTTGAGAACGTAGATCCAAGTCTCGGTGTAGGTGTAGAGTAAGATATGATATCAAATTTCTCTTGATTTAATCTTGTAACATTCATGGTCAATTTTTTGGCTCTCTTGCTTAATGAATAGTGTGACATCAAATTTGAAGACCATATATCAAGACACTTATAATTTTCTACTTGAAAATCACCACATTCTTCTACTTCATTTATGATACTTTCCACATTGTAGAGTCAATCTTCTACATCAGATACAATTTGACGTCCATTTCTTTTACCTTCATCAACCACCCCTTCAACTCCTTGTTTCCTACCTTCCAACGTTTTGAGTTCATTTTTAAGGATTTTTATATTTTTGTTGTAGTAAACTAGATATCCAATTTGATTTGCAATTGGTGTAACCAATGATTCTCCAAGTTTTGACACAATTCCTGTTGCTAATGCGACAAGACACTGCATTTTGCTTTCCAGATGATTATATTGAATCACTGTATAGTATTTCAATGTAAGAGAACATGATCACAATAAACATAGTAAAATTAGAAGAAAAAAAACATATATTTATGAAATATGACTAAACAAAATGCAAATACTTTTAATAAATTTGAACCTAATGCTATAAAAAAAATATTGATACAAAAGTTTAAATTGAAGGAACATAATTACTTCATCATAAATATATATTTGTCCTTTTTTATTTTCTTATACAAATTTATGTTTTATAGTTTCAAATTTATTCTTCCACAATTACCTTATAATTTTCTTTATACATATATTTATACTATCACACCATAAGAAATTTGACAATTAGTTAGGAAAATTTGTCACAATAATTATTTTTCACTAATCGATCGCTAATTATTGATGAAATATTGAAAAATAAAGTTGTAGTTAGTCAATAGTAAAATAGTTAGAAAACTAATATTTTTATAATTATTCTCCCACTTAACAGAAAAATATTTTAGTTAGGATATTTTTTTAACTAATCCCTTGTCATGAACAACAGAGTAATTCAAATAAACAAATTTAGTTTTAATTGTTACATTTCTAAAACTATTTCCTAGCTAAATTGTGTATCATACTATTATTGCTAGTAAATTCATCGCAAATATCACTATAAGAAAATCATTAATTATTGACGGATAATTACTCGACTGATATGTAGTCGTCGTGAAAATGAATACGAGTGATTACCTGATCGGATATATATATCCGTCAGTATATTAAATATTTAAAATATATAAATATATAAATATATAAATATATAAATATATAAATATATAAATATATAAATATATAAATATATAAATATATAAATATATAAATATATAAATATATAAATATATATTTACTTGTGTATAAATATAATTTATTTGTAAATTATTATTAGAAAATCGTAGTAGCTTAGTGGTTGGAGTATTAGTCTCTAATTTTAAGGTACTCGAGTTCAAATCTTGTTAGGACAATTCTTTTAATTTGTTAATTTGATAATAGTTGGGGGTCTTAGATAAATAATAAAAATGTATAAAGGGGAGCCTCTAGGTAAATTTATAATATATATATAAGAAAATTTTATTTATATTTTTTTTTACAAATTATTCTTTACAAGAAATAAAATGAAATTAATTATCATATTTAAATATATATTTAATTAAACATTATTTTAAATATAAACATCTTTAGTTTAATAATAAAGATAATTTATTTTTAAATTATAGAGGTTTTATAACTTTTTTTAATAAAAAACATAGATTTATTCTTCCCTTTTTTTTCAAAATATCTTTTCATTTTCAACATCCCCAAATTAAAAACCTAGAAGTTGTTGTCATTGTTACAATGCTATGGTCGCTACTTCGTCGTTGCCATTATTGTTGTTGTTATTGTCATTACCACACCTGTGTTGGTTGACACTTAATAACTGTGTTTTTACTCCTTTTTAGTGAGTTCTTCTATATTTTGTATAATTTTATTTCTACATTGTGACTCTTTTAAAAAATTGTGTTGATTGTTGTGTGAGAAAAGTTTTTGAAATTGATTGCTAGTGAATTTTCACCAAAAGAAATTTGATAATTAACTACGAAGATTTGCTACAAAATTTATTTTTCACTAATTTATAAATAATTAGTGATGAAATAGTGAAAAAACAAGATTGTAGTTAATCTATAACAAAATAGCTAGAAAACTAATATTTTTGTAGTTATTCTCTCACTTAGTAAAAAAATAATTTAGTTAGAAAAATTTTTGTCACTAATCCCTGCTATAAATATTAGTTATGTTATTTTCTGGAGCTATTTCCTAACTAAATTGTGTAACATACAATAATAGTTAAACTGTAGCAAATTTATATCAAATATTAAATTGAAAAGAATATTAAGTTGTTGGGAACTATTCTCTTACCGTTTCAATGCAAATTTGTTAGAGATTTCTTTACATATCTCTTGCAAATACAAGTTAGCTTTCTACTAAAAATTATTTATTTTTTGTATTTTGTTGCAAAAAATTATTTACAACAAAATACTTGTAAATTTCTTTAAAAATATATAATTATAAAAAATAATTTTGATCTTTTTGAAAAAATATCAACAAAAATTAATTGAAATTTTTTCTTAAAAAAATTATTTAGAAATTCTTGAAGAGCATGGCTTTGGTTTAGTATGGTAATCATGTGCATTAACGTTGTAGTAGTAACTAGTATGTACTAGCTTGGTGTGATTTCTCTCTCTTGTTACTTATTTATCTTGTATGTGAGAGATAGAGAGGGAGAGAGTTCAGTGCTTCTCTCTCTTGCAAGGGTATCTTCAGTTACTGTTTCTAAGAAGCTTTTTGGAACCATTTGTCATGCTTACTGCTCCTTTTGATGCGTTGTCTGCTAGTTTCTACGACCAACTTGTGCCTTTTGTGGATACCAAACCAATTCACAGTCACAAGACAACACAATGGATAAAGACTTGCCCCTTTAATAAAATGATTATAGGTTCCGAGTAATTGTAGACATCAAAATTAAATTTTGTTAGATTATAGATTCCATGCAATAATATCTCAACTCTGTCAAGTGGAATTGGTTTTGTTTGAGTGTGTTGCATTTCTACAAACTAATATGTTTTTTTTTCTCAATGGTATTTTGCAGGTCTTTGGATCAATTGGACAAGAGTTGGAGCTAGATCTTGATGACAAGTCTTCAGTAGGTCTGAGTCATAATAATGTTCTTCCATCTCATCAATACCGTGTGAATGTGAAGAAGATATCCAAGAACAATTGGATTTTGTCATTTGGGTTAGCCTTTAAACAAATGACAAGATGAGATGACAAATTGGATCCTTCATGGTAAGGAAAATGCACTGATGATGTATCAATTTCTGTCTTTCAAGAACATAATGAGGATAATAGAAGTTCATATGTTGATATAGTTATGGATATTGTTTATGTTAGATTAAATCCCAAAGTAGAAGAGGTGCAAGAGGACCCAAATGCAAGAAGAATATACTTTAAAGAATCAAAACTTTATTTCTATTTTTAATTGTGTTGATATAAAACTTTTTAGTTGATACAAAACTTTTTAGTTAAAATATTATTTTTGTTATGTTTTGATTGTTTGAAACATCATTTTGACTATGTTTAAACAATACTTTTATATTGAAATTTGATAAGTTTATTTTCTTTTTTTCAAGAATATGAGTAATTAATAATTTAAATATTAAACATTTGATATTATAATGTTATGATGATACTTTAGTAGGAATACCTACTGCGCTAATAATAATAATAATAATAAACAAATTACTTGCACATAAAATTGCGAGAGATTAGTGAGAGAAAAACTTGTGTGTGATTACCTATTAATTAGTGAGAGACGAACTTTGATACATATGAGCGACATATAATTGTGAGGGATTAGTTATGGATTAGCAAGAGAAATATTGCGAAAGATTAGCGAGGAACTAACCACGGATAAGCTAAAGGGAATTATTGCGAGGAATTAACTACAAATCAATTAAAGATAAATTGTCAGGGATTAACTACAAATTAGCGATAGAAAAATTGAGAGGGATTAGCTACGAATTAGCGACAAAACAATTAAGAAAGATTAGCTACAACTTAACTAGAAATTTGGGAGATCAAATATATAGGGAAAGACAAAATTTCATCACTTAAATTAGCGAGGGACTTAGCAACAGGTTGATGACTAAATTTGCTACAAATTTGAGAGAGAATACATTTCTATCTAATTAGTTACTTGGATTTGGCGACAGACTATTCCATAGTTATTCCATAGCTAATCTGTAGCAAAACGTATCAACAAGATATTAGCTATAAAATAACTACGGAATGTATCATAACTAATATGTAAAATTCTTGTAGTGTTTGGCTTTAGGTGATCATGCATGTTTAGTTAAATAGTCTTTTTATCATTTGAATATTTGATGATTTCTTTAATTTAATAGAAAGATTTTACTTTGGCATTTTATAGTGTGATCTTGATTGAAAAGTAAATTTAAGATAATTATTGGACTATTGGTTTACAAAGTGACTTTTTTTTTACATGGCTTGACTTATTATTGTGAGCTATAATGTTATTTATTTCACAAGAAATGGGTTGACAAATGTTAACATGGATTGGTTTGGAAAAGTCATCGCTGCAAGCTGAATCAAGTAAAATATCATTATCTTATCGTCCTCATGAAAAAGAGTATACTTCAAAAAATACATAAGCTAACTTTGATCTTTCAACTATTTTTGAGTGGTTAGGAAGAATCTAAAGTTAAGAGCAAGAAATGGAAGCACTCCTAAAGGCGTCAACCTAACTTTTAAATCATTGGCTATATGTATGTATACATTTAGCTTCAAAGAGTTTCATTTGTTCGTAAATAGTTCACAATCTAGCTATAGTTGTGTTGCCAAATGTTGGAATTAAGGGAAGTTGTTTGATTGGCCCAAAAAGCTATGAATCATTTAGAAGGGATTTTAGATGATGTTTAAGTATTTTTCTCACTAACCTGGGATAGAAACAAAATGGAGAAGTTTTGTTCAGGACAGGAGAGCAAGTTTCAGCTCTTAGCAATCGTGTGTATATGTTTCTTTCTCTCCACTTAGCATATCAAGCAAAAGATATCATAAAATGAAAGAAAAGTGGTCGAAGATGGGTATTTATAAAGTGAAAAAAAAAATTTCATAATATAATGGTTTATGTATAATGAAAGAAATCACACTCTCATATGCATTTGTATATATGTTTTATTCACTTTTCTTTTTGTAACTCATTGAATCACTTGAGGTGAATCAATTTAATTGAAATTTCTTAATAATATTTCTTCATAATTTCTTAATTTATTTTCAATTTGTTACAATATTAATTGTTGTATCTATTAGAAAATTTGAGGGTTATCTTAAGGATGAAAATTTCAATATCTATGAGGATGAAAATAAAAAAGTAGAATTTATGGGATTGATTAGAGTTTGAATCTTGACATTATTTTCTATGTTTCTTCTTCATCGGTTGAAGGTCCCTCTTCTCAAAATCCTACCACACCTCTTACTAAAGAAATCACTACCATAGATACATAAATATTTAATTTGCAAGAACATATGAAAAAATAGTTGCGAGACAAAACTAATATGCAAATATTGATGCAATCACAAATGAAGACACAAGTAAAAATGTAGAAAATAAATGCAAGAAGTAATACAATCTTTTAAGAAATATTTATTATATGGCTTAAAGAAACAAGGATGAAAATGTGTTTTCAAGATTTTAATTGTGTTTATCTAGAACTTTTTAGTTCATACAATCTTTTTTGTTGAAACATTATTTTTATTATGTTTTAAATGTTTAAAACATCATTTTGACTATGTTTAAACAATACATTTATATTGAAAGTTGATAAGTTTTAGTTTTTTTTTTCAAAAATATGTGTAGTTATTTTAATATTAAATATTTGATATTACAATGTTGTGACAAATTTTCTATAAAGTAGAGACAAATTTTACTACACCAATAGTGATAAATTAGTAGAATTACCTATAGATTAGTGAGGGATTAACTATATATTAATGAGAGACAAATTGTAAGGGATTAATTATAGATTAATGACAGACAAGTTGCAAAGATTAACTACAAATTAGTGAGAGATAAATTGCGAGGATCTATCTACGGATTAATTAGAGACAAATTACGAAATATTAGCTATGAATTAACAACAAAACAATGGTGAGAAATTAACTAAGGATTAGCAACACACAAATTGTGAGTGTTTAACTACGGATTAGCGACAAACAAATTACGAGGAATTAACTACAATTACAAGGATTAGTTGTAAATTACCGATAAACGAATTGTAAGAGATTAATTAAAAATTAGCTAAAGATAAATTGTGAGGGATTAATTATAAATAAGTGACAGAACAATTGCAAAGGATTAACTATGTATTAGCTAGAAAAAATTGTGAGAATTTAGCTAGAAATTTTTGAGATCAATTATCTAGGAGAAGACAAATTTTATCACTTATTAATGAGGAACTTAACGATAAACTGACGACAAAATTTGTTACAAATTTGAGGAGAATACATCTCTCTAATTAATTACTTGAGTTTGACGACAAACTATTCCATAACTAATCTATAACTAACGGTTACAAATCACATTTAGGCATGGCAACGGGGCGAGGCGGGGGCGGGTTTTGCCTCCCCGTCCCCGCCCCGACTTTTAACCATCCCCGTCCCGGCTCCCGATCCCCGCCGGGGTTAGGAATTAAGTCCCCATCCCCGTCCCGCTAGGTTTCGGGTTCCCGCCCCGCCCGTCCCCGATTTATATTATTTTTAAAAAGATAATTATATTTATAATAAATTAATTTTACTATGTATTTTTATATATAAATAAATATTTATAATTTATAGTTATTATTAATTAAATATGCATTTTAATTTATTATATTTATATTAAAATATATATGTAAAAGAAATATTTAATTATTTTTTATTATATATATATATCTAATATTTATAACATTATTATTATTATTATTATTATTATTATAACACTGTATTCAAATATTTGAATATTTATAACATTATTATTATAATACTGTATTCAAATATTTAATTATACATATAAGTTAATTCATTTTTAAGTTGTCAATATATAGTTTATAAGAAAATATTTAATAAGTTAATTCTTATTTAATTAGTTTGAAGTAATAAAAGTTTAAATTATTAATTTCTTTTAATCCTTTAAAATGCAATTATTTTATTAAGATAAAATTTGATATATGATAAATAAGCATAATAAGATAAAAAAATATGACATAATAAATATAAATTATAAATAAACTAATATTAGTTACTACTAAGATTGATGTAAAATATTTAGAAAAAGATAAAGAAAAAAAGATTAACTTTGTGTTCATTAAATTGGTTGAAAAGATTGGAAAAATTGATGGGAGAAACTAAGAAAATGTGAAAAACTGAAAGATAAGGGAGAGAATAATATAATAAATTAATTGATATAAAATATTGAAAAAGATAAAAAAAATTAAAAAGTGGATAGAAGAAAAATAAAAATTGGTGAAATATAAAAAAATAATCTTATATGTAATAGAAAAAGAAAAAGAAATATTTTAAAATATTAATATTTTAAAATTTAAATTTAAATATAAAGTCGGGGCGGGACGGGGTCGGGGTGGGGATTGCATTACCCATCCCCGCCCCGCCCCGACTTTTTAAAGTGGGGAAAATCGAACCCGACCCGCCCCGGTCAACTCGGGTTTTCCCGATCAAACTCGGGGCGGGACGGGTCAGTCCCCACGGGTACGGGTTTAATTGCCATCCCTAATCACATTAGCTACAAAATATCTACGAAATGTGTTACAGTATAAATTTTTTTAAATATCATTTTTTTATAATTATAAAATACAAATATATTCAAACTATCATTTTTTAAAAATTATAGAAAAAAAGAACTTATATATAATGTTTTTTTTCTACGAATAATATTTTAAAGACTTGTACTATTTAGTTATCAATATATATTATTTAGTATCATTAATTTCTTTAAAATTACACTTATCATTAAATCAGTGGAAATACAGATTCAAGTTAATAGTTCTACCAGAATCAAACCTATAGTAATGTAATAATTAAAATATAAAAAATAGTGTTAAAAATATATCATATTATAATTTATATTAATAATTAAAAGAAAACATGAGTTTATAAGTTTTTAACATTTCAATAAATACATCAATATTCATTAGTAGAATAAAATGAAAATCATTATTATATTAAAATGATTTTTATTTTTCTAAAAAGAAAGTAAAATTTTGATTTATTAATTATTTATCCAATTTTTGAAAAACCCGTTTTACTTATTCAACATCAATTTTATTAACTATTTACCATAGTTGAACAGAAAATTGTTTTAGCTGGTCCAGTCTACTTCTAAGGACTACATTTTCTAGAACAAAAACAGCAAATAAAAACAAATAAAGGAATTACATGAAACAAAAGAACTATTGCTCCTAGTCTTCTATAAATTCATTCATATAATCAATCTAAATAGATAGAAGAGAGACTAAGCAAATGTTTGAAAAACATACCTGAATAAAGCTTTTCACTTAGAATAATAAACCAAAACCAAAACTTTTTCTTCTTGCACCCGCCAATAATATTTCTTTCAACAAGCAGTGATGGTTATAACACTGAAAAGTGTTAACTGTCCAAAAGGAAACAAGAAAAAACGAATAAGATGGAGAAATATATATATATATATATATATATATATATATATATATATATATATATACTATTATTTTATTAAAAAATGAACGATAACAATAAAGTTTTAAACTTTTATTTTGAAAGTAGATATTTTTTAATATAATTTATATATATTAAATCGTTATATTGAAATAAAAATTAATTTCAATAATATAACTTAAATTTTAAAAATATATTTTTAATTATTAATTTTTATTTAAAAATATTTTATTTTTTAAATTAATTATTTTATATAAAGATGTTATTAATTTATTTAATTTTCAATTAATCCAATTTGACTGATACTTACTGACTTAATATATAATCAAACAAGAAAAAAAAATTAAATATAAGTAAAACTAGATTTTATATCACTTAAAAGACCTCTAGTTACTCACATATGGTGTTTAAAATAGGCTTCTTTCAATCTAATTCAAACAAAAATTGTTGTCAACTTGTATATATATCTAACCAATATATGCAAACCAAAGAAAGCATTCAAGAATGTGTAAGAACATAGGACAAAAGCAGAAAAAAAATAAAAATTGATTGTTTCTTCTTGCATGTTTGATCAAAACAAGTAATATAATATTTAAACATGTGTGACAAGAAGAAAGTTAAAAAAAAAACTTTATTTTTTTTTACACTCCATACTTTCTTTCTATATTGTTATATTCATATAAAAAGATAATATTAACGTAAATAAGTTACGGAGTCATTCTTTTTGAAAGTTTTCTCAAAAGTTTGTTCAAAAAACTTTTAGAAGAGTGAATTTAGAACTTAATATTTCTGAAACAGTAAAATTATGTTTCGGATTTCATAATTCAAAACTTAAAAAATAGATATTTTTTAATTCATTAATCTAATTTTTTTTTCAGATTTTCAATCCGAAATACTCTATAATTAGATAACTTATTCATGAAAGTAAAAATATTATTATCTTTTAAATAAATATAAAAATACAATATGGAGGTTGAACGAGAATATATACCATACAAAAATTAATGGAACCTTCGGCATAGTTTTTTCTAAAAAATAAAAAATACTAGTGTTCATGCCACATTAACGAGTGTTTATTTATTGAAACCTTATTCTCTCTATTCACTATTATTAATTCTAATGTAACAGTATATTAGTTTAACACATAAAAACAAGAAAATAGAGAATAAAGAAAAACAATTCAAAGACAGCTAATATTAATCTGTGTAATACCTCAACAGTTATATATTTTATGCACATATATAGTAATGTATAAGAAAATTTTTAAAAGAAACAAAATTAACTATTTTTTTTACTTGACTATTTACTAGCACTCCATCTCAAGTCAAATTCGATATATCAACAACACTAATTTACTCTGTAAGACTTTTAAATCTTTCAAACTTCAAAGCTTTTGTCAAAATGTCAGCAAATTGTATTTGAGACCTGCAATGCTCAACATTCAATTTTTCATTTGAACCTTTTCACGGATGAAGTGAAATTTGGTCTCAATGTGCTTGCTTCTACCATGAGAGGAGAGATGTTTGGCAAGATATATTGTAAATTTGTTATCAATCAGCAACTTCAGTTTACATGTTTGTTTTACCTTCAATTCCTTTAACAGTGAACTCATCCAAATTGTTTGACAAGCTGTTTCAGAGGCAACTATATACTCAGTCTTACAGGATGAGAGAGCCACGAATGGTTCCTTTGCAGAGCTCCAAGAAATTGATGTCTCTCCAAAGAAGAACATGTACCCAGTCGTGTTCTTTCTATCACTCTTGTCATCACACCAATTAGCATCAGAATACCATATCAACACATCATCCCCTTTTGATAGCAAAATTTCCATATTTTCAATTCTATGTAAGTATCTAAGTATGCGCTTCATACCAAGAAGGTGTGATACTTTTGATTCTTGTATATATCTACTCACCAATCCAACACTGAAATTCAAGTCTGGTCTAGTGTTACACGGATATTTCAAGATTCCAATAATGCTTCAGTGTTTTGTAGGATCAACCCCTTCCTCATCAATATTTTTCTCAAGCTTCAATCCTATTTCTGCAGGTGCGTTGGCAAGATTACTTTGCTACATTTTAAATTTCTTCAGCATATCACGAACATACTTTTTCTGATGCATAGTCATCTCATGTGTAGTTTGCTTGAACATAATACCCAAGAAATAATTCAGATTTCCCAAGTCACTCATCTCAAACTCATTTAGAAGTTCATTCTTGCAGCAAGCTATCAACTTTTCATTGTTGCCAGTGATCAAAAGATCATCAACATACAAGCATATGATGAATTTTTCAACTCTGCTACTATTCTCTTAGACTTTTACATAGACTTCATGTTCGGACGTACACTTAACAAAGTCAATTTTGTTAAGAAAACCATCAATCTACTTATTTCATGCTCTCAATGCTTGCTTAAGCCCATAAAAGACATTTTCCAGCCTATACACTTTATGTTCTTTACTCTTATGCTCAAACCCCCTAAGCTACTGCACATAAACCTATTCTTCAAGAGGGTCATTCAGAAAAGCTAATTTAATATCTAACTGGTGTAAGGACCAATTAGCATTTGTGGCAATAGTAACCACCAATCTGATGATTTCAATCCTAGCAATAGGCACATAAACTTCACCATAGTCTATTACAGTTTTATGCAAGAAGCCTTTGGCTACAAGCCTCGTTTTGTATCTTATAACCTCACCCTTTAGATTTAATTTAATCTTATAAACCTACTTGAGTGCGATTGGTTTCTTATCTGGTGGCAACTTAACAAACTCTCAAGTTTGATTCCTTTCAATTGAATCAATCTCCTCCTGCATGTATAACTTTCCACCAATGAACCTCTTGGGTTGCCTCTTTGAACATGATTGGTTCAAACTCTACAATGAGTGCAAAATGAACTAGATTTCCCTTGGCTAACACAACTAAGTCATTAAACACTTCATAATCACCAAGATGAGATCGAAGTTGTGTAACTCTGGATGATCTTCTCGCACCATGATATCAGGTTTGTTCTGTTCCACTGAATTCTCATCTTCAGATAACACTTTGGAAGCATTTTAATTTTCTTTGGTGGTTGTCCATGTCCAGCTAGTTGACTCATCAACAAAGACATCTGTACTAATTGACACCTATTTTGAGATGGGGTCAAATAGTTTGTATCAACCTGTCACATGATAACCAACCAGAATTTGTGGTGTGCTTTTATCATCAAGTTTCTTTCTTAGCTGCTCAAGCACATGCTTGTAACACACTGACCCAAATATCCTAAGGTGTGACACATCAGGCTTGAAACCTGTCCAAGTCTCCTCAGGTGTCATCATTTCCAAATGTTTGGTGGGAGACCTGTTCAACACATGTGTAATTGTGATAGTTGCTTCTCCCAAAACATAACTTGGAAAAGACTTGTTTTTTAACATGCAATGGATCATATTCAATAAAGTTTGGTTTACGCTTAGCAGTACCGTTATGTTGAGGAGTACAGTGGAGCAAACTCATGGATGATGATACCTTCTTTGACACCAAATTTGGCTGAGGTATATTCACCTCCACCATCAGACTGCAATACCTTTATCTTACTTCCACTTTACTTTTCAACCATTCTTTTAAATTTTTCAAACACAAATAACACTTCATTTTTTCTTCTCAACAAATAAACTCACATTTTCTTTGTGAGATCATCTACAAAAGTAATAATACACCCATTTCCACTAGATGTTTCAACCTACATTGGCCCGCAAACATCAAAGTATACCATACCAAGTTTCTCAATTACTTTGCCAACCACAAATTTCTTGAACTTTGGTCTGCTTGCATTGAATGCATTCTCTACAAACTTCCTCTGGGATCACAATTGAGGGGAGTCCAGTAATTAAATTCTTGTGACTAAGCTTATGCAAATAGTGAAAATTCAGATGGTCGAACTTATTATGTCATAACCACTCACTCTTATTATCTGTAGTGGCAAAGCATTTATGCCTTTGTGTATTCATACCAATACGGAAGATTCTATTTTCAGAAAGATTTGCATGAACTATCAATTTATGGTTTTTGTCATATACACTCAAACCATTCTCCTTCATTTCCATGAAAAATCCTTTATGCAAAAGCTTTTAGAGACTCATCCAGTTTGTCTTCAAACTTGGTACATACAACACATCATCAATGATGATTTCCCTACCATTATGATCCTTCAACACTACACATCCAACCCCTTCTACAAATCAGATTTTTCCTTGAGACGCATCATTAATCTTGATCAATCAATCAATCTCTCCTTCCAGTCATATGCGTGGAGCAACCCGAATCAAGGTACCAAGAAAAGATTTCTTCTGAATTTATATCATCAGTTTTGGTCGTTAGCATCACCACGTCAAAATCTGAAGAATCTTCATCTTGAGCTAAATTAGCTTGGTTCTTTGACTTGTTCTTGACACCTTCACCATTCCAGCATTCAAATGTAAAGTGGTCATACTTCTGAAAATTGTAATATTTTACCTTCTTTTTGTCAAACTTGCATTCTTTATCATCATTAGAGTTGTTTTGCTGCTTCTTGTGATCTTTCTTATGCTTGAACTTATCACCTATTTTTTTTCATCTTGTTTTTTTCTTTTTGAACTTTTTCTTTCCTTTTGAGGTATTGTCTTTTCCCCTTTAGAATGTTCTAACTTGAAGAGGTCTAATCTTGATTGTACTTCCTCTCATTAATCCTAAACTCATGCGTTTCAAGAGAATGTTGCAAAACTTCTACCTTCATCTCCTTCAAGTCTTTTGTTTCTTCAATTGTCACTACAACATGATTGTGTCTTTTGTTTCTATTGATCAGTGATTGTGTCTCTACAAACTCTCATTGCATTCACATGTTCCTGAACTTTATCAAAGTAATCAACAATGGCTTCATTCTCATCCATGTTGAGAAACTCAAACTGTCTCCTCAAGGTCTGCATCTTGACCTTCTTGTTCTTGTCCCCATCTCCATAAGTTTTCAGTAAAATCTCCCAATACTCTTTCATTGTTGTAGCTTTGGAAATTTTGTTTAAGATCTTCGGTCCAACACATTGGTAAATGAGAAATCTACTCTTGTTGTCTAGCTTTTGAAGATTCTTGAAGTGCTTCTTGGCTTCTTCTGTAGTCTTATCTCCAGGCTCTTCAAGCCCACTCATCACCACATCCGCTACATCTTGAAACCCAAAGGCAACTAACATCTTTATCTTCCAATCATCAAAGTCCTTTCCATTAAACACTGGTAGTGCATCTTGAATGATACTCCCATTTCAGTCATTTTGAATTTGTAAGTCCAAGAATTTCACCAATCTTGATATCTTCAATTCTTTTTTGGTATTTTCAAGATTGTTCACCACTGAGAAAACCACACACCGAGAATCACCCAAATATTGACAACAAAGATCAGTCTCACTTCACTTATAGGACAAACCTTACTCTTAATATCATCTTAATTCCAATGTAATAGTACATTGGTTTATCACACAAAAACAAGAAAATAGAAAACAGAGAGAAACAACAGTATAGAAAATATTTTATGAATAAATATGTACATATATAACAATGTATAGAAAAAGTTAAAAAAAAAAGAATTAACTAACTTTCTACTTAACTATTTACTAATAACACTCAACTACATTTTCATAAATAGTTAGGATAATGTGACATGAATTTCATTTATAATATTATATACATAATAGTATTAGCAGTTTAAACTTTAAAATTCTTTTAACATGATCAAGATTCAGTTCAATTTTGGTGATGTATTTTTTGAGAAATATGAAGATTTTATTAGATTTGTCACAAAAAGTGACTGAATATTAAAATACGTTGAATATGAAAAAAATAACTACATGTTTTAATTTTTTGTTTGTTTGGAAGGCAAAGTCAAAGAAATAAAAAGATAAGGTGAGTTGATTTTATTAAATAGTCTAAATAAGGTTTAACATGAGAAACATTATGGAAGGACCAGACTAAAATTCATCCCCTCACTTCACACATGTTTTCCAAATTTTAAATCCTTGCTATCATTTATTTTCTATAGTAATATTTTAAAGATCAAGACTTGTAAGTTTATTTTAAAGATCATTGTAAGTTTATTTTAAAGATCAAGACTTGTAAGTTTATTGTGTTTGAAAATAAATTTTTATTGTTAAAATAAAAAATATTACTATTTTGTTACAATTATTTTTATTTTTAGTTCATAAAAGATAAAAAAAAACTAAAACAAATAAAATATTTTTTTTTCATTAATGATATTTAAGTATTTATAAATAGTTTTATTATATTTCTCATTTTTATTATTATAAAAATATTACAATCGTTTTTAAATTTTTGCCACGTCATGCATGATGTTATTTTTTAAAAGTTTTAAGTTGTTTTTAAAATATTTTTTAATTGATCTCAAAATTTTTAAAAACTAAATAAAAAAATACTAAATCAAAGTTATAAGACTCTCTCAGTTAATTATAATATTTTTAAAATTGGAATGATGGTTAAATCAATAAAAAACACTTATTCAAACTTAATGATTCTGTTAAAATGAAATAGACATTAATTTTAATAATTAAAATACATGAAATAATATTGAAAATTTCTATAGTAGTATAGTTTTATAATATTAAAAACTAAAATAAAACATAATACAATTATAAGTTTACATTTAATATATATATATATATATATATATATATGTGTATCATATTTAAATGGAAAATAATATAATTATTGATGATAGTAAATTTATGTGGAAAATTAAAAATAAAATAATTGTTAATTTTTAGTCTCTTAAAAATTACAAAATTTGATATTTTTTTTACCGAGTTTGTTATTAGTTTGACCCATTGTTAATCCGATTTAATACTAGCTTTATACATTATCAGTATTGCACCACGATCAATCCCACACAAACTTGAGTTTAGATCGAAGCAGCAAGTGATATTATGTTTTCAAAACCGAATTTTTAAACACAATAAAGAACAAATTATAAGAAAGATATAAGGGAATTCAAGGAAAGAGACAGCTTTAGACTATAGCTCCTACTCTGCTATTAGATTCATTCATGAGAATCTAATCTAATAGATAGAAGAGAGAGCGAGAGAGATTAAGCAAATGTTTGAAAATCATACCTAAAGTCAAGCTTTTCAGTCACCATAAACCAAATCCAAAACTTTTTTCTTCTTGCAGCTACTAATAGTGCATCATTCATTATAACTCTGAAAAGTTAT
Source organism: Sphenostylis stenocarpa (assembly GCA_963425845.1). Taxonomy (NCBI): domain Eukaryota; kingdom Viridiplantae; phylum Streptophyta; class Magnoliopsida; order Fabales; family Fabaceae; genus Sphenostylis; species Sphenostylis stenocarpa. The sequence continues at coordinate 4,442,628 of OY731401.1, read as the reverse complement.
CACTTGCCAAAAGGAAACAAGGAAAAATGAATAAGATCGAGAAAGAAAGCATCAACAAAATGAGAAAAATAAAAACATACAAGAAACTAGGTTACTCACATATGATCTTTGGAATAGGCTGGTTTGAATCTGATTCGCACAAGTTGTCTGTCAACTTAACTTACCTGCACAGACAGACCCAAGAAAGCATTCAAGGATTTCCAAGAACAAGACAAAAGCTGAGTAAGTAATCGGTCGTTTCGTACAAGGTTGATGAAAACGAGTAATGTAGGGACAGATTGAATATTTAAATATGTAACGTGAAGAAAGTTTGGAAACGATAACCAAAACTTTAAGTCATAGGTTGAGAAACCCAATGTTCATGGCATAATTGGTAGTTCCATACTTAATATATTTAAGAATATATCTATAATTTTATTTTTTCATCTTTTCATCTTTTCATCTTCTTTCTTCTTTTTATATTTATTTATTATTTATTAATAATATATTATTTGGCTCCAAAATCAATACTCAAGATCTCGCAGTAGTGGCGGATCTTCTTCGAATCGAGGGTCGTAGCCTCCCAAAATTTTATAACTCGTCATGTAATTTATGATTTTGGCTCCTCCCAAACATAATGAACATTTAATATATTTACTTATATATTTACAATTTTATCCTTTCAGCTTTTCTTCAGTTTATAAGCTCTCGTATAATTTATAATTTTGTTTCCATCAAACTTAATGATGATTTAATATATTTAAGTATATATATATAATTTTATCTTTTTATCCTTTTATTTTTTTTTATATATTTATTTATTAGATAATAATGAAGATTCGTCTGTTACAAAAAGAATGATTGATGTTCGATCTTAGGTTTGGTGTTATCTATTATTCATATATTCTTCTATTATATCTGTTGTTTTGAAAAGATGTTTGCATATTAAAGGATAGTTGTGTATATAAATGATGATTTATTTAAATAATATACAACTTTTAGATATATTAAAAAAAGTTTGCAGTTGAACAAAAGGACAAAAACAATCAAGATTTTTGCTTTAGTATTAATGTTTCAACCTCCAATTTTTGTTGTAAGATGGTTCAATGTTTTCTCTATATTTTGTGTTGGAGTTGGTTATAAAGTATTCAGAAAAGACAAAACAATAGATGGATACAGGTAGAAAAGCAATATTAAAAACCAGACCATTGACTTAGAAAAAGGAGGAAATTAATGTAAGAGAAACTTCGTGGAGGATAATGTTGAAAAAACTGGCAGATACAATGGACAGAACTTGAGGAAGTGATAAATGTAATAAGCTTTAGTAAATTCCTAGAGTCCTTAACTAGGGATGACGATAGGGTGGACCACACATAGATAGTATCCATGTGTTATCTATCTGTTCAGAATTTTTTTTATTATTTAAAAAATATCTGTGAAATTTTTAATATTTGTAAATATTTATGAATTTGAAGATTATTTTATTTTATTTTAAATTTAAAAATATTTAAATTATATTCTATAAAATATATATTTTATAATTTTTTTATCATACAAAATGTAAATAATATTAATATAAAAATTAATTTTTATAAAATATTATTTCAAATAAATTATAGTATAAAATATAAATTTAAGTAATATTAACTTAAAAAAAAATTTAAATAAAAAATAAAAATCTATAAATTTTAATTCTAAGCAATTCTTTAATAATTAATTATTTCTTATCAATATGATGCATGCAAATTAGATACTACGCTACTTGTTCTGTTAAAAAATTAAATAATTAAAATATTTATACTAATTACTTACGGATATTCATATAATATATTTATTTAATATTTATAACGGATTTTATTTTATATACATATATATATATATATATATATATATGCTTGATATAAAATAATTAATATGATCTATAAAAATCTTGTTTAATAACTATTTTAATCTAGTTTATATATTTTTGTTACAGGACAATTAATGTAATAATGTATAATCATGTTTCTTTTTTCTTTTAGTATAGTTAAAAAGAAAAAAAAAGTATATGTAGAGGATATTCTTCTTGCAAAGTATACTTTGAATGTGGACAGAATTTAAATGCAGTTTGAAGATGATGCTGCTTTAGTCAAATTCTAATAGAACAACGTTAAAAAAAAAATTAAGAATCATCTCTTTTTTATTTTCTTTACAACTATACAAAGAATTTTTATAATGGTTTTTTATTATTTTTAATGGATTATTTTATTTTTATCAAACAAAAATATTTTAATAAAATACAAATTAATAATCATACAACTTCTCTAACCAAAATGTAATCGTGTATTAATTTCTCTAAACTAAATCTAATTTTAATTTTTTTACCAAATATTATTTGATTATATATTTTAATAGTATATAATGTAATTTTTTATTTTTAATGTTTATTTCTATATATTCAAAATATCCTATAAAATAAATTATTTATTTTTATATAACAAATAAAATTATATAAAACAATAGACAATAATGTATATATATATAATTAATAAATACATATAATTAAAATTAATATTAATATAAACATTGAATTTATTATAAGAAAATTTGTTATTTCCTATTAAGAAAATATTTGTGGTTAGTATTCAAATTAAGTGGGAAAATACAATTTTTCCCACAAATTTTCCGCGACCAAAAAAAAGGTTTGTCAGAAACTATTTTACTTGTCCATTTCAAGATATTTTTTTTTAAATATTTATGAAAAAATTTCTATAGATTTATTAATGGAAAAATTTTCATGGATTTATTCATGGAAAAATTCGCACTGTCTTATTCATCGAAAATTTCCTATATGCTAATACATGAAAAACTTTCTAGTATAAGTTTATGGGAAATTTCTATTAACCAGTTTACGGAAAATTTCTCAAAGATATTTTCCACCCAAAAATTTTTAGGAAATGATTATTTTTATTTTTAGCATTATTTTATTGTAGTTTAAAATTATAACTTGTTTTTAATGTTTTTTATTCAGTTTCTATAATTTAAATAATGAAACTTATTAAACAGTAAAAAAAATTCAATATTTTTTTTATTGAGTTTCTATGATGAAACTTGCTAAACATTAAAAATTTAAAAATAAGAGATACATCAACCATGGTTAACTTTTTAGTATTGTATCAACTAATATCCAACAAATTCTTTATATAATCTCTCATATCTATGTCTGTAGTTAACCATCATTTCAAGCTCCCATAAACATCTTTGAGAGTTTATGAAATACTTTTGAGTTAAAAAATTTCTTAATTTAGTTTTTTTCATCATTTCTCCATCTTAGTCTCTATATGAGAAAAGAACAAATAGTTTAATAAAATATAATATTTTGGTATTCTTATAACATGAAATAAATGTCACTAAATTATTATTTTAGATTAAATAGAAAATACCTTAAATAATTGGAAAAATATTTCTCTATCCTTCTTTAAAATTGAACCCATGTAAGTCAAGGTTATTGTGATAGCATTTGTTGTAATTTTGGGTTGATGAAACCTAATATAATGAAAACTTGATATATAAAAGTGAAAAAATAATTAACATTTTAAAGAATACATACCCTGTACTAATTGGTTAAATTATAGGAAGATCATCTGGTAAATGTCTTAATCATCTATGGTTTTAAACATATGTCCAACATCATCCAAAAGGAACACCATTAATTGTAAGCTTCACTTTCAATTTTTATTTATTAAGTTCTCTTTTGTACTGTACATCTAAAAAATGAATTAAGTTGTATAATTTGAATAAATTTTATTAAATTTTCTAAGTTTTTATATATTTTAATTATTAATTACTATATATTAAAATTACATATAATATTAAAATTATATTTTTTTTATAAAATTTGAAAGTAATAAAAAATAATTATAATTAATTTAGTCTAAAAATTTAAAATAATAATTAAAAATTATATTATTTTTAATTGTATAATTTAACTAAATAATACATTTAATATTTTTATAAGGAATTAAATTAAATTTTTATTTTTCATATATTATGAACAAAATATTAAATATTAAATATTTTTATAAAATAAATTAACATATTAAAATAATTAATAAATATTTAATAAATTTTTGGTCATTTATGACACAAAATAATTTTAGAAATAAATTATTAATAATATATATTATTTATAGTTTGAATGTATATATTTTATATTTAATCAATAAAATTTAACATTAATTTTATAATTAATTTATAAAAATTAATATATTTAAATACAAGTTGACTTGTATTTCGAAGTGATTTATGAAAAAAAAAATTTCATAGAAAATTTGTGATGAAACTCACTATACTCCTTACTAACTTTAAATTTAATATTTGCACAAAATTTTGATAAGATTGTTATAATATAGTAATGATAGTATACTACTCGATATAGTTAGAAAATAATTTTATAAAAATAATATAATTAATTTTTTTTCAATTGCTCTATTGCTTGGGATTTGTGACAAAATATTTCTAAGCTAAATTATTTTTTTATTTGTTAGTAAAATCAAAATCACTAAACACATTTAATAGGGGTGAATTGAATTTGTAAAATCTTTTTTAAATCTAATCAATTAATTGAATTTTTTTTTTATCATCAACTTGAAAAATAGTTTGAAATGATTTAAAATTTCAAAAATACCAAAATAAATAAAGAGAGAAAGATGAGAACACAACTATTTTACAATAGTTTAGATTAGCCAATCAATTGCACCTTTGGATCTTATTTTCTCAAAATTTAATGATTCCACTAAAACTTTTTTTTACATAGTTTCTCATTATGTATATTATTTTAAAGAGTTAAAATTTGTTACAACTGATTTAGATAATCGATTAAAAAAAATCTAATTGACGATTTGTGTGTAGTAATAGACTCAAAGTAAGCAATATAATCTATTAGTACCAACATAATACATTATCAATGCATGTTAACAATATAATAAATTATTAGCGTATAATATCAAAATATGAATTTGAGTCATAAGGGTTAATATAATCGATTATTACATGTTTAATGGATTAATCTTTAACATAATTTGATGAGTTGTTTTACCTATTTACTTTTTTTTTTAATTTTAAATAACGATTAAATAATTTGACTTTAATAATAACTACTCACACACAACTACCTCGATATTTGTAGGATATCATACAAAATAATTCCTCAACAATTCTTCCTCCTTTATTAATGAAGTTAAATGATGAAATAACTAGAAATATATTAATTTTTTCATTATTTTGTTATGATTAACTACATTTTTTTTATAAACAAAATTTTCATATATTATGTTAGTTAATTACTTAACAAATTTTATTATATTATGTAAATATACTTAATAATTTTCATATAAAAGTTCAAATCACAAGAAAATACTTGTATAAACTGTTAGGATCAAGCGCTTACACTAGGTCAACAACTATAGTCATTAGTCGACCGCAACTCTTTTTATTTAAGAGTAACACTCCAAGCGCCACAATTCAATTGTGACTCGGTCCACCCGACCTCCGCCACGGGACAATTGATACTACCTGCAACATAACCTATAAAATTTTATATAAATACTAGTCATGTAAATACAAGGATCATATCTAGCTTGCAATAAAAATAAAATTCAAAAGCACCAACAACAATAAATTAAATAATCTAAACAAAAATTATTCCAAAATATGTTTATTCTATAGCATGAGGAAGAAACCATAAAAGTATTGCTATGAAAAATTTTGAATGAAATCTAGAAAAAAAAAAAAAATCAGATGTGGTTTTATTCATATTTAAATAAGATAAATCATGCAACGCTAATAGAAGGTTGGACCAAGATTTTTGTTGTTGCTAGGCCCAAACTCGAAAAACAAAAAATCTCTGGGCTGCAGCACTTCTTTGAATGGGCTGGATTTATTGACCCAGTCCTAGTGAAGTAGAAGAGGTGTTTCTTCTACACCAAATATCAACTTTCTGCACTCAAGAATTTCTTGAATCATTTCATCCATTTTCGGAATAAAATTTTTGGATCATAACAAGTTATTCCAAAAATAATACACGCATTGTGATTGAAATTTTAAGATTATCCTATGTTTCATAAGAAAAATTATGCTTAGAATAAATAATTAAAAGATTTTTCTCTTTTGTTGTCATGATTTTTTTTTAAATTCTTAGACAATTAAGTTAATATATATATATATATATATATATATATATATATATATATTATTGAAATTATTTTTTTCACATTATAAAATCTAAAAACTTAAGATAATTAAATTCTTATAAAAAAAATTCTATATACTATTATTTACCATCTGGTTCAATTTATCTTCCCCTATTTATTGAATTCATTCCCCCTTAATCACTAATAAACTAATTTTTAAGTTCAAAATTTCAAATTAATGAATCAATAATTAAATTCAAATCATTTCAAAGTTTATAATTTATGATAAGTCTTAATATTAGGATTAGTGGTAGAGTAAACTTCCCTTATCTAAACTAGTTCAAAATCCAAAAAAGAGGATAAGAATAAAAAAAATAACAAGATTATATTAACAATTGTTATGAATTGCAAATGTAATGCTTAAATTAACAACTAATGGACTGTTCAATTATTTATCTAACAAAACAATAATTCTTTTACCATTATTACCAATATTCAGAGTTACATTATAAAAAACTAAATGAAGAAAAAAAAATCTTAATACTAACCCAAATAGATAATTCAACATTATTTAATGTTTAATAAAATAAATGAATAAATAAATAAAATTGAGTATTGACATTTTGTACATCATCCATATCTATTAACAGCATATAATACATTGATTCATTCATAAGTTTAACTCTAAGCTTTTATTTAATGTGTTCTAACTGAAGTGAACATTGAGACCAAACATGGGTATTCCAAATCCGACACTTTTAATCTTAGGCAAATTCTTAAAATCTGTCATGTTAACACCAATCTTAATATTATCAAAGAAAGAAGGTTTCTCTCTGGGTAGAGGGGCAGGGTAGGAAATGACCTCAAATTTCTCTTCCACTAAGGATGTGACACGTGCACTCCATTTCTTGGCCCTTTTGCTTAGAGAAAGACGAGACACCAAATTTGGACAACACCCTCTTATGCACGTGTTCTTGTTGGCTTCATCTTTGAAGAACTCCTCCAACTCTTTTTCTGTGGCTGCAACCTTGCAAAGCCATTCTTCAACATTTAGAACAATTTGGCGTCCATTTTTAGTATCTTCATCCACAATGTCTTGTATCCTATTTTTCTTAGCTTCTAACCCTCGAAGTTCGGTCTTAAGTTTGATGATGTTTTTTTTGTAGTTCACTACAAACCCTAACTCTCTATTCATTGGTATTAGTATTGATTGTCCAACTTGTGTTGCAACCCCAGTTGCAAAGCCCATGCATAATTCCATTTTCCTTTCCACAGATTCCTAATCTATCATAAAATAAAACCATTCTTACATAGAGAAAAATCACAAAAATTTAATGAATTTTTTGCAACTTATTTAACAACTCTCTAATTTTATAATTTCTAATCAAATTTAAGCATGATAGTGTTAAGCACACTCATTTTCTAACAAAACACAACCTCACAAAACTAGAGTTAATAATAAACATTCCCCCTTTTTACATTAAACACAAATTATAAACCATGGTTGTTTTATTTGAACTAAAATACTTATTAATAATATATATTGAGATGAGTAATTAATATTTATATTAATCAAATTTACAGATTTTTTTTTAATAGAAACTATAATAAGAAGAACAAGCTGGATTATTAGTTTACCTTAATTTAAGAAATTAAAGGATTAATTGTGTATTTAGTTTTTCATCTTTTAAAGAGTTCAGTTTATATATATATATATATATATATATATATATATATATATATATATATATATATATATATATATTTTAAAGTAAATCAAAATTATTCTTCATTTATGTAAATTTAAAATTAACTTTGTTTATTATTTAAATATGTTTATGATTTAAAATTAAAAATAATATATTTTTTAAAGAAATATTCAATAATTTTTTAATGATAATTATATTTAGAGTGATAAAATAAGTTAGTGACTGTCGTAAAAGAAAAAAAAAGATTAATACGAAATTAGGATAAGATATAAATCTATTTTGTTAAATAATAGATAAATGAGTAAGACTATAATTTTGTATTTAATATTTCTTTTATTAATTTATATATATTTTTTTTAAATATACTTAAATACATAAATTTTTAAGTTTTTATTTATTAATTAGTATTTTTATGAGATAAATTGAGATAATTAATATTTTTATGTTAAACTATTTTATAATAGTTAATAATTTAAGTTTAGTTTATAAATATTTATGAATTAAATAAAATTATTATTATTATATATTTATATATTAAAAAACATAAGTAAAAATTATAATTTAACCAAGACTTACCTCGGACTAAATCAAATAATTATATCTTATTAACTACAACAAGTGGAAAAAGAGTATGGGATCTAAAAATAGTAAAAACGAAAGTTTAAAGAAAGAACTTACAAGTGAATTTTCCAAGGCAGAAAAAATAGGAACCTAGCCAACAATTTTATTTGCTTTGCTTGGACAAATGACCCTGTTAAAGCTTAATGGCAGAATAATGGAATTAGATAGAAACATGAGCTTATATATATAGGGTTGAAAATGGTTTAAAGAATATAAAATAAAAATTATTTAATTTCCTAAAGAGGCCGGTTTGAACTCTCCAATGTCCTTCATTTGTCATATCTCAAGCTATAAAATTGTTCAACATGAAGTAAAACTACTAACTTATATTATTTTATAGTATGTCTCATATTTTCATTTGTTTTGTGCCTTTGTCTCCTAATTCTATCCCTTTCACTTGTCGCAATACAAGAAACAAAGTACGAAATTTCGTAGCTCAATTGTCTTTTCCTCCTATCATTAATTATTATATTTCATTTTTAAGTGAAAGTTTGTTTTGGTTCACATGGTGACGCCTTATTTACCCTATATTGTTTTACTCATTATCATCTAACTCTAATCATACTTTTCGAAGCAAGAATAAAAAAATATAGAACAATAGAATATTGTACTTATTTCTTCATGAGTATTTGTGAAGGGAGGATTCATATTTAGCATTAGTTTTGATAATTTGTTTAATAAGTGACCGAGTCGATTACAATATAACACAACTTATGTATGATAAACTGTGATTTGTTGTCTCGATTTTTTTTTTTAATAAATTTTGTTTAAAAGAAAATTCTCAATAATAAAATATGAGTTAATTATATAAAAAATATGATAATATTTTCAAATTTTAAAATATTAAGATATAGATTATCTTTTCATTTATAAGTTGTTATTTGACATTATTATTTTTATTAGGCTCTAATATTATTTTTAGATATCTTGAACGATAAATAATCAGAAAATTTAGAGTAATGATATATGACTCAACCATGTAAAAAGAAATATAATATTATATTAAATATAAAATCTTAAAAAATTAAATTATAAGTTTTTCTCATTTATAAAATAAATTACTCAATATATAAATTACTCAATTTCTATTGAACTCTGGATATTTCTTAAGAGTTAATAATAGAAATTTTTTTAATAATAAGATATAAGTCAATTATATATAATCTTTTTTCATTTAGGCTTAATTTTGAAATGGACAAAATAGGTGCAACCTCATCTTCTAATAAAACTTGCAAGGACAAGTTTTTGTTTCAAGTCATTTTGTTTTACGTGAAAACATGAAAGGGTTCATTCAGTTTGAGCTTAACGAACTACCCATCTTCTTTCTAACCTTTTGTTATGTTATTTACACTGTCCCATTTGCTAAATGCACCCTTCTTTGTTTAGTTATGTATATTATAAAAATACCCTTTCTACGTGAAAAAAATATCCTTTTTCCATGTGTGAAATCTTTTCTTTGCCATATGTATGCAAGTTTTGTAAGGAATAGAGAATGAGAGAATAATAATCTTTTATTTATTTTTCATTATCTTATGGAGGAAACTTAACTGTAAGATAGAAATTACAATTTGATGTTTATTCAAAGATGATTTTGTAATTTACATTAATATTTATGATTTTAACCATTAAATGTAATGATTATTAAACGTACTTGTTTCTATATTTATAAATTTGATCTCTCACCATCTTATATTTTTCATATTTATTTATCGTTTATTAATAATATATTATGTGTCCCTCTTAAGATCAATGATCAAAATCCATACTATCAGTGTCCATCATGTATTTTTTTGATGATAAAATGGATTTCATTTTCAACTACTAGAAAGTGAGAAAACTTTCTAGAAAAAGATGATATTTGTATGACCAATTTGAAAGCACAAGTGATGGTTCCAAAAGGATCTAGAGGCAATGGACTCTATCCTTTAACCCTATACTAGCACCTTCGTAAAACTTAATATGCCTTGATTTAATGATCAAAGTCGTGGATCTTTATAATCAAATAATTTTTTTTTTACTATCATAAGATCCTAAAAGTTCAAAGGCTTCAAATGAGTTCATTTTCTATGGAAGGAGAAGCTCAATTGATTCCAATGGATGGGACAATGATCTAATCTCAACTTGGTAAAATTTTCTCCTAATGTTAGAGGTTTATTTCATGTCATCCCATTACGAGGATTCAATAGGAGATGTTGAAATTTAGTGTTGGAGATCAACACTATCAATTAGAATAATTCAATTATAACAGAATTTAATGATAATATAATCAGTTTTATTTCGTTATTTATGCACAGTTATGTATAGCATTTATAGGGAGAATATTTCCTTGATTTTCATAGATAGATTAGTGTATAGGTTTATTACCTTCTATTCTATTTATACCTCCTTTGTATATTTTCCAAAATAAAAAAATATACAAATTCGCATGGTATCAGGGTTCGATCTGGACCATCCCTAACCTAGCGCAGCCAACCATGAAAGAGAATAAGACGGGAGGTTCGACCACCAGTTTGGTTGAAGGACCTGCTCTTCCTATCACTAGTCACAAATTAAATGACCAAAATGGGTGTGTTTAGTTAAAATTCTCCTTCAAGGCAAAAGGAAGGAAGGTTACATCACCGGAGACTCCACATGTCTAATAGAGGATGACCCTAACCTCAACAAATGACAACTAGAAAACAGTTTAGTCATGTCATGGTTACTCAACACCATGACCAATAAAATTGGGGAGAATTTCATGTACTATCACACTGCCAATAAGATGTGGAATGCAGTGAAGGAAACCTACTCAAATGTGGACAATAGTTTGCAGTATTTGAAATTAAGAGCATACTCCATGAACTGCGACAAGGTGATTTCTCAGTCACCGAGTATTTTAATACACTCAGCTGGCATTGGCAGTAACTAGACATATATGAAAACATTTAATGGAGTTGTGTCAAGGATAAGAAGAAGTATACAAAATTGGTGGAGAAAGATAGAGCTACAAGTTCCTATTGAGGCTGAACACAAAACTTGATGAAGTTCGAGGGAGAATGCTTGGAACCAAACCTCTTAAAACAATCCGGGAAGTATTTGCGGAAGTGAGAAAGGAGGAGAGCAAGAGGAAAGTAATGCTTGGAAAGTCAAGTGCAGTCCCACCCATTGAAGGCACAACAATGATAACAAGAAAAAACCAATTTCGTCCATTTAAAAATAAAAATCGGCCCTAGTGCGATCATTGCAATAAATTGAGACACACTAAGGATACCTGCTGGATTATTCATGGTAAGCCTTCAGAGAAAAAAAGACAAAAAAACTTGGACAGTAGAGGCAACATAGTAGGGGTAAATTTTAATCCATCTCTATTAAGCAAGGAGCAAATGGAAGCACTACAGAAAATTATCTAGCAAATAATTAATACAACTGCAGTAACACAAAAAAAGGTAATTTCTTACATGCTCTAAAATCAAGTCATGAATCATGTTGGGATAAAGATATTTGATTAGCTAAATATTGTATAATCAGAATTTCCTTTATTTAATCCTGATTTGTTGAAGTAAAATAATATAAGATCATAGTATCTATATAAAAAAATAATATGAATAAAAATTATAGGATGAATTCTATGTTTTTCAATTTGGTACTAGAGCTTATAATTTTTTTCTTTTTCTTTCTAAATCCTTGGAGATCTTAATTGGAGAGATGACGGAAAAAATAATTCCAATGGTTGTTCAATCTGAAGGTGTCTTCAACGTAGGCATCATCCTAAATAAATTTAATTATGACGTATGATCACAACTAATGGAGATGCACATTGCAAAGAGGGAAAAATTGTCCTACATCCATGGGAAGGTGAAACCTCCAACAGAGAACGATGAGGGATATGAAAAATGGTATGCTGAAAACCAAAAAGTGAAAAAATGGCTATTGATGTCCATGAAGCCAGAAATTATGAAAAGATATCTTCACTTACCTACTGCCCTTGATATTTGGAATGTTTTGTCAAATGCATTTTATGATGGAAGTGATGAGCTACAGGTGTTTGCCTGAATCAAAGGGCATTCACTGCAAAACAAAATAATAGAACCTTAACTGAATATTATGGAGAGTTGGTTGAGATTTTTAGGGAATTTGACCATCGTGACAAAGTAGTCATGAAGGACCCTGATGATGTGAAGTCATATCAGAAGTCCATTAAAAGATTAAGGGTGCATATATTCCTTGCTGGACTGGATAATGATTTTGAGCAAGTTCGTGGAGAAATCTTGTGCAAGGAAGTGACACCTGATTTAGAAGAATGCTATGCATTGATCCAGAGAGAGACATTTCGGCAAACAATGTTGACAACAGAAGATATGATTTATAATTCCACAGCTATGATACAAAGAAACAACCAGAAAATCATCACAACAAATCGAAGCAATCAAAAGATTTTGAAAAAGGTAGCTACAAGTGTACTCAGTGTAATAAGGATGGACACACCAAGGAATGATGCTATGAAATCATAGGATACCCCAAATGGTGGGATCACAGTCGAGCATCGAAGAAAAATTCAAAAAGAAATCCAATTGTTGCTGCTGTAACTGCCATTGACAAAGAGGATGACAAAAGCATGATGTTTGCTACAATCGCAAGTAGTGATGATTCCAATGGTAAGACTTTAATAAACACATCTACCGTTCTGAATAATGTATGGATAACTGACTCTGCGTGTTCTGATCATGTGACTTTTGATGTTAGACAGATTAAAAATCTTAAACGTTCCTCACAAAAAAGTATTTCCACAGTCAATGGTAGTAAATCCACTATTATTGGAGAATGAACTGTCTCTATTTTAAACAATTTGAATCTTGATATTGTCCTTGTTGTTCCTTCTCTTAAATATAACTTATTGTCAGTCTCGCAAATAACCAAAGCTCTTTTATGTGTTGTAATTTTTGGGCCTGACTCTTGTGTTTTTAAGGACATTTAAATGAGGAAGACGATTGGTTGTGGTATTAGACGAGGAAGGTTGTATTACTTGGACCTGACAGAAAAAGATTCAAAGAGACTTGGTCAAGTGCTAGCAACAAAAGGGTCTCAAGAAGTAAGAAAAGGTGAGGATATTTGGTTATGGCATAAGCGTCTAGGACATGCATCTTTTGGTTTTATAAAGAAATTATTTCCAAATGTATTTGACCAAGTAGACACTTCAACTTTTTATTGTGATGTTTGTGAGCTTGCAAAGAGTCATAGAACATATTTTCCTTTAATTTCAAATAAAAATTCTGTTCCTTTTATGATCATTCACTCTGATGTATGGGGTCCATCTAAGGTTACAACGTTGGGCGGCTCAACATGATTTGTAACGTTTATTGATGATTGTACTCGAATGACTTGGTTATGTTTGATGAAGTCTAAATTGAAGTTGGAGGACTATTTCAAAAATTATGCAAAATGATTGAGACCTAGTACAAAACACAAGTTCAGGTACTGCGCAGTGACAACGGAGGAGAATATATGCAATCAAAACTTCAACATTTTGTAGTAGTCAAAGGAATTGTTCATCATAGATCTTGTCCAAATACTCCACAACAGAATGGGGTGGCAGAACGAAAGAACTGTCATTTATTGGAAGTGGTCCGAGCTGCACTGATTGGAGCTCATATGCCAGCAATATATTGGGGAGAAGCTCTCACATATGTAGTATACACTATCAACCGAACACTGTCCAGGTCTCTTGAGTATAAAACATCTCTTCAATCCCTTACAGATGCAGTAGCAAGTCCTAAAATTGCTAAACTAACACATAGAGTTTTTGGTTGTGTTGCTTATGTTCACTTACACAAGTACCAGAGAAGTAAGTTGTCTCCTAGAGCTGAAAGGTGTGTGTTCCTTGGCTATGCGGATCACCAGAAAGGATATTAGTGCTATAATCCACAAACTAAGCAAATGTTTACTACTATAGATGTAGTTTTTCATGAAACCTTGATATATTTTTCCCCCAAGTCCAAAATTCAGGGGGAGAATTATGATGAAGTTCAGACTTTTGTTCCTCAAGAAATTGATATTGAGGTCAGATTGGAAAAAGAAAGTTACAAAGTTGTATAAGGAGATGATGAAAATATGCAACAATGTTATGATCAACAACCACATAATGAGGAAGATTTTGAGCATGTCGAGATCAAAAATTTTCCTGTTGATGCTGATGATATACCACAGAATTGTCCCCTCAAGAACCTAATACAAAAAAGAATTCTACCAGATCGTGTCACTAGAGGTATCCCTAAGCCTACTTATGATCCTGACCTCACCAGTAAGACAAGATACCCTATGAGTAATTATATTTGTAACCAGAATTTTTCTAACTCAAATATCGCATTTATAAGTCAATTATTTATTGTATTTATTCCTAACCGTGTGCAGGAAGCTTTAGCTGACTCCAGGTGGAAGAATGCTATGAATGAGGAGATGAGATCCTTGTAAAGAAATAAAACATGAGAATTAGTAGATTGTCTAGTTGGAAAGAAATCAGTAGGATGTCGATGGGTGTATACTGTGAAATTTAATGCAGATGGCACAATTGAGAGATTCATAGCTAGATTGGTGGCAAAGGGGTACACACAAGCATATAGAATAGATTACACTGAAACGTTTGCTCCCGTAGCCAAAATTAGTACAGTTCGAGTATTATTATCTCTAGCTGTAAATCTTGATTGGTCCTTACAACAATTTGACGTAAAAAATGCTTTCTTATACGGGGAATTGTATGAAGAAGTTTATATGGAGCTACCAGAAGGATGTGGGATCCCAAATACACATAGCAAGAAGGTATGCAAGTTGAAGAAGTCATTGTATGGACTAAAAAATTCGTCACGAGCATGGTTTGGTAGATTCACCAAGTCAATGCTTGCTTTTGGATATCAACAGAGCAACCAAGATCATACCTTGTTTCTAAATAAAAACAAAGGAAATGTTACAATTCTTATTATCTATGTTGATGACATGATAGTTACGGGAAACGATCTAGAGGAACGCAAGACATTGAAAGAGTACTTGGCAAAGGAATTCGAGATGAAGGATCTTGGTCCTTTGAAATATTTTCTTGGAATTGAGGTCTCAAGATCAAAGTCAGGTATTTTTCTCTCACAATAAAAGTATGCATTGAATTTACTGAAAGAAACTAGAATGACAACATGCAAACCAACAAATTCTCCAATTGAAGAGGGATTGAAGTTGTGCATTGAAGAAGATCAAACTCCAACTAACAAGGGAAGATATCAGAGACTTGTAGGGAGATTGATGTATCTCTCACACACTAAGCCATATTTAACTTATGCTCTTAGTGTGGTTAGCCAGTTCATGCACAATCTAGGTGAAAAACACATGGATGTTGTTATACGGATTTTAAGGTACATAAAAACTGCTCCTAGAAAAGGAGTTATGTTCAAGAAGAACTCCAACTACAAGGATGTGATGATGTATACTGATGCAGATTGGGCAGGTGCTTTTGATGATAGAAGATCAACCTCTGGATACTTTACATTTGTAGGAGGTAATCTTGTCACATGAAAAAGCAAGAAACAGAAATTTGTAGCTAGATCCAGCGTAGAAGTTGAACTTAGAGGAATGGTTCTTGGATTTTGTGAAGGTTTGTGGCTCAGACTACTTCTCCAGGATTTAGGGTATGCACATACACGTCTCATTCAGTTGTATTGTGA
Source organism: Sphenostylis stenocarpa (assembly GCA_963425845.1). Taxonomy (NCBI): domain Eukaryota; kingdom Viridiplantae; phylum Streptophyta; class Magnoliopsida; order Fabales; family Fabaceae; genus Sphenostylis; species Sphenostylis stenocarpa. The sequence goes on along the minus strand of OY731401.1, from coordinate 4,426,467 downwards.
TAATAAAACTGCGTGCGACATTTCTCACAACCCTGTCTAACATGATCAGATGAAGCATGTAGAGGTTGATAGATTTTTCATCAAGGAAAAACTTGATAAAAATATTATGGAATTGCCAAATATTCAATCTGAAGATCAGCTGACAGACATTCTTACCAAAGTTGTAACAAGTCATATTTTTAGGAGATTATTTGACAAGTTGGGAATGTATGACATCCATTTACCAACTTGAGGGGAAGTGTTGGGATAAAGATATTTGATTAGCTAAATTATAGGTTTGTATAACAATACAAAATATTATATAATCAGAACTTCCTTTATTTAATCCTGATTTGTTAGAGTAAAATACTATAAGATCATAGTATCTGTGTACACAAATAATATGAATAAAAATTATAGAATGAATTCTATGTTTTTCAATTGATCATTGATTCAGGAGTCTCAGATCACATGACTGGAGACTTAATTGTGTTTAAAAGCTATACTCCTTGCCACAATAATTACACAGTTTTGATAGTTGATGAGACTCTTTCTAAAGTCATGGGTAAAGGTTCAGTTATTATCTCATAATATATTAACCTAAAGTTAGTCCTTTATGTGCCTAAACTTGACTGTAATTTACTGTCCATTAGCAAACTGACAAAAGATTTGAAGTGTGTCACTAAATTCTTCCCTAACCTATGTGAATTTCAGATTTTGGAGACAGGGAAAACGATTGACATTGCTAAAGAATGTGCTGAACTTTACTACCTCCAAATTGAAGCGTTAGAGGGAGAACCCAAGGCCAACTCTTGCTCTTGCATTATGGTACCTAAAAATAAAAATTTTGTAATGTTGTGGCACAATCAGCTTGGCTACCCAAATTTTATGTACTTAAGAAGAATATTTCCTACATTATTTAATAAAAATCAGGAGTTGTTTCAATGTAAAATATGTCAATTGTCCAAACATACCCGCAGCTCATACCCGCCTCAACCTTATAAATTCTCTCAACCTTTCTCCCTAATTTACAGCGATATATGGGGACCATCATGGGTAAACAATGTCACGGGATCAAAATGGTTTGTCACATTCATAGACGATCACACACGAGTCACTTGGGTGTTCCTAATGAAGAAGAAATTAAAAGTTGGATGAATATTTGAATTTTTTTCATACTATGGTGAAAATGCAATTTCAAAGTAGGATTAAGGTACTTAGGAGTGATAATGACCAAGAATATTATCACTCTGCACTAAGTTCTTACCTTCAAAGACATGGAATCATACATCAGAGTTCACGTGTAGATACCCCTCAGCAAAATGGGGTAGCCAAGAGAAAGAATAGACATCTCTTAGAAGTGACTGGATCTCTCATGTTGACTACAAATGTACCCAACCAATTTTGGGGAGAAGTTGTCCTCTCTACAACCTACCTCATAAACAGAATGTCTTCCTGAATCCTCAACTTTAACACACCTCACTCTACTCTCCAAACCTCATATCCTATTAGTCGTATCCTTACATCTATTCCATTGCAAATATTTAGATGTGCAGTCTTTATCCATAACTTTCATCCTTGTCGTAGCAAACTTAACCCAAAATCTATAAAATGTATTTTCCTCGGCTATTCTCCTCAACAAAAGGGGTATAAATGTTATTCACCTCCAACCAGAAAATTTTACCACATCATGAATGTCACCTTTTTTTTAAAATCAGCCTTATTACCCTAAAGTTGGCATTTAGGGGGAGCAGATTTATCAAATTGAAGTGGCAGAATCCCAACTTTTGGGATTTGAGCTAGCTCACTTTACCCTAAATGCAGAACCAGCCAAGACTGCACCTGCAGCAAAGGAAACTATAGTAGTAAATGTAGAGTCAACCGAGACTACACTCCTGAAAGAAAGGAAGTAAAGTTTAGAACAACTCCAAGATAAAGTCATGAATCAAACCAAGCTCTAGAAAATAAGTTTTCCCTAGGTATTATTGTTTCTAATCCTGAACCCATTGATGACATTGACATTCCTATTGCATTAAGAAAAGGGGTGAGATCTTGCACTCAACACCCTATTGGGAATTATATGTCCTATGAAAAATTGTCACGGGAGTATAGGTCGTTTGTGCAGCTCTTGACAACATACATATCCCAAGAAATGTTCAAAAGACACTCAAACAACCTAAATGGGCAGCAGCTGTAACAGAAGAAGTCCAGGCCTTGGTTAAAAATGGCACATGGGAAATCACCACCCTACCAAAAGGGAAGAAATCGATTGGATGCAAGTAGATATTCTCCATCAAATACAATGCAAATGGTAGTATAAATCGGTACAAAGCTCGACTAGTGGCAAAAGGGTTTACCCAATCATATGGAGTGGACTACGAAGAAACGTTTGCACCGGTGGCCAAACTCAATTCAATTCGAGTTATACTCTCTTTAGCTGCAAATTTAGATTGGTCATTTTATCAATTAGACATCAAGAATGCATTCCTAAACGGTGAACTAGAAGAAGAAGTCTATATGCAAATTCCTCTGGGACTTGAATCATCAAAAACCTCAAACATGGTGTATAGGCTTCAAAATCATTATATGACCTTAAGCAATCTCTGAGAGCATAGTTTGATAGATTGACTCGGGTTGTCAAAAAATATGGATTCAATAAATGTCAATCAGATCACACAATGTTTGTCAAACACTCCATAGAAGGGAAGGTAACCCTATTTATATTAATGATATCGTTATCACAAGAGACGATTATGACCAAATCAAACATTTGATTTGGGTCAACTCAAACCTTTAGCCAAGGAATTTTAAGTCAAGGACTTGGGTCAACTCAAAGACTTTATAGGGATGGAAGTTGCTCGGATGAAGATGGTATTTATGTATCACAAAGGAAATATATACGAGACTTACTTCAAGAAACCGACATGCTTGGGTGCAAGGCGATCAATACTCCCATAGAACCTGGAAAAGAGAGGTGAAGAGAAAAATCCACCAGTTGATAAAGATAGGTATCAAAGATATATATATATATATATATATATATATATATATATATATATATATATATATACATATCACTACAAGAAAATCGCAGTATTACCGACGGATTTGTAACCGTCGAAAAATAATTATTACCGATGTATATAAAATATTTGTGGAATTTGATCTTACCGACTGAATAATAATTAGTTACCGGCGAATATATCCGTCGATAAATCCGTTGGTAATTTACAGATGAATTTACCGACTGGATATATCCATCGGTAAATCCATCGATAAATTAACAATTAATTACCGACGGATATATCCATCGGTAAATTCATCTGTAAATTACCGAAGGATATTTCAGTTGGTAAATTAACAATTAGTAAATATTCACCTAATTAAAAAATTAAATATTTTTTATTTAATAATTTAATTTAATCATAATTAGATTAATTTATAATAATTTCTTAAATTAAATAATTTTAAAAAAAATATTTAATTATATATAAATATATAAAAATATTTAATTATATATAAATATATAATTATATAAAAATATAAAAATATAAATATATAAATATATAAATATATAAATATATAAATATATAAAAATATAAATATATAAATATATAAATATATAAATATATAAATATATAAATATATAAATATATAAATATATAAATATATAAATATATAAATATATAAATATATAAATATATAAATATATAAATATAATTTATTTGTAAATTATTATAAAAAAATTCTGGTAGCTTAGTGGTTAGAGTATAATTGAAGCCTATAAAAATGTAATAGGGGAAAATAATTAATAATAAATAATAAAAATATAAAGGGAAGGGGTTCTATAAAATAAATAAGTTATATAAGTAAAATATTTAATAAATAATAAAAATATTACCGACTGATTCCTGTCCGTCTGTAATTTCATAAAACATTTAGCGACGGATATATCCGTCTGTAATTACCGACGGACTATTAAATCCGTCGGTAATATTTATCGATAACCAAATTTTCGACGGATTTTTGGCCGTTGAAAATCCGTCAAGAAATGGATATTACCGATGGATTTTTGTTATTACCGACTGATTTTGACCGTCTGTAATATTAAAATTTCTTGTAATATATATATATATATATATATATTTGTATTTTAAAAAACGTGATTATATAATGTCCTTTGAATTATGTAACAAAAGTGTTTCATTTTAGTCAATTATAAATATGTTGTTTCAATCCTATTTACATAATTTTGTTAGTCTTTTTCATGACATACTAGTATATAGAAAACCTTTCTCATTTAGATAGTGTTTTTCAATACCTCGTAACTACTTAATTATTCCTTTCGAAGAACAAGTTTTATTTTTCTAAGGAGTCAATAAAGTACTTGGGCCATATAACATCCAAGGATGTGTTGGCCCATATCCAGATAAAATTTGTGCAATGATTGAGTGAACTCGAGTTTGACGAGGAAAAACAAAGTTATCTAAGGCAGGGGCATGTTCGGGTTTTTCCCGTGTTAAAAAATTGGGGCGGGGTGAGCATGAGTACCGTAATCCTCACCCCCACCCTTACTTCATCCTCACACTCGACTTTATATTTAAAATTTAATTTTAATTTTTTTTTCATTATATAAGGTTATTTTTTTATATTTCACCATTTTTACTTTTCTTTTATCTACTTTTTAATTCTTTTATCTTTTTTCACTACTGCGTAAAAGACTTTTTACATCGGTTAAAATGGGTCTTCTACGTTGGTTAAAGCGGCGACATAGATACAGGGGTCATAGAAAGTAAGCCTTTCTATGTCGGTTCTTACCGACGTAGAAAGTCTTACTTTCTATGTCGGTTAACTCTGATAATTGTAGACCCCTAATCTTGTCTGGCTTCATAATAAAGATCAGAAGACCTTCTATTCAAAGATGGACGAAGCCTAAAAAGCCACTAGGAGAGACTATTAGGCCCAATACTAAGATAGGAGGGATTTCTGGTCCAAAAATAAGGATTTTCGCCTTTTAAGGTCGAGACCGCCGTCTCGACGTTCCTGCAAGGCGAGACCGCTGTCTCGACCTGGCAGGCGCGAATCCCTATAAATAGGGCCCCTATTTCCCTCATTTCCAACAAGTTCTTCCTCCTTCTCTCTAGAAATCACTTAAAATTCTCTCTCTAGAACCCCTCCGAAGCATTTTCAGAGTTTCTGAGCGTTTCTAAGAGTATTTTTGAGCGTTTCGAGAGGTTTCCGTCGTTGTGTAGAGTGAAGGGCTACCACAAAGCACCCTATTTTTTGCAAAGATTAATATAAAAGCTTGCCTCGGAGGTTTACTCTCTCTCTCTCTCTCTACTTTTACCGCTTTAATTCTAAATTGTGCAAATAGAGACTAGGGCCATGTAGTCATAACTTTAAATTCCGCAAAATAAAGGGTAAAAGTGTATTTTCCGGTTTATTTATTCATCCAAAGTAGCTAGCCTATCATAGGGAACCCGAAAGGGGCATCGTAAAGGAGCTAACACTTCCTTTACGCGTAACTAACTCCCTTACCCAACTCTGGTTCTAATGACCAAAGTTGGTTTTTCGAAAACCAACGCCTTTTAAATCCTTTTCCGATGTTTCCGGTAAAAACGTCGGTGGCGACTCCAAAGAACCCTCCAAAACTAGCTCTTGGATTAGCCCGGTTGTCGGACAATCCAAGATCGCTCTTTCGAAAACCTCGCCCCTAGGTTCAGCCCGGTTATCGGACAACCTAAAGGTGTTGTAACCACCAATAAAAACGCGAAAAAAGGAAAGTCGAAAAACCATCGCATCGCTCCGACCGCCCGCGTTTTTTATGGCGGCGACAGATGACGACTCCACTGGGGAAGCCTAGAGAGTTGATCCCATTTAGTGATGGGCTAACCTAAAGTAAATAAACCAAGAAAATCCCGCTTTTACCCTACCTTGTATTATAACATATTTTATTGCTTGGCTTTAATAACTGTTGTCTGTTTATATTTATGCAATTGTTTGAAATACAAACTGTACACAAACCTTTGTACACAACAGTTCCCCCTATACCCGGGGGCAAGTGAGAAATCCATAGGGAATGGGTGGCAGGTACGGTTCGCTGTAGTGATGGCCTTGTGCCCACCGGTGTGATCGGAAACCACCACTCAAGGTGATAACCTTCCTCTTTTGGCACAAAGACTGACTATGGCCTTAGTGCTAAGCATGGTCGGAAGATTGGAGAGTGGGGACCCTATAATGGGGGCACCTTGGGGCCTTAGCCTGGTGAGAACAGTTAGATCCTACCTTCGCCAATGCACTTTTCTGCAGGAAAACCCTACCTCGTGATTAAAACGACTTCTCGCCTATTCGTGGATGTTCGAATTGTGTGTGCATATGTTTGTTGCATTTGTCTGTTGCATAGCATAACTAAACAACAGAAAAATTACAAAAAATATATTTTCTGCAATAAACACCCTTGTCTCGGACAGTCTGCCTTTTAGCTAGCCTGGTTTCAAGTTCTTTGTAAGCTAAGTAGCCACGCAGTCCGACAGAAGAGATAATGGACGTTAATTATTCTTTCGCATAAAGCCATATTTTTATCTCAGACAGTCTGCCTTTTAGCTAGCCTGGTTTCAGGTTCTTTGTAAGCTAAGTAGCCACACAGTTCCGACAGAAGAGATAAAAGGCTATAAAATAAAGACAAAATAAAATAAAAATCTCGATTCCAAAAGCAATAAATGGGACCTAGTTCAAAAGCATTACCCCCACATAAGTAGTTTATTTCTTCAAAAATAAAAATGCATCATACAAAACATGATAAATAAAACATGCATTTTGGTTTTAGAAAATGGAGGGGACTAGTAGACAGTTGAAGAAGGTGGATATTCCCCGATACCATACTGAGAAATTGGAACGGCTAAGCGCGATAATGCCACCAGAGGTCTGCTCCGACTTTGAGAAATCCTATGGACGGATTCTCGACCCGTCGAAGATCTCGTGTCGACCAAGTCTTCGTCAGGGTATTAGTTCATTTTTGAACTCCGACCTGCGCCGCTTCGAGTTTTCATAGTTTGATATGGTGTCCACCTTAGAGGAGTACGAAATCATGCTAAAATGGCCCAAATCAGCCGGGTCCATATCCGCCATGGGACATATACTCCTGCAGCACAAGTCGCTGCCACCATTCAACTGCCGTTCCTAGCAGCTACCCCGATAGGAAAAGGGAATGTCCAGGGTTGGAAGGTCTCAATGTTAGAAGACCACCCGTCCGACTTGGCCGAAAGGACAGAATGGGTCGCTTTCAACAAAACCTTGACCCTAATAATATTTGGAACGATCTTGTTTCCCTTCCACCTCGACACAGTGGATCAAGCCTGAAGCACTTGGTGGATTTGATGAAGACATATTCGAGTTGATATAGTTTAGTTTGTGGGTGTGTAGAAAGATAGGTTAGGAGTTTAGAACTTAATCTCTTGATAGGCCAATAGATCTTGTGATAAGCGCCTTAAAATGATGCATCTCAGTGAAATCATTTTTCTGCATGAAAAACTAACATTTAAGCATTAAAAGAACAAACTAAGTTTTTCAATCTGTTGAAAAGAAATTTCAATATGTTAAAATCACTTAAACATAAGAAATGTTCTTATAGATTCAAAATTTCAATTGGTTGAATCAAAGAATCAACAAGTTAAAATATTCTTAATGAATTTTTCAAATATCAAAGGTTTCGCATTTTCAAACTCGTTAAAATATTTTTTAACCGTTGAAACACGTAAACTATTTTTTCGACCTAAGTGCTTTTCAAAACTTCAATTTGTTGAAATACTTTTCAATCTGTTAAAACATAGAGACTATTTTTTCCGACTAAGAGTCTACAGGATTTCAATCTGTTGAAAGGTTTTTTAATCAATTGAAACAGAGAGCTGTCATTCTTCATTAAGCTATTTCAATCCATTGAAAACACGAATCAATCGATTGAATGAAGTTTTAAATGAAATTAATCGATTGAAACATCGTTTTAATCAATTGAAAAACATTCTGATCGATCATAATTTGATTCTGATCGATCATAACTTGTTCTAATCAGTCATAATGTTGTTCTGATCGATCATTTGCGTCTTTGAATCAGCTTTTATCGCTTTAAACGTTCTGGTTCTCTCTTTTACTCTATAAATACAGATTTGATCTATCTTTTGAAATATACAATTTGAGAAAACATTTGAAAGCAATCTTTGAGCAATCATATCCGTGACTTTCTTTGAGCATTTAGAATCTTTTCATATCATAAGGTGCTTTGATCAAGATTGTTGTTAATCAAAGAGAGAAAGTGCTGAGTTAGAATTGCTTCGGACAATTGTACTCGATAAAGCTTCAGTCTAGGTTTTTTCTTTTCATACTCTTGTGTAAAGTGTGGTTGTGTAGATTGGTTTTTGATTTACACTCGGTTACGATGAATCGGATTTGGTTGTCGGGAGGTTTCAAGAGTCTATCTTGTGGGTTTGTAAGATAGTTCTTGGGGTAGATTGGTGAATATCTACTCGGTTGTATTTTTCACTCGGAATTAGTGGAACTTGGCAGCATTTGTCAAGAACTCGGATGTAGCTCTGGTAAAGAGTGAACCAAGATAAATTGTTGTGTTGAATTTCTTCTTTCATCTCTTTTATTTCTTGTCTATTTACTTGCTCGTGATTAAAATCAAACCTACCTACACAAGAATTAAATAAAGGTAATTCATTCTTCCAAGAGAAAGTAAGTTTTGCGAAAAAGTTTTCTAAAGTTCAATTCACCCCCTCTTGAACTCAACCATTAATTCTTTCAATTGGTACCGGAGCTGGTTCTTGTAAGATACTAAAGAATTAGGTCCAAGAATGGTTGAGGGAAAGATGAATTTTTCGAAGGAGCCTTCATAAACATGCCTCCTCTTTTTCTCGGTGTGAATTATTCTTTCCGGAAGGTTAGAATGAAAATCTTTATTGAATCTCTTGATAGAGGTATTTGGGAAACAATTGTTAATGGTCCTTACAAACCAACTCATACAATGGATGGTACAAGTAGTTGAGAAAAATTGGGCTGAATTGACTCGATGCGTAAAATAGGAGAGTCCAATATGATTATACTCGCTAAAAATATTATTACCTCTGCTTTAAATCTTGATGAGTTTTTCGTGGTGTCTCAATGTGCCTCTGCCAAAGAGATGTGGGAAATTCTAGAGGTCACACATGAGGGTACATCCGACGTGAAAAGGGCAAGAAAGCATGAGTTAATCAGGGACTATGAATTGTTCAAAATGCAAGCAAGGAGAAACAATTGCAGATGTACGTAAAAGATTCACGCACATAGTCAATCATTTAATCGGGCTAGGAAAGACTTTTGACAAGGAAGAGTTGAACATCAAAATCTTGAAGTGTTTGGACAGTAACTTGGCAACCAAAGGTGACAACTATATCGGAATCAAGAGACTTGATTGAAATGACTACTCGCTTCACTATTTGGTAAGTTAAGGGAACATGAGTTGGAAATCAATCGGCTCAAAGAACAAGAGAATGCAGAGAAGAAAAGCGTAAACATTGTTCTCAAGACGATTGAAGAAAACAAGTGAGTCTCGAAGAAGATGAATCCGAGAATCTAACTCTCGTTGGTTAAGAAGTTTGGAAAATTTCTTAGAAGGAAGAACGTAACTCGGGCAAGTTAAAAGGTACACCGATAAAAAGACCGACTCCATTCAAAATACCGTTACTTGTTATTCTTGTGGTAAGCGGTGGACACATAAGAAGTGAATGTCCGGAAAAGACCAAGAATCGAACAAGAAAGAGTCAAAGTACAAAGGGAAAAATGCCTACATAGCTTGGCAAGATAATGATTCATCCTCCAGCTTCCGCATCCGAAGGTGAAGAGGTGAACCTATGTTTGATGGTCGGTCGTGAATCCTCTTCATCACATGTAAGTTCAACTCCCACGAAAATGAAATGAATTACAGCACATTACTAAATGCTTTCAATGAAATGCATAGTGAAGCCAGAAATTTATCTCATACAAATAATCGGTTAAAAGGACTAAACAACTGGTTAGAAAATAGGGTTAAAATTCTGGAAAAAAGAGTTATTAGAAAGCAAAACAGATATAGAACATCTTGAAATAATCTATTCATCTGCTGATAATGCTGCTGCTAACAAGAATTGTGAAAAGTGTATTCTTCTACAGAATAAGGTTGATTACTTGACTAAAACTTTGTCAAAATTTACTCAAGGTAAAGAAAATCTAGATACACTTCTTAGGTCTCAAAACTGTGTTTTTGAACATACTGGAATCGGGTACAATCCTAAGGTTGGGGTGAAAACTAAAAAGTATTTGAACTTCTTTTCCTTTAGAAAATCAACAACATCCCCTTTCTCATCTTGTCATTACTGCATGAAGAAAGGACATACTGTAAAATTTTGTCATGCTCGGAAATATTTTGTGCCACAAGGTAGAATGAGATGGGTTCCAAAACATGTTAAACAAAAAATTTGACTCCTAAGGACCCAAAATATTTGAGGGTACCAAATACTTGATGTTTGATCTTTCAGGAACATCAACAAGAGTCCCTTTGGTACCTGGACAGCGGATGCTCAAGGCATATGACAGGTGACATTTCAAAATTCCAGAAACTGAGATTGAAGAATGGAGGTCACGTGACTTATGGAGACAACAACAAGGGAAGAATTCTAGGTTCTGGAGATATCGAAGATGGTGAATCAGTAACCATTCACAATGTTCTTCTTGTTGAAGGTCTCAAGCACAACCTAATCAGTATAAGTCAGCTTATGTGATCTTGGTCACAAAGTTATCTTCAAACCGTAAAAGTGCCTAATCTGTGAGCCGAATCCGACACTGTAATGTTGGTAGGTAAGAGGTTAAACAATATTTACATGTTAGATATCAAGCATTCTATATCATCTCAAAGTTGTCTTCTTACTAAAGAAGAAGAATCTTGGTTATGGCATAGAAGGCTTGCTCATATACATCTTAATCATCTTGACAAACTGATTTCTAAAGAGTTAGTTTCTGGGCTACCGAAGCTTAGAATTTTGAAAGACAAAATTTGTGAAGCCTGTTTAAAAGGTAAACAAACTAGAAAATCCTTTTCAAACAAAAATATTGTTTCTACTTCTAGACCTTTGGAACTGCTTCACATGGATTTGGTTGGTCCTTCAAGGAATAAAAGCCTAGGCGGTAATCTCTATATCATGGTAATTGTTGATGATTTTTCCAAATTTACCTGGACTATCTTTCTAAAAGCCAAATCTGATTCTTACAAATCTTTCAAAAAGCTTGCCAAGGTTTTACATAATGAAAAAGGGTACTTCATTACATATATTCAAAGTGACAATGGTGGAGAATTTGTAAATGAAAAGTTTGAATCATTTTGTGAAAAGTTTGGCATAAAACACAATTTTTCTCGCTCCAAGAACTCCTCAACGAATCTGTGTTGTGGAAAGAAAGAACAGATCCATTGTGGAACTTGCTAGAACAATGCTTTGTGAAAATTCTTTACCTAAATATTTTTGGGCAGATGCAAGAAACACCGCTTGTCATGTTTTGAATAGAGTCTTGATTAGACCCATGCTTAAGAAAACCCCATATGAACTCGTATAAAGGAAGAAAACCCAACATAAACTATTTCGTGGTTTTTGGATGTACGTGTTTTGTTTTAAACAATGGGAAAGAAAATATTGGCAAGTTTGATGAAAAATCTGATAAAGGAATCTTTCTTGGTTATTCTACTAACGGCCATGCATATAGAGTCTACAATTTAAGATCGAAATCCGTTGAAGAATCAGTACATGTTGTTTTTAATGAGTCTCCTCGAGTGTTGCGGAATAGAACAACAGTACTCGCAGATGATGAAGATTTAACTAATAATTCTTATCAGCTAAAATATCCCAAGTAGCTTAGATCAGCCTACTATCGAAGAAGGTGATCAATCAGCTTGATCCCGCAAAAGCTGATCCACCAAGAATTACTCGAAGAACAGGAAGAAGATGTCCTGGAAGAGCTTCCTAAAGAATGGATTGTTCCAAGAGATCTTTCTCTAGACAATATCATCGGGAAAATCAATAAGGGAGTATCCACTAGACATTCTCTTAATCAATTCCGCAATCATATGACATTCATTTCACAAATAGAACCTAAAACCGTTAAAGAAGCATTAAATGATGAATACTCGGGTTAGTGCCATGCATGATGAGCTTAATCGAGCTTGAAAGGAATAACGTGTGGGAATTAGTTCCTAAAACCAAAGATATCAATGTAATTGGTACTAAGTAGGTATTCAAAAACAAACTAGATGAACACGACATTATCACTAGAAATAAAGCTAGGTTGGTAGCCAAAGGGTATAACCAACAGGAGGGTATTGATTTTGATGAAACCTTTGTACTTGTAGCTAGACTTGAAGCTGTCATATTATTATTAGCTTATGCTTGTATAAGTGGTTTCAGATTACTACAGATGGATGTCAAGAGTGCCTTTCTAAATGGACTCATCAATGAAGAAGTTTATGTTTCTCAACCTCCTGGTTTTGAAAATCACAAGCATCCTGACCATGTCTACAAATTGAAAAAGGCTCTTTATGGTTTAAAGCAAGCTCCTAGACAATGGTATGAAAGGTTAAGTAACTTCTTAATTGATCAAGGATACAAACGAGGTGAAGTTGATAAAACCCTATTCATTAAAAAATCTGGAACTGACATTATTCTGGTGCAGATGTATGTTGATGATATCATTTTCGGTTCTACTAATAATGCATTGTGTAATAAATTTGTTAAGGAAATGCAAAGTGAATTTGAAATGTCTATGATGGGAGAATTGAATTTCTTCCTTGGTCTCCGTGTTAAGCAATTAAAAAATGGCATATTCCTAAGTCTATCTAAATACCGCAATGAGTTGTTGAAGAAATTTGATATGCACAATTGCAAAGAATCCTCTACACCCATGCCTACTAACTGCCGTCTAGATTTAGATGAAAAAGGAAATCGTTGATCAAACAAAATATAGAGGTTTGATTGGTTCTCCGCTATATCTAACTCGCTAGTATGCCCGACATTATGTTTAGTGTGTGCCTTTGTGCTAGATTTCGGCAAATCCAAAGGAATCACATCTTACCGCCGCTAAAAGGATTCTGAAGTACCTTAAAGGAACCGTTAATGTCTGACTATGGTATCCCGAAGGTGCATCTCTTAAACTTGTTGGATTTTCTCGATTCGACTTTGCAGGATGTAGATTGGACGAAAAAGTACCTCGGTACATGTCATTTACTCGGAAGCAGCCTCATATCTTGGCACAACAAAAAGCAAGCATGTGTTGCTCTTTCAACTGCGAAGCTGAATACATTGCAGCTGGGAGTTGTTGTGCTCAAAATATCTATCTTAAACAAAGAATCGAAAGATTATGGAGTGGCTCTTCACACGGTACCTCTGGTTTGTGATAATACTAGTGCAATAAATCTGACTAAGAATCCTATCCAACACTCTAGAACTAAGCATATTGAAATTAGACATCACTTTATTAGAGAACATGTATCTAGGGGTGATTGTGAAATCTTATTCATTGAATCTGAAAAACAGTTAGCTGACTTATTCACTAAACCACTTCCTAGAGATAGACTTAATATGCTTAGAACGTAATTAGGAATTCTGGATATAACTAGTATTGAATAACTTATTCTTTATGGTGATTATGATTTTTGTTTAAACAGGTTGATAACATGTTCAATCGATTAAAATTGTCTGAAAATCTTGAAATTATTTGTTTTAATCGATTGAAATTGCGAAATAATCTGTTGATTTTCTGATTCTCTATCTATGTTCATGAGATGTTACCAGCTCAATCGATTAAATGAGGTTTTAATCGATTTATTTCAATAACCTTGTAGCTCTGCATGTTTTTCTTCTATAAATCAATCGATTAAATCTTCGATTCAATCGATTTATTTTACTTCGACAATCTGCAATTGCAAAAACAATTGATTCCATGAAAAATCAATTGGTTAATTTTTTCTAGGAATAGTAGTGTATGCTCGCCTCTAAACAATTACTCGCAGATTGGGTTGAATGCATTTACAACTCGGATAAACTTCAGCTACTCTCTTAAATATCGAGATATCCAATAAAAGCCGATTGACCCTCGATTGGATATCATATGTGAGGGTAATTAAGATGCACAGTAACAATTCTCTCTCTCCACCTTTACCATCACTGCGCTGAAGCAGAGCAGCAGTAAAACATTAAAGACAAAAAGATGAAGGGACCGGGTGTTCTCATTTCAACTTAAGAGTACAGTTGTGTTTGAAAAGCTTATACTTTTCCTCGTGAAACATTCTCTCTTCTCTGTTTTTCTTCTGTTCATTCCACAAATCAGCATGCTCAAACGCACCAAATCCGGAAGGAAGAAGTTCAAGCAAAGGAGAGTCCTCTCGTTGCAATGTAAGAACCATCTGTAGGAGGGCGCATTGAATCATGGTTCAACGGGAACCAAGAGAAGATGGATTTGTTCATTCATGAAATGAGCAGGAAACAAATCAATATACCCAAGGTTCTAAAATTTTCATGGTTTGTTGTCGAAGGTTTCGCAGGGGTTCGAAACTACCGCAACATCGAAACTTCGAAATTTCTGGAACTAAATGGTAGGATTTACCTCGACTCGATTAAAGTTTTTTTCACCAACTTGTCATTTGAAGGGTCTACTCTAAAAACTCAAGTCAAAGGAGTGGACATTGAAATTACTCCCAATGTCTGGAAAGAGGTTGCTGGACTCAAGGATGAAGGTGTAAAAGTCACCAAAGGGTATACCTCGGAAGTAGAAGAATTTAACAAAGTTCAGTACTTTCGTTCTTGTCTGAAGAATAGGCATGACTCCGTAAGTTCCTTCAACACTAGAAAGTTGAAGCTTGAGGAAAGGGTACTCGCGTTCATTATGTCCTGGCAGCTCACACCTGTGGGGAGCAATCATGCAAGTACTAAATGAAGGAGATTTGGTACTCGATGTACCGCATTCACCACGTAATAAGGGTGAACTGGGTTTTTGTCATCAAGGACCACATGATCAAAGCGAAAAGGCTAAGTGATTTCAGGTATCCTTATGCAATATTGATTTCTAAATTTTTAACTCATTTTGGTGTTGATTTGGAAGGTGAATTAGTTGAAACTGTTCGTCCCACAAATGAGGTCAATAATTCTGTCCTTCATAAAATGGGGTTCATTAAAATTGACGATGAATGGATTTCCAAAGAAGAAGCAGGAAGAGAAGAAGAAATTGAAGAAGAAGAGCAAGAGGAAGATGTCAATACCGGTGTCCCGGTACTTCGCAAAGAAGATCATCGAACCCGATGGAAGAGCAAGTGTCCATTAGAAATGATTCCATATATTCCACAACCTCGACCGTGGCACGCCTCTCTCACAGCTCGAAAGAACCATGCTACATCGATGAATGAACTACAAACCAATCAAAGGAGGCACATGGAGATGACGGTTGCTCATGGGCTCGTCGAATTATCTCGGATGAAAATTTCATTGCCGCATTTCAACACATCGACAACCAATTGGAAGATATCTACAACAGGATTGTTGATCTCGAGTTTAATCAAGGTCCCGGAATGGGGATGAATGAAGTCTTAATTGTTCTTGTTTCTTTTCTTTTTATTTTTAGGTACCTACGTGGTACTATTGGACCGTAATTAAAACACTTTATTTGATGCAGTCAAATAGGGGGAGAAGTGTTTGCTTAAAACTGTCACTACACACACCACAAAATCATATATGTCTCTATTCTGTTATTGAATTGTGCAGGTGCAGTGGATATTTGTCTCCATCAAATAGGGGGAGATTGAAGCACTTGGTGGATTTGATGAAGACATATTCGAGTTGATATAGTTTAGTTTGTGGGTGTGTAGATGGATAGGTTAGGAGTTTAGAACTTAATCTCTTGATAGGCCAATAGATCTTGTGATAAGCGCCTTAAAATGATGCATCTCAGTGAAATCATTTTTCTGCATGAAAAACTAACATTTAAGCATTAAAAGAACAAACTAAGTTTTTCAATCTGTTGAAAAGAAATTTCAATCTGTTAAAATCACTTAAACATAAGAAATGTTCTTATAGATTCGAAATTTCAATTGGTTGAATCACAGAATCAACAGGTTAAAATATTCTTAATGAATTTTTCAAATATCAAAGGTTTCGCATTTTCAAACTGTTAAAATATTTTTTAACTGTTGAAACACAGACACTATTTTTTCAATCTAAGTGCTTTTCAAAACTTCAATCTGTTGAAATACTTTTCAATCTGTTAAAACAGAGAGACTATTTTTTCTGACTAAGAGTCTACAGAATTTCAATCTGTTGAAAGGTTTTTTAATCAATTGAAACAGAGAGTTGCCATTCTTCATTAAGCTATTTCAATCCATTGAAAACACGAATCAATCGATTGAATGAAGTTTTAAATGAAATCAATCGATTGAAACGTCGTTTTAATCAATTGAAAAACATTCTGATCGATCATAATTTGATTATGATCGATCATAACTTGTTCTAATCAGTCATAATGCTGTTCTGATCGATCATTTGAGTCTCTGAATCAGTTTTTATCAGTTTAAACGTTCTGGTTCTCTCTTTTACTCTATAAATACAGATTTGATCTATCTTTTGAAATATACAATTTGAGAAAACATTTGAAAGCAATCTTTGAGCAATCATATCCGTGACTTTCTTTGAGCATTTAGAATCTTTTCATATCATAAGGTGCTTTGATCAAGATTGTTGTTAATCAAAGAGAGAAAGTGTTGAGTTAGAATTGCTTCTGGACAATTGTACTGATAAAGCTTCAGTCCAGGTTTTTTCTTTTCATACTCTTGTGTAAAGTGTGGTTGAGTAGATTGGATTTTGATCTACACTGGTTACAGTAACTGGATTTGGTTACTGGGAGGTTTCAAGAGTCTATCTTGTGGGTTTGTAAGATAGTTCTTGGGGTAGATTGGTGAATATCTACTGGTTGTATTTTTCACTGGAATTAGTGGAACTTGGCAGATTTGTCAAAAACTGGATGTAGCTCTAGTAAAGAGTGAACCAGTATAAATTGTTGTGTTGAATTTCTTCTTTCATCTCTTTTATTTCTTGTCTATTTACTTGTTGTGATTAAAATCAAACCTACCTACATAAGAATTAAATAAAGGTAATTCATTCTTCCAAGAGAAAGTAAGTTTTGCGAAAAGGTTTTTTAAAGTTCAATTCACCCCCCTCTTGAACTCAACCATTAATTCTTTCAAAGCCGTCATGGACGCCTTCTTCGCCTGGGACGTGAACTCGAAGAGTCCCTTGCCTACAATTCTTGCCGACACCTTGCTCTCGGTAGATTTCTGCCATCAGAAGCATTGAAAAACACTTTGTTGCTGCTCTTCACTACTTTTCGTGTGGGGCATTACACACTTTTACGCCTCTAGTCACATGGGGATGTTCCCCGATCCTTTGAGAAGCTTCTCCAAAATCCCTCTCCAAAGACGCTTAACTTCAGAATGGAGGGACGAGTTGGAATGACTGGATGCCAACAATATATCCTGGGTATGCCCATGGTTCCGACCCGGTCCAGTCCTCATCAGATGTGGAGACTATCCGAACGTACCCTTGATAAGACTCAGGGGTTGCATAGCCTACTCACCTAGAGTAGCTATGAGGCAACTCTTGAAAACCCAAACTATCATTTCTTGAGGGGAACTCGGAGGACTGTATTTCTTTGGAGACCCATGCACAATCACCAACTCACCAGCCGTGAGAAAAGCATGGGAGAGACCAGTCTATATGGGAGATAGAGAGCTAGGAAAAGCTCAAGTGACTACCTCCAGTGACTATGAAGCATGGAGAAGAAGAAGAGGGGTGTCTCGACCATCCACCTCACTCATTACGAGCGCCAATAGTGAAGAGCTGCAGGCTCAAGTCGACGCCTTGACCCAGAGGATAGAAATCATGGGAGCCCAGATGAGGGCCCTTGAAGAGAGAGAGCAAGAATCTATCCTCGCCATTGATGGTCTACAGAGGCAATGCAAGAAAAAGGATCATGAAATAGAGCGCCTCAAGGACCAGGTGTGCCGACTCTAATGAGCAAGCTATCCGAGCATCCAAAGCCGCTGAACCGGCTCTGGATAGCCAACTACAAGAAATAACGGCCAAGTCAGCACGCCTTGAGGTCGAATCGCCAGAGCAGGCCCGGATGATCAAGGAGTTGCTGCAAGAACTTACCAAGACTCGGTCAGAGATACGCCAAGAGCGGGAAGCCAATCGGAGACTCAACAAAAGTCTCGCTGAGCTACGCTGCAAAGAAAGAGACGGGCTAGCTCAGTATGGCCAAGTACTTCAAGAAAAAGACCGAGCCCTTGAAAAACTCGATGACCTGCAAGCCTTGGTCATCCATCAAGAGGCGAAGATCAAAGAGGCTCAGAAGTACAGTGAAGATATGAGCCAGGCAGTCCAGAAGCAAAGCGAAGCACTCGATCTTCATGTCTGGGAAGCCGAAAGAGAATTGCATAGAGATCAAGACCCGCCTGTGGGTTTCTTTAGGCTTTTCCGTTTTTGCCAAAAGTTGCTTCGTAGTATGGAGTAGGGGAATGTACACCTTCTAATGAATGTAGACCCCTAATTTTGCCCGGCCTCTCAAAATAAAAGCTAGGGAAACTTCATACAGTTCACCCGGCTTCATATCAAAGAAAAACCGAGAAAGACCTCCCGCAACAAGACGGAGTTCACCCATCCACACAATAAAGACTAAAGAGACTTCCTACACGAAGATAAAGCTCGCCCGACATCTTAATGAAGGCCAAGAAGACTTCCTATATGAAGATAAAGCTTCAACGGACACACATCGGCATCAAACGACATCCGAAAAAGGAAAGGAAAGCTTCCCGGGGGTCCCAGAATGCAAAAACTGGCCAAGACAGGTTGGGACAGTCGTCCCAAACACCAAAAGCCAAGTGAGACGCACGTCTCACCTTTGGGACGCACGTCCCAAGCCACAAAATTCAAATGGGATGGCCGTCCCAAACCCAACTGGCCGTCCCAGCTTGGCTCAGTGCAAATTTTGCAGTTGGGACGGCCGTCCCAACCCAGACGGCCGTCCCAGATGTCCAGGCTGCGAAATCTATAAATAGGAGCCTCATTTTGTCATTCTCCACACCCCAGACAACTCCAAGACTTGTCTTCTTCTCTCCCTCCTTCGAATGATCTCTCTGATTGCCTTTAATAGGTAACAATCAGTTAAGGAATTTGTATTCCGGCATTCGATTCTTCTAGAAAATTTTAGTCGAGTCAAGTTTATTCGAGAGGAGAGTCGTTGTAGAGTGAAGGATTGCCGCAAAGCGTCCTCTATATAAAAGACTTATAATATAAAGCTTGCTTCGGAGGTTTTTCTCAATTCTCTTCCCTTTTATTGCTTTATTTACTGCTTTCTGTATGTAATGTAGATAAAATCATGTAGATAGCCATATTTAAATACTGTACGAATAAAATAGGGTAATAGCGTAATTTCTTGTAATCTTTACTTAAATGAATTAATCCGTCATAGGGAACCCGAAAGGGGCGTTGTGGGGTGCTAATACCTTCCCCACACGTAACTAACTCCCTTACCCGACTCTGGTTATAATGGCCAAGTTTGGTTTTTATTAAAATCAATGCCTTTTTCTCCTTTTCCAATGTTTATGGTTAAAACATTGGTGGCGACTCCAAAAGAACCCTTTTCGAAAACCTTGCTTCTATTAGAGGATAGTTCAGCGTTGAGCGCCTCGGAAGTAATGAACATATTTTTAACAAAAAACGCGAGTCTCAACCATCTTTTCGCGACCGCTCGCATTAACGTTCGAGATGTCCCAGGACGTCGGAACGGACGGCGGCGACAATGAATGAATACAATTTTTTCTTTTATTCAACAATTGTCTACTTGCATGCATATCATTCATCTGCATATTTAATTTCCCCTCCTTCACACTTAATAAATAAGATAATAAAAAGGAAGGATTAAACTGACACGTCTTCCAAATCAGAAGAATGGAGAGAAAGTCACTCCTAATCAAGCTCTCGCCAACGGTCGACTCATCACAAGAGGAAAATAAGCCTCGACCGTTGGTCCTCAAAAATAAAGAAGAGGGGGCAAGGACACCAGTGCGACTTTTTATGCCACGTCCTTTCCCCTACGAATCAAATAAATTTGTACCGTGGATATATGGGGAATCTTCACCAATAAAAGAGGATATCACGAATATAGCCGGTATTGGGGGCATGACAAGAAGTGGAAGAATGTATTCCCCCAAGGACTCACAAGAAGAGGTCCCCAAAAATAAAGGAAAAAATAAAAAGGCCGAAGAGGAAAAAGAAAATAAGGAATCCAAGGAGGAGACAGAGGAATTACTCCAGTTTATAAGGCAAAACGAGTATTCCATTATAGACTAGCTCAACCGCACGCCTGCGAAGATAACGTTGTTATCTCTAATAATGAGCTCGGAACCGCACGGAAACGCCCTGCTGAAGGTCTTGAGCGAGGCGCACGTACCTCACACTATATCCCAAGAAAAGTTGAGACGATCATCGGTCACATCACGGCAAGCGATCACCTCACCTTCACAAAGGAAGAACTCCCCCTCGAGGGGTCAAACCATAACAAGCCCTTGCACATTTCGATCAAGTGCAAGGAGTACCTCATCGCCAAAGTTCTTGTGAATAACGGGTCATCCTTGAACGTGATGGCCAAGTGCACACTAGACAAGTTGACTATCCAAGGAACCCATCTGCGCCCAAGCAGCACCATCGTTCGAGCCTTCGACGGATCAACACGAGAAGTAGTGGGAGAAGTTAATTTGCCAATCCAAGTTGGACCCACTATCTTCAACGTTGATTTCCATGTAATGGATATTACGCCAGCATACAATTGTCTCCTCGGCAGGCCTTGGATTCATGACGCTAAGGCAATACCTTCGACGCTCCACCAGAAAGTCAAGTTCATAGTGGATGACAAATTGGTCACGGTCCAAGCAGAAGACGACATCCTGATTAGTGGATCGTCCACTCAACCTTATGTGGATGCGGCTGAAGAGGCCCTTGAAACGTCTTTTCAAGCGCTAGAAATTGCCAGTATAGAAAGGCTTCCCAGAAACACAAAAATAGCCCGCATGATGATGAAGCATGGCTACCATCCTGGCCAAGGATTGGGGGCAGATTCCCAAGGCATGAGGGAACCCCCGGAATTCCAAGATAATCCTTTCAAGCATGGCCTAGGATATGACCCTACTAAGGGCCGAGCAGAAAGAGGGAAAGGGAAGTCTCCCCTCCGCACACTCAAGCAAATTTTCCGAAGTGGAGGGGTGCAAGCGTCAAGAGCTACCCTAGTCATTAGGAAATCTTTTTCTTCATTTAAGGGATGTAAACCCCATGATTGTTAGAGATTATCCCCTGGGGCTAGCCCGACCCCCCGGGCATTTTAGGGCACATATTCCCTTATTAATTAATAAAGAATACTTCTTACAATCTGCTTCTTTTCTTGTTATTTCTGACTAGACCTAACAAATAACCCTGTCTAAGTAAACAAAAAAAATAAGAAGCGCAACCAAAAATTCACCATTGCCATTACGGTCAAACTTGTTGATTAGAAGCACCAAATAAGACTTCACCTCGCCATAAAGAAAGTCATGCTTCACCAATATTGTGAACAAAAATAAATACAAAAAAAAAAGCCCATAAAAGCCAAAGGCCAAAAAAAGAAGGGCAAAATACCCGGTAGGAAACCCACCAAGGGGGCTACGCAAAAGATAGGGTCAACCCGGTAGGAAACCCGAACAACAATAAAGGGTAGCCTAGGCAAAAGTTAGGGTTACAAAATAAGGTCCGCTAGGATTCCTCAAAAATCCAAAAAGAGAGAACCTAGGCAAAAGATAGGGCCAAAACACAATATTCTAGTTCGAAAACCCAAAGGGCGATCTAGGGAAATCAACTAGCCATAAAAAGCAATGCAAATAAAACTAAGGCGCAAGTACAAAAAGGGGGGAAAAACGTTTGCTTAGACAGAAAGCTTAAACACCCAAGCCTAACCCTAGCTAACCATTCTTACAAAAACTCTTTCAAAATAAAATCAACATTCTAAAACACAAGCCATTGAATTCATCTCTTTACTTCTTTTCTCTTGACCCTCACAACAATATTCTAATAATTAATTTGGGAATATGGAGGCGTATAGTCAACAAGAGGATTGAAATCCCTAGAGTGGAGAAAGAGGGACACTACATGGCAAAGAGTGCTCCACAAAAAGAAGAAAAGGAAAAACAAGCTACCCTTCGGTCATAAGAAATCCGGCAAGGTACAACCAAACACAAGAGCATAGATCAGAGGGCATTCGACACTACAAGACATGTCAGTGAAATCCTTCTGAAAAATTAACTAAAATAGGCATTATAGGGCATCAAACATGAAAACATTGCATGCATAAAAATGTTTTTGAACCAGGTCCTATTTGCTTTATACAAAAAAAAAACCCCATAATTCGAGACGGCCGTCTGGAATTCCCAGACCGCCGTCTCGGTCTCCAGAAAATCGGGATCGCCGTCTCGGCCAACGAGACCGCCATCTCGACTTGGCAGAAAATGAGACGGTCGTCCCGCTTGGCGAGACGGCCGTCTCGTTTTAGCCCAAATTCAAGACCGCTGTCTCGAGAACCCAGACCGCCGTCTCAACCCGCGTAAATTGGAGACCGCCGTCTCGACTTTGCAGACGGCGGTCCCGAATCCAGTTTTTTCCCTATAAATAGGGGAGGCGTGTGGAGGGTTCCTCACAACTCCAACTCTCAGAACTCTCACCTTCAGAGCACTTTCCGGCCAAAATGTTCGGTAGAAGTCAATCCAGGAAGAGAAGAGGCACTGCAGGCGCTAGCAGTTCCTCGGTGCCAGCTCCTCAGGATCCTACTCAGCTCTCGCCACAGCATCAAGCCCGCCTCGAGCACATCCGGGGTTATACGTGGCACCCCATGCTCAGACTTGACTTCGGGATCCTCGCCGAGTTCGGGTGGGAGGACGATGTCCGGGCCCACGTAGACAGCATTGGGTGGGGCTTCCTGCTACAACCTCCACCTACCCACGTGTACCCTCAAGCGGTACTGGAGTTCCTGACCTCCATCTCCTACGCCGAGGCTCCCTCCATGGTCCCGGGCTTGCCACCAACCAAGATGGTGACCTACTTCATGGGTGGGACGTACCAGACTACCACCTTCGACGAATTCAATGTGAGCATTGGGTTCGTTCGGCCCGAGGAGGTGCTAACTCGGGAATACCGGAGGCCATCTCGCAGCAGCCCCACCGACCTCACCGCCACCGAAATGTGGGAGGAGCTCACCGAGTCGCCCACGCCGCCCACGCCGATGAAGCGGGTCGAGCACTCCCCCGACCCTTCGCATTTGCCACAAGCCGCTGGCCGGGACTGGTCCACGGGAGGAAGGAGAGTCAGGGCAGGGTAACCCTCCCAGACCTCTTCGTGCTTTACTGCATGAGTCAGAGGCGACGCTGCAACCCTGACTACTTCTTCCTGAGGGCCCTCAAGGACTTCGGGAGCAGACCAGCGGGAGCCGTCCTCATGGCTCCTCTTATCACTCCCCTGACAGAGAAATGGGGATGCACCGGTCGGGAAGAGTTGGCCCCCAGCCTTCGACCCAAAACCATCAGCGGGTCGATCCTGGTCAGCATGGGGATGCTGAGACGCCACGGGACCCAGTTGGCCCTTCATCCCTCGCTGGACTTCGCGCTGGACCTCCAGGACATCGTGGCGATGCACGATCTCCCAACACCTCCCGACTTCCAGTAGCCACATCAGCAGCAACAACCCCCCAGTACACAAACGACTTTGCCGGCGTAAACCGCAACATCCACGATCTGCGCCAGCAATTCGACCAAATGTCTGTGCAGCAAGACGCCTTCGACACCCGACTGGAGACGATGTACCAATATCAGCAGGGAATGCGGCAAGACTGGACAACATTCCAGCAAAGATACAACGACGAAGCCCGGGAGCAAGCATAATTCCGGGAGCATATGTACCAGCAATTCCCCTATCATGGATCATCTCTAGAAGATAGCCCTTAGGGATAATACTCATAGAATAAGGCTGCTGTAATAAATTTTTATAAATAAAAATCTTATTTCACGCATCTTTTTATCCCTTTCAAAAAGTCAGCGTAACCAAAAGAGTCTAAAAATAAAAAGACTTACGCTAAAAGAAAAAAGCCAAAACC
Source organism: Sphenostylis stenocarpa (assembly GCA_963425845.1). Lineage (NCBI taxonomy): Eukaryota > Viridiplantae > Streptophyta > Magnoliopsida > Fabales > Fabaceae > Sphenostylis > Sphenostylis stenocarpa. The sequence goes on along the minus strand of OY731401.1, from coordinate 4,402,224 downwards.
CAAAATCGCAAGAAAAAAGGATAAAACCGCGAGAAAAAGACAGGATTAAGACAAGCCATCGCCTTGACCAACAAAATTCGACCAAGAGTCGAACACAAACAAAACCCACTCGGCCAGCTAGCAAGAGTCGGGTGATCATCACCACCAAAAGATCAAAAACAAAGAATCCCCGGCAATCAACAAAGCCGGATGAACACCAACAAAATCCCCGGCATAAACCGGACGACCAAGTACAAACAAAGACAAAAAGAACATATCTCAACAGACGGCGCATGAGCCACTTGAGTAGTAAGCCGCCACCACCACCAGTCCTACGCAGCGGACTGTACCAGCCTGATAGGGGGTTCATACCTATCAACCAGCACACAAGGAGTGCCTAACCGGCGCATGAGCCACCTGAACAGTAAGACGCCACTACCACCAGTCCAACACACAACGGACTCTACCAGCCTGATGGGGGGTTCATACCCATCCAGTCCAACACACAACGGACTGCAACTACCAGCCTGATGGGGGGTTTATACCCATCAATCGAAGGATCGGCTACTGTCAGAAGGAGTATCCTGAGGTTCTACCACGTGTCAACCAAAGGGATCGGCTACCGTCAGAAGGAGTATCCTGGAGGTGCACGACACAAACTTTTCCCAGAAGATCAACCACCACAAGACGGAATATCTGAAGGGTAACCGGGCAAGAGGGTCAACTCCTTTACCTTCCAGTCGTTCTTCTTGGCACAACAGGCCAACAGCCGACTGGTCAGTAAAGGGGGGGCAGCTGTAGACCCCTAATCTTGCCCGGCTTCATAATAAAGATCAGAAGAACTTCTATTCAAAGATGGACGAAGCCTAAAAAGCCACTAGGAGAGACTATTAGGCCCCATACTAGGATAGGAGGGATTTCTGGTCCAAAAATAAGGATTTTCGCCTTTTAAGGTCGAGACCGCCATCTCGGATTCGAGACCGCCGTCTCGTTTGTCGAGACCGCTGTCTCGACGTTCCTGCAAGGCGAGATCGCCGTCTTGACCGGCGAGACCGCCGTCTCGACCTTGTTAGACGAGACGGCCCGTCTCGACCTGACAGGCGCGAATCCCTATAAATAGGGCCCTTATTCCCCTCATTTCCAACAAGTTCTTCCTCCTTCTCTCTAGAAATCACTTAAAATTCTCTCTCTAGAACCCCTCCGAAGCATTTTCGGAGTTTCTGAGCGTTTCTAAGAGTATTTTTTAGCGTTTCGAGAGGTTTCCGGCGCTATGTAGAGTGAAGGGCTCTCACAAAGCACCCTATTTTTTGAAAAGATTAATATAAAAGCTTGCCTCGGAGGTTTACTCTCTCTCTCTCTCTCTCTCTCTACTTTTACCGCTTTAATTCTAAATTGTGCAAATAGAGACTAGGGCCATGTAGTCATAACTTTAAATTCCGCAAAATAAAGGGTAAAAGCGTATTTTCTGGTTTATTTATTCATCCAAAGTAGCTAGCCTATCATAGGGAACCCGAAAGGGGCGTCGTAAAGGAACTAACACTTCCTTTACGCGTAACTAACTCCCTTACCCAACTCTGGTTCTAATGACCAAAGTTGGTTTTTCGAAAATCAACGCCTTTTAAATCCTTTTCCGATGTTTCCGGTAAAAACGTTGGTGGCGACTCCAAAGAACCCTCCAAAACTAGCTCTTGGATTAGCCCGGTTATCGGACAATCCAAGAGCGCCCTTTTGAAAACCTCGCCCCTAGGTTCAGCCCGGTTATCGGACAACCTAAAGGCGTTGTAACCACCAATAAAAACGCATAAAAAGGAAAGTCGAAAAACCATCGCGTCGCTCCGATCGCCCGCATTTTTTACAGCGGCGACAATAACCGACATAGAAAGTCTTACTTTCTAACTTTCTATAACCCCAGTATCTATATCGGTTAACAGTAACCGTGATTGTATGTGATATCAATGTCGGTTATGCTTATAACCGACATAAAATGTTAAACTTTCTACGTCGGTTATGTCATTAACCGACGTAGAAAGTACTTTCTACGTCGGTTAATGACATAACCGACGTAGAAAGTGTTATTTTTTTTACAAGCACTCGCATTTTCTTCACAGATCCTAACTTTCTTCGAGTAGACCTGCCTATTCATCATAGTTCCGCACAAATATTCGGAGTTCCGATACACTTGTACAGACAGATATGCACAGTTCATATATAGTTTCAGACAAATATATATGTACATATATGAAACATATTGAAATCAATATATGTACCTCAGTTCCAGACAGTTCATTTACTTAAACGAATGTAAATTTGCTAACTTAAATCAATTCAATCAAAATTGTTACAAGTCAAATTTGCTATGAAGATTGAATACTTAAAAGGAAAGAAGCCCACTGCTCTCTAATATCGTCTAACACTTCAATCTTCAATGGAGATGAGTCTGTAAATTCCTACATATTGAAACATATCAGATTTAGAAACCATTTACATAATTGGCATATTTGACTTAATTATAGTATATTTACCTCCCTCCATGAGTCAATAATATTTTTGGCTACGATGGTGTGCATGTGCTTCATCACATAATACCCACACTCATGGCTTCCCGGTTGGCGTGGACACTACAAGTTAAATACATGTCGATTAACTTTAAATGACAAATTGAACAACAAGTAAGAGGAATGTTTGGTCACCTTTGGTGCAATATACGTCAACTTCTTTCTAGCATGAGATGGAAGGCCTTGCAACCTTAGGTGAGCTTCCAAAGCTCTACAAAAAGACAAATAATTTTGGTGTAAGTGCACATATGATACAACAATTAAAAAAACCAAACTTACGCGTCTATGTGCTTTCTAATATCCAAATCATTTGGTTTCTTGTGTAATGAACACAAGAGAATCACAACAAATTGCCGAGGAACAATGATTATGAGCCGCCAATGACCCTCGCACGTTGAAATAATATTAGTAAAATTTTAGTTTTACATAAATGTGTATTAATTTATAAGATGTATACTTACCGATGCAAGTAAGGTGCTAAGTAGACTTTTTTGCCCCCATTTTGAAATGTCTCTATTAAGTACGTTTGCACCTCTTCAGACTTTATTCCCAACGGACTAAATGGCAACAGTGGTCAACAAATCCATAGATAAAGGCAATCTTCCTCTCAACACACAAACGATGTAAATACCTTCAACATTGAAAATAAATAAAGTTATAAAATAATGTACCAAGTGAGAATATCAAAAATATGTAAATTTACTTACAATTCCCAAAGTTGCAACACCGATACACATAGCATATCGATACTCAACGAGAATATCAAAAATATCCCTTTGGAGTAAGAAAAAGGGATCGTCTTGGTCCCGCATACGACTTCGGGTGGCATATCTAACCGTATGGGAGTGGTCCCGATAGTCGCCGCTAGTGCACCGAGTCGCCGTAAAGCACTCGGTGGTGGTGGTGATTCATGCACAACTTCCTTTGCTTTTTCAAACCTCTTTCTATACAAGTACCAAAAATAAATAACATTAATATACATCAACATATCAAAAAATAATAAGTAAAAGGGATAAATGCATGACACAACCTCGTGCATGTGTCGGGATGGGTCTTGTTAATGAAACTGGCCATAAGATAAAATTTCCAGTGTCCGTCCCACTCGTTTGAACCTCTTCAGTGGGAATAGGGATTGAGGCGCAGAGATCCCGAACATCTACAACCACCACTCTTATCATATCATGTCCAATACTCGGTGGTTGATGGTTGACCCCAATGCATACATTTTCCCTAAGGTAAACAAATGATAAAATATTTTAGACTATATAATGCTTAACAAGTGTACCAAATACATGTCAAAGATATAATACGTACCGTATGCCACCAAATGCTCTGGAGGACCCGCAACATACAACTCACGATCAGCAAGTGTCGGTAGGAGCAACCTCTCGCCCTCTATCGGGAGCATCACAACTCTCCTTTGTGCCGACATGAATCGGGGATGCCTCTCGTGCGGGGACGTAAGGTTGAGAGGACAAAGATGTCAACTCGCTCGCATTGAGCTCAATAACTCGCCTTCAAGTCGAGTACACCTCATCTCGAATCTCCTTCCTAATTTGTTGTTTGAGGGACTCAAACTCCAACTCATTCGGATGCCTCAAAGTATGAGTTGCCACGAATGGGGCACCAAAGTACTGTCTAATGCCCACCCTCGTCCGAGCAGCACGAACACGTCCAGGTTGCTCTAGGGTACCAATGGCCACCGCCAATATATCCCGACAGACCATGTGGGTGGAATGATCCCCGAGTGTTCTCGCTCAACCAACTCATCCTACAACACAAAGGAAGGATTTTTTAGCAAATACATATGCCTATTGTAGTATAACATATATAATTAGTTTAGGATATGCTACTTACAATACGTTGAGCTACAACATTAGTTTGCTCGGATAAGTAATTCCCCGATGAGTTCTTGCGAGGTCTCTTCCATTTATCATGGCGTGAAGGGCGAGTGACGGAACTCACAACCGAGTCATCTCGAAGGTTGACTTGAAGATGTCTCCTTCATCATCTTCTCCTCCAATTTCTCATAACCCCCACGAGACAACTCCGTGGGGGTGGATATTCTTTCTCCGAATATCCTGTGCCTTCTGCCGCTTGGCCTCGTTGCATTCCATGTTAAATACCGGATTTAAAACCTCTATTTTAAAAAAATGACTGCAAACAAATGACAAATGTGCTAACCTCGAAACTTAGGGTCTAAACGCCGAGTCCGAAATGCCCGCCATGTCTCCTCATCCAAAACCGATACTCGTTCACATGGGTTCTTGTTGCTCAATGCCCTATATATGTATCGACTAGTCGATCACTCTTAAAACCTCTCCAACGTTCCCCAGCATATGAGATCCACTTTGTCCTCAACAAAGTGGTGTTAGGGACATCATATGTAACCTACACAATAAAAATAACATGAAGTTCCCAAAAAGTTAAATATATATACATGTTAAATGCTCAATAAGAGTAGGTACCAGGATACTCGCCAAATCTGCTTCTTCAGTGTCTCGGAACATGGTCCCAATCCTCAATAAGAATACTAACCTTGCTTCTCCCAAGCAAGGCCACATAGCTAGTGAATCTAGCACTATGCTCTCCCGTGGCTCTACCCGTTTGCATGTCAAACTCGGATAGGCAATTTCCGATCGGAGCTACTGCCGATATAAAAGTCCCTCAACCGTGTAAGCACGCCTACCCTTTTTCCCGGTAGACAGTACCGACTCGATCACCACCTTGTGTAGGAGGGGGACTGTGGTAGGAGGAGGGGGACTGTGTAGGAGGAGGGGTACCGGATGAATCTGCCATATCTCGTGTTCAAAGAAAAAATAATAGTTATTAGTTTAGACAATATGACTCGAAGATAAACAAAAAAGTGCATACATTAAAAAATAATACATTAAAAAAAGTGCATACATTATCAAGTTGGAACATTCTCCCAAAATCCTTCCATATGGTCATAACGTGTGGCATGCACATCATCTATTTCTACATTAACACTCAAGTTTGGCATATTTGAAGAGAAACATGGTGTCTCCGGTATATCAAGTACTAATTCATCATTCTCATGAGAAGTATACATGGGTTTTCCTTGTACAACCACTGACCATCCTTTGTTAGCGGGATCGGTGACATAAAACACTTGTTTTTCCCGAGATGCCATGATAAATGGTTCTTCTGAGTATAACGAATATTTTCAAGGTTAACCAAGGTAAATCCAAGATCGTCGGTGAAGATGCCAGTATTGAAATCAACCCACTTACATTTAAAAATAGGTACTCCGAATATCGTGTAATCTATTACCCAAATCTCTTCAATTACACCAAAGTAGCCCATTGACGCCCTTATCGGATATTTATCCTTTGAACTCGAGAAATGCATTGATTCACCCACCACCATGACTCCACTATTTTGCATTGTGCTTATTTCATCTTCTCCCTTTGTATAAAATGAATAGTTATTTATATCATACCCACCCCAACATATCACATCAAAGTTTGGCTCACATGCTAGCCACTTTAATGTATCGAAGCCGTATTGTCACCTTCAACTTGTTGTTTAAACCACTTCAAAAAGCTCTTGTTGTGTTCAGTGATCACCCACTTTTTAGGCATACGTGGATTATTTCGCTTCACAATGTCTTTATGAGCACTTAAGTAGGGGATGACTTCTTCACCGTTATTCAATATGTACAAATGCGCTTGAAGTACTTCATCTCGACACATTGTCACAACTTTTGCACCTCGAGTTCCTCTACCAAGACCTATTCCATGGTAACGAGTCTTAGGTAACCCTATAGCTTCAACTTCGATAAGTATTTTGTGCAAAACTCAATAGCTTCCTCTCGCAATATATCTTTGAACAATTGATGCTTCGTGACGATATTGGTTCTTCACATACCCTTTTAATATCTTCATGTATCGCTCAATAGGGTACATCTATCGTAAGAAAATTGGACCACAGATTCTAACTTCCCTGGCTAGATGAACAATCAAGTGAACCATAATATCAAAAAATGATGGAGGAAAGTACATCTCAAATTGACACAATATGACTGCAGCCTCATTCTCTAACTGATCCAAAACATCCGGGTCCATAACTTTACTACATATGGCATTAAAAAAAAGCATAATCGAGTTAAGGAATATCTAACATTCTCTGGTAAGATACCTCGAATAGCCACAGGTAGAAGTTGTTGCATCAATACATGACAATCATGAGATTTTAACCCAAGCAATTTTAGATCTTTCATAGATACAAGTCTCTTCACATTGGAAGAGTAACCAAATGGAACCTTCACACCTCGTAAAAACTCACAAAAACTTATTTTCTCTTTTTTAGACAGTGTGTGACATGTTGGAGGCAAGTATGTTCGGTTACCATGAGGTTGAGGAGCTAATTGTTCTCTTATACCCATTTCAACCATGTCCAAACGAGCATTGATACCATCTTTTATTTTTCCTTGAATGTTAAGGAGCGTTCCGATGATACTGTCACACACATTTTTCTCTACATGCATGACATCTATACAATGCCTCACATCAAGAACCCTCCAATATGGAAGAACAAAAAGGATTGACATTTTCTTCCATATACCTGTGGCTTTCTTTTGCGTCTTTCCAAACTCAAACGAAATCGCACTTGCTCGTTGATATACTTCTTCCCCACTTAAAGGTGTTGGGGCTGCATCATTTTCTTGACACCCGTTAAATGAATTTTTTAATTTACGATACAAATGGTTTGAAGGAAGAAATCTTCGGTGTCCAAGGTACACTGTTTTCCTTCCATGTTGTAGTTGATAGTGACATGTGTCTTCTTCACATATCAAGCAAGCTTTATGTCCCTTTGTGTTGTAACCACTCAAATTACCATATGCTGGAAAGTCATTAATTGTACAAAATAACATTGCACGCAACTTGAATAAGTCACTCGTGTACCCATCAAACACATCAACACCTTCCTCCCACAACATCTTCAACTCTTCAACCAATGGGCTTAAAAAAACATCAATGTCATTTCCAGGTTGTCCTGGGACCCGAGATCATCAAAGATAGCATCAAGTACTTACGTTTCATACACAACCACTGGAGGTAAGTTGTAAATAACTAACACCACAGGCCATGAACTATGTTTACTCGCTTAAATTTCCATATGGATTCATTCCATCCGTAGCAAGTCCAAACCTAATGTTTCTTGGATCATTACCAAAATTTTGGAAGATAGAATCAATTTTTTTCCATTGCAATCCATCTGCCGGATGCCTCAACTGACCATCTTTAATACGACTATTTGCATGCCATCTAGTGAGTTTTGCATCATTTCCATTAGTGAATAATCGTTTCAACCTTGGAACAATGGGAAGATACCATAACACTTTTGCCGGGTACCCTTCATTACATCATTGTCGTAATCACCATCCTTCTTCTTGTATCGTGATTCCCCGCATTGTGGACATTCGTGAAAGTTCTCAAATTCTTTCCTGTACAACACACAATCATTCGGACATGCATGAATTTTTTGGTACTCCATACCCATTGGACACAATATCTTCTTAGCATCATAATTGCGGGTTGGCAATGTGTTACCTTCGGGGAGCATGTCACTCAACAACTCAAGCAATTCCGTGAAACTTTTATCGATCCACTCATTCTTTGCCTTCACATTGAACAATTTTAGTACCACCGACAATCGTGTGAACTTAGTACAATTTTTATACAAAGGCTTTTTTGCATCATTGGACAACTTCTCGTACACATGTGTATGTTGGAAGGCATCTTGTCCAAGCTCACGAATCATTTCCTCCACTCGATCATCCATCTCTAGATCAACTTCTTCTTTGTCTTCTACACTTGGCATGTTTAATAATTCACCATGCCATGTCCACTTTATGTAACTCTTTAGGAAACCATCACAAAGAACATGTTCCCAAATAACTTCGATCGGTAATCTTCGCTCATTCAAGCAGTTAACACACGGGTAATATAATCTTCCATCATTATCCGGAACATTCATCTTAGCAAATTCAAGGAATTGTTCTACTCCACTCTCATATTCATTTGTTGTTCGTCTATAATTGATCCAACTCCGATCCATTGTTACCTTCTGTCACATAACACAACATATAAGTATAGTTTGAGGATGATAACATCCAACATGTTTTGCTGAAATTGCGATGTCACGTGATTGGATATTTTAATCTTTCAATAGGAAGTTCTCGTCCTACAATGGATCATTTCATGACCGACTCCAATCAAGGCTAATTGTATTGTCTCACATTAGGGTGAGCATAAGCGATGATAGTTTTCACTTAAAATGAAATAACTACATTATAATACAAATCTAATTTTCAAAATCAAAATCACGAAAGAATGCCTACAGAAACACATTCAAATGACTAAACTACTTACAATACGTCTCTAAATTAGCTAAAGGCACCCGTGATCTTTCCATCTCTTGACAACATTATTACATACCGGATTCAAAACCGTAAACCTACAATGGCTAAAGCAAGCACGAAAACTTACCTCTTGAAGACCTACAGAGGTGGCAGTGTGGCGTGACGTGCGAGCCGGGTGGGGAGAAACATACACAAGCGACGGAACCAACGACGTAGCAGCGCAGCGGCACGACGTACGTAGTTGGCGGGTGGAGTGACGAGCGTAGCCGGGTGGGGAGAAACGTACACGAGCGATGACGTTCGTAGAAGAGACAGAGAGAACGGGGAGCTCTGCTATGGGTCAAGTGATGAAATGGAGCACCACGACAGGCGTAAAACAGAAGATACTATGTCGGTTACCCTAACACCCGTCATCAAATACACTTTCTATGTCGGGTAAATTTTAACCGACATAGAAAGTGAACTTTCCACTTACCATGTCGGTTACCTATTACCCGACATAAAAAGTTTATGATTTTATTACAAAATTGCCACCGTGCTACATACTATGACGGGTGGACTACGACCGTGATAAAAGCTCGTCATAGAATGTTATTTTTCCACTAGTGTTTTTTTAATTTTTTATATCAATTAGTTTATTACATTATTTGCTTTCTCTTACCTTTCACTTTTTCACATTTTCTTAGTCTTTTTAATTAATTTGTTTTTTTCTCAATCTTTTCAATATATTTGACGAACAAAAAGTTAATTTTTTTCTTATCTTTTTTTAAATATTTTACATAAATCTTACTAGTAATTAATATTATTTTATTTATAATTTATCTTTATTATGTTTTATTATGTAATATTTTATTTTATCTTATTATTCTTATTTATCATATATCAAATTTTATCTTAATAAAATAATTGTATTTTAAAGGATTAAAAATAATTGATAATTTTATTATTTTAAAATAATTAAATAAGAATTAACTTATTAAATATTTTCTTATAAATTATATATTTCATATTTTTAAATGACAATTTAAAAAAAAATTAACTTTATATATATATATATATACATTTGAATAATAATAATAATAATAATAATAATAATAATAAGAAGAAGAAGAAGAAGAAGAAGAAGAATAATAATAATGTTATAAGTATTATATATATATATATATATATATATATATATATATATATGAATAATAATAATAATAATAATAATAATAATAATAATAATAATAATAAGAAGAAGAAGAAGAAGAAGAAGAAGAAGAAGAAGAAGAAGAAGAAGAAGAAGAAGAAGAAGAAGAAGAAGAAGAATGTTATAAGTATTATATATATATATATATATATATATATATATAAAGAAAAAATTATTAAATGTTTCTTCTACAAACATATTTTAATATAAATATAATAAATTAAAAAATATATTTAATTATTAATAATTATAAATTATAAAATTATAAATATTTATTTATATATAAAAATACATTAAAAATATTAAAATTAATTTATTATAAGTATAATTATTTTTTTAGAAATAATGTAGATTGAGGACGGGGACGGGACGAGGCGGAAAAACCCGAAACCTAATGGGACGGGAATGAAGACTTAATTCTTAACCCGACAAGAATCAAGGGTAGGACCTACTAAAAAAGTCGGGGACAGGAGTCGGTGTTGGGAAAAAACTTCATCAAATCATTACCATTTATCCCCAAAAATTACCCTACTAATAAAGAAATAAGAGAAAAACAATCAGTACAATAATATAACGTGAAAACTTCAAAAAATCGGAGAAAAACCACGACCGTTATCTAATGATAACTAGAAAATAACACTATATGAAAATTCTTATAACATATAGACAACTCTCTCATGTCCATGACCCCAAATACACTCACACTCTTCAAAGCAAGAATTTAAACTAAACCTCACAACACTCTACCACAAGAGTATAAAAAAAGTCAAATACAAGCTTGAAGTGTTTTTTATTGGGGTGAGAAACCTCATGGACTTTAAGCTCATTATATAGTTACTATCACCCGCTAATTCAATATGATGTGGGACTTTTCAAGATGTAATATTTTCATCAATCCAACAATTAAGTGCTTACCACTTGACCAAAAGAACTCGTGACCTTGACTCTGATACTAATTGTTAGGATCGTGTATTTACCACTTGGCCAAAAGAAATAACTATTAGTCATAGCGCAACTCTTATTACTTAAGAGTAATAACCCAAACGCCATGATTCGATTGTGGCTCAGTCCACTTAATCTCTACCACGGGATAATTGATGCTACCTGCAACCGTCGGAGAGGTAAACCCACCCCATTACCATGTCTAAACTTCGCTCACCTCCAAAGAACCTTCGTGACTGGTCACGAGTTCATAAATTTTGGTGAACTGTTTTTTTTTAACATGTTTATTTAAATACCACTTTTTAATAATAATATATAAATATGATTAATTATTAATCTATTGATTTTTTTTAAAGTAGTTTTTAAAAATGTTTAATTAAAATTATAATATTACATTTAAAAAATAAATTTTTAGGAATATTAATATTAGATTATTTTTAGTATATTTAAAAATACATTTGTATTTTTTTAGTATTTGTAAGAATATTTTAAAATTTAAAATAATAAAAAAATAAAGATTATCCCAGGTTATAGTTTTATTAAAATTAACTCTTTCACAATCTTATAAAAGTAATATAAACAAACTATAACTTATTCATTCATGTTTTGGAAGAAAATTTAATAAAACATGGTGATATTAATCAAATGGAAATAAAAGAAAAACTTATAGGAAATATAATAATTATTAGAGGTGATAATATGTCTAAAATATACAGTTATAAAATTTAAAAAAATTAAAATTTTTCAAAGACCATACCTTACCATTCTGCATGGTTGTCAACTTAATTTACAAGTCAAAGATATTATTTTTAGTCTATCAACATGTTCCTTGAAGGTCATATAATATTTTTTATTAAAATAAAAATAAAATAAATTATAATTTGAAGGATTTTAATTTTTTATGTTGCATTATTTAAAAGATATAAATATTTAATAATATTCTAATTAAAATAATATATTTTTATGAATTAAGTTTTTATTATTAATTAATTTAATATATAAATGTAATATATCTCTTAATTTATTATCTAATAAGAGATATTAACCAATAAATTAAGAATTACAATTTTTTACATAATTAAATATTTTTAAATATATTTACAAACATATAACATTTATTTTTTTTATAAAAGAATACTACCATATCAATCCACTCTTTCATCAAACAGGCTAAAACCAATTCACAGGTTAGAAATGGGACATATTAACCATTTTGTTATATTAAATCTTAACATCAAGTTCAATTTTACAATATTAATTTTTTAATATTGAAATAAACATAATCTTAGTTTTTTAGCAAGGAGTTCATGATTTTGATTTTTATTAACCTATTTAATAATTCATTAAATATTTTTTTCTAAAATATATCTTTTGATATACAATTCAATAATAGAGATGCTATCATCAAATTCACTATTTTAGCATAAGTGTACATATGGCTCACCATGCTATTTTAATTCACTCTAAACCTAAATTTATTTTCCATTTCCAAAATAAATTTTGTAGTGTTCCAACTTTCATATTAAAAAAAAAAAACACTAGATATATAAATTGATAATTAACAAGAAAGACAAATTAAAATTAAAGATCATTTACGTGACGAAATCAAAGAGGCAGTGAAGATTAAATTGTGAGTTAACTATTTTTCTAATTCCTAATCAAAATTCAAACCACCCTTTAATTCACTAATTAACAAGAGTGAATCAAAACCACCCTTTAATTTTTCTAAAACTAAATTAAAAGACATAATTTACAAGATTTCAATCCATGAATTTTGTGATTAGAAAAATAAGAATAAATTACCCATACGCATGTTTTAGAGAGCACAGAATCTGAATGATTGAGATTCCATTTGAATGAAAAGTTTGTGCAGAAAGCTGCAACAGTGGAAGTAGAGATAGAGTTTCTGGGTGAGAATGTTACCATTTCTGGGGAGGGTGCGACATTAAATACGGAAAAAGCAACGTTTTTTATTTTCTCTGTCATGTGTTTGAATTTGGATTTATTTGACTCATTGATGATGTTTGTTGGGCACAACTCAGAAAACAAGATCATAAGCATAAGGTGGATCCACGCAAGCCAATGGCACCGACCTATGTAGCCAACTCACACCAACGTGGAATCGAACACTAAAAACATTACACGTTTTGTTCCAGTTATTACCCTAACACCTTCCAACAACTTTGTATCTACAAAGTTTAGTTACAAAATTTTCAAATATTATTGAATTCTTGATAATAAAAAAAATTGTATTTTGTAAACTAAACAAAATCGTAGTAGTATCATGTAATATTTTGTATTTTGATATTTTCTTCGTATAAAATCATTTTTAGTAGTTTATTATTTTTTTATACGATGATAAATATAATTAAAAAGAACAAAATAATTAATAAAAAAAGTAAATTTTTTTTTCATATTAAAATATCACCTATTTTCAAACCTGCGGAGTATTAAAGAATATTAATTATTTATTTATTTTCTCATTCACATATAAAAAATATAAATAATAAAAAGATAAATAAAATAAATTGACTGTAAAATAAAAAGCGTTAATTATTTTTTCTTTCAATCACACAGACAAATATAAAGTAAGAAATATATATATATATATATATATATATATATATATATATATATATTTATCTTGTATTTTTTTTCTATCCTTTATAGATTTGTAAGGAAAAAATGATAATAACAATGTTACTATTTTAGGATAATCTTTAATTTAATTTATTTTTTATTATGATAATTTAAGTGAATAAAGTTTTTATTTTCTTTATTTTTTATATTATGATGATATTTTTTTAAATTTCTTTATTATTATTATTATATTGTTTTATTTAAATTATTTGTTTTTTATTTTTAAGTATATGTAACTATAAATAGATGAAATTTATAAAATAGAAAAAATAATTAAATGAATTAATAAAATAATAATAATAATAATCAGATAAATAAATTAATAAAATAAAAAATAATTAATATTTTTAACGAGTCATGTTAGCCAAACCATATGTAATATATACATCCCTCATAAATTAATAAAAAATAAATGCAGATATTTTTATATAGTTTTATGAAACTAACTTCACACTTTCAATAAACAGATGAAAACAGTAAATGAATGTGTTTTTATAGTATAATAATAATTTCACACTTTTAATAAATATATTAAATGAAGCATACAATAATTATGGTGGTTGAACATTTAATCTATTAATTCATTTGAATGGAGATTAGAAAAATGGAGATTAGAAAAAAAAACTTCTTTCGTTTTAAAATGTTTCAAAATATATGACATTTTTGTGTAGATTTTTTTTTTTAATATTTATGATATTTGTAAAATTTAATATTGTATTAATTATATTTTATTTATTATATTTCTATCTTTTAATTATATTTATTATAGAAAATAAGTGATAAATTACTCCCTCTGTGTCAAAATATTTATGACTTTGGAAAATATAAGATTGTATTAATTATTCTTTTATCAAATTATACTTTGTCTTTTAATTATATTTATTATAAATAGATGATAAAGATATATTAATGAAAAAAACTAATAAATTTATTGAAAATAATAAAAATTAATGTTTATATTAGTTTATGTAGTCAAACCTTAAATGTCACATAGTTTAGAATAGAGGAAGTACTTAATATTATTTTGTTGGAGAGAATATTAAAATAATAAAGATATTAATAAAAATATATTAATTAATTTATTAAAAATATTAAAAATTAATATTTATATTAGATTGAGTTATATTTTAAAATAGAGAAATTAAGAAAATGGTAAAAAATATAAAATAAATACATTCCAGTTAAAAATTGAGAACAGTAAAAAAATAATCAATTGGAAAGACTATTTTTGCTTACTGCATTTCTATAGATTTGAAAAATAATAAACAACACTTATTATGATATAAATGGGAAAATGATTATGGCAAAAATAACTGTTTACCTCCATACTTGCTATAAACAAAACTTTAATTTTTTTCCTAATCTTATTTATTGATGTTTATACTTTCCAATTAATTGAGATGTTATTTGCAATAAATGAAACTTAAAAAAAATTCAAAATGTGATTAATAGAATTGAATGATATTATTAATTTACTGACATAATCTTGTTTTGTTAATAAATACTTATCCATTCTGCTGTAACGATGGTTTTAATGTTAACTATGTAACAAGATTTTAACGTGCGTAATGTTGTAACATTCAAAGAAAATATTATTTATTTTTTCTAATTTATCTTCAAATTAATTACTTTCTCTTATTAATTAAAACTAATGAAATTATTAAAAAGTGAGATTACATTAGTAAAATTATTTAAATATATATATATATATATATATATATATATATATTTATTATTCTTCCTCATGAGTTATTCCTATACTCCATTCATTCTTTTTTATTTGTCTTCTAATATTGTTCAGATCAAACAAGAAATACAAAACATTTTTCTTTTGATATCAATAAGACAATTATGAAAATTCCTATTTTATTTTTTCCTTTTCCATTGAATACAATAAATACACGTATAAATTATTTAAAAATTAGAAAATATAGAAGAGTATAATTATTAGAAAAATAATTAATGTGACTTGAACTTGAGAAAATACTTCACCCATCTCACTTAAATTTTTGACAAATTTTTTATTTCTATTAATTAATTATCATTTTCAAAAATTAAGACAAGATTAATTATTTTTCTTATTTCTTCACATAATCTCTAACTAGTTTACTTATCTATTTATTGCCGTTTCTAGAAAAAGAAAAACCCTTAAACCAAGTTTAAAATGAAACCAAAGGACAACATTTAAAAAAAAAATCTATTTAAGATAATTTTATTTATATTTAGATTTCAAAGTAATATTTTTTACAATTTTCAATGAAATTTAACTATTTAACAAGTAAAGCGTGTGACAAACATGCAGTATTTGTCCCATTACAGGTGTGTAATATAAAGGGATTACATAGAATCCAGTTGGAAAAATTAAAGAGAAAATAAGAAAAATGTTTTATTTAGTTTACTAAAAAATTAACCAAGTTGACCACTCTAATCTTATCGCTGACACGCTTACACCGTGCTTACACCATGCAACATACCCAACTTAACATTGAAGTGTTGTACTTTCCTACCTTAACCCCACCCTTTTCCTCTCACCTTTGTGCCTATAAAACACACCATCATGTCCAAACATTTCCACACCTGAGAACAACTAGAACCAGGAGAAAAAAAGCACACATAACACAAACCTTAGTCTCTTCCAAAAGAACATCATAGTGGTAATGGCAACCCGCGTGATTCCCCGCAGGATCCTCAAGAGCGTACGCTACAACACCGCCACGAAGCCCCTCAACACGGTGCAACCCTCCCTGACGCCGGCGATTGCGCCGCAGCCGCTCTTGGAGAAGCCTCCGTGTTCGGCTCCGGAGGCCGCGGCCCTGTGTCTGGACGATGCGGAGCGACTGTTCGGGTCGGTTTCGACGGCGCGGCTGCTCCGGTCGGCTGCTGTGCTGCATGCGACGGCGGTGGGGCCCATGGTGGACCTGGGAATGTGGGTGATGAAGTCGCCGGTGTTCCAGAGTGGGCTGCCGCGGGATCTTGTCATGGCAGCCACGCGCCAGACGTTCTTCTCGCACTTCTGCGCCGGCGAGGATGCCGCCGCCGCTGTGAAGACCATCAGAGCACTAAACGACGACGGGTTGCGCGGCATGATGGTGTACGGCGTTGAGGATGCGCACGATAACGAGGGGTGTGATCGGAACCTCGATGGGTTCCTTCACACTGTTAGTGTCAGGAAATTGCTTCCACCATCTTCTGTAGGCGCTTCTTCTTCTTCTTGTTCTTTCGGTTTTTTTTTTTTTTATTTCCCTTGGTCTCTCACATGCAAAGGGAAAAAGAGATTGAGGTTTGGTGAAGTGGGTCCCACTTGAATTTGGTGTTTTTTTCTTCTAAAGAGTTTAGTTTAGACAGGTGATATATATAATTTATGAAAAAAAATATTCATTTTATTTATGTAATAATTAGTTTATAAAAATAAAAATAATTTAAAATTAATATTATTTATTAAAGGAAATTGTTGAATGAATGATTATTGAAAAGAGAGCATGAAAATCTTTTTCATTTAGTTTAAATTAGATCCTCTTATAATAACTCTGATCAGAGAAATTTTAGTTTTTTGATTAAAAATAAAAAATAAAAAATATTTTAAAAAAAGATGGGTGCATGAAATTTTGATGATGAAGATCCGATTCTAGCAGGAAATCTTAGTTGACAGATTTTTTA
Source organism: Sphenostylis stenocarpa (assembly GCA_963425845.1). Lineage (NCBI taxonomy): Eukaryota > Viridiplantae > Streptophyta > Magnoliopsida > Fabales > Fabaceae > Sphenostylis > Sphenostylis stenocarpa. The sequence goes on along the minus strand of OY731401.1, from coordinate 4,384,871 downwards.
TACCCTTCTCTGAGATGGGTTTTGCTGAATCCTGTATCTTTTTATTTTCATAGATAAAAAAATGATTTTTGAAATGTTTGAATCTTGTAACTCGTAAATTGAGAATAGAATAACTGTCACGTGAAGATTCGTTACTTGTGTCTGACTATACAGTAATTTTGCATTACTCTGTTTTTCATGTTTAATTTTACATTTGCCGTATAATGGTGTACGAATTTGACACTTTTAGGTGACAAAAAGGTAAAAATGAGAAGCAAATATTCTTTTTCTTTCTAACTTATAATCATGAAAGATTAATTTTTTTCAGAAGTTATTTAGATGGCATGCCTGATCATGATTTTGAAACGCATATCATTTATAAAATGAAATGTAACGAAAGAAAGAGTGTGTGACGCCCTTTTTTCGTTTCTCCCCACTTTTCCACTGGTTGAAAGTGAGTCACTCATATTTTTTATTACCACGTGATTTTGCATATAAAAAAAACTGATCTTGGCAAAAGAAAAAGGTGAAAAAAAAGGCAACTTTTTGATCAATTTCTTTTGCATTAATGCCTTAAAGTAGAATTCCTACTGTTATTATTATGTTGTATAATTTTGTGGGAACCTTGAAAGGGAACACGTACGGTGCGGCGTGTTTGATTTTTTCTGTACAAGTGGGTACCATGCATAAATCATTGTCAGAAAATCAACGTTATAGTGTGACAACTTGAGATGCCAGTTAAGGTCATGCTTGTCTTATTTTATTTTATTTTTGTTTTCTTATGATATTGATGAGAGATGTGTTATTTTGGTCCCTCTCGGAAAGAGTACAATGAGGTTGGCAAGTTGGCAGTACTTCTGCACATGAACTGTGATTCACTCTAAATTCTAATGCCATGTAAAAGTTGGAAACTATATTATCAATTTCTAACCAAGTTTTTAATGATTTGATTGTCAATTTTCTTTGTGTTTGGTAGGCCAAGGGGTTTATCTGTTTGTCGTATATTTCACCTGTTTTTCTGTGTCTTCTCCGGTTAAACTTATGAAGGCAAATTTCATTTTTGATGTGACAGGTGAGCTTTGTGATTGTGAAAATCACTGCAATATGCCCCATGGCATTGCTGGAAAGACTCAGTGACCTTTTAAGATGGCAACAGAAAGACCCTTCATTGGTTTTGCCATGGAAGCAAGATTCCCTCCCAATTTTTGCAGAATCTAGCCCTTTGTATCACACACAGAAGAGACCAGAGCCTCTAACCACAGAAGAAGAGAGAGACCTTCAACTTGCCAGCCAGAGACTCCTTCAACTTTGCCAAAAGTGTGAGGAGGCCAATTTGCCTTTGTTGGTTGATGCTGAACACACTACTGTTCAGCCAGCCATTGATTACTTTACATACGCTTCTGCCATCAAGCACAACAAGGATGACAACCCCATTGTGTTTGGAACCATTCAAACATACTTGAAAGATGCCAAGGAAAGGTTGTTGCTGACAACAAAGGCAGCAGAGAAAATGGGAGTTCCATTGGGGTTCAAATTGGTGAGAGGTGCTTACATGTCCACAGAGAGTAAATTAGCAGACTCTTTTGGACATGCATCCCCAATTCACAATACCATTCAGGACACACACAATTGCTTCAATGACTGCTCATCATTTTTGCTTGAGAAGGTTGCGGATGGACCTGGTTCACTTGTTCTTGCAACTCACAACATTGAATCAGGTACGTAATGTTCAACTAAGGCCTATTCATTTTCTTATAATCTTCTATATTTATTACATAGAGTTTACTTTAGATCTTCTACCATTTATATAGCTTTGGTGCATGTACTGTTTCCATGTTACAATATAAGAAAACTTAGCATCCCAATATCCAGTGTTTGATATGGTGTGACAATGTTGCGTAGGGAAATTGGTCGTGGCAAAAGCTCATGAATTGGGAGTTGGAAAGGTGAAGAACAAGCTAGAATTTGCACAGCTATATGGAATGTCAGATGCACTTTCCTATGGTTTGAGCAATGCAGGGTTTCAGGTTAGCAAGTATATGCCATTTGGTCCTGTAGATATGGTCATGCCTTATCTCCTTAGAAGGGCTGAAGAGAATAGAGGACTCTTGGCTGCTTCAGGCTTTGATAGGAGACTGATGAGGTAGGCTACATAAAATTTTTCATTCATTAACCTCTCTGCTTTGATGTTATGCTAACAATTTGATTCTTTTTCTCTGAACAGAGAGGAGTTGGGAAGAAGACTAAAAGCTGCAGTCTTCTAATCAGCTAGGAAGCAAGATTTCATTCACTTTTGTAAATGTAGAGCCAGATGGAATTATGCTTTCAATGAAATGAAAATCTGCATTGTTTGGTGCTTTTGTGCATTAAATTTTCAACCTAGCTTTACTCCAAGTTTGTTTGGTTCATTAAATTTTTATACAATTTTCCCACTCTCAAACACTTCTAAAATTGAATAATAATGTTATGAGCAACGGATGCAAGTGGGTTAGCTAAAACAATCAAACTAAAATTGTCACTAACAATAAGAAATTACTAAAAAGAAAGGTTTTTTATTATAAAAATTTACAGTACTAGTAATTACAGTGAGAAGCATTGATAATGCGTTCTTACAATTCTATTATTTCTAAATTCTCAACTAGTCTTCTAAACATACTTGTTGACATATACGTTAGTTGACTTATAAAAAATTTATTTCATTTTTATTTTTATCTCCTAAAAATTTATATTAAAAACTTTGTTTATAAGAATGAACCAGTTTTTTAGTTTGTTTTAATTTAAAGATAATTATGACAGGTTCAAAATTTTAGAAGTTAAACCTCATTATATTTTAATGATAAATTTGAGTTATACTTTAAGTTTTTTGACTCGGTTTAGCATTTTATGTTAGTTTTTTGACTCGGTTTAGTATTTTATGTTAGTTTTTTTTTCTTTTGTGTACAAAAGACGATACGTTATATCCTATATTATTTTAAAATTTATATTTTTAACAATTTCCTAGTTTAAGTCAAAGTCGTTATATTTAAATTTTAAATTTGAGTTATATTTAAGTTGTTTTGACTGGGTTTTTATTTCATATTGGTTTTTTCTTTTGTGTTAAAGAAAATGTTAAAACAGATAGATTCAATTTATATATATTATTGATACAAGACATTTTTAGTTAATTAATATTTTATATCTTCATATCATGATAACAATGATTTTAACATATATACAGTAAAATATACTTTAATTTAAGGTTAATATATATTTCTTTAAATATATAATTTATTTATATATGGATAATTTTAATTGTGGAAATCTGAAAAATGAGAAGAATTAATTAATTGTCAATCACCAATTAGCCATTCATACTCCTAATTGCAACAATACATTCAAATCAAAAGGGATTAATTAATATTAATTTCTAAATCATGATCACAGTCTCCAATTTGTATGAACTTGATGTATTTTCATAAATTTAATTATCATCATCATTCTAACAAATAATATATATTTTTTAAAATTTGTCGGTGTGAAAAAACGAATCTCAATCAAAATGCTTTCTAGATTCCATTGAAAGAATGAGTTCTTGAATAAGTGATTGTGCAAGTTTATCTTTGAAGAACTTTGATTTTTTTTATTTTTTTTTCCATACACAAGATAAGATTGGTTCAAAGAGATAGCCTCCTAAAAAATCAAAATCACTACAATTATAATATTTATATACACATCACGAAACACTTATAATAAGTGATTGTGAATTGTTTTATCATTACTTTATACTTAATTCAAAATTTCTCAATCAAGAATTATATGACATAAGATTTGTAAGCATGCATTATTTGATAAGATGGAAGAACTTTCACGTCCTTCTCATCAATTTCACTTTCGAACTTTCATTTTTATACGTCTTGATTGTTTGGTTGATAAACGGGGAGCATTTTCTTTATTTAATGGAAGTTGAAAGTAACTTTATAAGGGATATTATATATTAAAAAAAAATTAAAGAGAAACGAAATTATTTTTTATTTTCTTTTCATTACAGGGTATATTCTTAAATGCAATTATAATTGTTTTGTAATAAAGATCAATGGAAGTAATTTCATCAAGTATAAAACAAATAAACGAAGGTGATTAAAATCAATGAATAAACAAAAAGAGGAAGATAAAATGTAAATGAAAGAATGATACGAGATGAACTTTAATTAGTAGATGTTGGTTGACACAAAAAGTGATTTAAAGATATAGAAAAAAATTTAATTTTTTTTAAAGTGTAGATTCATTTTTTTTTTCAATAAGATATAATTTTAAAAATATCATAATAAACAGTATCATATAATAAAAATTGTGATCTAATAAATTAAATCCAACTATTTTTTTTAGTTCCTTTAAATCTTAAGTTCAAATAAATAAATTTAGTTAGACTGAATATATATTTGAGTTAATTTTTTTAAAATAATAATTATATTTAAGTTTATCAAAATAAATAATATTTTATTAAATTAAATTAAATTTATATATCTAAAATTTATATTAATTTTATTAATGTAATTTATATGTTAAAAATAAATATTTTCCTGGTAACTTAATTTCTTTCATCATATGGGTATATTTTAAAATACAATCATAATTATTTTTTGTCCACCTTTATGCAAAATGATTTAAGAACCTTATACAAGTATTACATAACAAAGTATTAAGTAATAAAATGAATCATAATATAATTAATTTTAATGTAATTAACTTTATTTTTCTTAACATTCCCCTCAAACTAATGTAATGTAAATAGAGAAAGTGACCACAATTTTGCGTGGAGAGTTTCAAATGGAGGACCAATGATGTACTTCGAATTACAACTTGATACGGTGATGGCAGATGAACTATCTAAATGGCTCTAGTAAGCATCTGAAAAAGTATTGATCAAGTTCAATATATTTAATTTAAGAATGCATGATGGGCTAGTGATCATTAACACAACACCAAGTGGTCACTAAATGATCAAAATAATGATAGAAAATTTGGTCATTAAATGACTGAAATCGGTCATTAAATAAAATAGTGACAGAAAAAATGACTAATTCGAATCTGTTACACTTTTCTTGGTTGTTGATTTTTTAGACCGATTCAGTGACCGATTCTAGGACCGAATCAGTAACTGATTCTGTGACTGAATCTACGACCGATTTTGTGACCAATTTTATGACCGAATATATGACCGAATTGGTCACTATATCACTCACTAATTTTATTTTATTTTTAATATTATTTTTAAAAAATAATAAACCTGATTAAGGAATATGAAATACATTAACCTGATTATACTATCTGAGATGACCATCAAAATAATACCACAAATTTTGTTCTAAATGAATTCATCATTCATGAATTAAATACTTTCTTGTATATTGAAAATCAAATCTAAAAGTAAATAGAATAAACTAAAGTAAGAGTCACAATTCTAGAGATGTTAGAAACTAACAAAACAAATACAATATGTAGAATAAAAGTATCAATTCACAATTCAGGAGGTTGAACATCTATCTTCTCCATCATGAGGAGTAATATTTTATCATTTTTCTGAATTTTTTTCTCATTAGTTAACATTTTTTCACATAGATCATCCCTTTTAGTCTAAACTTCCTCTAACTTGTGTTTTAATTGTTCCATCTCTTCTGTCGTTTGGAAACTGGTCATTTTCTTTATTAAAATGACTCACAAACTATGCACCTAAAGCATCATGAATCATGTTGTCAAAGTCTTGTCTATGAACCTCGTGTGCATTATTAGATGAATTTGGAACCCTATTATTCACATCACACATATTTAGATCCATTTCTCCATGACATGTCCAATACCAATATGCAGGTATAAATTCTCGACGATAAAGATGAACTTGAACATCTTCAAAATCTAAAAAGTTCTTATTTTTGCATTTACTACATGGACATCTAATTTTTCCATTTGACATGTTTGCTTGTTGAAGAGCAAATGACACAAATTCAGTCACAGCATTTAAAAATGCATCAGTATACCCCTCTCAACTAGGTACAAGTCTATTATATATCCAACTACGATTTTCACGAACATCAATTTTCTATCATATGCCAACAAATGACTTATTTTAATAAATAAGATACCATATAATTATCCACAACATAATTACATTAAAATCTCTAACACTAAATTTATAGGCATTGCTAGAAATTATACCTCTGCCACTAAAACTGCCTAGTAGTATAAAAATATTGACAGTTGGAAACACAAGATGGTGGAAGTAAACATGCTTGAAGAACTTAACAACACATTATGAACTGACAACTATACAAATAAAAAATGGATAATAATTATAAAGTGTATAAATAATCATTCTCATAAATAATCATAATAAGAAGAAAGAAGTTGATATATCAACCTCAACATATTGCTACTAAGTTTCCAAATTGCAGCCTAACAAGAAAAGTTGCCTATATGATAAAAAAAACACAATGATTGATTAAACCAATCACCTCACATCACTAAGTTTAGGGAAAATTTTCACATGTTCTTGATGCATGTTCCTTAATCATTCAATCATGTTCTTCCTTTACTTTTGCCAAACGACTAGTCATGTTCTAACCATATATTAATTCCTTTATTCTTTCTCCTAGGTGGTTGAACAGTGTAAAATTAATTAAAAATAACAAAAAAATATTGTTTTTCAGTAATTTTTGTCGTTATGATAGTTATATTATGCCGTTATGATAGTTATATGATTAGTTAACGATACTACATGATAACTCCACTCAAAAGAAGAACCCTTATTTAAAATTTATAAGCATTTTCATGATAAAAAAAATAAAATAGAAGTTAAATTAGTTCTTTCATAAACTATATACAAATTAAAATTATAAATTGAGAAAAATTATATAAAAAAAGTTTACATAAACTAGTTTTAATTTATAAAGAAAATAATTTCAAATTTTGTCCTCATTTTACTCTATGAAAGTTTATGGAGAAATTATTTAACCATACATTTGATATAAGTAATTATCATAGAAACATTAACATTCGTGATATATAATTACATCACATTATAAAAATTATTTATATTTTCAATATATTTAATTAGAGCCTGACTCGAGTTGAAAACATATCATAAATAGAAATAATTGCAAAATGCAAAATTTCAATATATTTAATTAGAGTCTGACTCAATTGAAAACATATCACAAATAGAAAGAATTACAAAATGCAAATTTGCCAACTGATGTAATAAACACAAGAATGAAACCCATGTACTTGTAGACAAAGATGATAACTTGCTCTTTCTTACATGGAAATACATTAACTAAATGCCAACCATCTAAATCATAATTTGCTCTTTTTCACCTGGTCTTTCATTCTCTCCTTCTTTCTCTTGGGTGAATTTCTTTATATCTTATGTACTGTTGTACACTTTGCAATCCTCTTGGATGCTTTCTCTGCAACTGTTGTAGCAACCAACATTTTGAAAGCACCATAAAAAATAGTTGTAGGTAATCTAATTTTCCTTTAGTTTTTTATAAAATAACATCCAAATTCACCAATGAACAATTGGCATATAGCAGTAAGTTTGACATGGTCATTGATATTCGAACTTCAAATATTGAGCATAGAACATCAAAGTCTAACCCATTAAATCTACAAAACTAGTATGCATATTGAAACAACACAGCTAACTGCATTATCTGAAAAAGTTACATTGAATACAAACCAAATACATACATCAAGAGTTACAAGCATTGCCTAAAATATACTCTCATATTTTCTATAAAATAAAATAATTATTGAACTAAATAAAAAAATTGGTTGGTTAAAAACCAAGTAAAATTGCAATTTTGCCAAATATGGCTTATTAAAGAATATTCCAAAAGTAAATATTACTACCAACAATGCATACTAAATAAACTTGTAATTTACTATTTGACACAAAAATGAAAGGGAAATAATGAAAAAATGATTATATACATAGCCTCCTCACTATATACAGAGCCACAACAGCGTGCCTCAAACAATAAGGGGTACCCACAAGACTTCCCCGAACCACAGGACTCGGAGGACGCCGGTGAGTCGAACGAAGGTGGTCGGCCTTAATTCCGGCCACTGGAAGGCAGCACGTGGGGCACATGCGCCTGAGAAGGCTCATTGGGATGACCGTGCGTGACGGCGCATGGGACAATTGACGGGGGAGCAACTTGCAAGAGTGGGTCGTGCTCCTTGAGGCGAGCAAAACCTCTCATTTGTCAGTCCAACTAGAGACAATGGTCGGTGATGACGACAGTGAACGATGGCTAATGACGGTCGGAGCTGATAAAGGCGACCGAAAATATCTTACCCGCTCTGATACCAACTTGAGAAGAAAACTTATTTAGGATTTGATTCAGTGACCAAAGACACTGATATATTGTATTTATATAAAAAAAAGGAGTACAATAGAGAAGATATGAATCTCTACCCAAATCTTTTTAACCCTAATCTAAGAAACATTGAAAAAAAATACTAAAAAATACATAAATAAAGTGAATACAATCACATCATAAAATAAGCTTACACACACATGTTAGTTATTAATTAACTTCAAACATATAATATATATTTAAATACAATAAATTATTTGTTTGATTTTATTATATATTTTTTTATTTTGAATCCAAAAATTTTAAAAACTATTTGATTGAGGAAAAAAATAAATATAATTTAATTTTAATTAATTTTTAATTTTTATCGATTTTTTATATACAAATATGAAGAAGGTGTTTTTTTTTTTTAATTTAGAGTTGAAGGTTCGTGATTTTTTATATAAAAGACTCTTCACTAACCTATCAAAGCCAATTGACAAAATAAAACAATTTGTTCAATAAAACAATTTATTCAATATATATATATATATATATATATATATATATATATATTTTTTTTTTCTAAGATCATAACTAAATATTTTTAGCATCTTAATATAATGTTCACAAAAAATATTATATTGACGGGCTTTTAAAATGTGGGACCAAATTGATAAATAATAACATAAAATAAGCCATTATGCTGAATGTAAAAAAGAAAAACAAATTAAAAAATATATATCTCTTTGGAATAAAGAGGTGTTTAATTTTTTTTAATTTTTATAATTATTGGTTTTAATTCTTACAATATGTGTATTACTGTTTTTATAATCGGTCACTACAAGAAATATTAAAATTACCGATCGATCAAAATCCGTCGGTAAATATGTTACTGAAATCCGTCGATAATAATTTTATTAATTATTAAATATTTTACTTATTTATAACATTATTTTTTTTATAGAACCCTCCCCCTTATATTCTTATTATTTATTATTAATTATTTCTTATTTCTCCATATTATATTTTTATAACTTAAGAAAAATGTCATTTGGTAGTGATTTGAACCCAGCATCTTAGAGTTAGAGATCGATACTCCAACCACTAAGCTACTAGAATTTCTTGATAACAATTTACAAATAAATTATATTTATATACAAATATACAAATACATTTATATATATATACAAATATACAAATACATTTATATATATTTATATATATTTATATATATTTATATATATTTATATATATTTATATACATTTATATATATTTATATATTTATATATATTTATATATATTTATATATATTTATATATATTTATATATATTTATATACATTTATATATATTATATATATTTATATATATATTATATATATATTTATATATATTTATATATATTTATATATATTTATATATATTTATATATATATTTATATACATTTATATATATTTTATATATATATATATATATATATATATTTATATATTTATATATATTTATATATATTTATATATATTTATATATATTTATATATATTTATATATATTTATATATATTTATATATATATATATATTTATATTTATATATATATTTATATATTTTATATTTTATATTTATATATATTTATATATATTTATATATTTTTATATTTATATATTTTTATATTTATATATTTTTATATTTATATATTTTTATATTATATATTTTTATATTTTTATATATTTATATATATATATATATATATATTTATATATATATATATATATATATATTTATATATATTTATATATAATTAAATATTTATTTTTAAAATTACTTAATTTAATAAATTATTATAAATTAATCTAATTATGATTAAATTAAATTATTAAATAAAAAATATTTTATTTTTTAATTAGTGAATAATTAAATTATATTATATAATTTTACCGATCGGATTTATCCGTCGGTAAATAATTTTTAATTTACATATGAATTTACCGACGGATATATCCGTCGATAATTACTTGTTAATTTATCGACGGATTTACCGATCGGATATATCCGTCGGTAAATTCATCTATAAATTACCGACGGATTTATCGACGGATATATCCGTCGGTAACTAATTATTATTTTATCGACGGATATATCCGTCGGTAACATCAAATTTCACAAATATTTTATATTCGTCGGTAATTTCCGTCGGTAATGATTATTTTCCGACGGCTACAATTCCGTCGGTAAATATCCGTCTGGTAATACGCGATTTTCTTGTAGTGGGTAAAATGAAAATATGAATTTAGGATTTAAATTTTTAATTGGTTTCCATTGTATTTAATAAAATAATATTTGTATAATATAATAAATTTTGATTAGTAATAATATTTTTTATAAAAAATAATAATAATAAAAATTATTATCATAAATTTCATAAATTATAAATATAAATTATGAATAATTATTAAAATAAAATAAAAAATATATAGTAAAATAATTATTATTTAAATTTGATATAATTAATATGAGATAAAAAAAATATTTTTTATAAAAACTTATATTTTAAAAAATTGATAATAAATTTTTTGTTTGTCAAAATAAGTTTGACAAAAAATCTAACCAATTTTTCAAATTTTATTGGTAATTCTGGTGAAGAGGAAGATTCATGATGCATGGCTGGAAGTGAGACCAGGTAAGCACTTATGCACCACAAAGAGTTGAGTGGTTGGAATATTCAGAGAGACTCTTTGCATAGTAAAGTGCAAATGTCTTTTTCATTCTCCATTTATACTAACTTCCCTTTATTCTACACAATTCTCTTTAAATCTATGCATCCTTGCTTCTCATTTTTATACTTTATAATTCTTTCATATTTTTCACACTATTTTCAAGTCTCAAGATGGATATGATTGGTGTTTATTATGTAAAAAATCATTTTCTAACTATGATTTGTGTCATGTTATTACAAATGATGTAAAATGTTACACTAATAATCAAGAAAGAATAACTTTCAAAAATGTTCCAACTAGACATTTGTAAGCAGAGTCATTTGTAAAGTGACGAAATTTTTAACTAAAGACCACATTTTTAACTATTTTGTCATCTATTTCTTGCTTTCATTGGCTTGTTGGAAGGTTTCAACGAATCTCATGGAATGCCATTGAAGTTCATTATCCATACTTTTGAATGACAGTGTGAAAAAGTGCATCCCCAACAGTTTTGGAGACATGCAAGTAATCCTTAAGCTAATCAATACTTTTACTAATGTTTTTCAACATGTAATGTAAGACATCATAGCTCATATAAAGTTCATCTCCAGGACCCAATGACAGTTATACAAGCCTTAGCCAAAGCAACCATGCAAAATTATCTTCAAGAAATAAATTAGTATTTGACCCATTTTTGTTTTGTAAGGTATCTCTCTTAGTGTGTTAAAGATCCAAAATTTATAGAATGGAGAATTTGAAATTATTTATCACAGATGTTGTATGAATAAATACGAAATTTAAATTCTAAAAGTTTATGAGGATAATTTGACAATTTTAAATTTAAGAATTTTAAATTTTACATAAAAAAATAAAATTTTATATTTTTATTCCTTTATCATCTTTTTATATTATCTCCTTTATTAAGTTTTAATCTTGACTCAATATTTTTTTTAATATTAAATATTGTTTAATATTAAATTAAGATTTATATTTGATAATATTTAATATATTTTATTTAAACAAAAATTTAAATTATCTAATTCAAACAAAATATTTGAAAATTAAAACAATTTGAAATTAAGTAATTTAAATTTAGTGTGCTTATTTTCTTTTTAAATTATAAAATTTCTCATTTAAATACAATATTACGTTGTGTTTATACGAACATTTTTTAGAGGCTACTTCATTTTTCAGGATAATTTAAAATTTTCTACGATGAAATATGTTATTTCGGTGAGAAATTTTAAAGAACCTGAAATTCTTAAAATTTATCAAAATAATTTAATTAATTAAAATTAAATAAATCAAATTTCATCTAAAACAAAATAAGGATTTAAAATTTTTTATACACTCTCATATCTCATATTTATATATTTTTCTAATTATATTCTTTCGTAACTTAGATTATGAATTTAACATTTTTTTATTAATATGATATTTTTTTTAATTTAAAGTCGAACCAGATTATTTTTAAATCATTAAAATTAATTTTTTTCAACGTAAATCAATTATATTTTTATTATGTTAGACAGACTATTTTATTTTTCACTCATTTTTTTCGACTAATTCTTATAAGTGTATTTTTTTTATCAACATTAGTGACACTATTTTTAGTTAATATGAAATTGTAAAGTTTAGTTTTTTAGTTGATGTTGATATAAGTTATTTTTCGATTAAATTTATTGAAATTATTTTTCCACTAATACGTGTTAAAGCTAGGGTTTTAATTGAAATTAGAGTTGTTTTTCATAAAATGTTAGTTAGATTTTTCTAGTTGATATTTTTCATAATTATTTTTTTTGTTATTTTTCAATCAAAATTAATAGTGTTAATTTTTGTCCAAAATTTTCTTTATAATGTAGATGTTTTTACAGTACTTCACATGTTTTTTATGAACTTATTACTTATTAAATTAATATTTCTTTAATGAAATATATGCTGTGCAAAAAGCATCATACATTACTGAAATAATTTATTTATTTAGTTATTAATGGTTAATTTTTTAAGTTATTAAGATAATAATTGATTAATTAACTATTTAAATAATTGATTTCAGTTACGAATTAATTATTTCATTAATTGATCTATCTTATGAATTACGTTACAGATTAAATCATTAATTGTTTAAAAGCAGTTTTCGAAAGTATACTTTTTACAGCGCACTGTATTAAATAGATGGGACGCGTGGGGATATTAATTTGTTTATGATTTTAAGATTTTATATTAATTTGAGTTTTTTTTTAATTTAATTTTTATTTTAAAATATGAAAATAGATTATAGTAATTATTCGTTATATATGCACCTGACAAACTCGTTTTAATTGAATGGTTGAATTTTTAAAAACACATCTATTCCTATATATAATCTACAATTATATATATATATATATATATATAATATATATATATATATATAATCTATAACTATTTTTTGTAAAAATAAAAATATTGTAATTTAAAGAAAAATAATTATTATAATTTATATATTTAAAAATATTAAATATATATAAAAATATGATACAAAATTATTAAAAAATAAAGATATATTTAAAGGAGAAAAAAATAAAATAACTTTTTAAAAAAATAATTATATAAAAGATATGGATAAATACTTTACACCTTGTAAAAGGATTTTTTTTTCCTAATGGCTCTTTTAATGTCATGGGGAAGAGAAAACAAAAATTATAATTTAAAAAAAATAATTATTATAATTTATATATTTAAAAAATAATAAAAATATGAGAAAGAAAAAAATTTGTTAAATTTAAAAATGAAAAGAGAAAATAAAATAATATTTAAAATAATATTAAAAATGTTAATTATAAAAAAATCATAGATACAAATATACTTTTGAAAATACCTACTTACTCCTTAATTGTAATTTATGATTTTGAAGTCATAAAAATATATAAACAGTAATTAATGATTTTGACTTCATAAAAATATATGATTTGCATTGAATTTTTATACGTTTAAAATTTAAAAATCATTAATTATTTTCAAGTTTTTCTTTTGATAAATTTTCATATTAAAATTTCCATTTATATCAAATTTTTTAAATGGAAAAAAAATTGAGATTCTTCATTCTTGGTTAAAATTGCTTTTAATATTTGTATTCTTATTTATCTATTAATATTATCTATAGTAGTAATTATAAGTGGAAAGTGTCTAAGAGAAACCTTTAAATATGAATAGCTAAACACCACCGTCAGAGTCCGGTCCCTAAACTCAACTCTTTCTCTTCCCAAAAATATTTCAAAAACTCTTAAGGTAATTTTTAATTAAAATGGTTTAAAAATAAAATTAAATACTTTATTATAAGTGTCACAGTTGATTTACTTAAAACATAATCAGAGTTGTTTATCCAAATAACTTTCTTGTCGGAATAACTTTCTTCTAATTTTAAGCAACTTAGACGTGAGACTTATAATAAAATATTTATTTTTATTGATGAACAACTCTTACTAGCAACTTTGATACGAGAGTAGTTATTATCAGTTTTATTCTTCAAAATACGTTTATTTCCTGGATATTAATTATTTTTATTATTTATAACTATAACTTCCAAAAGAGTAAATTTTTCTAATCAATATGTCTTCTACAATTAATGTTCCCAACACCATAACTCTCCTCTTCATAAATATATATAAAAGTTTCTCTGACTCCATATTTTAATTTTAATTTAAAAAAATAATTTTTTTTTATAAAATTATCTTATTTTCTAGAATATAATAAATATAAAAAATTTATAAAAAGCAAATAAATAATTTAATATATTTTATATTAAAAAAATTCATAAAAATTAATTAATAATTATATAAATAATTTTATAATTATATAAATATTTAACTTTTATAATAAATATATTTTCCCTTTTATTTTATTTTTTGTATTTTTTTCTTATAAATCATAATATCATTTCTAATTTAAAATATTATATTTATAAAATATGAGATCCACCTCAACTCAAAATATTAAAACATTAAATTTAAGAATATGTTTAAGTTTTTTATTTTAATACGGAATTTCAACTAATTCTTAATTTCAACCTAATAATCCTCTTTATATATCTGCCAACTTTGTATCTTTTGTACAAGAAAAGTAGAAAGCTAAAAGTTGACAGTGCCATGTCTCACACCATGAAGCAGTATCTACACCTTCGAAATTCTCATGTAATTCTTTTCTCGTCTTCAGATTTTCTTACATAGAACGCATATTTTGTCATGACTAACCATCAAATAGAGTTTTTCGGATCCATTTATACACATTCATTTAGATTTTGATAATTTTCATAGCAAACTTTTGGCTAGTGTATGGTCATATATTTCTCAGATGTCTTGTTATAGATGGTCTATTAAAACAAAAGAACATGTATTTTGAAGTGTTATTTTTCTTACGGACTGTGGTTAATGATTTCGCGGAGGGATAATTGTTTTGTGTAGGTGACTGGTGTAATCTCTTTGATAATAATATTATTGGGAGCAGTACATGTGAAGGTAGCAGAATGTAGGGAATATGATGGATTGAACAACGTTGAATACCCTGCCATAAATTGCAGAAATCACAGTGCAGTTTTGACAGATTTTGGTGGGGTTGGTGATGGAAAAACATCGAACACGGAGGTGTTTCGATCTGCAATAAGCAAACTGAGCCAATATGCTTCAGATGGAGGTGCAGAACTTACTGTACCACCTGGCAAATGGCTAACGGGACCCTTCAATCTCACAAGCCATTTCACTCTTTTTCTCCAAAAGGATGCTGTGCTTCTTGCTTCTCAGGTTTAGCCTCCACCCACTACTTTCTCCCTTCTCTTGCAATTACATTTTTAGACTTTATGATCTTCTAAAGGGTCACTTACATTACCACATTAACAGGATGAATCAGAATGGCCCCATCTTCCTGTACTACCTTCTTATGGAAGAGGAAGAGATGCTCCTGGTGGAAGGTTTAGCAGTCTAATTTTTGGGACTAACCTCGTCGATGTTGTAATAACTGGTAATTATTTAGGCCAAATAATAGAATGCCATCAATGGTTGATAAGTTTGTTTTAAGCAGGGATCACAATTAAAGTCAGAATTTAAAGAGGAAACACAGATGAAAACACATGTAAAAATGAATTTCTCCCGCTTTAAAAAGCCAAAGTGGGAAGAGATAACTAACGTAATCTTCCTCCCACTTCCTCCCTATCTTCACCCCCCACTTTATATTTAAATTTAAATATTAATATTTTAAAGTATTTTTTTTCCTATTACATATAAAATTATTTTTTTTATATTTTACTATTTTTTCTTTTTTTAACAACATTTTTTTTTTATCTTTTTTAATTTTTTATATTAATTAATTTATTACATTATTCTCTTTTTCTTATCTTTCAGTTTTTTATATTTTCTTATCTCTTTAATCATTTTTTTAATCTTTTCAATCAATATAATAAATATAAAGTTAAATTTTTTTCTTTAATTTTACATAAATCTTAACATAATAGTAACTAATATTATTTTATTTATAATTTATATTTATTAAATTTTATTATGTCATATTTTTTAATTTTATTATTCTTATTTATCATATATCAAATTTTATCTTAATAAAATAATTATCTTTTAAATGATTAAAAAAATTAATAATTTAATCTTTTATTATTTCAAATTAATTAAATAAAAATTAATTTATTAAATATTTTTTTTATAAATTATATATTTTATATTTTTAAATAATAACTTAAAAATAAAATAACTTATATATATAATCAAATATTTAAATATAATATTATATTATTATATTTAAATGTTTAAATATAATATTATAATAATATTATTATTATTATTATAAATATTCTAGATATATATATATATAAATAATTAAATATTTTTTTTACATATATTTTAATATAAATATAATAAATTACAATATATATTTAATTAATGATAATTATAAATATTTATTTATATATAAAAAATATATTAAAATAGTAAAATTAATTTATTATAAGTATAATTTTTTTTAAATAATATAGATCGGATAAAAAAGAGAGAATCCTAAATCCAATAAAAATAGAAATATAAATTTAATTTCTAATCTCTACGTAAATCGAGACGGGTAGAAAGACTGTTAAAAATGTCAATGGTGGGAATTGGGTGCCATATCCCGTCCTTGTCCTCTCCCTCGCCCCATGCTTAAGGTGGCCAGATATCTTGAATTTTACCCATTTGAATTTGGTCTTTAGGTCAAAATGGTACAATTGATGGACAAGGATCTTATTGGTGGTACAAGTTCCGCAACAAACAATTGAAACTCACCAGACCATACATGATTGAGATCATGTACTCTGATCAAATTCAAATATCAAATCTCACTTTAGTCAATTCCCCATCTTGGTTTGTCCATCCAATTTATAGCAGGTTTGATGAGGCTTTTCTGATAAAATTTCATAACTTCGCGCACTCTTTATTCTTCATGTATAGTGTGCTTCATTATTCTGATCAAGCTTTACATCTTCAGTAATATAATTATACAAGGGCTTACCATTCTTGCACCAGTGACCTCTCCCAACACAGATGGAATAAACCCAGGTGAAGTGTTTGTTTTCTATTATATACTTATTTTCACTTACTTTTGATGGCAAACTTATGTCACTAAATTTGTAACCTTTCTTCTTTTATTGTTTAGTTTTTTCAGTTTGATTACATACTTGAAATTTATCTAGGGTAATTCATATTAAAATGCTTTTCATCACTTGGATTGACTATATAGTTGACAACCACTGTCTAAATACTTCTAACTTTTCTCTTCTCCACAGATTCATGTACAAACACTATGATTGAAGACTGCTACATCGTTTCGGGTGACGATTGCGTTGCAGTAAAAAGTGGGTGGGATGAGTATGGAATTAGATTTGGAATGCCAACCCGGCACTTAATCATTAGAAGGGTGACTTGTATATCGCCAGACAGTGCCATGGTTGCATTAGGCAGTGAAATGTCTGGTGGAATTGAAGATGTTAGAGTTGAAGATCTCACTGCCATCAACACTGAGTCAGCTGTTAGAATCAAAACAGCAGTTGGTAGAGGTGGATATGTGAAGAACATATTTGTCAGAGGATTGAAGCTGAACACCATGAAATATGTATTTTGGATGACTGGGTCTTATGGATCACATCCTGACCCTGGCTTTGACCCCAAAGCACTTCCTATTATTTCTGGAATAAATTATAGAGATGTTATAGCGAAGAACGTCACATATTCTGCAAAACTTGAAGGAATTTCTAATGACCCTTTCACAGAAATCTGCATTTCTAATGTTAATATCCAAGTGAGTGAACAACGGAAGAAGCTTCAATGGAATTGCACTGATGTTGCTGGAGTTACAAGCAATGTCACTCCTCTTCCTTGCCTATTGCTGCCAGAAAAAGGGAATTTCAATTGTCCTTTTCCAAATGACAAACTTCCCATTGAAAATGTTCGATTCAAGACATGTTCTTTGAAAACTGTCTTCTAATTCCAAGGGTGTATTTGAATCTTGAAGCTTTAATGGAAATCATAAAATTGTTAGAAGAGAAAATGTTGTCTTGAGGATTATTATTATTAAACAAATATGATTATGTCTTTAGATAAAAAGTTATGAAATGGATATATATAAGAAAAAAAAAGATGAGAGATGAAAAATGATTATAATTTAGCCTACTGATCACATTTGTAAATTGAAACACAACGAATAAAATTATGAGAGATTGAATAGTGTGTTAGTATTGAAATAATTAAAAATCTAATTTTGAAAATCTTTTCAAATGATCATAACTTCACAAAGTAATAAATTTACTTAATTAATTTGAATGTTATATTTAAAGAAAATAATAAATTATTAATTATTTTAAAATTGTAACGTTTATATTATTAATTGTCTCTGTAAATGAGTCACGAGTTTGATAGGACCACAATTTTAGACACAGTAAAAAATGAAATGAAGGAGAAGAAGAACCAAGAGAATAAAAAGATAGTAAAATTACGATTTGGAAAAATGAATAGTATTGACTCAATTAAAGAGAAAATAATACAAAATTGGACAGAAATGAAAATAGAGTTTTTAAAAATGATTATATTAAATAAAAAACCTAAACTACAATGATTTTTATCCATCTTATATCTAAATTTATGATATTTTTCTTAGTTTAATATTTTCATAGTTCGATGGAAGTTTTATTTGAAAACTTTGGAATTGAATATTAGACTTTTATGAATCACATTAAATTATTGGACAGTTATATATAACCTTAATTTTATTCAAATTATATGATTTAAATTTTGATGTTTAAGGAATTGAGACTTAAACTTTTAGCGGTTTTTCTCTAATATGATATTTATATTTGGTTAAGTATTTATTATCTAATACGCGTTCTTTTGTATTAATCACATTTATTTTTCATAAGTTAAAACCGCGTCACCTGTTTCATAAAAAAGAAATTTAAATTTCAATAAATTTTATTTTGTTTAAGGTTTTGTTTATTTTATATTCGTTTTCTTTAATTTATTTGTAATATCAATGTATGCTTCGTTATAGTCATTTTATCAAATTTTTTATTATTTAAATAATATATTATGCACCATGTAATCTTATTTAAAAGCAAACATTCTCTTCTAACACTTTATTTCTACCATGCATAAGTTTCAAGATCCAAATACACTCGTGCTATTAGAAGACAGTTTTCAAGGAACATGTCTTGAATTGAACATCTTCAATGGGTAGTTTGTCATTTGGAAAAGGACAAACGAGTTTCTCTTTTTGTGGCAGCAATGGACAGGGGTTAGGAGTGACATTGCTCGAAGCTCCAGCAACATCAGTGCAATTCCATTGAAGCTTCTTTTGTTGTTCACTCACTTGGATAGTCACATTAGAAATGCAGATTCCTGTGAAAGGATCATTAGAAAGTCCTTCAAGTTTTGCTGAATATGTGACGTTCTTCGCAACAACATTTCTATAATTTATTCCAGAAATAA
The DNA here is from genome assembly GCA_963425845.1 of Sphenostylis stenocarpa. Taxonomy (NCBI): domain Eukaryota; kingdom Viridiplantae; phylum Streptophyta; class Magnoliopsida; order Fabales; family Fabaceae; genus Sphenostylis; species Sphenostylis stenocarpa. The sequence goes on along the minus strand of OY731401.1, from coordinate 4,364,865 downwards.
TAGGAAGTGCTTTGGGGTCAAAGCCAGGGTCAGGATGTGATCCATAAGACCCAGTCATCCAAAATACATATTTCATGGTGTTCAGCTTCAATCCTCTGACAAATATGTTCTTCACATATCCACCTCTACCAACTGCTGTTTTGATTCTAACAGCTGACTCAGTGTTGATGGCAGTGAGATCTTCAACTCTAACATCTTCAATTCCACCAGACATTTCACTGCCTAATGCAACCATGGCACTGTCTGGCGATATACAAGTCACCCTTCTAATGATTAAGTGCCGGGTTGGCATTCCAAATCTAATTCCATACTCATCCCACCCACTTTTTACTGCAACGCAATCGTCACCCGAAACGATGTAGCAGTCTTCAATCATAGTGTTTGTACATGAATCTGTGGAGAAGAGAAAAAAAAGTTAGGAATATAGACAGTGGTTGTCAACTAATATAGCAAATCCAAGTAATGAAAAACATTTTAGTATCAATGCCCCTATTATGACTAGAAAAATTTCAAGTATGTTATCAAACTATAAACTACACAAGAAAGGGAGAAAGGTTAGAAATTTAGTGACGTAAGTTTGCCATCAAAAGTGAAAATAAGTATATAATAGAAAACAAACATTTCACCTGGGTCTATTCCATCTGTGTTGGGAGAGGTCACTGGTGCAAGAATGGTAAGCCCTTTTATAATTATGTTACTGAAGATGTAAACCATGGTCAGAATAATGAAGCACACTATACATCAATAAAAAAAGAGTGCGAAATTTTAATACATTTGATCAGAAAGAACAAGCCTTGTAACAAACCTGCTGTAAATTGGATGGACAAACCAGCTTGGGGAATTGACCAAAGTGAGATCTGATATTTGAATTTGATCAGAGTACATGATCTCAATCATGTATGGCCTGGTGAGAGTCAATTGGTTCTTGTGGAACTTGTCCCACCAATAAGATCCTTGACCATCAATTGTACCATTTTGACCTAAAGACCAAATTCAAATAGGTCAGATTAATAATATTTGGACACCTTAAAACAAACTTAACAACCTTTAATAGCATTCTATTTTTTGGAATAAATAATTACCAGTTATTACAACATCAACGAGGTTAGTCCCAAAAATTAGACTGCTAAACCTTCCACCAGGAGCATCTCTTCCTCTTCCATAAGAAGGTAGTACAGGAAGTTGGGGCCATTCTGATTCATCCTGTTAATGTGGTAATGTAAGTGACCCTTTAGAAGATCATAGAGTCTAAAAATGTAAATGGAAGAGAATGGAGAAAGCAGTGGCTAGAGGCTAAACCTGAGAAGCAAGAAGAACAGCACCCTTTTGGAGAAAGAGAGTGAAATGGCTTGTAAGATTGAAGGGTCCCGTTAGCCATTTGCCAGGTGGCACAATAAGTTGTGCACCTCCATCAGAAGCATATTGGCTCAGTTTGCTTATTGCAGATCGAAACACCTTCGTGTTCGATGCTTTTCCATCACCAACCCCACCAAATTCTGTCAAAACTGCACTGTGTTTTCTGCAATTTATGGCAGGGTATTCAACGTTGCTCAATCCATTATATTCCCTACATTCTGCTACCTTCACATTTACTGCTCCCAATATTATTATCAAAGAGATCACACCAATCACCTACACAAAACAACTATTCCTCAGCAAAATCATATTCAAAAGACATATGTTTATTTTGTCTTCTCATAAACCATGTATATGAACGATACACTAACCAAAAGTTTGCTATGAAAATCACCAAAATCCAAATGAATGTATGATGCATTCAAAAAACTCTATGATGGTTATTCATGACAAAATATGTGTTCTATGCAAGAAAACCTAAAGACAAGAGAAAAAAGAATTACATGAGAATTTCCAAGGTGAAACCACTGCTTCATGGTGTGAGACATAGCACAGTCAAGTTTTAGTTTTCCACTTTTCTTGTACAAAAGACATAAACATAGGCAGATATATATAGAGAGGGAGGATTATCAATAGTTTATGCAGAGCTGGAATAACAATATTTTATTGTTTTAATTTTCACATTAATCATATTTATTTCATAATTTTCATTCTTCTCTTCCTGACTCTCATTTCTATAGAAAGTTTGCTTTGAATGGAATAAATGGTGACAGTTATGATTATAAATAAATACAAGGTTAACAATACAATTGGTTGGCTGAATTCTTTTTTATAGAAAAGTTTACTTTGAATGGAATAAATTATGACAAATAAATAAATAATACAATGTGTATAGACAGAATACTTTTTAATATTAATTGAGTAATAAAAATAGCTTTAAATAGTAAAATTTGAAATAAGAATGAAGAAAAAAAATTAATAGGGAAAAATTAAAAGTAATAACAAAATTAATTCAATGTGTATTGGTTCAATATTTTTTAATATTAATAGATTTATAAAAGTATATTAACTTTAAGAGGAAAACGTTTTTTTGAAAAACTGAAAAGAACTATTTTAAAATATTAACGGCCAAAAATTTGAGTGAAAATGAAAATTTTAATATAGAAAAATTTAAGATTGATTTAAACGAAGAATTGACCATATGAAATATTATTGTTAAAGGAAGTTTTAAACGGAAAAAAATATTGTAGTAAATGGAAATTTTGAAAGCAGTGAATTAATAGATAAGATCAATCTTAATGTTTTGTCTTTTTTTATTATTATTATTATTTTTTTTTTATGCTGAACAATTCATTCAAAGGAGTTTATTATATCTTTTTTATTTATGAAAATTGTATATCAGTATCAACATAACTTAAAAGTTTTTTGTTTTTTTTTAAGGATCTATATTAACTACAATTCCAACTTGGTTAACGAGTTTTTCATAGAATATTTATTTTTAGCATTAAAAAAATTAAAAGAAAATCAAACTAAGGCTTGGGATCAGGACAAAAAAACCTATGAATTGAGAGTTTGAAACATTAATATGAAAGAAAATTTTAATATAAAATAATATTATTTTTAAATTTTGTTTTACTGTTATGTTTTAATATTTTTAATCTATTTATTTAAATGAATCAATTTATTGTTTTTGTCAATTTTATTAAATTATTTAATAAAAAATATCATACATGCTAACATGTCAATGTTTCTATGGTGATATTGATATAAAATACATAATAAAATAACAAAATGAATAGTAATAGAAGCACGTAAGACTTATCTTAGACAATTCTTATAAATAAATTACATGGTTGACAAATTTTATATTAATAATAAAATAACCATAGAATATTGGAAATTCTTAAATAAACATATTTGGATGAATTTTTCAACGTGAGAATAAAAGAGAAAAAAGTGAGAATATTGTTATTATTATTATTATTATATTAATGAAAGTGATTTTTTTTGTAATATTGAGATGTTTATATACCTTTATCCTAAAATATTTCTCAATCACTTATTGCATGATTGTGTATATAAATATTATGATTTTGGATATTGGAGACTAAATGTTGAACCAATATTAGATTCTCCACGGGGAAACAAAAATTGTTTAAAGTTTACCTCATTTCACAAGTGTTTAACATAAATTTTACAATCAATTGGAATTTATTTATGTGGTAATTAAAGTTTCTTAAATTGTATTAATATTATTTGTAAAATAATGTTGTGAATAATAAATAAATAAATAAATAATTTTATAGAAATTTTTATTTAAATATTTCCATTAGTCACAAATTATCTCTTAATTTTTATTTTACATATTTTTTTATTTTTGTAATATCCTAAACATCAATTAGATTTCATAATTATTATAATTATTTAAACTAAATGTAAAAGAATTTTAAAAATAAAATAAAATGATTTAAATATTTATCATATAAAAAATTTTAATTTTTTTTAAAATATATATTCTAAAATATTAAAAATTAATGTATATAAAAAATAATACTTAATAACATACATGAAAATAATAAAAATTAGTGCATATTTATTATTATTAATAACTTTTAATTTTTGTTTTTATATTATATATTTTTCTTTTTAATAAGTAATATTTTTATACTTAAAATAAATATGTGAATTTTTTATGTTAAAATATCATATTAAATTAGTACTTAATTATAATAAAAAAATATTTTTAATTTATTAAAAAATAAAAATGTAAATAAATTATTATACAAACATAAGTGTTTACAAAAATTATTTTTTAAATAAAACTTATAAAAATTTAGTATAAATTATTTAAAAGTGAGGTGTTATAAATGTAAAAAAAAATGTGTTGATTAGTAAATAGAGATATTCTTTTATAACATGGTAAAGAAATTTGAAATCATTAATTAGGAAATGGAAATAGTTTTTGACATGGTTAACTTTAATCTACAAAATTTTTTATAAGGTTTTGTATCAGATTAATTAAGAAATTAAAAGTAAAAAATAATTATAGGAGATCAATGCATCTGTGTGTTATTCATTCTCATCTTTATTGTAATTAATCTGATTGTTCTGTGTTAGTTAACCCACTTTCGAACGCTAATTAATTGCTCAACACAAAAGTTTAAATGCATTTCCAACAAAATACCAAGATAATGGAGATTTCATTTCATTGAAGGTACAATTCATTAGATTACAAAATTCTCTAATTTGTACTGAAGTCAGAGAATCCTGCAGCATATGGCTGTATGCATTAGAACACTGAAGCTTTGAGTCTTCTTCCCAACTCCTTTCTGTTCATAAGGAAATGATCATTATTGTTAGAATAACATGAAAACAAATATTTCCATGTCACAGGTTAAGATGTTAATGATAAAAAAAAACAGTTTACCTAACAAGTTGCCTATCAAAGCCTGAAGCAGCCAAGACCCCTCTATTCTCTTCAGCCCTTCTAAGGAGGTAAGGCATGACCATTTCTACAGGCCCAAATGGCATATACTTGCTGACCTGAAACCCTGCATTGCTCAAACCATAGGAAAGTGCATCTGACATTCCATATAGCTGTGCAAATTCTAGCTTCTGGTTCACCTTTCCAACTCCCAATTCATGTGCTTTTGCTGCAGCCAATTTCCCTACACAAACATTCTCACACAATATCAAGCACTTGATGTTGGGATTCTAAATCAATATAGTTCATGTATTAACTTCATTAAATAATTATCAGTCAATCACAAAGTTAGATGACTTTTATGAAAATTATCCTAAAAGTCAAACAAAGATTTTTTTTTTTTTTCCGATTAATTGATGATGTAAAAGTTTATACATATATATATATATATATATATATATATATATATATATAGCTTGAATTATACGTCTTAAGTACCTGATTCAATATTGTGGGTTGCAAGAACAACAGAACCAGGTCCAGTAGCAACCTTCTCAAGCAGAAATGATGAGCAGTCATTGAAGCAATTGTGTGTGTCCTGAATGGTATTGTGAATTGGGGATGCATGTCCGAAAGACTCAGCCAAATTATCCTCTGCGGACATGTAAGCACCCCTTACCAATTTGAACCCCATTGGAACTCCCATTTTTTCTGCTGCCTTTGTTGTCAGCAACAACCTTTCCTTGGCATCTTTCAAGTATGTTTGAACGGTTCCAAACACAACAGGGTTGCCATCCTTGTTGTGCATGATGGCAGAAGAGTATGTGAAGTAATCAATAGCTGGCTGAACAGTAGTGTATTCAGCATCAACCAACAAAGGCATATTTGCTTCCACACATTTTTGACCAAGTTCAAGGAGTCTTTGGTTGGCTAGTTGAAGATCACTCTCTTCTTCTGGGGTTACAGGTTCTGGTCTCTTCTGCGTGTGGTACAAAGGGCTAGATTCTGAAAAAATTGGGAGGGAATCTTGCTTCCATGGCAGAACAAATGAAGGGTCCTTCTGTTGCCATCTTAGAAGGTCACTAACTCTTTCTAGCAATGCCATGGGGCATATTGCAGTAATTTTCACAATAACAAAGCTCACCTGTCAGAAAAGATAAAATCAATATCCTCATCATGGCCTACCAGTAGAATGACATGCATTTCAAAATTATGATCTGACATCTCATTACAAGAAAGTAAAGATACAAAAGCAAATGTAGAACATAAATGAAAAATATTAATGTTTGATAATCACAATTCAAAAAGATTAATACAAGTGATTGTTTCTATTTGGGATGTAAACCTAGTTTGATCCTTTTAGCACATTCATTCTTCATTAAAAAGATAATCACATTTAAAAAAATAAGAAAGAACATTTGCTGTTGCACCACCTTGTTTATACACTCTATATTTACCAGATAATGTTAAATTCTTAAAACATCTTACCATGAATCTAACATTAAACATGAGAAAATGGTCGTACAAAATTATTCTATGGCCACTTACCTAGCCAAATTTTCACCACCGAATGCGTAGTTTCCTTTTTGAATTTACAGTAAGGAAGATGATACTTTTTCCAAGATAAATCCACAACTTTTTTTTAATATTATAATAATAATTTTATTTTATTTTTATTAAATGATTTATAGATTATTATATTAATAAAAGTGAGTTTCATTTTATTTTTATTTTTATTAAATAATTTTATAAATTATTATATTAATAAAAGTGAGTTGTTTGAAGGTTTTATGGTTTTTGGTTCTCACAGTATCACCATTCTTAGAGTAATTATAAACCGTAATATATGATTATCTTTTAATCATACTTCTCATTAAAAATGACAAAGACAAGTGATTCTGGCTAGACTCAGTCATCTATCATGTGAATCTTCAGAAAAACACAGTTTTGTGGGACACACTACATGATTTATGTTAGAGATCATTTACTAGGTGAGTCTCATCGAAACCATGTCTTCTTCTGTCTTGTGCATGTGAGAAGCCAAGAAAAAAAAAAAAAATGAAGAAACTTACAGAGGATGGTGGAAGTGATTTGCTAACATCAACATTGTGAAGAAACCCTTGAAGGTTCCTATCACACCCCTCATTGTCGTGTGCGTCTTCCACCCCATAAACCAGCATGCTACGCAACCCGGTGTCGTTCAGCGCCCGTATACTCCTCCCGGCTGCCACCGCATCCTCACCGGCGCAAAAGTGGGTGTAAAACGTATGGCGCATGGCGGCCATGGCAAGATCCTTCATCACCTCGCTCTGTAGCATCCTTGACTTCATCACCCACATTCCCAAGTCCACCATGGGCCCCACTGCCATAGCATGCTGCACGGCGGAGGACCGGAGCAGATGTCCTGTCGACACCGTCCGGAACAGCTGCTCCGCATCCTCCAAGCTCAGCGTCGCCGTAGTGGGAGACGGTGGCGCGATGGTGGTGTAGAGGGAGTGGTGGATGGTGTTGAGGGGCTTCGTTCTTATGTTATAAGGGAGGTTCTTGAGGATTCTAGAAGGCATAACACGGAATGCCATTTTTATGATGATGTTTTTGTTGTTGTTGAAGAGATGAACCTGCTCTTTTTCTTCTTTGTTGTGTTCTCTCTTCTTGTTCTCAGGTGTGGAAATGAAAGAACATTGGGTGCTGTGTTTTATAGGCACCAGAACGACGAAATTGATGGGATTAAGGAAAGAACAACACTACAACGTTAAGTTGGGTAAGTTGCATGGTGTAAGGGTGTGTTTGATAAGATTAGAGTAGTCAACTTAGGTTATGTTTTCAATTTTAGTAACTATTTTTCTCCTTTAATGGTAACATGACTAAGGATTCGATGTAATGACTTATTAAATGTTTGGAGTGCTACAATTACATTAATTTTTCAGTTTTGTTTTTATAATTGGTTAAATTTCGTTAGGAACTACAAAATTTTGATTAAAAAAAACTTTTAAAATAAAAAGTAAGATCCAAATACACATTTTACTAAGTATAGAATACAAAATTTGTTCCGCAATTTTCTTATGTATATTCACATATTTAACGCATTTATATAAAAAATGATTAAATATATTTGAAAAAGGTGCAAATTCTCTTATATGAAAAAATTAAGATGATAAGACGTGTATATCCACTCCATTTTGTTCGTCCCGTCTCTGATTAGCCAAAATCAGAACATAACAGGTTAATCTGTCAAGTCAGGACGAGCTAGAGATCCTAGTCCATCCCACCAAAAGATAAGCTGACGAATCAGTTCATTAATAATTTTTTTTATATAAATATTTTTATATATATATTTTTTAAATATCTTTAATTATATAAATAATTTTTAATTTTTTATTTATTAATTAATATTTTTATTAGATAAATTGAAAATTTATTATATTTGCGTTTCAAAATAATTAATTATAATTAATAATTTAAATTTAAATACTTAATTTTTATAATTTAAATTATAATATACTTAGATATCTCAATAATATAAAAAAATTATAATATTTTTAATCATAATTATTTTTATTTTTATTTTAATATATAAATATTGTTTTAAAATGGCAGGTCAACTTGTTCTCGTTCGATTCTTAGTCCATCAAATTAACTGAACGAGACAAGTCAAAAATGGACTAATAGACTAAAATTTTTAACTAGTTCAATTATTTTTAGTGGGATGATCGAGAAGTCCGTGAGACCTACCATTTTATCATTAAAAATTATTGATCAATTAACATTTCTAATTTATAAGGTAGTAATTATGAAATAGTGAATATGTTACCTTAAAAAAACCACAATTTTTTATCAGGTGATAGTTTTAGGTATTTTATTCAGCCTTATTTTATATCACATTCATTAATTTTATTTTAGGAATGCGTTATTAAGAGCATATAAAGTTTCCAATTTTATTGAATTTGATGGTGAAATTAGGGAATTGATAATAGAGCACATAGTCAAATGGAGTGGGGGCATATTGCCATGAATGAATATTTGAAATGAAATATATTCTTCCTTAATTAAAAAGAAACACTTAGTTTTGGCTTTGTAAACCCATCTATCTAAAGTTCAATAATGTATTTTTTTGTTTTTTGGAAAAAAAAGTTATCTCCTAAAAAATAACATATTTTGAAATGATGAATTTTTATGTTAATAAAGTTATACAATTTGATACCTTTGTAATTTAGTGGATATCTAAAAAAAGACATATGGAACAAGCTGTGGAGTGAATTTGGTCTTGGAGGAAGGAAGAGTATTTTAAAAATAGTATAGTATAATCATAACTAAACAAGATTTGTGAGTTTCCATGTGTAACAATTCACCGGAAATGGTTACTCTATTTCTAGCTGCATTCAACACACGATGGTGTTTCCTTTCATCCATGATATTTTGTTAAAGTATTTCCACACAACTAAACTTATGCCAAGTATTTTCTTCAAAAATTAAATAAAATAAAAATAAGTAAAGGTAAATTCTTTGGCGTTATTCGTGCAAAATAGTTTTAAGCGAGTGTTGAACTAATTTTTCACCAAACTAAAAAACTACTTGATGAGACCATTGGTTTTAGATTTGTTATTTATTAAGGAAATATAGATGAATTTGGTTTGATCATTTATATATATATATATATATATATATATATATATATATATATATATATATATATATATTGTATCTTTTATTAATATTGAAGTGGTTTTTTATGATTGTTATTTTTAGTTTTTTTTTTTAATGTTATATTAAAGTTTGACTTTAACGTGGAAGATGTAAGTTTTACATTGAACAAAATAACTGGTATTAATTTATGTTGGACATATACAAAATTAATGTCAAATTAGGAAGAATATATATAGGAGTAAATGTAAAAAGTTTCACAAATTGAAAAAAAAATTTATGTGTGGGTTAAATATTGACCCACTTGACATAAATTCTGTATGTCTCTTGTATGAAAAGTAAATTAATTAAAAGCTAAGTTACCTAAAAGTTAAACTAATTACAAGTTAAAAATACTTAAATACTAAATTATATAATTATCCAAAATGTAAAGTAACAATTATTGTAAAAGCTAAAAAAACTTGTTAATTGTTCTTTTATTTATCTCATATATCTTCAGATAACGAAGATAGATTTGGAAAAACCTCGATACATTAAATTGACTCTTATTAACAAGAATTATTCATAAAAGTAAATAAACTTAATAAATATTGAAATGAATTACCTCTGCCAAAAAATGAGTAATACCCAGTCCAACTTATAACTTTAATCCAATAATACATAATACAAAAGTCGCATATCTCATTCATATGAATTTGTTTGCCTATTACATTAAAATGAGAAACAAAACACAATATTATTTTCAAAGTTTACATACAAACAATAATTATGACCTTTATTTTTAAAGTTTCTCACAATGTCTTCAAGTCATCAATCAAAATACGTAGATACACAATTATGTCATTTTATGGTTGTTAAGGTCCTGAAATCAACATAGACAACATAATTTTTTTTTTAATGCATAAGATATGAGTTAGATTTTAAATGATAGACAAAACTAACCGTGGACTGTGTCTACTACTTAAATTCTTATAAGGATTCATGACATCTATAGCTAGTCTAATTATCAAGTTTCTTGATTTCGCACATAATTTTGAAAAATATTTTATTAATTATCTTCCATTGTGAAGAATTAGCTAGGTGTCGAAGAGATTTGTCATATTTTTTACCATTTGTATGCCATATCAAGTTTTTTGCATCCTTTTTAATGATAAACAATCTTTTAAACCTAGGTATTATTAGTAAGTATCATAAAATCTTAGCGAAGGATCATATGTTTCTTCCTCACCGTTACTTCCATCATCTTTCTTTTTGAACCGCGACAACCCACATGTTGGACACATCTTTAATGTAGAAATGATAAAAATATTTCCAAAAACCCCTGTCTTGTATTGAATATGATAGCACAATATATACATGAAATACAGAAACATTCTAGGCTATAATTACGCTAACCATTATAGTCGGTATCCTAAATTTGTCTATTAACAGATATGACATTAATGTGCATCACTGTGCATCGCTGTCATGCCAAGCTAAATATGGAAAAAATTAATCATGTAGAATCATGGCAGGATACGGTATTTGTAATCGTATATTCTATGTTTATCACCCTCCCTCAAGATGGAGTATGAAGGTTGTGAATGCCCAACTTGCCTAAAAAAGAACCAAATTTAGTGGCGCCAAGAGATTTGGTGAAGAGATCAGCCAGTTGATGATGAGTGGACACATAGGAGGGTTGGATATGATTGTGTTGTATTTCATCACGAATAAGATGACAATCCACTTCAATATGTTTTGTCCGTTCATGAAACACAGGATTCTTGGCAATGTGAAGGGCAGCTTGGTTGTCACAGTAGAGAGTCATAGGGTCGGTGTGAGTAATGCCTAGGCTCGAAAGAAGACCTTGAAGCCATTTCAACTCACATGTCGTGTTGGCCATAGAACGATATTCTGCCTCAGCGGATGATCGAGAAACCGTATGTTGCTTCTTGGTTTTCCAGGAAACGGGGGATTGACCAAGGAAAATAAACCAACCGGTGAGAGATCTTCGAGTTAGAGGACAACTTGCCCAGTCCGAGTCACACCAACCATAAAGACGAAGGTCACTCTCTCTTTTTAAAAGCACACCCTGACCTGGGCTGCCCTTTAAATAGCGTACCACGCGGAGTGCAGCCCGCCAATGCTCCTGACGCGGTTGGTGCATGAATTGAGATAGGACATGAACACCGTAAGATAATTCAGGTCGTGTAAAACACAAGTAAATAAGGCGACCGATGAGACGTCGATATTGACTCGAGGTCGAGAAAGTAGTTCGCCATCGGCCAATGCTAAACGATGATTTTCTTCGATTGGCGTGGACACGAGTTTCCCTCCAAGCAATCCTGCTTCAGCTATGATGTCCAACGCATACTTCCGTTGACACAAGAAAATTCCTGTAGGAGATCCGGCAACCTCCACCCCAAGAAAGTATTTTAATTTTCCTAAGTCCTTCATACGAAAACATTGATGAAGATAATCTTTGAATTGCGCAATGTCTTCATGATGATTGCCAGCAATGACTAGGTCATCCACGTAAACTAACACAACCGGTTCGACATCTCCTTTGCGAAAGATGAACAAGGAGTGATCGGACGAAGAACGTTGAAACCCATATTGAACAAGAGCGAGTTGAGAGCTTGGCAAACCAACACCGAGGAGCTTGACGAAGACCATAAAGGGACTTGCGGAGACGACACACCATACCCTTTTGAGACACCAAGAACCCCGGCGGCATTTTCATGTACACATCTTCCTCAAGATCGCCGTGCAGAAAAGCATTATGGACATCCATTTGATGAAGTTCCCGGTCTTTGGCTACTGCCACTTGCCAACACTTGTCCGAATGGTGACCATCTTTGCCACTGGGGCAAAAGTCTCGTCATAGTCAATCCCCTCAACTTGGTGATTTCCCAAGACAACTAATCGGGCTTTGAAGCGTTCAACGCTCCCATCGGAATGATATTTGATTTTATAAATCCACTTGCAACCCGGAGGCTTCTTCCCTGCTAGGTAGAGGAGTAATGTCCCATGTTTCATTACTTTGGAGGGCCTGAATTTCACTAGCCATGGCATCTCTCCATCTAACATCCCGAACGGCTTCAAAGAAATGCACGGGTTCTCTCTCGCATGAAGGGCTGCAAGAAAGGTTCGGTGGGGGAAGGAGAATTTAGCACAATTTAAGTACTTTGTCAAACTGTAAGGCATACCCGAGGAAGCTGAATGTGGAGTGCGAATTGAGGGACCGAGTTGTAAAGTGGTGTTAGTGACATAATCACGAAGCTTCACGAGATGGCTTTCGTACACGAAGACCTTTCCCCGGGGATGCGGGGACAGTATGCTCCTCGGGAACCTCTAGTTCTGTCATCATAGAGTCGGTTTGTTCCGGTGGGAGAACGATCCGGGTGGGAGGCTCTTGTTCATGGCATTCGGCGTGGCCCTCCCCGAACTCGGTTGTGGGCACATCTTCTGTTGTGGGGTTAACGTCATCGGTCTCCACAACGTGTTCTGCATTGTTCATTGCACCAAGTCCAGGCAATGCTTCCTCGACAATGCCAACATCAACAGTAGGCAATCCTACCTCTGAATGTCTACTGTGGGCAAGAGAGGCAAACGGAAATTCATGTTCTACAAACTTAACATCTCTCGAAGTCCAGAAGACTTCTCTTTCCAGATCAAACAATTTCCAACCCTTTTTTTCGATTGAATATCCAACAAATACATTCTTGCGACTTCTACTTGCAAATTTGTCACCTTTCCTATCTTGGTTATGTGCATAACGCAAGCATCCAAATACCCGTAGATGGTCATAAGTGGGTGGCTTCCCATTCAATATTTCATATGGAGTTTTTCCATGGAGAACGGTTGAGGGTGTACGATTGATCAAGTATCCTGCGGTCAAAATGCATTCTCCCCAGAATTGAAGTGGAAGTTCTCCCTGAAATCGTAGAGCACGAGCTACATTTAGGATGTGTCGATGTTTTCGTTCGGCTCTCCCATTTTGCTGAGGTGTTCCAGTGCATGAGGTTTGATGGAGTATCCCATGTTGCTGAAAATATTGTTGAAGACACATAAACTCAGTTCCATTGTCACTTCGTAATATTTTGACTTGTTTCTCGTATTGTCGTTCTATTAAGGCGATGAAATGCATTAAGGTTTGTGACACATCTTTCTTATTATTCAAGAGATATATCCACACAGCTCGAGAACAGTCATCAACCAAAGTGAGAAAGTAAGATGCACCACAAGACGAGGGAGTTCTATATGGACCCCATACATCACAATGTATTAAATCAAATATATTGGATGCTTGAAAATCACTTAAAGGAAATGTGTTTCTGCATTGCTTTGATCTCTCACACACTTCACACACACGAGTTGTATCCAGTATTTCTATTCACGCTGTTCGGATGCGGAATTTTTCTAACAATCTGGTAGGCGAGGATGTCCCATTCGCTTGTGCCAAATCTCTAGTTGATTTTCTGCATTGGTCTGATACGCCTTTATGCCACTCACACCACGATACCAATAGAGTCCCTCTTTTCGTTCACCCGCTCCAATCAGCATCCTCGAAGTGTGGTCCTGCATTGCACAAAATCTATCAGTAAAATGTACTGTACATTTTACTTCATTCGTCAATTGTGATACTGAAATCAAATTGCAATTCAATTTCGGAACATATAGAACATGTTTAAGTTTCAGTCCTCCATCAAGGAAAACCGATCCTTCTTTGTTTGCCAGCACCAATTCACCATTTGGTAGTCCCACTGGGCACCCTTCCAAGGCTCGACTCTTTGCCTTGCGAGAATTCAACATTGCTGTCAAGATCTGCCATTGCTCATTACTCAGTCCTGCGACTTCTGGTTTTTCGGTTGAACCAACGTTATCTGCACTAGTGTGCGCCATATTGACGCGAGCCGTTCCTCCTTTTCCTCGGAAGGTTCCTGTTCTTTGTTGATTTTTTTCATCGTTTTTATCGGTTCGTGGTCTCTCTCCCCACCATTCTGGGTAACCAATGATCTTGAAGCAATTGCCTTTGTCATGTCCCTTCCTTCCACACTGCATGCAAACAACTGATTTTTCTTTCGCTTCATTGCGCAACTTGTTCCTGGTTTCCGCTCGCATAGCCATTCCCACGATCATTCCTCGCTCTTCTTTAGACCTGGTGATTGTTCTCACCCTTTCTTCTTGCACCATGGTGCCATACACCCGATTCAACGAGGGTAATGGATCTGTTGCCAAAACATTTGACCGTGCAGTTCCATAGCCCTCATCATCTAGCCCCATCAAGAACTGATGAATTTTTTCTTCTTCTCTTCGTTTCTCAAGTTGCGTCATAATATTACACTTGCATCCCCCACATCTACACTGTGGGATTTGCTCGTAATTTGCCAGTTCATCCCACAACGTTTTCAACTTCCCATAATAGGAAACCATAGTCATTCCTTGTTGTTTGCATTACTGCCAACTCGAATTTAGTCGCTGGATTCTTGGTCCGTTCACGATCGAGAATCGTTCCTTGATGTCATCCCATAGGTCCTTTGCGTTTTCCATGTATGCAACGGTGGAACGCAAACTAGGTTCTATAGTGTTTAGTATCCAAGATACAAGCATCGATTGAATTGTCCACCAATCTTCTATCTCGGATGTGTCTTCTTCGGGTTCCTTATGAGTTCCATCTATGAAACCCCATTTCCTTCGAGCCCGCAGAGATATCTTCACGGCCCTTGCCCATTCCTCGTAATTCTCTCATCGTAATTGTACTCGTGTAATCACATTTTCGGGATTATCATCGGCACTCGGATCGTATGGCGATGGTGTTTTCTTCACCGTCTCTCCACTCTCTGCCATTTTAGAAGTACGATCGTGTTCTCGAGCTCGTTGGATATCGAGTTTGGTTCGCTCCGATACCATGATAAAAATATTTCCAAAAACCCCTGTCTTGTATTGAATATGATAGCACAATATATACATGAAATACAGAAACATTCTAGGCTATAATTACGCTAACCATTATAGTCGGTATCCTAAATTTGTCTATTAATAGATATGACATTAATGTGCATCACTGTGCATCGCTGTCATGCCAAGCTAAATATGGAAAAAATTAATCATGTAGAATCATGGCAGGATACGGTATTTGTAATCGTATATTCTATGTTTATCAAGAAAAATTATTTTTATACAACATGCAATCAATAGAACATGCATGAATCTTTTTGTACTCCAAACACATTGGATACAATATCTTCTTCACCTCATAGTTCCAATTAAGTAATGTGTTATCTTTTGGAAATATCTCCTTCAACAACTCCAACAATTGAAACTTTATCAACTTATATAATCGATTGTACGAATTATTTCAATTAAATCATCTGCACACTACACTTTACCAACTTCATCTACATACTCTCTCATCTTCACTTTAAGCCTCTCTTTCGAAACCCTAGCCTCCATTGCTTACAAAGATGCTCTTGTTACTCATTTTCTTCCAAAACTTCTTATTACTCTGATCAAATGGCTTCCACTGCAAAACCAAAAAGAATGAAGAAAATAGCTTCTGAGAGACCTCTAATAACTGTTTATGCAGAAGGATGGGCCAGTGAAGATGAACATAGGGAGGTGTTTCTCATTAACTGGAAAGAAAGAAGACTCATTACTCATAAGTATCTTTCTATCTCATTTCTTAGAAACAATGATTTTCTGTTTCAAGATTTGTTAGTATATCAAGGCTTAGAAAAATTCATTGAGATGAATGGGATGTTTTACCCTGACTTGGTCAAAGTTTTTTATTGCAAATTGAAGACTTTAAATGGATTTATTCAATCTAGAGTTAAAAGGGTAGAAATTGTCATAGATGAGGAAATATGGACAAATATTGCAGGTTTTAGAATAAGAGGAGAAAATGTTAATGGTGACTTTGAAACTTTAATAAGCTAGTTATGTTTAGATCTTGCCTTAGGAACCCAAACACTGTCAGAAATTATTCTATCTACAAGATTGATGGAATGAAAAAATATGAAAGGTTGTTAGCTTTTGTAATTACTTAGGTTCTTGTTGGTAGTGGAAGCAATCATACTCAACTAACTTATGAAGATATGTATATAATACATGCTCTTAAATAAATATTTCAAATTGATTGGGTTGCTGTTGTTAGTGATAATATGAGGAAATCATATAGATTACCTTCATATCCATTATCTTATTCTGTTTTTCTGTCAAGTGTTTTTTACTATATTGGTGTAAATGTGGAGGGAGAATTATTTACCATCATGAGTCATACAAATGCAATAGGAAAATATGTTCTTCACTACACGGGGATGGTTAAGAGAGATGATGGTTGGTTCTTCAAAGGTGAGGAAGTATTTGTTGATGAAGGAGTAGAACCCATAAATGCAGACATTTCTGCCTCCTTTGCTAAAAGTAATTTTGCTATATTTGAACAAAGTATGTTAGAGAAATTAGATAAAATACATATTTGGCAATAGGAGAAGCATGAGTATTACTGTTCCAGATTTGACAGTTTGGATGATCAAGTATCCTCTATTCTATCCACATTACAACAAGAACAAGGTGACACTGAAATGAAAGATGAAAGAAGTGATGATGAATATGATTGAACAGTTGAGTTATCTTCAAATGATGATGAATGATTAATATGCTTTCTTTAATCATATGTTTAAATTTGCTTGAACAATTTCTTTGCTGCATTGTAATATTTTATATATTAATTTGCTGGTTTGTAACTATTGATACTTGATATAACTTTTTTATCTGACACTATATTTTTTTTTTTTGGTTATGCTATTACTCTTCCAACTCTATGTTTAACTTTTTTTTATTAAGTCCAAATGGGGAGAAGAGTTATTTAAAGGGTTGTTATTTGCTATGTTGGTTCGAAAAGAGTTTATTGAAAAGACTAATGAAAAATATTGTATGCTTTGCTGGTTGACCATCGTAAAAAAAGGGGGAGATTACTAATGAAGAAGGAAGATTGATTGAAAAATCACTTTTTGATGATGTCCTTATAAGATAATTAGGTAATTATGTGAGTAGTTTGTGTAAAGTCAAATTATCTAATCTTTGTTCAAGTAAAGAAGGTAAAAATAATCAATTATATTAAAATTAAGTTTATATTAATCGATTAGATAAATAATTAATAGATTAGATAACTTAAAATCATATTTTTCATAATACGTGCTAATAATTTGTTATGTGGTTACTTAATCGATTATGTAACTAAATCTTTGTTTTGGCATAACATGCTAATAATCAATTATATTGATACCTAACCGATTATATGACTTATTTTCAATCTGCCACTGCACACAAATAATCAATTAGATGTTCTGCTAGTCAATTATCTTAATCAATTATAACATATTTTTACTCTATAAAAGGATGAAAAATTTTCTTCTATTAAACACATTTTTTAGAAATGATTAAAGCAATTAAAAATAACGTTGTAGGTATCAAAAAAAGTATGTGATTCAGTAAAATGCTTTGAAAATCAAACTAAAAAAAGAGGTTATTTGACTATAGGATATATTGTTCTACAAGTCTAAGGTGAAATCATTCTTGTGTTTCTCTTTGTGAATCTTTTATTGTATTTTGATGTATGTGAGGTGAGCTACATCAAATTAGCTTAAAAATTGTGAGGAGAAACATTTTGAAGTATTGTGATTTGTGTTTAGATCTTGATTAAATGTTGATGTAGTCAAGATTGTCAGGTTAGGTTGTAATATAGTTATTAAACAATTTGTAATGAAAAATTCAAGCTAAGGTTGATTGATTAGACTGGATGTAAATTCTAAAGAATCAAACCAGTATAAATTCTTGTGTTCTTTTTTTTCTTTTCCTTATCTTAATATTCTTGTGATCTTAATATTGTTCTAGTTCTTTTAAATTTGATTATCAGAAAAAGATTTTAAATAATTAATTAGAGTTGAAAAGAATTTACAAACTCAATTCACCCCTCTTGAGTGTGTTTAGACATTCACATTTTTCTAACATGTAAATGTTACCTTTTACATCAGACATCACATTATTTAATGGAAAAAAAAGTTACAATTACTTTTAATATATCATCATATTTATTTGAGTCAGATACTTTTAATCAAACAAGAAAATACTAACATAATAAATCTATTTTACATTGGAATTTCATGTTTTCATGGTTCCTAAATAGTTCAATGAACCAATTTTGAACTAAAGAAAAATTTGATTCACATAAGACAAATAATTTTTGTTTGGATAAAGGATATATATCATAATTAATTTAACAAGTTTTAACATAATAAATCTATTTTACATTAGAATTTCATGTTTTCATGGTTCTAAATAGTTCAATGAACCAATTTTAAACCAAAGAAAAATTTGATTAACATAGATAAGACAATAATTTTTGTTTGAATAAAAGATATATATCATATTTAATTTAACAAGTTTTTGCAGTAAGTAGGTAGATTTGTTTATATGTACAAAAAGTTCAATCGTTTGTTATCCGACAAGTTTCTCGTTCAGTAGCTTGAAGATATTTTTATTAGAATGAAAATTACACATGTTTGTAGTACACATATTTTTGAATTATTATAATTAATATTACTATAATAAAGATCAATATAATTAAATTTAAAAATACACAATCACTGTATTAATTACTCCATCTTTAAGTGATGGTATTAAAGAACTATTGAAAATAATGAAGATCTTATTGAATCATTTGATTAAACCAAGATCTTGTTGATTTGATGAAGTCAAAGACTATTATGTTGCAGTCAAAGCTTACTTGGTCAAAATGGTAGAGTGATTAGTGAGTCTGCATCTTTACTTAGGTATAATCATTCTTATCTCTCTGCTGCATGAGGTTTCTTCATTTAAAAGATTTTGCAAATTCCTCTAAAACGTGTTTAAAGTGTTAAAAATAAAGTATTTTGTGAAATGATTTTTAAGTAATTGTTTTAACTGATATTATATGAGCTTTATCAGTTAAAATGTTCTTAACACTTTTGTAACAGGTTTTTAATCGATATGTTTTCGAAATAATCAATTATTTTCATTAAAAGAGTTTTTGAAAACCTTCGCAAGTATTTTAACCGATGTAGAATTGAAATAATCGATTAAAATGACTTAAGTTGTTTTGAAAAGTGTTCTGGCAGAATTTTAATCAATACAAACTCAAAATAATCGATTAAAATAACTTGAAGTATTTTGAAAGATGTTCTGTAGTATTTTAATCGATACAAAATTGAAATAATCGATTAAAATAACTTGAAGTATTTTGAAAGATGTTTTGTCAGTATTTTAATCGATACAAATGCGAAATAATCGATTAAAACAACTAAGAGATTTTTCCAGAATGTTTTAATCGATTAAAACAAGTCTGTTATCAGTTAAAATAACTTAGGAAGTTTTAGAAAACTTTTTGGCAGAATTCTAATCGATTAAAATACGAAATAATCGATTGAAATAACTAAGAGATTTTTTCCAAAGTTTTTTAATCGATTAAAACATATTGTTATCAGTTAAAATCACTTAGAAAATTTTATGAAAACTTTTGGCAATATTTTAATCGATTAAAAGGCAAAATAATCGATTAAAACAATTTAAAGGATTTTTTACAAAGTGTTAAAACAAATCTGGAAAATGATCAAGAACATTTTACACAGATTAAAAGAAGTTTTAACAGATTAATTCAAGACTTTTAACAAATTAAAAGATTGTTTTAACAGATTGATTAAACCAGCAGTTTGAAAAATCCTCTATAAAAACAGGATTACTTGAGTCTTTAAAAATACACCTTTTAGCAATCAATCAAGCAATCATAAGTGCTACTTTCAAGAGAGATTCGCGCAAGTTTTGTGAAGTTTTTCGTAGCTCTTTCTTGAGGCAAATTTTGCATTCTTTTTGTGAAGAAACTCATTCTGCAGAGCTGCATAAACCTGGTTTGAGTGTTCTAGTTTCTTCTCTTTGTTTCTTTACTTTTCTTTACTATATTGTGGGTGCCTGGAAGTGTGGGCACTGATTTCTATGGCTGAAATTTGGCTGCAGGGTTGTTCAAGAACTGAAAGTTGGTTCTTGGTGAATGTTTAGGTGCAAGAACTGGAATTTTGGTTCTTCTGGTAGATTGGGTGTGTGATTGGAAATGTAATCTGTAAAACATTCAATCTAGTGGAACCCAGCTGGAATTTGACTGGAAACTGGACGTAGCCCTGGGATTGAGTGAACCAGTATAAATCTTAGTTGTATCTTTTTAAACATTTCTCTCTTTAATTTTGTCACTCGCCTTTACTTTGATTGTTTGCTTTGTTTGATTCAAGAATTGGTCGAAACTCTTAATCTTTGAAATAGATAATCTGTAATTTGCGAAAATCTTTCAAAGATCAATTCACCCCCTCTTGATCTCAACCTTCTTTTCTAACAACTATCACACAATCAACAAATAAAATTAACTTAAAAAGTATGAATGTATAAAACATTTTCTAAACAATGTGAAGATTGAGATTCACAGTACAATATTGATATTATTATATATTTACTCAAATATAAATATATTTTTTATATTATATTAATTTATTTCTTTAATATTCTTAATAATTTAAAATATAATTTTTAATTTGGTGTCACTACAACTACTATTATCAACCATCAGTTAGCCAAATCAGATATATGTAAATTATTATCAGTAACTTGACATTTGAGTAAAGATAAGTAAAATTTGAAAACAGATATGTTAGATATATAACATCCAACAAAATATGAATGATTTGATAATATGTTTATTGTGGTTTAAATAAGATAAATTTAATAAATAATAAGAATACAATGTAATTATAATTTAGTGAAAATTGACAAAATTCTTTTTTATAAAAATCTGATAATATAATCAATGAAATAAATTGCACAAGAGCAATTTGATGCATTTTTTATACATATAAGATTCTAAATTTAGCGTAACACGTGATGATTTTTTTATAATATTATTTTTTAAAGATAAATTGAAAAAATAAAAAACAACTCATAATATAATAAAAAAATATTATCTCATAAATAATTTATATAGTTCCAGATTGTCAACCATAATCAATGGCAGTTGTCTTCACTTTTAATATGTGATGCCAAAAAAATTGGATCTGGAAATGCATGTGCCTTTGGACCTTCTTGTCGAACAAAATAAGATAATATTTTTTTATTTTTCACATATTTTTTTATATTATCTCCTCAAGCATGCAAAATCTTATAAACAGCTCATTATTTTATACCACTAATAATTCTGATAATCAAATCATACCATTCTATATAAAATAAGATATCATGCATTTATTCAGTTTCATTTTCATGAAAGTTACTAGAGTTTGACTGAGTTGAATTCTGAATGTTCTGACACTGATGAAAAATCTTCCAAGCATGTTGGATTCTCATTGAAGAAAGCACCACATGTTACTAATGTTAAGTAATGGAGAAGTTTTTCTTTTTCTTTTCTTTTCTGCATGGAATCCAATTCAAAAATGGTGGGCTATGGAATCTGCAACTTGGACTTCAAATGGAATCCAACTTCTTGAGGTTAAGGTTTGTTTACTTTTCGGCTGAGAGTCACTATCTAACTATGGAAATTTTGAATAAATAAATTACATCACTTCACCAACTTTTATTAGAAAAAAAGAGTATACTGCTTATTTTTTGAAGGTATGTTATATTTTATAAACTTGTATATAATAAGGATTTAAACTTATTTAAATTTTTAAAAAGAGATTTTTTATTGAATTGTTTAGAAGGATGAGATGTATATATATATATATATATATATATATATATATATATATATATATATATATATATATATATATATATGAATATTTGATGACACAATTATGTTTAGAAGAAACAAATTTAAACTAAAAATACATATAATTACATCTATAAAATTTAGAATAATTATAATTTGAAAAAAATATTCTCATGTTTCAAAAAAATTAATCTCTACAAAATAATTTTTTAAATTATTTTTAATTTTATGTTTAAGGACTAAGATTATATTTTATTAAATTTAAATAAAAATTCATTTCCTTTAATTTAAAATGTTGAAATATTATTTTTAAAATTTTAGGAAATATTAATTAAATCAGTGCATGATATTACCTAATATTTGTTATTTATGGGTGATATATCACCTAATATTTGTTATGTACCTAATATTTGTTATTTATGGGTGATATATCACCTAATATTTGTTATTTATGGATGATACTACCTAATATTGTTAACTTAAAGATTAATAAATTTATTTATTTTATATATACAATTGTTTGTGATTAAGTATTGATATAAAATCTTTTTTCTATCGTTGTATTGACTATATTTATTGTTTTAAATATTTGGTTGAATAATTGATCTAATGATCCCTTTTCTTTGAAAAACAAAACTTGAAATTGATTAAAAAATTCAAATGGTAAAAAATTAGTATAAAATATTAAATATTTTTAAATCTTATTAATTTTAATTTAAAATTTAGTTAAAATATTTTTGAGATAAATAAAACATATTTAAATATTTCACATATAATTTTGATTTTGGATAACTATTCATTCAGAGTGGAATGCAAGAATTAATGGATGATATTGTGTTTGAAAAAGTAGATGTAACCTTGGCCAGATTTCTGAAATGACAAACTCTCAACCTAAACTAAAGAACCTCAACTCAGGTCACATCTCGTATAAACAAAAGTAATAATTTTGATGTGAGAGACACTCTTTGGTTGTTTTTTCTTATTATTATTTTAATACTAATATTTAAACTATATTTTTAATTGATAAAATATAATTTAATATAATATTATAATTTTCTCAATCTAACATTATATATCTTAAATTTTTTAGGGTTGAAAAAAAAGTAAAGTTAATTAGATTAAAATTAATTTTGTATAATTCATTCTTATATATATTGTCTATATAACATCCTTAAATAATTTTGTACAAAGGTGTATATTTAATACACTTTTATGTATCAATTATTTTTTTCTTTATTTTACATTTATTGTCTTTCATGGTATCTTATTATTGAGATCCATAGAAAACGTCATCCACTACACAAATATCATGCAACCTACAAACTTTCCATACTCCAATTGTAAACTAGATGAGGAAAATTTTTGGTATGGTAACAACAAGTTCTTGCAATTATTCCTGGATTCATGCTTGAGAAATTCATCACTTAATAATAATGTTATGACAAAATTTGCAACATTAGAGGATGTGACTAGCAACTAGGCAGATGCCAAAATCATTAGAAACATTAATAGTGACGCGGTAAACATCAGTAGTAACGGTATTAGTGTGAATAACATTAACACGTATGACTACATCATTATAATCATTTCTATGAGTAGAGTTGATTATGGTGAGAGATGAATTAGAAGTATTATTTTCATAAAGAGACTCACATAAAAAAAATTGTTTTTCATTTTATATAAAAAAGGTTCTCGTCAAACTTAACATGCTTAGACATGTATATTTTCTCGATAGAAACATACATTTGTAACCTCTTTGCTGATTGTCGTAACTCAAGAAAAATTGAATTCAAAAATTCAATTTAGGTTAGTTGTATAATCCAAGTAAGAGATAACATGCACATCCAACAATTTGAAGGAAGTTATAGGTTGGAGGTTTGTGAAAAAGTGTTCTACGAGGACTGACATAATTTTAAAAAGGGGTAGTTTCTCAAAATATCTTTAAAACGTAGTCACAATTCCTTATAATGATTTCCCCAATGTTGTTTGTGTGAGTCATGTTGTACGGACAAAGCTCATCAACTCCCTTTTATAAATTAAAATCCAAATTGTGATACTCCTCTTTATTTTTATATATAGAGCAAAAATATTACAAAATATCAAATATCAATAATATCTCAATTATAACGGCCTAAATCAAAATAATAACCTAATATCTTTTTACATTCTCTCTTAAAAGATAATAAAATCTCTTAATACCTAATTTAAATAAAAGATAATAAAGTAATATTCCCAACATTCCTCCTTACTTTAATTATATCTATTTATTTGAATTTGATTTTTTCTTTGATTTTGCTTATAATTTTTCCTCCTTTTTTGTTTGTACTTTTTGTCATATTCTTTCTTGTATGAGATTACATCTTTATTCAATTTCATTTTCTTTATCAAAGTATTTATTCCTTTATCAACTTCATCTCCTTTGTTTCTTCCAAACTTCTTCATGGTAGTAAGTACCGTTGACTCTTTGATGAACGTTGAGAACGATTTTTTCATCTACATCTTTATTTTCCTCCTTAACATCAAGTTCCTTCAAGAAATCTTCTTCATGCTTTTTCTTTGACTTTTCTTTTATATCTTTGTTTGTAATCAACTCTTATTTCATCAAATCTAAAGTGAAACTTTTTTCTTTCATGTGAACTTTGAATATTTCCAAGTTATTTGTATCTTTAATCACAAAAAGTTTGTGTTCAAAAAATACTTTATAACTTTTCTCCAATAATTGAGAGACACTTAAACAAATTATGATTAATATCAGGAACATATAAAACATCAAAAATTAATTTGATACCCGAACAACTTTTAACTGCAATTGTTCCTGTACCTTTCATGTCCATTTGTTCTCCATTACCGATTCTCATTTTAGAAATATGTGATTCATTGAGCTCTTTGAAAAATTATCGATCATGAGTCATGTGGTTTGTACAATCATTGTCTATAAGCCAACTTGTGGTTTTATTGTTTGTAGAGCATGTTGATACAATGAGAAACTCTCCTTCTACTCCATCGTCTATAATCTTGACGACTTCTTCTGGTTGTGATTTACATATCTTTTCTATATGTCCCAATTGACCACATTTTCGAAATTTCACATCAGGCCTCCACCAAGACTTGTTGGGTGTGTGATTATTTTTCTTACAATAAGGACAAACAGAAAAGACTCGTGATTTTGTATCTTTGTTGTTCTTGGCTTAGAGAGAACCTCCATCATGATATAGTAAAGAACCTTCACCAGCAACATGATCTCCTCTCATCAATCTTCGTTGCTCTTGCACTTATAAAGCATGTAGCACTTCTGTCAAAGTGATATTAGACAAATCCTTTGTATTTTCCAATGAAGCAATAAATGTTTCATATCTCTCTAGCACAATTACCAGAATTTTCTCAACTATTCTGGAATTAGAAAATTCCTTGCCTAACAATTTTATTTTGTTAGCAATACCCAACAATTTGTTTGAGTATTCATTAATTGTTTGAGACTCTTGCATCTTTTGTATCTTAAATTCCCTTATCAAGTTTAAAACTTTCATACCTCAAATTTTCTCATCCCCTTCATATTGATCTTTCAAATAATCCCAAATTTCTTTGGGTGACTTTAGCGTCATGATTCTGGTAAGGATCATTTGTGAAACACCAACAAACAAACATAATTTATCTTTTTCCTTCCTCGTTTTTCTTTCTCTGTGAAATTTCATTTCAACTATGGTGAGATTTTCAAGTAGTGGATCAACAATATAATCTTCTTCTACAACTTCCCATACATCCAAATCCTTCAAGATAAGATTGTATTCTCATAGCCCATAAGTCATAAATTTCGCCATAAAAAACTGGAATAGAGATTTGTGAAAATTTTCTTTCTCCTTCCATTGTATCGAACCAAAGCTATGATACCAGTGTTGGGAATTTTTAGAGTTTTGTATATGTGTATTTCTGATATATCATGTGGGTATATTTCTATTCATGTACTTTATGTATATATAGAGTAAAAATACTACAAAATATCAAATATCAATAATATCTCAATCATAACGGCCTAAATCAAAATAATAACTTAATATCTTTTTACTTTCTCTCTTAAAATATAATAGAATATCTTAATACCTAATTTAAATAAAAGATAATAGAGTAACATTCCTATGAAGCATTTACTACTTTTCAACAATTTAAGTCCTCTACTAAGCTTTAATTGAACACTAAAATCAAAGTTACACAAACTGAAAATGCTAAGAAATTCCTATAATTATACCAATACTTTAATGGAAATGACACCCAACATTGATTACTTGTCATCATACACATGAACAGAATAACAGTCTAGAAAGAAAACACAAACACATCACTTTATACTTTACTTGTTAAAGCATCTTTACCTTTTCACTTTTGAGGTGAAGTTTTACTATCATCACTCCAATCTTTTGCCTACCCCTTAGACCGTACAACCAATATATATTAGATTTTTGAATTCAACGATGTCTCTTTTTGGGTTGTGACAATCAACAAAGAGATTATGGGTATATATCTCCATCCGGAAAAATATATATGTTTAAACATGTTAAGTTTGATGAAAATAATCTTTTTTCATCTAAGTTTCTTTGTGAAAATAATCCTTCAATTTCTAATCTATCTCTCACCAAAGTCATTATTGTTGATGTTTCTGATACCATTATTATTAATGTTTCTAACGATATTAGTATCCTGCCTAGTTCTATTGAAATTATTGGTTCCTCTCAACAACCTTCATCTAATACTCACTCTATGACCATAAGGGCCAAGGCAAATATTTACAAACCAAAGTCCTATATAATTATTGAACCTACATTAGTATTGAACCTACATTAGTAAATGAAACACTCTCTGTCGCCGCCGTCTCAAAAGAGAAGGTCGGTCGGAGCGACGCGATGGTTTTTTCGACCCTCTTTGATTTTCGCGTTTTTTATTGGTGGTTACAACGCCTTTAGGTTGTCCGATAATCGGGCTAACCTAGGGGCGAGGTTTTCGAAAGTATCCCTGGGTTGTCCGATAACCGGGCTAACCCAGAGATTTATTTATTTTGGGTTCTATGGAGTCGCCACCGATATTTTTACCATCAACATCGAAAAAGGGGTTTTAAAAAGGCGTTGGTTTTCAAAAACCAACTTTGGTCATTAGAACCAGAGTTGGGTAAGGGAGTTAGTTACGTGTAAAGAAAGTGTTAGTTCCTTTACGACGCCCCTTTCGGGTTCCCTATAATAGGCCGGCTACCTTGAATAAATAATTAAACTGGAAAAATGCGCTTTTACCCTTTTATTATGCGGAATTTAAGTTTATGACTACATGGCCCTAGCTTCTATTGCGTAATTTAAATGGCAGTAATAAAAATAGAGAGGGAGAATATGCACCTCCAAAGCAAGCTTTTATATTTTAAAAGAGAGGGTGCGTTTTGGCAACCCTTCACTCTACAACTCTCAGAAACTCCGAAAATGCCTCGGAGGGATTCTAAAGAAGATTTAGAACGCTCAGTTTGTGCCTAGAGACACTCAGAAACTCCGGAAATGCCTCGGAGGGATTCTTAGAGAGAGAAAGTCTAGAGAGAAGGGAGAACTATGTTGATTCTGTGTGTGGAAATGAGGGGGGGAGGACCCCTATTTATAGTTTTTCGCGCCTGACAGGTCGAGACCGTCGTCTGGAAAGTCCAGACCGCCGTCTCGACCTTTGCAGGAATCGAGACCGCCGTCTGGATAATCCAGACCGCCGTCTCGACTGGGCAGGAATCGAGACCGTCGTCTGGGAAACCCAGACCACCGTCTCGACTTTTGCAGGTGACGAGACCGCCGTCTGGACAATCGAGACGGCGGTCTCGTCCTGGCGTTGAGACGAGACGGCGGTTTGGTCCTTCCAGACGGCGGTCTCGTCCCTTCAGGGCGAGAAACTTTATTTTTCGGGCCAAAAAACCTTCCTATCCTAGTATGGGGGCCTAATAGTCTCTCCTAGTGGCTTGTTAGGCTTTGGCCGTCTTCAAATAGGAAGCTTTCTGACTTTATTTGGAGGTCGGGCAAGATTTGGGGTCTACAGCTGCCCCCCCTTTACCCGACTAGTCGACTGTTGGCTTGTCATGCCAGACAGGTAGACAGGAAGGTAAAGGAGTTGACCCTCTTGCCCGGCTACCCTTCGGACGTCCCGTCTTGTGGCAGGTGATCCTCTGGGGAGATGTTGTGTTTGTGCACCTCTGGAATACTATTCCTAACGTAGCCGATCCCTTTGGTTGACACGTGGTAGAACCTCCGGATACTACTCCTGATGTAGCTGATCCTTCGGTTGATGGGTACAAACCCCCCATCAGGCTGGTAGTTACAGTCCATTGTGTGGGACTGGATGGGTATGAACCCCCCATCAGGCTGGTAGTTACAGTCCGTTGTGTGGGACTGGATGGGTATGAACCCCCCATCAGGCTGGTACGGTCCGTTGTGTGGGACCGGATGGGTATGATCCCCCCATCAGGGTGGTACGGTCCGTTGTGTGGGACCGGATGGGTATGATCCCCCCATCAGGGTGGTAGTGGCGGCTTACTGTTCGGGTGGCCCATGCGCCATTTAACTGGGGAGTGATTTCTGTGTTGGTAGATGTTCTTGGACCTGATGGTCATCCGGGCTGCGCCGGGGATTTTGTTGGTTATCCATCCAGCTCTGTTGGGTCGCTGGGGATTCTTTGTGATTATCCGACCCTTGCTGGCTGGTTGGGTTATCTCTCTTTGTGTTCGACTCTTGGTAGTTGAAATTTTGTCGGTTAAGGTGGTTGTTTTGTTTTAATCCTGCCTTTTTTCTCGCGGTTCTACTTCTTTTTTCTCGCGATTTTGGATTTTGGCCTTTTTTGAGCATATGCCTTTTCTCTTTTTTAAGCCCCCTTTTTTTTGTTGCGCTGGCTTTTGCAAAAGAAGACGAAGGATGCGGGAGTCATACCGGGATACCTTTTTTGGTTGTTTTCCATGAATGCAAGCATGAGACTTAATGCTTTTTATTTGCCTACAGTATTTTTGTTTGTTTTACTTTTGACAAAGTCATTTTTGTGCGACTACTCGTGTATGGATGCTGTTGATGCAAATTTATTTTTTGTTGAGGACATTTAGAAAGTGACCAGTACTTTCCTTCTTTTCTTGTTCTCTCGTGATTATTCTTTTTGCACTTTTTGTTTTAACCTTATCTTTTGCCTAGACCGCCCTTTACGGGTTTTCGATCTAGCGGGTTTTTTTTTTTTTTTGTGGGGCATTTTGATGGGCTTTTTCCTTTTTACGAAAGCCTTATCTTTTGCCTAGACCGCCCTTTGCGGGTTTTCGATCTAGCAGGCTACCCTGTACTTTTTACTTGGGATGGCGCTGGTTGGTGATATTCGTCTTTTTGTTTTTATGCTTTCTCTAATTGCTTGTTTTATGCATGCTCATGTTTCGTTAATATAGAGGCATTTACACAGGTAGGTAAAGAGAAGACAATTTTATTGATATAACCATATGGTTTATTCTTACATGGGGTTTACAAAAGAATTTGTAAGCATGGCTGGCCAAGGTTGGCTAAACTATGTGAGGGTGCCACAATCATGTCGGTGATCTTTGTTTCCCCGTTTTTCCTGGTCCCTTCAGTTGAGATGCCCGAGTCCGGAGTGAAGACTATGCGAAGTCTGCTTGCTATTGTGGAGGTATTACCTTAGTCGCCTTTGCGGTTTTCGGCTAAGGTAATCATTGCTCTGTATATGTTTTTTTTTTTTTTTTTTTTTTTTTTTTTTTTTTGAAACCTCTATTTTTTGCCTAGGACGTGTCCTAGCGAGGAATATAGACCCTATCTTTTGCCTAGGATGCTCTTTGCGAGTTTTCATCCTGACGGGTCATGAGCAATGTCTTTTAGGCGTAGTATTTTTTTATCGCATCTGAGTTAACAGGGTACCGGATCTCTTCTCCATCCATGTTGGTGAGGATAAGGGCTCCTCCTGAGAAGGCTCGCTTGACCACAAGGGGTCCTTCGTAGTTGGCTGCCCATTTCCCGATTTTGTCTTTCTGGGCTGGAAGCAGTTTCTTCACTACTAGATCTCCTTCTAGGAAAGTGCGGGGATTGACCTTCTTGTCGTAGGCCTTCTTAATTTTCTTTTGGTAAGCCTGCCCCCGACATATGGCGTCTAGCCGTTTTTCTTCGATTAGGTTTAATTGATCATACCGGCTTTGGACCCATTCAGCCTCTGTTAATTTGGCTTCCATGACAACTCACAGAGAGGGTATTTCGACCTCTACTGGTAGTACGACCTCCATCCCGTATACGAGGGAAAATGGGGTAGCCCCTGTGGAGGTCCGTACCGACGTTCGGTAACCATGCAAGGCGAAAGGAAGCATTTCATGCCAGTCTTTATAGGTAACCACCATCTTCTGAATGATTTTCTTGATATTTTTGTTGGCTGCCTCTACTGCACCGTTCATCTTTGGTCGGTACGGAGAGGAATTGTGGTGCTGTATTTTGAAGTCTTGGCATAATTCCTCCATCATCTTATTGTTGAGATTGGTCCCATTGTCAGTAATGAGCTTATGAGGGACGCCGTACCGACATATAATGTTTTTCTTGATGAAGGCGGTCACCACTTTCCGGGTTACGTGTGCGTATGATGCCGCCTCAACCCACTTGGTGAAATAGTCGATTGCTACCAATATGAAGCGATGGTCGTTAGATGCTTTGGGTTCGATGGGTCCGATGACATCCATGCCCCACATAGAAAATGGCCATGGTGTAGCCATGTTGTTGAGAGGTGCGGGCAGCACATGAATATTATCAGTGTATACTTGGCACTTGTGACATTTCTTGGCATATTGGTGACAATCAGCTTCCATCGTGGACCAATAGTACCCTGCCCTGAGGATTTTCTTTGCCATGACATGCCCGGGTGCGTGGGTTCCAAAAGTCCCCTTGTGGATTTCTTTTATCAGTGTTTGGGCTTCTTCTTGGTCCACACACCTTAAGAGAGTGGAATCGGGGCTCTTTTTGTAGAGGGTTCCTTCAATCAACGTGAACCCTATGGCCCTTTTGTGAATGGTTCGCTTATCATTGTCACTGATTCCTTCAGGATATTCGCCCTTTATGAGGTACCGCTTGATGTCATGGTACCAGGGGTTTTGATCGCGCTCGTCATTTACTGCCATGCAGAAAGCTTGTTTATCATGCAGTTTGACTTGAATGATTGGCATCTCATGTTCCTGATCCAGGGCAAACATGGATGATAGAGTGGCGAGGGCGTCAGCAATTTGGTTGTCTTCCCGAGGGATGTACTGAAAAGTGACGCTTTCCATTCTCGAGACTAGCTCGCAGATATACTCTAGGTATGGGATTAATTTGGCATTTCGGGTTTCCCATTCACCTTTAAGTTGATAGATGACAAGGGATGAATCACCGAATATTTTGAGCTTAGTGACCCCATGATCTAAAGCTGCATGAATTCCCAGCGCACATGCTTCGTATTCGGCCATGTTATTGGTGCAATCGAAATTAAGCCTGGCAGTCACAGGAATGTGTTTCTTTTCGAGGGATATCAAAATAGCTCCTACCCCGTGTCCAAGCATGTTGGAAGCCCCATCGAAGAACATGGTCCACATCTCTTCTTTGGTCTCATCGTGTTCGATGTGCATGATATGCTCATCGGGAAAGTCGTCTTGTAAGGACTGGTATTCATCTGTGGATCCATGGGCTAGATAATCCGCTAGGGGACTTCCCTTAATAGCTTTCTGGGTGACATGAACGATGTCAAATTCTGAGAGGAGAACTTGCCACCTAGCTATTCTTCCAGTCAGAATGGGCTTCTCAAATAGGTACTTGATTGGATCCATTTTGGAGACCAACCATGTTGTATGTCGGGTCATATACTGTCTCAGACGTTGAGTGACCCACACCAATGCGCATCAAGTCTTTTCGAATGGTGTATAACGGGTTTCGTAGTCCGAGAATTTCTTACTGAGATAATAAATGGCCCGTTCCCTTCTTCTGGTTTCATCATGCTGGCCGAGCACACATCCCATTGACTCTTCGAGAACCGATAAATATAGGATCGGAGGTCTCCCTTCAGCGGGTGGTACCAATACTCGGTGGATTGGTTAGACAGGTTTTGATTTTATCAAACGCCCGTTGGCATTCTTCGTTCCACACCGTTGGCTGATTCTTGTGCAACAGCTTTAAAGATGGGTATGCATTTATCTCGTTAATTGCGCGATGAAACGGGCAATGTAGTTGATTCGGCCTAGAAAGCCTCGACCTCTTTTTCCGTTTTTGGTGGAGGCATTTCCAAAATT
Source organism: Sphenostylis stenocarpa (assembly GCA_963425845.1). Lineage (NCBI taxonomy): Eukaryota > Viridiplantae > Streptophyta > Magnoliopsida > Fabales > Fabaceae > Sphenostylis > Sphenostylis stenocarpa. Next base: position 4,332,396 of record OY731401.1, on the reverse strand, counting down.
GCCTTTGTTTTGTCGGGGTCCACCTCGATTCCTCTTTCACCGACAATGAACCCTAAGAGTTTTCCCGATCGTACTCCGAAAGTACATTTTTCCGGTTTAGCTTAAGTTGATACTTCCGAAGCCGATCGAAAAGTTTTCGGAGATATTGAATGTGGTCCATTTCATTTCTGGACTTGGCTATCATGTCGTCCACATATACTTCTATTTCCTTGTGGATCATGTCGTGGAATAGTGTGACCATAGCCCTTTGATAGGTTGCCCCCGCATTTTTCAGTCCAAATGGCATCACTCGGTAGCAAAAGGTACCCCATGGTGTAATGAAGGAGGTTTTTTCTCTATCCTCAACGGCCAACTTGATCTGGTTGTACCCCGCGTACCCATCCATGAAGGAATACAACGTGTTAGTAGCGGTATGGTCTACCAGCGTGTCTATATGTGGTAGGGGAAAGTCGTCCTTTGGACTTGCTCGATTGAGGTCCCTATAATCCACGCAAACTCTGACCTTCCCCGTCTTTTTGATGACGGGTACAATGTTGGCCAACCATTCTGGGTATTTGGAAACTACCAGGAAATTGGCATCCAACTGCCTTTGCACCTCCTCCTTTATCATTAAGGACCAGTTGGGCTTGATTCTTCTAAGTTTTTGTTTCACAGGTCGGCACCCCTCCTTCAGTGACAGTTTGTGTTCCACTATGCTCGTGTCGAGCCCTGGCATGTCATGGTACGACCAAGCAAATACATCCACATATTCCCTTAGAAGCTGTATCAACCCCTTTTTCATGTCACTTTCCATTTGGGTGCCGATGTTCACCTTTTTCTCCTCATCCTCTTTCCCCAAATTGACAGTTTCTATTTCCTCCTGATGCGGTTGTATGATGTGCGTTTCCTTTTCCAGCATCCTTTGCATGCCCGGAGAAATGGTCTCCTACTCGCTGTCGGACTCAAACCATTCGCCTTCCGTTTCCAGGGTCCACGGAGATTCATCAATCATAGACATGATGCGTTTTTAGGTTCTGTTTTTAGTCATAGATTTTATTATTTATTTTATTTTTGAAAGAATAATAAATAGAAGAGGGAAAAGAAAGAATATGACAAAAATGCCTCGTATATTAATGAAGATGAAGATGTATGTACAAACCCTTTTAATCAAAATTCCTGCGGCCACGGGCGGGGACCGCAGGAGATATAGAGAAAAGCTTAAAAAAGAAAAGACCCTAAGGCTGATCCTCCCAGTCCTCCCTCTCTGCTACTCTGGCTTTGACATAGGTTTGTCATCCGTGCTGGAAGCAGAGGCGTCAAAAGTAATCCACCCGGCGTCGATTAACTCTTGAACCCGATACTTAAGGGTCAAGCAGTTCTCTGTAGAGTGATCGGGTGAGCCCGAATGGTAAGCGCATTTTTCATTTGGCTTATACCATTCGGGGTAGGGAGGCTCCAGCTGTTTCTTAGGAGGGACGCAGGTCAGGAGCTTGGCCTCCAGCAGTTGAGGTAGCAGCAGTCCGTAGGAAGTGGAGATGGGAGTGAACTTCCTTTCTTTCTTGCGGGGCTGCCTGGGCGTTTGCGGGGTAGAAGAAGGAGTGGAAAAATTGATTGCATGCACAGATTCGTCCTTCTTCTTGCCGGCAGGCTTCCTGAAGGAGACACCAGCTTGGGAAGACTGTGCTATCTTCCCGCTTCTCAGTCCTTGCTCCACCCTCTCGCCCACAGTGACTATGTCCGAGAAGAGGTTGGAGGTACTGGCTATTGCCTTATCGTAGTACGCTCCAGTCAATGAGTCGATGAACATAGTCACTGTCTCCTTATCCGTTAAAGGAGGCTCTATTTGGGAAGCCATTTCCCTCCATCTTTGGGCGTACGCTTTGAAGGACTCGTCGTTCCTCTTGTTCAGAGTTGTAAGATCTGACCTGTCGGGTGTCAGATCGATATTGTATCGGTAACGACGAAGGAAAGCGTCTGCCAATTGTTTCCAGTTTTGGACCTGCCCTCTCTCCAACTGCATGTACCAGTTGAGAGCCGTGTCCGCCAAACTCTCCTGGAAGCAATGAATTAGGAGTTTCTCGTTATCAGCATGGGCAGCCATCTTACGACAATACATCGTAAGATGGTTCTTTGGGCAGGTCATCCCGGCATACTTAGGGAAGTCCGGGATCTTGAATTTGGGAGGGAAGCGGATGTCCTTGACGAGGCACATGTCAGCCACCTCCTTGACGTCGAAGTTATGCCCTTCGACCGCCTTCAGCCTCTCCTCTAGGGCGGAGAGTTGTTGTTTGGACACTTCTGGAGTAAGGATGCGTGTAGTCTTAGCATCCTTCTCGCCAAAAAAGTATTCCTCCTCCTCCTCCTCATGAGGAAGGACATGTTCAGCTTGGTCTTCGCCCTTGCTCTGCCCTTGGCGTATGACCTCCATCAGTTGAGCCACTTGCTCGCGGAGAGTGTCGACTTCCGCAGCAAGCTTTCGGTTTTGCTCCTCTAACTTTTCCATTGCTTTAGCTTTTTGTGCACGAGTACGAGTGGGGAGAGGACCAGCCACTTTCTAGAATGCATGTTAAGTGCTTAAACTAACATGGGTATGCTTATGCATGAGAGATTCTGTTTGAATGATGCTGAATGCACTCTCATTTTTTTATTTTTCTCTCTTGGTTTTTATTCACTCATGGTACGATGTAATATGAATGTTTTGACTTTGTCAGAAGTTTATTTATTTTCTGGTATATTTGTATTTTGATTTTTTTTTTCTGTTTATTTGTTTATCTTATAGCCTTTTATCTCTTCTGTCGGAACTGCGTGGCTACTTAGCTTACAAAGAACCTGAAACCAGGCTAGCTAAAAGACAGACTGTCCAAGATAAAATATGGCTTTATGCGAAAGAAAATTTAGCGTCCCTTATCTCTTCTGTCGGAACTGCGTGGCTACTTAGCTTACAAAGAACCTGAAACCAGGCTAGCTAAAAGGCAGACTGTCCGAGATAAGGGTGTTTATTTGTAAAATATTTTTTTGGTGATTTTGTTCTGTTGTTTGTTTATGCTATGCAACATACAAATGCAACAATCATATGCACACATAATTCGATCATCCCCGAATAGGCGAGACTTCGTTTTTATCACGAGGTAGGGTTTTCATGCAGAAAGGTGCATTGGTTAGGGTAGGTTCTAACTGTTCTCACCAGGCTAAGGCCCCCAAGGTGCCCCCATTATAGGGTCCCCACTCTCCAGCCGTCCAACCATGCTCAGCACTAAGGCCGAGTCGGTCTTGTTGCCAAAAGAGGAAGGTTATCACCTTGAGTGGTGGTTTCCGATCACACCGGTGGGCACAAGGCCCTAACTGCAGCGAACCGTACTCGCCACCCACTCCCTATGGTTTTCTCACTTGCCCCCGGGTATAGAGGGAACTGTAGTGTGCAAGGGTTTTGTGTGCAATTTATATTTCAATCAATTGAGTAAGTATAAACAAGCAACAGTTATTTGAAAGCCAAACAATAAAGCATGTTATAATACAAGGTAGGGTAAAAGCGCTATTTTCTTGGTTTAATTATTTTAAGTCAGCCCATCACTAAATGGGATCAACTCTCTAGGCTTCCCCAGTGGAGTCGCCATCTGTCGCCGCCGTCTCAAAAGAGAAGGTCGATCGGAGCGACGCGATGGTTTTTTCGACCCTCTTTGATTTTCGCATTTTTTATTGGTGGTTACAACGCCTTTAGGTTGTCCGATAACCGGGCTAACCTAGGGGCGAGGTTTTCGAAAGTATCCCTGGGTTGTCCGATAACCGGGCTAACCCAGGGATTTATTTATTTTGGGTTCTATGGAGTCGCCACCGATATTTTTACCATAAACATCGGAAAAGAGGTTTTAAAAAGGCGTTGGTTTTCGAAAACCAACTTTGGTCATTAGAACCAGAGTTGGGTAAGGGAGTTAGTTACGTGTAAAGGAAGTGTTAGTTCCTTTACGACGCCCCTTTCGGGTTCCCTATGATAGGTCGACTACCTTGAATAAATAATTAAACTGGAAAAATGCGCTTTTACCCTTTTATTATGCGGAATTTAAGTTTATGACTACATGGCCCTAGCTTCTATTGCGTAATTTAAATGGCAGTAATAAAAATAGAGAGGGAGAATATGCACCTCCAAAGCAAGCTTTTATATTTTAAAAGAGAGGGTGCGTTTTGGCAACCCTTCACTCTACAACTCTCAGAAACTCCGGAAATGCCTCGGAGGGATTCTAAAGAAGATTTAGAACGCTCAGTTTGTGCCTAGAGACACTCAGAAACTCCGGAAATGCCTCGGAGGGATTCTTAGAGAGAGAAAGTCTAGAGAGAAGGGAGAGCTATGTTGATTCTGTGTGTGGAAATGAGGGGGGAGGACCCCTATTTATAGTTTTTCGCGCCTGACAGGTCGAGACCGCTGTCTCCTCTGACAGGGTCGAGACCGCCGTCTGGAAAGTCCAGATCGCCGTCTCGACCTTTGCAGGAATCGAGACCGCCGTCTGGATAATCCAGACCGCCGTCTCGACTGGGCAGGAATCGAGACCGCCGTCTGGGAAACCCAGACCGCCGTCTCGACTTTTACAGGTGACGAGACCGCCGTCTGGACAATCGAGACGGCGGTCTCGTCCTGGCGTTGAGACGAGACGGCGGTCTGGTCCTTCCAGACGGCGGTCTCGTCCCTTCAGGGCGAGAAACTTTATTTTTCGGGCCAAAAAACCTTCCTATCCTAGTACGGGGGCCTAATAGTCTCTCCTAGTGGCTTGTTAGGCTTCGGTCGTCTTCAAATAGGAAGCTTTCTGACTTTATTTGGAGGCCGGGCAAGATTTGGGGTCTACACTCTCTAAACCTAAATGTTATAAAGTTATGCAAGATGAACATTCTACACTAAAAAAAGAATGAAACTTGGAGGTTGACTTACTTGCTGGTTGTCGTATCATAGGCTGCAAATGAGTATTTAAAATCAAACACAATGTTGATAGAAACTTCTAAAGACATAAAACGAGGCTAATTGCCAAAAGCTACCATCAGAGAGAAGGTTTCAATTTTCACAAGACATTTAATCCTATTGTTAAACCACAACAGTGCAAGTTATACAAATTTTGGTTATATTCAAATAGTGACATATTTATCATATTGATATCAACAATGCATTTCTACATGGATAACTGACAAAAATAGTGTACAGGAATCAACTCCTTGACTTTAAGCAAGCACCACGATCATGGTTTCAAAAGTTCAATACTACTCCCATTCACATGGGATTTCATTCGATCAAGAGTGACACTTCTCTATTTGTAAGGAATGCTTTAACACCCACCATCCTAATTCTAATAATATGTGGATGGCATAATAATCACTAATAGCTAAGTTAGTTGAGATGAATCCCCTGATTTTTACTCTTCACACAAATTTTAGCTTAAAAATCTTGGTTCCCTTCATCATTTCTTAGGTATTGAGGTATCCCATACTTCTAATAGAGGCATATTTCTTTCTCAAAAATAGTATATTCGAGATTTATTTCATAGAACTAAGATGGATGATTCTAAACAACAACCTACACCTATGACTTCAGTCTAAAAGTCACTGGCAATGGCTCTATATTTATCCCCTATCCTTTCTTTTATAGATTAATTATTTACAGTGTATAATGCATCACTGTCACCAGACCAAATTTTGTTTTTTCATTAATAATGTCAATATATGCAGGATCCTCAAGAGCAGAAGTGGAAAGTTGTGAAATGGATACTGAGATACTTACAAAGGACTATCAATTATGGTCTTCACTTTAAAAGACCAACTAATCTGAACTTAATGACCTTTGAGATTTTGATTGAGGTTCTAACTTGGATAATCGAAAGTCTACACTATGATACCATGTGTACTTTGGAAACAATCTTGCCTCTAAAAACAATACTGAAGCAGAGTACCAAGATTTAGTTGGTGTTATTGCCAAAATTGTATTTATCAAATCGTTTATTAATGAATTTCAAGTGAATATTGTTGCTCTAATAATCTACCGTGTCAATACTACTAGAAAAATGTCAAATAGTAACCGAGATCATTGACTGAAAAATTTAGTTACTACCAGTGACTAAATTAGTAACCAAATTATTATTTTTTTAGTTTAGTAACTGAAATAGTAATTGAATTTCAATCACATAAAATTAGTTACTATTTTAGTCACTTTATTATTTAATTTAATTTTTTTAATTCATTTAATTAGTAAATAATTATATTTTATTAATTATTACCCTCCCAATTTTTCATCTTCTTTGTGCTCACATTTTACAATCTGTGTAACCTAACTCATGACCTTGTACTAGCCATTGTTGAATCCCACCTGAGACCATGTTAAATCTAACCTAGACCCTTCATCTCTCCCACCCCAATCCTCCACCTTCAATAGTTAACACTTCCAACCTAGTAGAAGCCTGAAATGTCAACATGGCAACCTGAAACCCAACATTTGTGACCTCACCTCAACTCCGATAACTTGAAATCCAACCCAGTGACCTTGAACCTCAAATGCCAGTGACCAAAACACCCAATCAAAATCCAACCGACTTTGAACCTCAACCCTAACCTCAACCTCGGCGAACTGGAGGGGTCAAACCCAACTCTGGCGACATCGAACGATAATCTCAAGCCAAACTCAAATTATCGTGTTGTCAAACCCAACGCAAACCCAATTGACCTCGAACCCTAACCCAAACCCTAGTGACGTCGAACCTTAACTTCGACCCAACCCAATGATCTCGAACCCTAACCCTAACCCAAACCTAGACCACCTTGAATCCAAGTGACCTGAAACTGTGATGACATCAAACCCTAACCTAAGCCTTGGTGAGCTTGAACGTAACTCCAATGACTTCAATTCCAACCAAAACTCAGGAAACCTTGTACTAGAACCCTAACCTCCTTCAACTTCCTATATTCTCACCAATGTGATCCCCATTACTAGTCGATTAGTTCGCCCTTAAGAAAGAAATGGAAAATAACTTTGATTTTGAATGGATTTTAGGGGCAATAAAGTAGGTGAAGTGGTTAGATTTTGCAAGTCGTTCCAACTAAAGGAGTTACAGATAGAAGCAAGGCCTTCAAAATCTAAGGCTGTGTTTTCCCCTATAAGATTTCTTTCTTCTCCTACTATTTAAACAAAATAGTATTTGTCTTTGAATCAGTCTACTATTATGACGCTTTGAAGAAGAAGGCAAGCAACTGACATACACGAACGCTACCGCGCGTTCACCTGTGATGCACTAAGGCCTCTTTATCTTTTCGAAAGCCTAGACTCATTCTTATGAAAATCAAAACCTAATTACTTACTCTATTTATTTGATTTTATGTTGATCCTGAGGTATGCCCTTCCGGTTGGTTGTTATATTTATTATTATAATTTATGTATGATAGAGCATCCAACAATGTCCAAAATAGGGGTCTTACCCTTTGTGTTCTTCAATAATAAAGGACCTTACATAGGCCTTTTGAGCCAAAACTTCTCTATGTTCCCCAATACCAACCATGCCAGCACCAAAAGGATTTTGTCAACCACCCAAAGTGGTAATCATTGCAGCATCAAAATCGCTAATTCAAATGTTTAACTGTTAATGGGCTTACAATTTGTTAGACCAGTCTCCTTCAGAATATCAAGAGCATATTTCATTTGAGATATTATCACACCTTTCTTTGATTGGGTCGCTTCAATACAAAAAAAATATTTCAATTGACTAATATCTTTGATTTGGAAGTGAGCAAACATATTATTCTTCAATTGGCTGATCTTAGTATAATCATTACTTGTAATAACAATATCATCAACATAAACCATAAAATACACACACTTTCCTGAAGAGGAATGACAATAAAATACTAAGTGGTTTGTTTCACTCCTTTTCATGCCAAACAACTTCACAACATGGCTGAATTTTCCAAACCAAGCTCGGGGTGACTCAAGGTTACTACTTTAAGCCATAAAGAGATCGGTGTAACTTTCACACATTTACCAAATATTACAAATAATTGTGATTCAGATCCGTCTCCATCAGTTTCTCATACCATGGATCCTTCAACCTTACTTCCCACTTCTGATTCTGGTTGGCCTATTGCACTTAGAAAAGGTACTCGTTCCATTTGCAATCCATTTCCTATTTATAATTTTTTAAAGTTACCATCATCTGTCTCCTTCATATTCTTCTTGTGTTGTCTCTTTGGCTAATATGTTTATTCCTAATAATGTTCATGAGACACTTGATCACCCTAGATGACGACAAGCCATGATTGATGAAATGTAAGCACTTGAGCATAATGACACTTGAGAGTTTGTTCCTCTTCTTCTTGGGAAAAGGTTGTGGGCTCTAGGTGGGTCTATGCAGTTAAAGTTGATAATAATGGTAAAGTGGGTCATTTTTAAGCTCGTTTAGTAGTTAAAGGTTACACTCAAATTTATGGCCTTGATTACTGTGATATCTTCTATCCAGTAGCTAAGATTTCCACTATTCATCTTTTCCTTGCTATGGTTATGATTCGTCATTAGCCTCTTCACCAAATGGACATTAAAAATGTCTTTCTTCATAGTGACTTTGAGGAAGAGATTTATATGGAGCAACCTCCTGACTTTGTTGCTCAGGGGGGGTTTGGTTTAGTGTGCAAGTTACACCAATCACTTTATGGTTTGAAGCAGTCACCTCGAGCTTGGTTTGGAAAATTTAGTCATATTGTGCAGTTGTTTAGAATGAAAAGGAGTGAAGCATACCACTTAGTGTTTTATTGTCATTCCTCTTTAAGCAAGTGTGTGTATCTTATGGTTTATGTTGATGATATTATTATTATAGACAATGATTATATTAAGATAAGCCAACTAAAGAATAATATGTTTGTTCACCTCCAAACCAAAGATCTTGATCAATTGAAATATTGTTTTGGTATTGAAGTGGCTCATTCAAAGGAAGGTGTGATCATCTCTCAAAGGAAGTATGTTATTGATATTCTGAAGGAGATTGGTCTAACAAATTGTAAGCCCATTGATACCCCAATGGACCCTAACTAGAAATTGATGAAGGAGAAGAGTTGTCAGATCCAGAAAGATATAGGAGGTTGGTTGGAAACTCATTTATCTTACTATTACCAGACCGAATTTTTCTTATGCAGTTGGAGTAGTTAGCCAATTCATGCAAAATCCTTGTGTTGATCACTGGTATGCCTTGATTCGCATTCTGAGATATATTAAAGGGCCTTAGGACAAGGTTTGTTACATGAAGATAAAGGTAATACTCAAATTCTTGGTTATTGTGATGCAGATTCGGCTGATTATCCAATTGATAGAAGATCGACTATTGGGTATTGTATTTTTATTGGAGGAAATTTGATTTCTTTGAAGAGTAAAAAACAAAGTGTTGTTGTTTGATCTAGTGCAAAAACTGAGTATAGATCTATGGCACATGCTACATGTGAACTTGTGTGGATCAAAAAAAATCTTCAAGATTTAAAATTTTGTAATATTAGGCAAATGAAGTTATTATATAATAATCAGACAGCTCTCCATATTGCCTCCAACCCAGTCTTTCACAAAAGAATAAAACATATTGAGATTGATTGTCATTTTGTTAGAGGGAAGTTGTTGTCTAAAGAACTTGTAAATAAATTTGTAAGCTTCAATGAGCAACTTGACATATATTTTAACTAAATCCTTAAGAGGATCTAGGATTCAATTAATTTGTTCCAAGCTTTTGGTACATACAATTTGTATGCTCTAGTTTGAGGGGAGTGTTGAGATCTATTATTGTACTCACTTACAATAAATTTATACTTCTCAAAATATGTAAATAATTTTATGGTGTAATTGTTGAAAATATGAGGATTTGATGCCTAAAGATTTTAATGATGTTTTAGAGCAAAGGACTTCAAGATTAGAAGACTCATATATAGTTGTATCTACGTATAATAACTCTATTTTATCTTTTTGAGTCTGTAAAAATAGAGTCCAAGATAGCCAACACAGTTTGTCCATTGAAAGTTTGTTTTTATCCAAAAACCACTGTGATAATCGATTATCACCTGAGGATAATCGATTATCAGTAATCAATTATTGATAATCAATTATCACTCGTGATAATCGATTATCTTAGCTCTTCTAGGTGTTTGAAAGTCTTTGGAATAATCGATTATCCTGGCTAAAATGTGTATTCTGCGAAATTGGCTCTAGAATAATCGATTATCACTTATGATAATCTTATTTGTGTCAATTATTATTTTGAATTTGAAATTATAGACCTAATTTCAAAAATCCTAATTTCTAAACCCTAAAATCTCTATTTAAGGATCTCTTTGGCACTCTGTAAAGTACAACATTTTTCATACTAAAGTTAAGAGTTGTGATTGCTAGAGAATTTTGAATAGGGAAGAAAAAAGGGCTTTTGTAACCTAGTGTGGGCTAGAAGCTATAAGAATCACTAAGTGGGTTTCTTGGTGGATTGTGTGTTGTGTCGTCTCTAGGAAAAGCTGACATCCTTTGTGGTTTCAAAGGAGGTGTTCATCTATTGTGTGCTTCAAGAGAGGTGTTTTATTATCCTTATCTTTTGTAATTTGTTAATTGTTTGAAACAATATTTTAGTGACTGTATTAATCATCTTTTAGAGTGATTAACAACTGGACGTAAGGTATTTTGATCCAATCTAGTATAAATCAACTGTGTAATCTTCTTTCCCTTATCTCTTTACTTTTCAGTTGTCGTTTAATTGGTAAAACTTGTGAAAATTTTTAAAAGGGAAAATTTGTTATAAGAAACCAATTCACCCCCTCTCTTGGTTTTTGTCCCAAACGTGAACATTCCACTGCACGATTCTAACAAGTGGTATCAAAGCTTGCTTTTATAATCTTTCAAATTTTTCGAAAATGGTCAGACAAAACCAAACTTTTGCTAAGGGTGCCTTTATTAACAGACCCCCACTTTTTGCTGGACAAAATTATCATTTCTGGAAAGTTAGGATGCAAATATTTTTAGAGTCTATTGACAGGGGTATTTAGGAAGCTATTATAAATGGTCCGTTTATTCCAAAAATGATTGTAAATGAAGTAGAGGAACCAAAACCATTTTCTAGATGGTCTGCTGAGGAAAATAGAAAAACTCAATATGATGTTAGGGCTAGAAATATTATTTCATCTGCTTTAACTCTTGATGAGTTTTATAGAATTTCAGTTTGTAAAAGTGCTCAAGAAATGTGGGAAATTCTAAGAGTGACTCACGAAGGAACCGATGACATGAAAAGAGCACATAAAAACTCATTGATACAAGAATATGAGATGTTTCGAAATGTAGACCTCAAATCTTGCCCGACCTCAAAATAAAGAGCAGAAGACCTCTAATTTGAAGATGGGCAAGGCCTAAAAGGTCCCTAGGATAAACTAATAGGCCCCATATTAGAGTAGGAAGGTTTTTTGTACAGAAAAAAATAAGGAATTCCACCTAGAAGGACGAGACCGCCATCTCGTTTGGCGAGACGACCTGATATGGACATAAAGGCCCAAGTCCATAACGAGAAGGATCAAGACCAAGATCCAATCCAAGACTTAGGTGAACCTATGACAAGAGGTAGACTCAGAAAAACACAAGAGGGCAATACAAAGTGACCAATTTGCTAAAGGCCCAACTATTAAAAGATCCAAACATGGAGGAGTCTAGACCTATCACATGCATAGAATGTTTGGAGAGCTAGGAGGCCCAACTAAAAGATTTAGTTTTTATTATTATTATTTTATTTGCTACAGTGGGGATTTGAACCCAAGACCCAAAGCTTATAATGCCTTCACTGAACCATCTGGGTAACTTAACTTTGCTTGGGATATTAGGATTTTAATTTATCTTTATTTCCTGCAATGAGACAAACTCATAAACTTAAGTTGTATTAAACATTTGGGAATTCAGAATGAACTACGTAATATTCAGATTACTTTGTGAGTTGTTGCTCTGCTAGGGTTCTTCCTTGCATCATTTGATCTTATCAAGAATTATCCAATTCTTGTGGCGATCATTCTTGGCTTATCAAATATTCTTATTTGTGGCGCCTACAGTATCTTTTATTTTTTCTGTTTTCTATTTCCAATCAAATCAATTCTTAAAACCTAACCCTAAATTGTTTCCCTTCTATTCGAGTGTCGTCATTTGGTATTCAGAGCAAGGTTCAAAAGCGATACTGTTCCTCGACACTGTTCATAGTATTGTTCATTGCCACTTGTTCACTGTATCTGTTCATTTGTCACTCGTTCACGTGTCATTGTTAAAAAAAAAAGCAATTTTGATATTGAATTTTATTTAGATATATATATATATATATATATATATATATATATATATATATCAAAGTTGTGTTGGAAATTAGTTTTCTGCAGAAAAGAACAAAAAAAAGGAAAAGAACAAAAAAGGAAAAGAATAAAAAAAGGAAAAGAACAAAAGAAGAAAAGAATCAGAAAAAAAAATTATATATATATATGTGGCAGTTGTTTTTTTTTTTTAATTTCGAGTGCACATTAGCTGTTGATAAAATTCCTAAGTGTCACGCGTCTTTGTCTAATCTTTGTTTTCCTATACAGTTTAAATTTGTCTTGCTTGTTATTAGTAGTAAAATTGTTCTTTGTTACTTGTCCTTTGTTGGTACTACAATTCTGTTTTATTCCTTGTGATTGCTACAGTTGAAAGTGATTCTTGAACTATAGATTGTTTGATTCTTGTAAGAACCATAAGTCAGAGAATGAGTGGAAAAAGGCAAGAGTTCATATTATACAAAAGCCAAATGGAGAGTAAACACGAGTGGTACATCTTTGAGTGCAAACACGTGAGAAGAGTGGTGAGGTCTTATTACTTCATTTGTTTGGTCCTTTCTTTTTTTTACTTGAAAGATGGCAGGTGCAGGTGGTGGTGGTATCCCTCCTCTAGGGGATGACAATAGATTATTGATCGATGTCATTACAACCCAAATGCAAAGAATGTTGATAGAATATACCGAGAAGTTGTATGGGAGAATTGAACAACTAGAAAATCAAGGAAATGATGATGATGGTGGAGGTAGAAGGAGGAGAAGGAGAAATAATGAAGGTGATGTTAGAGATAATAGAATTGAAGGAGTAAAGCTGAACATACCCTCTTTTCAAGAAAAGAGTGATCCAGAAGCATATTTGGAGTGAGAAATAAAAATTGAGCAATTGTTTGCATGCCATAATTACGCAGAAGATAAAAAGATGAGGGTGGCAGCCATGGAATTCATTGATTATGCTCTCATTTGGTGGAACCAATTACAAAGGGAAAGGGTGAGATATGAAGAACCCTTGGTGGAAAGTTGGGAAGAAATGAAGAGGTTGATGAGAAGAAGATTTGTTCCTTCACATTATCAAAGAGATCTTCACAACAAGCTCCAAAGACTCATACAAGGTATTAGAGGTGTTGATAAATATTACAAAAAGATGGAGGTTTCCATGATTAGGGCTAATGTTATGGAGGCGCGAGAGGCTACTATGGCCCGATTCCTACATGGGCTAAATAGTGATATAAGGGATGTTGTGGAGCTGCAAAATTATGTTGAGTTGGAGGATTTAGTACATCAAGCTTCCAAGGTGGAACAAAAATTGAAGAGAAAGGGTGTCATGAGGAGGAGTTCATCTAATTTTCACTCTCCTAGTTGGAAGGACAAAAATAAGAAGGAGGGAGGATCATCAACAAGTAATTCCAATGTTATAGCTCATAGAAATCAAAATAAGTCTGATGAGGCACTTAAGAAAATAAGGAGTAGTGAGGTTAAGTGTTTCAAATGTTTGGGAAGAGGTCACATAGCTTCTCAATGTCCCACTAAGAAGACTATGTTACTTAAGGAGGATGGAGAAATAATTAGTGAATCTTCTTTAAATTCTTCATCTAGTGATGAAAATGAGCATGAAGATGAAAGAGAGTTAGAAGGAGATCTGTTCATGATTAGAAGGATGTTGGGTAGTCAATCAGTTGAATTGGATGATTGTCAAAGAGAAAATATTTTTCATGCAAGGTGCCTCATTCAAGGGAAGTTGTGCTCTTTGATCATTGATGGTGGGAGTTGCACTAACGTGGCTAGTGCACGGTTGGTTTCAAAAATGAATTTGGAGACTAAGCCACACCCGCGGCCTTACAAACTTCAATGGCTTAGTGAAGATGGTGAGATGACCGTGAATAGGCAAGTTGAAGTGGGTTTTTCCATAGGGAAATATGAAGATTCTGTTTTGTGTGATGTGGTGCCTATTGAGGCTTGTCATTTACTTCTTGGGAGACCATGACAGTATGATAGGAGAGTTATGCATGATGGTTTCACTAATAAGTTCTCTTTTATGCATAAAGACCGCAAAACTACTCTTGCACCTTTAGTTCCAAGAGAAGTTAGTGAGGATCAACTGAAAATGAGAAAGAAAAGAAAAGAAGAAAGAAAAGAAAAAGAGAGAGAAAAGAAAAAAGAAAAAGAGAGTGAAAAGAAAAAGGAAAAAGAGGAAGAAAAGAGAAAGAGAAAAAAATAATCAAATATGTTTATAAAAGAAAAAGAAGTCAAAAAAGCTATGCAATTGAGAAAGCCAATACTTTTACTTTTGAGTAAAGAAAGTAAATCAAACAGTCCATGTTTTACTAACTCTCTTCCAAAAGAGGTTTCTTCTTTGTTGCAGGATTTTGATGATGTTTTTCCAAAAGAAGTGCCTATAGGTCTACCCCCTCGTAGGGGTATTGAGCACCAAATTGACCTTATTCCAGGAGCTTCATTGCCTAATAGACCAGCCTATCGAAGCAATCCCCAAGAAACCAAGGAGATTCAAAAGCAAGTTGAAGACTTAATGCAAAAGGGGTGGGTTAAAGAAAGCTTGAGTCCATGTGCAGTCCCAATCATTCTAGTCCCTAAGAAAGATGGAACTTGGAGGATGTGCACAGATTGTAGAGCTATCAATAACATCACGGTAAAGTATAGACATCCCATTCCTAGGTTAGATGACTTGTTGGATGAATTGTATGGTGCTTGTATCTTCTCTAAAATTGACTTGAAAGGTAGATATCATCAAATTAGAATTAGAGAAGGAGATGAGTGGAAAACAACTTTTAAAACTAAATATGGGTTGTATGAGTGGCTAGTTATGCCCTTTGGGTTAACTAATTCTCCAAGCACTTTTATGAGATTGATGAACCATGTCTTGAAAGAGTTTTTAGGCAAATGTGTAGTGGTGTATTTTGATGATATTTTGATATATAGCACTAATTTTGATTTGCATGTTGAACATTTGCGTGTTGTCATGAATGTGCTTAGAAAGGAAAAATTGTTTGCTAATCTTGAAAAATGTACCTTTTGCACTGATCATGTTGTGTTCTTGGGATTTGTTGTGAGTTCTAAAGGGGTACAAGTTGATGAGGAAAAGATTAGAGTCATCCAAGAGTGGCCTACCCCTAAGAATGTAAGTGAAGTGAGAAGTTTTCATGGGTTAGCTAGTTTCTATAGGAGGTTTGTTAAAGATTTTAGTACTTTGGCTGCACCTCTTAATGAAATAGTCAAAAAGCATGTTGGGTTTAAATGGGGTGAAAAAGAAGAAAAGGCATTTTCTGAACTTAAGCACAAACTATCTAATGCCCTCATCCTTGCATTATCAAATTTTGCAAAATCTTTTGAAATTGAATGTGATGCATCTAATGTGGGTATTGGGGTTGTTTTGCTATAAGAAGGTCATCCAATTGCTTATTTTAGTGAGAAGTTGAATGGGGGTGCCCTAAACTATCCCACCTATGATAAGGAATTGTATGCCTTAGTGCGTTCTTTACAAACTTGGCATCATTACCTTTTATCAAAAGAGTTTGTAATTCATAGTGATCATGAATCTCTGAAATACTTAAAGGAACAAGGTAAGTTAAACAAGAGGCATGTCAAATGGGTTGAGTTCTTGGAGAAATTTCCATATGTCATCAAGCATAAAAAGGGAAAAGGGAATGTAGTAGCTGATGCACTTTCTAGGAGACATGCATTACTTTCTATGCTTGAAACGAAATTGTTTGGTCTTGAATCTTTGAAAGACATGTATGTGAATGATGTGGATTTTGCTGAAACTTTTGCTGCATGTGAAAGGTTTTCTAAAAATGGTTACTTTAGGCATAATGGATTCTTGTTTAAAGCAAATAAATTGTGTGTGCCTAAGTGTTCCATTAGAGAGTTGCTTGTGAGTGAATCACATGAAGGGGGTTTGATGGGTCATTTTGGGGTTCAAAAGACTTTAGAAATTTTGCAAGAGCATTTCTTTTGACCTCATATGAAACGTGATGTGAATAAGTTTTGTGATCACTGCATTGTGTGTAAAAAGACTAAATCTAAGGTTAAGCCTCATGGGTTGTATACTCCTTTACCTGTTCCTGAATATCCTTGGACTAACATTTCTATGGACTTTATTTTAGGGCTGCCTAAAACAAATAATGGAAAGGATTATGTGTTTGTTGTTGTTGATAGGTTTTCTAAGATGGCACATTTCATACCTTGCAAGAAGGTAGATGATGCTTGTCATGTGGCTGATTTGTTTTTCAAGGAAGTAGTAAGGCTACATGGGTTGCCGAGGAGCATTATGAGTGATATGAATTCAAAATTCCTTAGTCACTTTTGGAGGACCTTGTGAGGTAAGATTGGTACTAAATTATTGTTTTCTACTACTTGTCACCCACAAACTGATGGTCAAACTGAGGTAGTCAACAGGACTTTAGGCACATTGCTTAGGACTATTTTAAAGAAAAATCTTAAGACTTGGGAAGCATGTTTACCGCATGTTGAGTTTGCTTATAATAGGGTTATCCATAGCACCACTAATTGTTCACCATTTGAGATTGTGTATGGATTTAATCCTTTGACTCCTCTTGATTTGTTGCCTTTGCCTAACATTTCTATGTTTAAGCATAAGGAAGCACAGGCTAAAGCAGAATATGTGAAGAAGCTGTATGAGCAAGTAAAAGCTCAAATTGAAAAGAAGAATGAGAGCTACGCGAGGCAAGCTAACAAGGGTAGGAAAAAGGTGGTGTTCCAACCTGATGATTGGGTTTGGGTACACATGAGAAAGGAAAGGTTTCCATAACAAAGAAAGTCTAAACTTCAACCTAGAGGAGATGGACCATTCCAAGTCTTAGAGAAGATCAATGATAATGCTTATAAGATTGATCTACCAGGAGAGTATAATGTAAGTTCTTCTTTTAATGTTGCTGACTTGACTCCTTTTGATGCAGGAGATGAATTCATAGATTTGAGGACAAATGCTGCCCAAGAAGGAGGGAATGATGTGGACATAAAGGCCCAAGCCCATAACGAGAAGGATCAAGACCAAGATCCAATCCAAGACTTAGGTGGACCTATGACAAGAGGTAGAGTCAGAAAAACACAAGAGGCATTGCAATACAAAGTGACCAATTTGCTAAAGGCCCAACTATTAAAAGATCCAAACATGGAGGAGTCTAGACCTATCACATGCATAGAATGTTTGGAGAGCTAGGAGGCCCAACTAAAAGATTTAGTTATTATTATTATTATTATTTTATTTGCTACAGTGGGGATTTGAACCCAAGACCCAAAGCTTATAATGTCTTCACTGAACCATCTGGGTAACTTAACTTTGCTTGGGATATTAGGATTTTAATTTATCTTTATTTCCTGCAATGAGACAAACTCATAAACTTAAGTTGTATTAAACATTTGGGAATTCAGAATGAACGTACGTAATATTCAGATTACTTTGTGAGTTGTTGCTCTGCTAGGGTTCTTCCTTGCATCATTTGATCTTATCAAGAATTATCCAATTCTTGTGGCGATCCTTCTTGACTTATCAAATATTCTTATTTGTGGCGCCTACGGTATCTTTTATTTTTTCTGTTTTCTATTTCCAATCAAATCAATTCTTAAAACCTAACCCTAAATTGTTTCCCTTCTATTCGAGTGTCGTCACGGTCGTCTCGCCACTTGTCAATGGCGAGACCGCCGTCTCGTTTGGCAAGACGACCTTCTTGCCACTCGTCAATGGCGAGACCGCCGTCCCGTTTGACGAGACGGCCTTCTCGCCACTCGCCAATGGCGAGACCACCGTCCTGTTTGGCGAGACAACCTTCTCACCATTTGTCAAGGGCGAGACCGCCATCTCGTTTGGCAAGACGACCTTCTTGCCACTCGTCAATGGCGAGACCGCCGTCCCATTTGACGAGACGGCCTTCTCGCCACTCGCCAATGGCGAGACCACCGTCCTGTTTGGCGAGACAACCTTCTCACCATTTGTCAAGGGCGAGACCGACGTCTCGTTTGGCGAGATATTGGTCTCAACCTTATCAGACGAGACGACGGTCCCGACCTGACAAGCGTGAATCCCTATAAAAGGAGGACACGACCCCCTCCTTTTTACAACATTCTCCAACTTTCCCTTCTACAAATTTTTCAAATTCTTCTCCTAGTATCCCTCCAAAGCATTTTTGGAGTTTTTTAGCATTCTTAGAAGGTATTCTGTAGCGTTGCGAGGAAGAGCGATCAACGTTGTAGAGCGAGGGATTGCCAAAAAGCATCCTTTACCAAGAATATCGAGTAACGAAAGCTTGCTTCGAAGGTTCCCATACTTTCTCACTTTCTTTTACCGTTTTTTCTTTACATCTATCTATGCATTAGTTGTTAGGGTCATGTAGTCAATATTTTAAATTCCGCAAATAAATAAAGGGTAAAAACATAATTTTAGAGTTTCTATCTATAAAATAAACGGCCCATCATAGGGAACCCGAAAGGGGCGTCGTAGGGAAGCTAATACCTTCCATATACGTAACTAACTCCCTTACCCAACTCTAGTTATAATGGCCAAAGTTGGTTTTTCAAAACCAACGCCTTCTTTTTTTCTTTTCCAATGTTTCTGGATAAAACATTGGTGGCGACTCCAGAACCCTTTTGGAAAACCTTGCCTTTAGGTCTAACCCGGTTATCGGACAACCTAAAGGCGTTGTAACATCATTTTTAAAATGCGAGTCGAAGTCAGAAACCATCGTGTCGCTCCGACCGCCTCTTTTGGTGACAATGACAATGACTATGGCGACTCTCTTTGGAAAGTTGAGATAGCACGAGCTTGAATTAGGAAGGTTAAATGATGAAGAGGGCCAACATCAAAAGAGAATCCTAGCCTTCAAACTGAGGTTTTCAAGAACAAAAATAAGAAGGAGGAAGAAGACTCTGAAAATAAAGAAGATGAAAATTTGAGTTTTATGATTAAGAAGTTTACAAAATTCCTGAAAGCAAAATGTAAGCAACCTTTCAAAGGTAAGGGAAAGGTAAAAGAAAGTTTTTCTTTAAGTTTTAAATGTTATGGTTGTGGTGAAACAGGTCATTTGAAATCTGATTGTCCTAACAATAACAAAAAGAGTGATGACTCAAAAGGAAGAAAATCATTCAAAAAGATAGCCTATATAGCTCGGGAAGAAAGTGACTCTAGTTCAGAGTCAAGTGATTCAGATGTGGAAACAAATCTTTTCTTAATGGCTAAAAGTTTCTCTTCCGACTGTGAGGTAAGTGACTTTGACTGTTCTTCTAGTGATAGTGAAAATGATTATGATGAATTACATAATGCATATCAAGAATTATTTACTGTCTTTAAAAATTTGAAATCTGAATATAAATCCCTGAAAAAGAAATTGAACAAATCAGAAAAAGAAGTAGAATCTTTAAAAACGAAAATAGTGACTTTAGAAGAAAAAGATAATGAACCAATTGCATGTGCATCATGTAAAAGCTATGAATTTGATATTTGCATACTTGAGCACTTACTTGAAAAAGCTAAGAAAGATGTGAGTAATTGTAGAAATGATGAAAATATTGTGAAAACTCAAGTTAATTGTCATGTTCCTTGGAAAAGACCTAAAAATAAAAGAACCTGTAGGGTATATGGGTTGTGAAAGGGACTAAACCTTCTCAAAATAGAGTTGAATCTTTTTCTAAAATTAAATCATCAAATGCATGATTTTATTGTATGAAACATGGTCATACTTCAAAGAAGTTTAAAATTAAACACTTTGGTGTTCCAAACGGAAAATGCATTTGGGTGCCTATAAAATGATTTAATTGTCACTAACCCCTTGGACCCAAAATTTTATGGGGATCCAGGATCATTGTTCTCTCATTTTGTAGGAAAATTTCAAATCAAAGAAGTCTATGTGCTAGATCATGGTATGAAAGATTAAGCAATTTTCTAATATCAAATGACTTTTCTATAGGACAAATTGATTCTAATTTGTTTATTTAAAGAGTAGGAGAACACATTCTATTAGTTCAAGTATATGTTAATGATATTATCTTTGGATCATCTGATAACTCTTTGTGTGAAGGATTTGCAAGTATAATGCAGGGTGAATTTGAAATGTCAATGATGGGGGAATTAACGTTCTTCCTTGGACTTCAAATTAAGAAACTAAAAGATGGTACTTTTGTGTCTCAATCTAAATACTGCAAAGAAATTCTAAAGAAATTTTGAATGGACACTACAAAAGAAGCTAACACACCAATGAGAACGTCCTGCTATCTTGATAAGGACGAATCAAGTTTGGAAATAAATCAATCAATGTATAGAGGTATGATAGGTTCACTGTTATACTTAACTGCAAGTAGACCTGATATTATGCATTCGGTTTGTATGTGTACTAGATTTCAAGCATGTCCAAAAGAATCACATTTAACTGCGGTAAAAAGAATTTTAAAATATCTAAAAGGAACCACAAGATTTGGGTTATGGTATCCTTCTGGAGCTTCTCCTAGTTTAGTAGGATTTTCTGATGCAGACTATGGGGGCTGTAAAATAGATAGAAAAAGTACTAGTGGAACATGTCATTTATTAGGTTCTTCCTTAGTATTTTGGCATTCTAAGAAATAAGCATGTCTTACCTTATCCACAACTGAGGCTGAATATATAGCGGCTGGAAATTGTTGTGCTCAAATTCTCTGGATGAAGCAACAACTAGAAGATTATAGTATTTTCTTGAAGACATTCCCTTGAAATGTGACAATACGAGTGCAATCAACCTTACTAAGAATCCTGTTATGCACTCTAGAACTAAGCATATTGAAGTTAAGCATCATTTTTTAAGAGATCATATTTCTAAAGGAAATTGTAAAATTGAATATATAGATACAAAACATCAGTTAGCAGATATTTTTACTAAACATCTCCCAAAGGATAGATTTTATGAACTTAGAAGATACTTAGGAATATTAGAAATAGCTTAAACTATGTAAAACTGTAAAATCTTTGCATTTTGTACTGAAATAATCGATTATCTTGGGTAGTAATCGATTATCTTGTGTCTCATATATGACAAATGTGCCAAACTATCTGGAATAATCGATTATTTCAAGTAATAATCGATTATTCATCCTTAACAATCGATTATTTGGACTAATAATCGATTTTGTAATTCAATGTGAAAATACAGTAAAAACTCTCTGGGATAATCAATTATCTCAGGTGATAATCGATTTTCCATGCATATTTCTGGGCAGCAGTTGAAGAAATAATCGATTATCATAAGTGGATAATCTATTATTTTGCGTCATTGGGCATAAACTAGTTGTTGGCAACGACTCTCTTGGCCATAAAACTCATGAATATAGTCGTTTATAGTCGTTGGAGAAGTTCCCTATATATAGGAAGCCTTAGAAACTCATCAAATCATCTCTAAGTTTCTCCTCTAAGTGATTTGCATTGATTCTAAGCTCATTCTAGTCTCTTGCTTTTGCTTCTCTTAACCTTTTGCTTCTCTCAAATCTAAAATCTTTCTTTCTTCCTTAAATGGCTTCATCCTCCAGAAGAAAGATTCCAATCAGGAGAAGATTTGCTCCTACTTCTCATCCCCGCCCAAATTATATTGAAGGGTGGATATCTGACGAAGAGAAGAGACATGAGTTTCTTACATTCTGGAAAGAAAGAGGCATAATCTCTCCAAAATATCTAATAGGAGATAACTTTACCAATCGAGGATTCATCTTTGAAAATCAAGGAGTTCTACCTTTTATTGAAATGCAGGGTACGTATTATCTAGATTTAGTACGGGTATTCTACTCTCACTTTAAGTATAGAGATCATGTTGCTACTTCTCGGGTTAAAGGAGTTACCATCATTCTTGACGATGACATTTGAGAGAATGTCACAAAATTTCCCATACGGGATGATGCAGTGAATGTCCTGATGGATCTTGATGAATTCAATAGAATTCTTGCATATCGCTCCTTTATCTGCAATCCTGCTATGGAAATTGAAAGACAACTTCTTGCAGGACCTCTAAAGAAAGAAGAACGTATGCTACTTCATCTCATTGTTTGGATTCTCTGTCCCAGAGCCACAAATCATGCTCAGTGTTCTACTATTGATCTTTGTATAATACATGCAATTATGAACAATGAGCTAATTGATTGACCCAATCTTGTTACTTTGACAATGCTCAAAGCCAAGAGACATCCAACCTTTAAGATTCCTTATGCTCTTCTCATCTCCCGAATTTTGGAATACAAGGGAGTTAATCTTGAAGGTGAACAAAGGTCCCAGACATTGAATAAAAATCGGATGCTTGACAGCACACTCACTCAGTTGCAGATGGTCAATGTTAATGGAACATACTATCATAAGGATGAAGCACCAAATGCTATTGTTGCTACAGATTCTGATGATGAAGAGATGTCTGCTACTGATGTTCCCGTCGCTGGAACTTCATCTGGTGCTCATTCTGAACCCCGCTCCTCCATTGAGGATATGCTTTTCAGCATGAACCAAAGAATGCAAGACTTCTTTTCAATCTCTGTTGAACGACATCAAGAAATTATCCATCGGATTTTGGAAGTCGATGAACGTGTGCCAAATCTTGAAGACATATTTGACATGAAATTTAATACTGACTCTGAAAGCAAAGAATTTTAGCATTTTTTTTCTCTCGTTTTAGGCTTAGAAATTTTTCTTTTCACCTTTCTATATGTTGTATTGTTTTTGCTAACTTCAATAAATATCTATTTTTGCACATATTTAGGGGGAGTTGATTATTTTTATGCACATGTTGAAGGGGAGCTTATATTTTTTATTATGATAAAATAGGGGGAGAAAATATTTAAAGTTTGGTATGTTTAATCTCTTTTCTATGTTAGTTGTGATAGTAAAAACATGTTATTACAAAGAGCTTTAAAAGCATATTTTAATCATCATAAAAAAAGGGGAGATTGTTGAAAATACAAGGATTTGATGCCTGAAGATTTTGATGATGCTTTAGAGCAAAGGACTTCAAGATTAGAAGATTCATATATAGTTGTATCTACTTGTAATAACCCTATTTTATCTTTTTGAGTTTGTAAAAATAGAGTCCAAGATAATCAACATACAGTCTTTCCATTGAAAGTTCGTTTTTATCCAAAAATTACTGTGATAATCGATTATCACCTGAGGATAATCGATTATCAATAATTGATTATTAATAATCGATTATCTTAACTCTTCTGGGTGTCTGAAAGTCTCTGGAATAATCGATTATCATGGTTGATAATCGATTATCCTAGCTAAAATGTGTATTCTGCGAAATTGGCTCTAAAATAATCGATTATCACTTATGATAATCGATTATTTGTGTCAGTTATGATTTTGAATTTCAAATTGCAGACCTAATTTCTAAACCCTAAAATCTCTATTTAAGGATCTCTCTAGCACTCTATAAAGTACAACATTTTTCATACTAAAGTAAAGAGTTGTGATTGCTAGAGAACTTTGAGTAAGGAAGAAAAATGGACTTTTGTAACCTAGTGTGGGCTAGAAGCGATAAGAATCACTAAGTGAGTTTCTTTGTGGATTGTGTGTTGTGTCGTCTCTAGGAAAAATTGTCTTCATCCTTTGTGGTTTCAAAGGAGGTGTTCATCTCTTGTGTGCTTCAAGAGAGGTGTTTTCTTATCCTTATCTTTTGTAATATGTTAATTGTTTGAAACAATATTTTAGTGACTGTGTTAATCCTCTTTTAGAGTGATTAACAACTAGACGTAGGGTCTTTTGATCCGAACCAAGTATAAATCAATCGTGTAATATTCTTTTCCTTATCTCTTTACTTTTCAGGTTGTCGTTTAATCGGTAAAACTTGCGAAAATTTTTAAAAAGGAAAAGTTTTTATAAGAAACCAATTCACCCCCTCTTGGTTTTTATCCCAAACGCAAATATTCTACTGCACGATTCTAATAATTTTTAATTATAAAATAATGTAATTTATTTATAAAATTAAATAAAGCTGAAATTACAGTATAATAATAATTATAACTAAATCATAAGATAATGTTTTGTTTGACATTTTTATTATAAATATTTAATAACTTATTTTCTAAAAAAAGAATTCAATTTTTAAGAAAAAAAAATTGTTAACAAAATCCGTAAAAAAAAAAAAAAAAAAAAAGCACCAAACGTAGTTAATTTTGTTTGATTGATTGTATTAAATTAAGCATAAAGCAAAATGAAATATATTTTATCCAAATCACTCTTATACCTTCATTTAAATCTTCACGTGTGTAGTTCCTTTTCTGAAATATTCAGATCCACCGTAGCTCAAAGTGTAGCTAACCTTCTCTTTTCAACTTTCATATATATTCACATTGTGTCGTGTGTTATATCCCATTTAATATAATCTAGAGATTTACTTATAAATACATTTTTATATTTAATTTAATATAAAAAGATAAAGAAAAATAATATGTGAAAAAAATAAAATATAAAAAATAAAGTGTTCTAAGGTGTCATTTATAACTCAAGTAATTATTTTATATGATTATTAAATTATCGTAAACATAATGGAGATTTAGGTAAATATTATTATTTTGAAAATTGGAATGAACTAGTTAGTTCAATAAATATCGATATAAAATCGAAAAACTTAGCCAGTCAAATAATGTTGGTAAAAAAAAAAATCAAAGATCAAACTTTTTTTTTAATAATTTTTTTATGAAAGATACAATGTTTTAGGTACTTTTTTTACTATAAATGCTACAATATTGGTGGGTATACTATGTTTTTCATCAAATATTTCTATTAATTATACAAATAAATTTTGTTTGATTTTCATATCATATCATATAATTATTCCATTAATTTGTTAATTGTTATTATTAAAGAATAAATTAATTTTATGTCGCGTAGATCATTAAATAATTTGTATACTAATGTGATTAAAGTCACCATGATATTCATGAAGTTATTCCTCAGTGATTTGAACATGGTGATGAATAATTTTATTAAATAATATTAAATTCGTATGCAAATGACTTAATATAAAACTAACTATTTCTTTATAAATAATAATTAAATTAATAAAGTAATTAATAATGATGAAAATCAAATAAATATTTTAATTACATTAAATATAAGGATTTATCATAATATATAAAAGACATATTTTACCTATTTTTATATTATATTTTATTTAATTATATTAATTACAAATTTTAAATTATTTATTTTAAAAAGAAGTATTATTTATTTTAAATTTTTTGTCTTATTTTATTCTTAAAAAGAAGTATTGATAAAGTAATTAAAAAGTTATATGCAAATTATCTTTAAGAATTAAAAAAAAAAAATATATATATATATATATATATATATATATATATATATATATAAACGTAATTCATTGAAATTTCTTTTTAAAACAAAATCAAAATAAAGTTTAAGAAACCATACTTATTTTTTTTTATATGATATTGAACTAATGATCGTATACTAAAAGATATAGTTGAACTTAAATAAAGCTAAAATTATGTTATTTTAAAAAAAAATTATTGTAAATATACTATTTTTTATGTTTTGGTTAATAGAAAATGTTTTGATAGAATATCGAGAGAGAAAAATAATTTTGAGAGAGGTGTTACAGGAAATGAAAATAATCAAAGTTTATTATTTTTGTACTTATATTACAAATTGTACATAGACATTGTATTTATAATAAAAAATAGAAAGTTGGGTGGGGCTAACATCCCAACAAAACCAATGATATAAATTGTTGAACTATTAATCAATATAACCTCCTAATTCATCAATCAATTTTATATTTAGGTATTTCCTCAACTTTTCAAATCTTTGAGTGTTTAATGACTTTTTCATAATGTCACTCAATTGCTCCTTAGTGTCATAGTGCTCCAACGTCATCTTCTTCTTTCTCATTTTTTCTCTAATGAAATGAAATCTTAGTTCGATATGCTTGTTTCTACCATAATGAATTGGATTTTTCGCTAAACTCATGTCGATTTATTATCTATCTTCAAATTCATAGCCTTATCAGGTCTACCAAATACTTTATTCACCAAACTCTCCATTCAAAGTGTTTGATAAGTTATGTATACAACATATATGTATTTATGCTTTACAAAAAGAAAGCGTCACAACAAGTTGCAATTTTGAGCATTACGAAATCATTGACTTATCCATTAAGAACGCGTAACTTGATGTGCTTTTATCAAACTAACTCTCTTTCATTTTGATATGCAGCATTTGGTAATACTTAAGATAAAATAAAAGAGAGAAAATAGTTTTAGAGAGCTTAATCGCACCTCTAACATGATATCTTATTTATAATGATAAGAACAAATATACCAAGTAGATGGAAGGTCAAGAAAGGGGAAGAATTATGAGCTAGAAAATATAAGTACAAAGATAGGTACAACTAATTAATGATTCCAACAACCAATTAATAATTCCAACACTCTCCCTCAAGCTGGAGCATATAGATTGTATGTACCAAGCTTGGAACAAATGAACTCAATCTGAGGACCCTTTAATGATTTTGTTAACACATCTGCAAGTTGATCATTAGATCTAATAAATTCAGTACAAATTTTTTTAGTCACCAACTGCTCCTGGATGAAATGACAGTCAATCTCAATGTGTTTTGTTCTCTCATGGAATACTGGATTAGAAGCAATGTGCAGCTTGATTATCACAGTACATTTTCATGGTCGGGATCTCGCAAAATTTAATCTCTTGAAGGAATTGTTTCATCCATACAAGTTCGCAAGTTAAGAGATGTCATTGCCCTATATTAAGCTTCGACAGTTGATCGCACCACACCATTTGTTTCTTACTTTTACAAGAAATAATATTTCCTCTAAGGAAAACACAATACCTTGTAGTAGAGCGTCTGTCAGAAGAGGAACCAACCCAAATTAGCATCACAATATCCAGATATTTTAGTGTTGTTCCTATCTTCATATAACAACCTTATCCTTGAGCATTTTTTAGATACCTCAAGATACAGATGATGGCATTCCAATGATAATTGTAAGGAGCCTGCATGAATTGACTAACAACACCACTGCTAAAGACAAATCAGGTCTAGAAATGGTAAGATAGATAAGTTTTTCAATCAATATTCTATATCTTTCTGGATCAAAGAACAATTGACCTTGTTTAGTCATTAATATTTTATTTGGATTCATAGGACTGTCTGCTAGTCTACAGTCAACCATACCGGTCTCTCTTAGAATATCTAATGCATATTTCCTTTGAGATATTACAACACCTTCTCTTGACTTAGCAACTTCAATATCCAAAAAATATTTGAGACTCCCATGATCTTTGGTTTGAAAATGTTTGCACAAGTGTTCTTTTAATTGAGATATTCTAATAGTATAACTCCCGGTAATAACTATATCATCAACATATACTATTAAGTAAACACATTTATCAGGAGACGTATGACAGTAAAAAACAGAATGATTTGTTTCACTTCATTTCAACCCAAAAGTTTGAACAATGTGGCTAAATTTTTCAAACCAAACTCGTGAAGGTTTAAGACCATAGAAAGAACGATGTAACTTACAAATCAAGTCTGACTCCCTTGAGCAACAAATCCAGAAGGTTGCTCTATATATATCTCCTCCTCTAGATCTCCATGAAAAAATGTATTTTTGATATCCAATTGATGAAGTGACCAATGATGAATAACTGTCATAGCAAAAAATAAACGAATAGTAGTCATTTTGGCAACTGGAGGAAAAATATCATTATAATCAAGACCATACATTTGAGTGTATCCTTTAACAACTAAACGTACCTTGAGACGATCGACTTCACCATTTGATCCAACTTTAATAGCACAAACCCAATGACATCCCACTGTTTTCTTTCCATATGGAAGGGGTACCAAGTCCCATGTGTGATTCTGATCAAGAGCCTACATTTCAACCTATGATCAAGTGCTTCATTCACATTTTTGGGAATAGTAATGGAAGACACTGATGATATAAAAGAACAATACAAAGGAGATAATTTGTGATAGCTTAAAAAATTATAAATGGGATGAAGGTTATGAATATAGCAAATATCTTTTCTAATGGCAATGGGTAGGGAATCATCAGATTGAGGAACTACGATATGAGGAGATGAGGGAGAAGGACCGTGAGTTGGAGCATCGCACAAGTAGTTTGGTTCCAACTGTAATAAGTAAGAAGTGGAGGTGGTGTCGGTTCAAGGGAATAGATGACAGGATCAGGATCATCTGAGGCATGAGGGACAATTGACTCAACTAATGGAATAGGTAGAATCTCTTAGATGGAAGTAACATCTTCAACAGATGAAGGGAAGAAAGGAGTCTGTTCAAAGAAGGTGACACTGGCAGACATGTAGTATTTCTTTGTTTCAGGAGAGTAACACTGATATCCTTTTTTTAAGGTGAGAATAGCCTAGGAAGACACATTTGATAGCCTGGGCAGAAAGTTTATCTATCCCTGGAGATAAATTATGAACAAAACATACAGAATCAAACACACGAGGAGAGATGTGAAATAGAGATTCTTTAGGAAAGAGAATGTAATAAGGAATCATATTATTGAGAGAAGAGAATGACATTGTATTAATAAGAAAACAAGCACTTAGAATAACATCACCCAATGATGGGCTACTAGATTGACACCAAGTAATAAGGTATAGACAGTCTCAATCAAGTGCCTATTTTTCCTTTCAGGAATACCATTTTGTTGAGGAGTGTGAGGACATGTGGACTGGTGTAGAATGCCATGCGAATTTAGAATAGTAGAGAAATGAGAGGAAAAATATTTTTTGGCATTGTCATTTCTTAAAATTTTAATTGCTTGACCAAATTGATTTTTTATTTCATTCAAGAAGGACACAAAGATAGGTAACAATTCTGAGTGATCCTTCATGAGATAAATCCATGTACATCTATAATATTCATCAATGAAAATAACAAAATATTTGAAATCAAAATATAAGACACGACTAAACCCCAAAATATCATAATCAATAATAGAAAAGACAAAATCATATCTTGACTCAGATTCCTTCAGAAAATATGATTTAATATGTTTGCCTAATTGACATTACTCACATTCCAACATTTGGAGATTACTAAGTTCAGGAACCAATTTTTTTAATTTTGACAGGCTAGGATGACCCAAACGATCATGTAACAGTTTGGGATTTTGAGATGCAAAACAAGACATAAGTGGCCTAGCTCCAAAATAGTATAAACCTTTATATTATATCCTTGTCCAATCAGTCGTCCCGTACCACGTTCTTGTATAATAAAAGAATTGGCATCAAGGTTATTGAACAATTTTAAGACTTGGTTAATTAACTTAATGAAATAAGGTTAAAAGTACAAGAATGGACAAATAAAACAAATTTTAAATTTAAAAAAGGTGAGAAAGAAACTTGACCCATTCCTTTGGAAGGAGCTTTAGAAACATTAGCTAAGATAATGGAATGAGGATTCTTGGGAAAGAAAAGAGATGAGAACAAGGATGCATTACCAGAAATGTAGTCAGAAGCACCTGATTTGATTATCCATGGATTTTGATTTTCCACAGATGGTGAAATGCAAACTGTTGATAGATTGGAACTTGATAATTGTGCTAAGTTATTGGATTTCGACCTAAGATATTCGTGATGCTCTTCATTAGAGAAATTGGACTCAAAAACTTCAGCCTTAGTGATAGTGATTGTCTTGTTAGGAAAGTCATGTAATGTGAAAAGTTCCCTTGAATGTGACCCATCCTCTTACAATTTGCACATTGAGGGCACCCTCAACCACTCCTTCCTCCTCTAACATTACATCCTCATTTGCCACGTGGAGAAATCATGACAGAAGATTACATAGCCTCTTGAAAGTTCTTGTTTTCACTTATAGGAATCCGAAGAAGTCTTGTAGTCAAACTTTTTATGGATGGAATTTCATGACCTGTTAATAGTTGATCTCTAACATGTTCAAAATTTGGATGTATGACACGAAAAATCATAACCATATAGAATTTATCCAGTTTCTTCTTAGTTTCTCCTAAAGACTCATCCTCCAAGAACATCTTTAGTTCTTCAACAGTAGATTGAGCTTTACTCATGAAAGTTATCATATCATGGTCTAATTGTTTAAGAGAGGCAAGTATATTGGCAGAATCATAGAGGTGCTAAATATCATTTGTGAAAATATTCTTAGTCTCTTGCCATAATAAGGCACAAAGATAGATTATTTTTTCCATTTAACTTTTCAGCGGTAATTGAAAGAGTCTTGAGAAGGATAACACAGGTATAAAGACATTTTTTATAATATCAACTTGCAACTTTAGGTTTAACTTAAGAAACCTAGAAACAAATCTTCAAGTAAACAGGAAAGAAGGACCCAATCGGTGACGACAAACGATGGCGACCAGCGAAGGACGAGGACGGTAAGATGGCCGGAGGACGACGGAAAATGGTGCCGAAGGTAGACAATAGACCAACATAGCGGGATTAACCAGCTCTAATACCAACTTAAGATAAAATAAAAGAGAGAAAATAGTTTTAGAGGGCTTAATCACACCTCTAACATGGTATCTTATTTATAATGATAAAATACACTAAGTAGATGGAAGGTCAAGGGGCAGAATTATGAGGTAGAAGATATAGGTGCACCTAATTAATTATTCTAACAACCAATTAATAATTTCAACAATAACAAAATACCATAATTGTTTATTCCTCTTATGTACCTCAAAATTCTTCTAATGTTGCAAAGTGAGATGTTTTGCGTTTCTCCATGAATGTGCTTAGCAAACTAATACCAAAATAAATATCTGGTCTATTACAATAAAGATACCTCAGATAACCAACCATTTGTCTGTAAATCATAACATTTACAAGTTTCCCCTCTTCATCTTTGTCTAACTTTAAATTTGCTTCAATTGATGTAGTTGTCGGGTTACATTTAACACTTATTTAGAAAATTTACTTTGGTGAACTAAAATCCCTCTCTTGCCTTCGATAAACTCCATACCCAAAAAATACGACAACCTTCCTAGATCAATCATCTCAAACAGATCCTTCATCTTTCTTTTGAAATCCTTGATTGATATTTTCATCCCCTGTTTCTCTGATAATTTATCCTATTACTACAACTGTATCATCAATATTTATCACGTAATCATTGACTATTGTTGGTGCTCTTATTGTTCTTATTGGTCAATTTCTTTCTCTTATCACTACTCGTTGATCAATTTCTTAAATTGATCCATTGATTTCTTGAATCAATCAATTTCTTCTTGAATCGATTTCTTCATCCATTGATTTCTTGATCATCAAATTAAACATCAAAATTGATACTCTGGTTCCTCTCCATCGAATTCCAATCTTAGTTGGCTTTCTCATTGACTATAACATCTTTATCGATGATGATTTTCTTTATGACATGATCATACAACTTATAAGCTCCTACTGGATGATATCCAACCAAAATTAGTTTCTCACATTTGAAATAGAGGTTTCTTCTTTCATCGAGAACGTGTATTTAACAAATCAAACCAAATACCTTCAAATGCTTTACCCTAAGCTTTTTCTTGTACCTAACTTCTTCTAGTGTCTTCTCCTTAATTCTCCTAGTTGTGCATCAATTCAAAATAGTTGTAGTAGCAACTACTTCACCTAAAAAAAATGTGGTAGACTTTTGCTTTTCAACATAATTCTGACCATGTTAAGAATTCTTCGATTTCTTCTTTCAGCAATACTATTGTGTTGTGGTGTATATATATGGGATACAATCTCATATATAATAATTTTTTCTTGCAAAATGATGCAAATTCATCATTATTGTACTCACCATCAATGACTGATCTCAACATTTTAATAACTTTGTCAATTTGTTGCTCGACCAACTTTTTGAACTTGACAAAACAATTGAAAACTTCTTATTTCCTCTCAAGCAGATATAGTTATATCTTTTGATTGAAATCATTGATAAATGTAACAAAATACATGTTTCCACCAAATGAGGATACTTTGAAAGGTCCATATACATAAGTGTAGAATACTTCTAACACTCCTTTACTCCTAGTTTCGATATACATCTTAAAGGGATTTCTTGCTTGTTTTTCAATCATGCAACTTTCACAGCTAACTTCACTCTTCTGAATTTAAGACAATCTCATCACCATCTCCTTCTCTACTAGTTAATTCAGGCTATCAAAATTCAAGCGATCATATCCTAAATGTCATAATCAGTTGACATTAAAACTGCTGCTAGAAAACACATGATTCGATACTAAAATCTCAACTTTAAATGTCCTATTATTGCTTAGAGGAACCTTCAAAATTAGTATTCCATTTTTATAAAAAAAATTCAACATTTGTTCATTCGATCTCCAATTGATTAACCCTTTTTGCATAAGCTTACCAATATTCAATAGGTTGTGTTTCATGACTAGGACATAAAGCATATATGAAATTATTATAGATTTTTTATCTTTTCTTCTAATCAAAATCTTTCATTTTCCTTCATAATTTACTATAGAATTATTTGCAAACTTCACCTTAGTTTTAATCTTTTTCATCCAATTTGATAAACCAACACTTCTAAAATGACATATGATTAGAACAAATTGTATCCAAATATCAAGATTTTTCGTATGTTTTCTTTGGTTTTGTCATGGTCATCATCAACAAAACTTCATCCTCAAAGTCTTCCTTTTATGCCACATTTATTTCTTCTTCTTTATTGTCCGATCCTTTGCTCTCATATTTGTTGCAATTATAGACTATGTATTACTTTTATTACCACAAAAACCAGGTCGAACACTGTTAGTAGAAAAAATCTTGGATGGAGTAAGAGAGAAAAATGATATCAAGGAGGTACTAAAAAAATGAAAATAATAAAAAATTATTACTATTACAACATTATTACAAAAAATAAAAAATTAATTGAGCCTAACGTCTTAGTCAAATCAATCATTATGAATAGTTGAATTATTAACCAATAGTTTTAACAATATTTTTTGAATATTGTTAAAGGTAAATAATACTGTAATGTAATTATATTGAATTATCGATCACCACCTTCATATCGATAAATATGACTGATAATAATTTGATTTAAGTGAAAGATATGGAGAAGTTCCCAATGGTTCAATTAAGAGACAGGACACACATTTTCACAAGACAAATTGCTTAACCTGACCTACAAGTAAATGCAATATTGAACTCCTGGTTTTACTTTTCCTAAGAATTCTCTGACTATATGTATATATGAAACTGGTTGGTTCATAAGAAACAACAGTTTGAAGCATCAAACTGAACTAAAGGATTATGTACTAGGCTTCATTTTGAGGTGGAAGACAAACAATTTTTTGCTGTATATAGAAGTGAAATTTCAAGAGTAAACTAGTAGTTATTATGAATTCAATTTAATATTTTCCCACTGAATGTTAATTGGATGAATGACATTATACCTAGAAGAGATGAACAAATACAAATGTGTAGAAAAATAAAAACTGACAACAAAACTGAGAAATTGAATTATAAGGCAAAAATTTGAGAAGGAAGGTGTACAGAGACAATCATTTAGCTGAGTTAATATATAAGGACTATATTTATAAAGCATAAGTATAGAAAAATAAAATATATGATAAGTCCAATCTAATTAGACAGCATAAAAATTACATTAAGTGGTGGTGCCTTCCAATGATGTGTTTCTCAAAATTCTCTTCCATGTCTTGGCCATTGATAATTTCTTTCCATTCTAGAAAGATGGGAAAATGGTACCTCCAACTTCGGTGAATAGTGTCGTGGAGAGCATTTGGTCCACATCAGTTCTCTTTGCAAATCGACCCTTAATGCGTGGTCTAGTTTCTGCATAAGCCTTCCTTGAGGCATACCTTATTTTCTTTTCAAACTTTCTTGTCTTCTTTTTCTCCCTGTATCTTAGGACTCTGGCCTCTCTGTCCAGTGGTGTAAGGTGTGAAGGCATGAAAAGGGGAGGAAATAGGTCTCCTGTCCCTATTGGTGACTTTGAATAGGACATTGAGATGTCACTTATTGTTGATTCAGGGACAACACCAACATCCATTGATGAAACTGATACCTAAATTAATAAGAACAAAAAGGTCATTGCAAAGCACAAAGATAACAAGAAGATAAAGGGATCACATGGTCGTGATAAATTTTGTAAACAGTATGCTAATGGCTAACCCTTTTTGTTGAGCTAATATTGGTTTCACATCTCACAAACAAGGTAGGGTGAAAAGAAGAAAAAATGTATAATAAAAAGCGAAAAGTAGAAGGAAGTAGAAATCACAAAAAGAGAAGATGAAAAGAAAAAAAATGAAGTAAAAGAAAGGTGTTGAACAAATTAATCCCCCCATATTTTGGCTTAAGAAAGAGGCTCCGAGGCTCAATTTTTTGTATTGATCGAAGCTTCAAAAGTAAGGGAAATTGATACACAATAGATGAATTATGTTGAAATGAGATTGAAAACAAAGTTTAGGGATGAACACTGGTGAAAAGTTACCCTTTAAAGTAAGTTTATAAGGTGTCACAGCTAATACTAGCTAGCAAATACAAGAAACAGTAAAAAGGGTTAAACTCTTATATTTGACAAAAAATGAAGTTTCTAAAGACAAAAAGGTGAATTAAAAGAGGGTAGTCCAAGAAATATGAAACGTAGTGAAATGAATCAGAGTAACATGGCATGGGAAACTACTTCTGAATCCATCTTTGGTTCCAAACAAGGTTTTAAAAATCAGTATGTAAGTGAAATTTCAACTACAACATTAGAATTTTTAGACTTTTCAATAATAAACTTAAAATTGTATGAACAATGTTTGTCTAGTAATTTCTTGCTGTCATAAATTGGGAAAAAACTATGATAAAGATTATTACTGAAATTCACAAAGTCTTTTGAAATGGAAGGAAAAAGCAAAGAAATTGGCAGTTGGAAGGAAAAGTCAGCATAGGTCAGAGTAAAATTCTGATAGAGTATGATTCAATTGAGAATGATCAAACCAGTTAGGAAAAAGTAAAACTATGACTAAGAGGAAGACCCTTACACTTTGACTAAGCGAACCATCGTAACTGAACCCAGCTTTTGATGAGTCAAACTCCAACCCCGTCTGAAAATGCTGCGCTTGTTGCAACCCCTGAACTGGAACGACTGCATAGTTCTGAGGGACAGTGATGAAGTTCTGCTGGTGCTGATAAACGTTGCTAAACTGGTTATTATTGTGACCACACGAGTTACAATCCACAAGGTTCTCCAAATACTCATCACCATACAAAAAACCATTCTCATCCTCTTCGTTACCCTTCACAGGATGTGGCAACAACCACGAAGCAGCTTCAATCTCATCATCATACTCAAAAAAAGCCTCTTCCACCTCGTTCACGAACCCGTGTTCAGGTTCGTGATCTGGTTCCCCGAAGAGGGAACCCGAGATGGGGAGAATGGGGACACGGTGGTGGCGGCTGGCGAGAGGGTTTGCGGAGTGAATGTCAGCATCGCATGATGAACAAAGAGAAGCTGCGTCAGCTTTGCAAAGAAACGCTGCGGGAGCACGTTCACACGCTTCACACACCCACACACGCTCGTGCCTGGAGGCCACACGGTTAGCTGCATGGACACGAGCATCACAGGATGAACATAGGTATGCTGAGTCTGCATGACAGTACACTATGCATGGAGCTGACCGGCACGTGTCGCAGACACGTGACCAGGTGCTGGTGCTGCCACCAACGTTGTTGGTGCCTTCCTTCAACATGTTGTGTGTGAAAATATTGTATGAGGGGTGGAGTGGTGTTTGTGTTCGGTTGGATTTTGTGTATGTTTGTGTGTTTTGGAGAAAGCGAAGTCAAGAGGGTTTGTGAGTTGAGTTTGGAAGTGAAGTGAGTTTGAGTGAAGGGTTGAGTTCAGTGAGGTGAACCAAGTAGTGTTGGGGGAGAATCAACGGTGCCATCGTGGCAGAAAGTTAGTGGCCTGCACAAGTTCTTGCTTATCTTGTGGTTGGTTGTGTTTCAGGATTGAATATGATAGAGGACCACCAAAAGCAAGGAAAGCTGGTATGGATTATTTTCAGTTTAATCAGCGCTGTCAAGTATCGATTTCAGATACACAGAATGGAGACGAGTTGTTTCAATTTAATAATCAGTAGTTTCGAGTTTTAATTTTTGTACATACAACTATATAAATATTTATAGAAAAAGTTGTCATCTGTAATTATCTTTATTCAGTGTTATTTACTGTGTGATTCCTTTGATTGGTACTAAAATACTAGGAGATGGGGTTTTTGTTGTGGTTGGACCTGTGCATATTGCTTCTTTGCCTTTTGGAATCATTAAAGGGATGTTGAGGCCTTTGTTCATGTCGTCATGGTTCTACAACTTGGAGACATGTGTCACTTTGGGTCCAGGTAGATTCTATATTTATGCACCAGTCAAAATCTCAAGTTACTCCTTATTATATGCTCTGCTCTTAGTAAATTCGTTGGTTATGAAAGGATTTAATCACTGTGTCAAGTTAAGTAATGATCTGTGCATAGACAGTGGAGTGTATGTGACTATGACTTATGAATCTTCCAGTGAGTGGGGGAAGGTAGTGACATGTAGCACTAAAAATTTAACAAATGGCGTTGCAGATATAGATCATTGCAATGTTCCTAACCATTGTAGCCTTAAATCTAAAGTGAAAAAGTGCAAGTAAACTTCCCTTTTCTTTGGCTCTTTCAGATTTCAGAATACTAGCATATCACACAATGGGAATAAAGCAATCTCCAGGATGTTTGTTCTGCTTCTATCTCGTTCCTTCCCTAAAGAATAAAAGTGCACACACTTTTTCGGACCACTTACTTCACACAATGACTTTGAACTATGGAGTACTTTACCAATATTTCCTCAAGCTTATTTCTACTCTAGTTTCAAACTCAACTACAAGCAGTAGTAACATTGTTCTCTCCAACAATTTTTACAACACCTTTTTCTTATTACTTGTTTGCGTTAAATTATTCATATTATATCA
This sequence comes from Sphenostylis stenocarpa, assembly GCA_963425845.1. Classification (NCBI taxonomy): domain Eukaryota; kingdom Viridiplantae; phylum Streptophyta; class Magnoliopsida; order Fabales; family Fabaceae; genus Sphenostylis; species Sphenostylis stenocarpa. The sequence goes on along the minus strand of OY731401.1, from coordinate 4,295,123 downwards.
CGCATTTTCCTTCTATTCAATTTTCCTCACCTTATTGTTTAAATTATTGTAATAACAAGTTACAGGAACTGCATTAGACACAGCCAGTTACTGGTATATTTTTTTTTTTGCAATACATGAAATGCATCAGTTTGACCGACAAATTTCTCTTGTGAGAGACATATTTAAAGCATAAAAAGTCTGCTTGATTCATTTTAACTGATCAATTCAAATATACATTAATGTTTAAAAGACTCACAAAAGCTATATTTAAGATAATTTTTTCTTCTTTAAGAAAATGGAGTGTGGAAGGGACATGCACTTTAGTGTGTACGAAGAGGCTCTTAGAATATTCCAACAACTCAACCTTTGCAGCGTGCATCAGTACCTCTCTGGTGTCACTATTTTGCAGCCATGAAACGTGAATCTTCCTCTTTGTGGAGGAGAATGGCGAGTGCTAAAGGTAACCTGTAACCAATGACATTGCAGATATAGATTATTCTGATATTCGAAGACCATGACAACCGAAATTTAAAGTCACTAAGTTCAGTGCAGTGTGAATTTCTCTTTCTTCCTATTTTCAAATTTGAGATTAATAACATTCTCATCACACACAATGGATAAACATTAAGCATTGTCATTGCATGCATAGTAGACTTTCCCATACCTTCATTTAACTCTTTCATGTGTTGTTCCTTTTGTGAAATATTCAGTTCCACGATGGCTAAAAGTGCAGCTAAACTGTTCTTTTGCACTTTCATTCACACTATGTGGCATATGCCATTTAGAAAGAGTGAAAAAGATTAACCATTTATGCTTGAGAGGGTCTTATTGATGCCCCTGGGGCTCACACCATGATGAAGCATAATATTAGTATTATCATATTTATCATTCCTGTTCAACCTACAAATACGGGAATTAAAGCATTAGTATCAAATTCATATTTATATATTTTCTCCAAATCCAGTTGTAGGTCCACCATAGTACTTAATTTGGAATATGACTATAAATATGAAGATCTTAAAGTTTGCTATATATGCCAATAATTATCTTATAGATCCATTCATATATCACACTAGTTTTAACATTCCAAATTGAATTAAGATGACTAATATGCCAGATATGAATACAAATAGATTCAGCTGGCCAAATTACCTTGTGATAATAACAAAAACTTAACCATATATTAACAAATTATAACAATTTAATTGAAAAAATTCAATTTGTATGGACCTGAAACCAGAAGTAAAGAAAGGAAAACTTGACCGAATTAAAGTAGAGTACTTCTTTTGTCTTCAGAATCAATTGCCAGGGTGGAAGTAACTATCTGAAGCTCATCAAATAGTTGGTGGACATTAGTGAGATATCCAGTAGACCAGCACAAAGAAAAGTATAAACCCGTACAAATATGTAACAACAACATCTACATTCTTTGTCTAAACTTCATTACACGTGTAGTTCATGGCTTTTAAAAGTAAAAAGTGCAGCCACTTTGAGGACCACCTAGGAACACTTTAATTCTTATATGGTATTTGAACTAGCAAATCTATAGAGAAGACATAGGTTAAACATACTGAGCAAAATTTAATAATGAGAGTGTTTATGCTATTAAAGGTGAATGACGAACCCTTTAATTCTAGATTGGAAATTGTCCAATATTTGAAAGGTAATCTAAAAAGGATTTATATATCCCCTCACATGGGAGTGTTTGTGAAATTTCTAGTGTATGGAGTTAAACCAAGAATATTCTAACCTCTGAACACTTACCTGTGAACTCTGGTTTGGTTTCTTCGTTGCTTTGCAATTGTAACCATGAAATGTGAATCTTCCTCCCTGTGGGAAAGAAAAGTGAATGCCAACAGCAACATGTAACAAATGGCATTGCAGATTTAGATTATTCTAATATTCCTAGACCATGACAACCTGAAATTTAAAGCGAAAAAGTGCAATTAAACTTCTCTTTTCTTCCTCGCTTTAAGATTTTGGATTACCAATTTCATCTCTCACAATGGGTATAAAGCAATCACGTGGCCGAATCTCCCATGGACTTGAAAGATAGTATAATTCATTTTTATTTTTCTTTGTGTGTCTATTTTTTAGGTAAAATATTCATGTCCACGAAGACAAATAAAAAAGTGCAAGCAAAATTTGCATTCGCTCATTCAATCATACAATATAAAAAAGGTATATCCGTTTAGGAAGACGGCAAAACAATTTTCTTTATTGAAAGTTCGATTCCCCTAGAGGAACTCACTTTATCTAGTGAGTGTTATATTCACGGCTTTTTTTTCTTTTGTTTGAGATAAAAATTGAAGCATTTGTATGGTATTAATTTTATTAAGTTGCATTAATGAGATTATGCTGATGGTACTTATCAAATTGCATTGAATTAGTCTAACCTCTTGTATCAAGGGATTCATTTTTTTATTTTTTTCATTATTTCTATCGTTTAAATTAATTTATATTTTTTCTTTTATTTATTTATTTATTTATTTACTGTACAATGAACAAAATTATTATAAGACAACAAAAAATAAAAATATATGTTCACCCTGTATTTTGGTCTTGATACTAGAACCTTAATTTCTTCTTTTAACTTTTGTTATTCTGTGATAAAATTTCAAACTTTACTGATTCTTATTTGTTTTAATCTCATCACAATCCAGATAGAGACCTTCTAGTATTATAATGGATATTGAATCTTAAATCAAGGTCTAGGTATCGTTTAATCCTAATTTTAATCTTAATCATTAAAAATAATGAATTTCAAATAGATGTTAAGTAAACCTGACAATGAAATAGGACGGGTGAATTTTGTCTCTCCAACTCTCAGGTTTAATTGTTTTAATAATCTTTATCTCAATTGATATTAGAAATTAAATTTTTGTCTTCATTTTTATTAGGTTCTGAGTTTCTCCGTCCGTATCCATCAATGTTCTACATTGTTTCTAAAAACTAATTATATTTATTATAAGTTAATTTTAATTTTTTTATATTCTTATATGTAAATAAATATTTGTAGTTTTTTAATTATGATTGTTAATTAAGTATATACTTTAATTTATTATATTTATATTAAAATATATATAAAAAAATATTTAATTATTTTTTATGCAGATATAAAATATTTTTTATTATTATTGTTATTATATATTATAACATTGCATTCAAACATTTCATTATTATGAATAAAAGTGGGATTATGAAAGAAATTGTTGAAACTCCTTTAGATATAAAAGGTTGTTAATTGAAATTTGTTTTGATGAAAAAATCTTCATTGATGTGAATGGATATAATGAAAAAATCGTTCTAAAACAAGGGAGTACAATGAAAACTCTTTCTTCAGGTCTGTGATACGACGAAAATAGACATAAAAATAAAGAAGTATAATAAAAAATCTCAATGACTAAAATACAATAATATTATGATATAAAGATAAATATAATTCACTTTACGATTAATGATATAAAATTGAGTTAAATACGTTATTACTTTTAATAATTTTACTTCCAACTCTAAAATTGACCATTTATGTGATAATAAAGTTAAAATTGACATTTCTCATAACAAAGTGCAACATAATCACTCTAGAAATGTAGAAGCAAAAATAATCAAATTCTGATTTGTAAAGTTTAAAGATCAATTAACATTGTTTTTTCACAGTTATGTTTTTTTATTATGAATTTGTGTTCTTATTAAAAATTTTGTTTTAGATATTAGTTACATTCTTGGTTGAACCCTTCTATTTTGTTGAGTTAATTTATTTTCAAAATATTAGCAAAACATATACTAACTTTTCTTTGATATATTTTGTAAAAAAAACGATATATTTATAATTGAGTTTGCGACATATATACCAAAAGAACAATTGCTTTTTAATAATAATATAAAATGTCACCATTATATATTAATTAATAGTAAAAGTAGTTGATATTATTATTATAATAATATTAGAAAACAGTTATCAACTAGATATATGTTCGAAATATATCAATACTCTTTTTTAAAAAGAGAAATAGCAAAATTTTGGGGTTGAACATACAGTGCCAATAGCAATGTCCTTTGACGCTTAGTTGTGGGTTTTTGTTTTCATCTTACTATATACCTCTCATTACAGTATGACCTTGGACTTGTAAGTTAAAGATTTTTTTCCTAATAATGCCTTTCATACTAAAGAACATTGCACTATAATAATTAAGATTTAAAGAGTAAAATAAGTTGATATATAAAGTACTAATTAATCTCTAAAATAACTCCACACACTCCACAATCCATTCCTCATCCAACATTTATTAGTTATTTCCAATACAAATGATCTAAGAACAGAAAAACAGACAGCTAGGTGTTTTTCCCATTTTTTGACTCATCTTTTGATTATACTGAGTCTCTGTTTCAAATACACAACCTACTCTGTCTTACAACACCCTCCACCAGCTGTATGAGTAATCCTAATGCATTTTAAAAACCAAAAAGTTTTTTAAAATAGTAATCAAGCCCACTCTAATAATAAATTCTTAAATGCGACTGCATATGAACCACAATCATTCATTGCACTATTTTGACATTCACCCGAGATAAGCATTCGTGTGTCACACTACACAAATAAGAATATTTAAAGCAAATATTTCATTCAATGCATGTAAGTAAAATATTTCCGAAAAGTTTGATAACACAAAATTGTAAATCCAATCTCAAAAATATAACAATAAAAAAGGAGGTCCACACTAAAAAAAGGCAGGATGGTCTACACTACTCTTCTACTATTGTTCCCTTCTCACTGACGTAAATACCATCAAGAAACTTCCGAATATCCTTGTTTTTAACATGGCATTTCTGTAGCAAAGCAAACAAGTAAAAAAACACAAATTAGAGTCTAAACAAGAGTAAATTAGACAAAGGTTGGATAAAATGACATAAACATACCTGGTTAATGAGAGCACAAGACCTCGAAACAAGTTCTATATCATTTCCATCCAAAACCAACTCGTCCTTCACCTTTTCAGATCGAACAACAGACACACCGTCAAGCATATCCACTTTTCTCACCTGTAACCAAAATTTTATTGACATAATGTCATCCACCAGTTACACCATAAGATTTGTTAAATATTAAACAAAAAAGATTTAGTCAACAAGTCAACATCGGAAAGATCTAATTTATACAATTGAAATTTAAAAGACAAAAATCATATTAATACTATAATTGGAAACCCAATTAGCGTATTATTGACATCAGAACACAGAGATTAAAATGCAACTTTTACCTCAACAATATCCATCTAATATTCAACGAAAAATTGGCGAGTAAATAAAAAACTCAGAATAGTGCTGTGTAAGATCTATTTTATACAATTGGAATTTAACAGACCAAAATTATATTAGCACAATATTTGGGAATGATATACCAAGATCTATTTAATAAAGTATTGGCGAGTAAATCAAAATCGCAGAATAGTTATATACCTATGGATCTAATTTATAGGATTGGAAGACAAAATCATGCAAACACACTACTAGGGAACCTAATTAACTCCAAACATCATTCTGAGAGGGAAAACATTAAAAATGTCCAGTTTTTACATCAATAAAATTCACTAAATTAAAAGTTTAACAAAATTAGGCTAGTAATTTAAAATTGCACCGTAGTGATACCTAAAGATCTAATTTATTCAATTGGAATTTAAAGGAGAAAATTCATGTAAAAACAACACTTGGGAACCTAATTTGCTTACTTTTAACATTAAACATTGTGAGAATGTTAAAAAGGCAATTTTTTTGTCTAGTCAAAAGAAATTTAATAATCAAATTCTCACGTTTCATTGAATTTTTTTTATGCAGCACTCGTATAGGATGCTTCGGATTATTGACTACGATATTAAATAACTAAGCAAGGATGTTTACGACATATTTCACAGAAAAATAAAAGCATATTTAATAAAAAACAAATAAATAAGAAATTAAACGATAACAAATTTAAAAATGGACCTTCTTCTCGCCAAGGAAGTTTCGGATTTCGATGGACTTGTTGTTGTTGGCTATGCTGGCGTTGATGGGGAAGTGAGCGTAGACGAACCTCATTTTGTAGCGGTAGCCCTTGGTGACGCCAGTGATGAGGTTGTCGACATGGCTGAGGGCGGTACGAATAGCGGCGGAGGTTTTGCGAGACCCAAACCAGGCGTCAACCTTCAGCTTCTTCTTCCCTTTCTCGTCGGTGATGAGCTGAAAATCGAGGTTGAGATGTTTGAAATCTCGCACCAATTTTCCACGAGGTCCCTCCACCTCGATCACCTTAGCGTGAACCTTGATGCTCACGCCTTCTGGAATGTCCATCGTCTCGGAAGAAAGAATCGTCTTCATGTTTCCCTCTTCCTCTCTCTCTCACAGAGTACCGCCTCAGAAACACAAAACAAAACCCTAATTTGCTACTTCACCGTTTTGATCTTAAATGGGCAGGATTGGGCTAGGCCCACAACTTACCGGCCCGTATATTATTTATTTTCTTTTTAGAATGCTATTTACAAACAAAACATGTAGTCTTAAAGAATAAGGCTCTCTCCTACTTTCTTTCCCTCTGAAATGATAACATTGTTCTTCTAAATAGGTTATAAAAAGTTTATTTTATATATTTTTCGTATTAATCTTTTCAAAAAAATTCTAGAAAATTGTTTTAAAAAATACTATCCGAAAATGAGATGCTGATTAGTTTATTCAGAATTTATTTCTATAATATATTTTGGAGATGTATTTTGAATTCAACAATTTATAACACCACAAATACAAATTAAATATATTTTTTTATGAAATTTTGGATATATAATATATTATATTATTCAAAGCATAAATCACCTACAAAATTTTAATCTTAAAAGAAAAATGATGCTTGAATGCAAAAGAGGAAAATTAGCTTTTATATATATTATATAGCATTTTTAACAAATTATTAAAATGCAAGAAAAAACAATCAAAAGATAATTATAATGTATGTTGAATAAATTTATCTAAAAATATAATATTACTATAAATAACTTCTAAATTCACTATTTCCGATTAAGATAAATTCAAGATTTTATAATTGGAATTTTAAAAAATTATATATTTTTAGATCTATTTATCTAATATTTTTTTAAAATTTAATCAGAAATATTCCGTACTATGTTTCATAAAATAAGAATATTATTATTTATTCTATTAAAATAAATATGGGTGCGTGAAGAAAGTATAGATGTGGAAAGAGAATTGCTGTCTCTGGCCCGTTTGTTTTCTTCTCAACCAACTAATAAAAATGAAACTGTTAAATATAATTAAAAGGCTTAATTTTAATTTTGGTTTTTCATATTTTACAAAATTTATAATTTTTTTTAGTTTTAGTCCCCATAATTGTGGTACGTAAGTTTTTTTTACGTAATAATCTCTTAATTATTCATTATTGATTTTTATAAAAGTAAAAAAAATGTAGATAATTAAAGTAAATATTTAAATTTTGAGTTTTAAAAAACAAATTAATACATATATATAATTTGAAATTATAATATGTATATATAATATTATTTTATCTGGTAAATCGTTATAACAATGCAATATAAAGGAACACGATATAGAATATGTAAAAATAGTAATCAGATTAAAAAGATTATTTTTCTCATTTGATATTTTTATTTTTTGAAAAATTAACTAACTATAATACAATACATTATCCAATTAACTAAGTATAATATCCTATAGGACTTAACAAAGTTGAATTAAATGCATTTCTATTCAATAAAAATGGACTCAATTCAAATTTAATATAAACTTTATTTTTATTAATTAATAATAATATATAGAGAGAGATAATTATATGTAGAATTCTCAAGGAACCAAAAGTTTAATAAAAAAAAATTAGTGAAATTCGCAGCAAGACAAAAGAAATAAACTAAACCAATAAATAAATTAAAATTACAAAGTGAAATTGAAATAAAGAACAAACAAAAATGGCAAAATGATGAATATTCAATAAATTTATATTGAGCATGAAACATATGAAAAAAAGTAGGCAACAAAAGAACATTTAATAATAACTATTTCACTGAAAACCTGGTAAAGGTTTTCATTTGATTTCTCGTGACTTTACAAAACTTTGCACTACAAACTCATCCTCAACAAATAAGTATATATACATTTGAAAAAGCAAAACCAAAAAAAGCCCTTTTCAGATTTGAAGGCTTCTTCTATCATACAACATATAAATGACTCAATTGTCACATGTTCTTCAATTTCATATACTTTCCTTGGGAAGCTAGAAACTCAAATAAGAAACAAAAACAAAGTGAAAGTAAAAGAGCTAAAAATGACTATGAAAAATTCATCTGGGGCCTGAGAGTTCCATTGCTTGGACCAACAAAGAAGAGTCATCAGTGAGGTCAGAATACCTATCTGATGAAGAGAGTTCATGTGGTTTGCTGCATTTGGTGGTGTCAGCACTTTGAGAAGCTTCCCATTTCTCTGCAAGGCCATCACCTTCAAGCATGCGTACAACTTCAGACATTCTGGGCCTTTGGCCAGGAAGATATTGTGTGCACAAGAGTGCCACTTGAACAATTTCCTCAAGCTCAATCCTGTCATAGCTGTTCTTGAGATCCTTGTCCACAAGCAACTCAAGCTTCTTGTCTTGGTGGATTTTCCTCACCTGAATGAATGTGTCAAAAATGTATATGGGAAAAAAGAACTTAAATGAACAACAAAGGGAAACAAACTTACCCAATCAAGCATGGCTCCTTTTTGGTTGGCTGCTTTTCCAAATTCCAGTGCCCTCTGGCCTGTGATCAATTCAAGAAGCAGAATGCCAAATCCAAAGACATCAGTCTTCTCAGAAGATTGCCCTGTGGAAAGATACTCTGGTGCAATATGCCCCACTGTGCCCCTCACTGCAGTTGTGACATGTGAATCTTGGTGATCTAAAAGCTTTGCCAACCCAAAATCTCCTACCACTGCCTCACAATAGTCATCAAGCAATATATTTGCAGCCTTCACATCTCTGTGAATTATCTTTGGATCACACTGCTCATGAAGGTATAGCAGTCCCCTTGCTGCTCCTATGGCAATTTGCTTCCTTGTGCCCCAATCCAACACTGGTTTGCCTGGAAATACCCATCATTGGTATATGAATCAGCCACTCAAATTAGCTAGTATGCTACTACAAGTCTGTTTGGATAAATTTCTTCAGAAACACTAATAGGATAAAAATAAATTAAAATAAGTTCAAAGTAATAATTTACAAGTTAAAAATAAACTTTTGAAGACATTAACATATTAGAGTTTCTACAAATTAGTTTATGTATAAGCCCATTTTAGCTTATTGATAAACTTATTTCATTTTCCATTCCTACTTCCTATTTTTACAAATGTTTCTGAAGAAGTTTATCCATATAAACATTTCCATGTTTGTTTTGGCTTAAGACTTTATTTGGATAGATTTCTCCAAACCACTACTTAAAAGATAAGAAAACTGGAAGATAAAATTAACTAATGTACCTCAAATTTTTGACAAGTTAGGTAAGAGAGTTTCGATAAGAGTTAATGACATTAATTGATTTTAACTTATAAGAAGAGCTCCATTCGTTTTACTTTCTTATTTCCTTACCCTTATAAATAGTTATTGAGAAATATATTCAAATAAAGCCTAAGTTTGATACAAGAATCACTTTTTATTCAAAAGCTCTATTAGGGACTGTAAAAGAAAGTGATTATGTCGACAACTGAACTCACCCTTGAGCCTAGAAGCAACACTTCCATTGGACATGTAAGGATAAACCAAAAGCCTTTCTGTTGGTGTCATGCAAAATCCATACAATTTGAGGAGGTTTCGGTGCACCGCCAAGCTGATCATTTCAACTTCAGTCTGAAATTGTATATCTCCTCCAATGGCGTTGCCATCTTTAAGCCTCTTGACTGCCACAAGAGTGCCATCTGGGAGAATTCCCTTGTAGACATTTCCAAAACCACCCTTTCCCAGAATGTTTTTGTTGCTGAAGTTGTTAGTAGCAATCTGGAGTTCTCTTAATTGGAACCTCTTCAAGTTTCCAAGGTAGACTTCTTCATGATGCTGGTCTATAGTGATTAAGAATTAAGACAGAAATTAGAGGAACTATTATAATTGGATCAAATATGTTCAAATTTTAACATAGGTTTCCTTAGTACAACCTTGTATATAGTGTAATGAAGATGAATAAATTTAAGCTTCAACTAAAGGTTTTATATGGAAGTATACCTTTAACATCAAAGAATGCCTGTTGTTTACGCTTGTGCCTCCTCCATAAAACAAGTCCAAGACCAAAAACGAGCAAGCAAAGGCATGCAAGACTCAGACCAAAGGCAATGGCCATTTTGTGAGCCTTTGTTCTGCCAGATGGTAAAGCATCTATGGAAGCAAAGAGAATTTCTATCAGCATTAGCACCATTACTATAAAGAATTATCAAAATACAAATGAGAGAAAGTTTTGTTGGAAAAATCATTCAATTTAAGAAATTCATGAGCAATTGTGAAAGGATCTTACCCTCAGTACTGTTCAAGTTCATTGACATAGGCATTAGTGTCATCCCATGGCAATTTTTTTCTTTTTCTGTAGCGCAAACTAGGGGGTTTCCTACAATACTGAAAAAACACAAGGGAATAAGAACACTGAAGTCAGCTCAAAATTTTTCTGTATTTTGAAGAAACAGAAATACATTGATTAATGTTGTCATCAAAGAGAGACAAAGTTTTACCTGAATGATTTGGCCGAAATTCTAGGTATAGGGCCACTCAGATTATTGTAGGACAAGTCGCTGAATTGATAATCACAAACAAGAAGTCATCTTTGGAAGTACAAACAACAACAAAATTAACGCAGAGACAAAAAAAAAGGGGTCATGAAGTTTACAGAAAAGCAAGCTGCGCCATGTTCGCTAGTGATACTGGGCATTCTCCATCAAAACTGTTATTATTAAGCCTCCTGAAACCATTTTAATAACCATTTAGCTCAAGAAACCAGGTAGAAACTGACAATATGGCATATTCTAAGGTTCAATCATAGCTCATAAATACTTACAAGTACTGGAGGCTTCTCAGGCGACCCAGAGAGGGAGGAATTTCCCCATTGAAGAAGTTGTCAGAGAGATCAAGAGTTTGAAGCTTGGAAAGTTTTCCTACCTCTGAAGGGACTGACCCAGTTATGTTGTTATTTTGTAGCACCCTGAAAAGTAGTCCAAAACACCCAACTTGGAGCCAATGAAAGTAATGAATATAAGAAGCAACCATCTTGAGAGTTCTAAAATTCGTAGTGCTTTCTGATTCTTACACAGTCTGAAGATTTGTTAGGTTTCCTATGCTTGGAGATAGAATACCAGATAAATTTTGACTGGGAATGCCCCTACACAAAGCAGAACCAGGTTCATCAAATTGTGAACATTTTCCAACATAAACTTGGAACTTGTTGCTGTGGACTGTTCAACATTTTATCCTTGGTTTTGAAACGATTCCAACTTGAAAATGTAGAAGAAGATTGAAGAGAGAGACTCACAGGCTAATAACAAGATTCTCAGGGGAACATGTGACCATATTCCAGCTGCATGGATCAACTGCATCCGCATCCCAATTATCCAGAATGCCATGAGGATCCACAAGAGAAGCTTTTATGCCCATTAAAGCTTCCACTACATTAAGAGAGACACAGACTCAGTTCATAATTCTCGTCAATGAATTGATTTAAATACATAGAATGAATGTTAAGCTTTGGCACAAATCTATGAAACTAGAAAGGACAAAAGTTTAAGTTTACCTTCAAAGTTCACTCCCTTAGGAGAAAGCAAGGCATTGGAAGAGCTCCAAAACCAGAAAAAAACCACAAAACAAAGAGCATCTTCTCCTCTTCTTGGCTTGCCCATTGAAATACCCAAGAACCAAATACAAAGTACCGGACACACCTGATGGAAGTAATACTAAAGGATAAAGATAATGGGACTATAACAACAGTTCTCAAATGAGTGAGTGTTCTTTCTTCAGCAGTAATTTTCAAAATAAGTGCAGAATCCCATTCACCAAAAACCTTGTGTCAGACCCAAGAAAATAAGACAGGCTTTTGATAATATAAAGGAACTAGCATAGCATGCCTGTCATAGAGCCAGGTTTGTAAACAAGATAATGCATTGTTATGGCCTTAAAAATGAACCAATTGAAGTTAAAATTCAAATGACACATGGCAGGGAGAGTATATGGCAAGGACAGAATGGGAAATTCACTTGTGCCTTAATCATGCACATGCCAAGGAAAACAAAAAGATCTTTAACAATTATTTATTCACACCAAAGAAAGTAAAGCCAAAGAATCACACTGGACAATGAGAGAGAGAATTATATTTTACTAGTACTAGTGAACAGTATGCAGATTCACAGCAAACCATAGCAATTTTTCCCCTTGTTTTGATGTAAAAGGATCAAAATTCAAAACCCTTGCTTATTTTATTCCGCAGTGACAGTATATGTTTGCCTAGATATGGCCACTTGCAGGCTACAAGTTTTGTGGTGTGCTGAATTGCTCAAAAAAACTTAACCTATAGGTTGATTAGCTCATGTATTAGATGGATAATATGTTCTTGGGGCTATGAAGAATCCAACATTCTCTGTGTTTGGCCATTCAGTAAAGTTCCAAACCCCAAAATTTTTAAACCAAAAGTATTGAGAATGTGAGAATCTCGAGGAAGTGGGGGTTATGGGGGACTCGAAATTGATGATAGATTTGGCCACCCACTAACCATGACCCCAAGAATATCTCTTTGTTGGCTTCCTTTTATTTTCCTTTCATCATGTTAAGTGTATATTTTGATTCACACGGCATCATCAACAGTTACATTGGAATTTAATAAATATAATAACATGGTTTTGGTATGTTTACAGAGTTTATTTACACTCTCAAACAGTAAAAATCTGGATGAAGGTAATAATGAAACTTGGAAGGGCCTAACCCCAACCCAGTTGGGCCAGTTTGGTGCATTAGCTGAGAAAAAGAGAAAAGAGGCATTCCCCTAAGTGTGTTCAAAAGTGGTAAATTTTTGTACAGTAAAAAGCTGCTACCCCTCTCTCTCCTTTGAAGGAACCACACATAGTTTTCCATTAATCATGTTTCTTTCTTTTTGATATCAAGTCAAGTCCACTTCATGCTCATCCAAGACGCATGCTCAATTATATTATAGTGGGACAAACTTCCTTTGCTTTCATTCTTTCACCAACAAAAACAAACCTCCAAACTATAACTTACACCTACATCATTTTAACATTATATGTTACCATCATCATCTTATAAAACCAATATCCCTCAAATTCAATTCATACATATGAATTCTATTAATAATTCCAACAAATTTAAATATTCAAAGTTCATTACTTTCACTATGATTTATCCCCTATTCTCATTTTTTTACCATATTAGAGATACAAAATATCCATTCCCATCACTTTTTTTAATTCTACAATTTTAAAAAATTTTGTTTTCATTTATTAGTTATTTCTAAAATTTAAGATAACATTAATTATTTTTTATCAATTAATTTTTACTTTTTATTTAATCTTTAACTAATTTGTTCTTAATGTTCCTAAAACAAATGATGAATACGAAAATTATTTTAAAAAGTTATTTATTTATTTATTAACAAGAAATTATACATTTGAACGATAAAGAAACCATTCAAATTTTTTTATTCGAACAATCTAGTCCGTTAAAATTTTAAACCCATAAATGCTTATGAAAAAAATAATGTAATTATAAATCAAATAAAATTATTAAAAATAAACTTACTGTTTTTAGATAAATACCTATATTGTATACTTTTCCCTAATTTGTTAGTACAAGTACATACTTATCATTTTTCAAATGGAACACTTTACCAGAAAAATGGAAATTGTACAAATTTTTATAATGACATGTCATGTCTATTTTGCTAAAACAATTTATTATAAAAGAAAATTATCAATTTCAACCATACTCTCACGTCTGAATGATTGATGTACAATTTTCGTAAACGACAATAGAACCACAAAAAAGTGCATCGGGGTCGCTGCAATTTCTTTTCATCTAAGTTTTTAATTATCATTTAAATTTCTAAAATAGATTGAACCCGGTTTTTGTCTCTGAAATTTTAAAAAATATTTTAATTTCTTTTTACTTAATTTGAAAACCAAATATTTATAATTTTTAAAACTGTAAATTGAGAAAGGTTTAATTATCATTGTTTATTAATACTAATAATGTATGTAATTTTGGTATACCTAACATGGCCGTTTGTTTATAAAGAGGCACATTGTTATATTTTAAAATTAATTGAAAGATTTTATTGAATTTTATAAAGAACAGAAAAAAAGGATAATTAAGTAATTGAGAAACTAAAATCATGGTATCCAAATTTTAAAAAGTTTACTTTTTTTATTTTTAAGAGACTATTAACATATAAATTTAACTCTTTTGAAGATGGGTGAAGATGTGTTCGAAATCACGGTTCCTTTCAAAACTATGATTTTATCTTACAACATTAATAATGGTGTTGCTATGAATTCGTCACACCGTCAAAGGAACACTTGCTTAGGACAATAATTAAACTACGTTGTTTTGAGGATAGACAAACCCCACATGTACTCCACTCATGTTGTCATAACCTAAAATTCCCATCTCGTACAACCTTTTTCACATCAATTAATTACCACCAATTTTCCATTCTACTGTCAAAATCTTATTTCACCATTTCAGCACGTAGCTCGTAACTTTGTTAAAATAAAATTGAGTCTACTATCAGGTAATTTCTATTACTTAGGATAAAATTTATTATATTAGTTTGATATATTTAAATATTAATTTTTCTCTATCAAAATTAAAAGGTGATTTTTTTTTGTTATTGAGTATTGGAATCGAAATTAATAGTGTGTTGGATTCTAACAACGGAAACATGAAGGCGATGAAATACGATAATTTCATGGATTTCAATGTAAAATAAAATAAAATAAATAAAAATAATTTCGCTGCAAAGAGATGAAGAAAGGCGTCGAGTGTGAATTTATTTTTGAGATAATGGATTATATCATGATTATATATGAAAAATATTATATTTGTATAAAAATATAATCAATTATGTAAAAAAATATATTTATTTTTTATTATAATAATAAATAATTAAAAATTATAATAAAATAATAAAAAATTACTAATAATAAATAAATCAATTTAAATTTCCACTCATTTTTACTTTAATTCAAACCATCTCAATTTCTACTTTCTTTTTTACATTTTTCACTTTTTCAAATTCACTCTTCAATTCAAATAAAGATTAAAAGTGCAAAGTTTTTTATTATTATATATTATTTAGGAAATTTATATTAAAAAAATTTAAAAACAAATAAAGATTAAAAGTGCAAAAGTTTTTATTATTAAATATTATTTAGGAAATTTATATTAAAAATTTTAAAAAATAAACATAATTCAATATATAAAAAATATAATATTATCATAAAAAAACTTAAAAATACAAGAATACTAATATTTCTCACACATAAATTATTTAATTTTTTTTATTTCTATTAAATATGATATTTTAACTTATATTTAAATTTTCAACACTGTAATTTTTTTATTTTAATATTTTAGTTTTAAGTTCATTGTATTGTTAGGATAATCAACACATGTTTCAAAGAACAATAAAATATTATGAATGAAGTGAAATTGAAAGTACCTGGGAGTTGTGTTGTTTTAATGAGTTAGTTTGTGAGGGATAATTATTATACAAATGATATCTAAAAGGGTGAATAGATGCACAAATTAAATAAATATCAAATTAAAAATTTATTTTAAGATGTCTAATATTTATTAATTCAATTTTAATTATCAAATTGAACAAAGATAAAACGGAAGCAATATAATCAGAGAAATGAAATATCAACAAGATAGAGAAAGATAGAGATAAAAATAAGGGGTGTAAGAAGAGTAATGCAGTGAAAAAGAGATAAGGAAAAGAGAAGAGCACACGAGTGGTTTATACTTGGTTTGGGTGTAGTCAACCCTACATCCAGTTCCTAATCAACTCTTAATACAAGAGTGACCTAATTCACTATCTTTTAAATTCAGTTCACAAATTACAATCAACTCAGCAAGAAATAAACTAATTCAAAAGACAATCACATCCTTAGAAACTCACTAAGGATGAACACCTCCTTTGAACAAATCAAATGATGAACACACCTCCTTAGAATCTCACTAAGGATGAACACCTCCCTAGAATCCCACTAAGGATGAACATCTCCTCTGATCAAATCAAAAGATGAAAACACATCCCTGAACAAATCAAAGGGATGAATAGTTTCCACATAGAAAACCCTAAAAAATCACAACAGAATGATAGTGACTACTTAAATCTTAAATAGGAAATTTAACAATCAACCACTTAAGTCCACAAAGGATGAAGATAATAAAATAAGAACAGTCAGACCTGGTAATGGAGACAATAAGAAGCATGTAGAATGTCAATCTCCAAGAACAAGTGTGATTAACAATGAAAGCACATTAAACAATGGAGAAGAGAGTTTTGGAAAATATTGTTGTTACAATGGAGAAGATGGTTTCATCAAAACATGTAAAATATTTATGTTGCCTTGTTCATAATTCTTTTCTCAGAATTGATTGAATGTAAATTATATTTTCGAATCCTGTAATTGTGTGTATTTTATTTTTCATCAAAAATTATTTAAATAGAAAAATAACATCATAAAATAGTCATTAGTCATTAATACTTTCTGAGAAAAAAATCAGGATATATTAAAAAATATTTATTCTTCAAAACAGATATCTTTCAAATTTGAACTGTCATAATTGATTATGTTACTAGTATAATCAATTATGATAGAAAAAATCATTTTTCCATTTTTGATGCATCATAATTGATTATGACAATAAAAAATATCATGTTACCAAATTTTATTATCACTACAAGAAAAACACCAAATAGTGACCAAAAATTCGGTCACTAAATGTGCAAAATCGGTTACTAATTAAAATAGTGACCAGAAATAGTGACCAACTGGAATCGGTCATCGATTCAGTCACTAAATCAATGAAAAAGAATAACAAATTTAATTATTTTTATTTATTTACATTTTTATTATATCTATTATTTATTTTCCCTATCTCTTAATTATATTATATTTTTTAGAAGTTTAACTTATTATTAGGTGGTTTATTGTCATTGTCGAGATTCGAACCCGGTACCTTAGAGTTGGAGGTTGAAACTCCAACCACTGAGCTACTAGGATCTTTTAATAATAACTTACAAATAAATTATATTTATATACAAATAAATGTATATCCAGTATAAATATATAAATATTAAATCTATAAATAAAAATATATTTATATATTTGAATATATATTTAAATATTGATATATTTAAATATTGATATATTTATATATTGATATATTTATATCTTTATATTTTTACATATATTTATATTTTTATATATTTATATCTTCATATTTTTACATATATTTATATGTTTTCATATTTATATATAAAGATATTAGTTTTCTATACAAATAATATTATAATATAGTATATTATACTATTAGTATAGTATACAAATAATATATTAGTATAGTATAGTATAGTATACAAATTATTAATTTTGTAATTTATATACAATGAAAATAATATAATGGTATATTAGTATAGTATAGTATATTTGTATTCTAATTTTTAATTAAATTAAAATTATGCTAATAATGTATATTAATATATGAGGGGATAATATTGATATATTGATATATTTGTATATATATATATATATATATATATATATATATATATATTATATACTTATATATTTATATATTGATATATTTATATATTAATATATTTATATATTTATATATTTATATTTTTATATATTTATATTTTGTATATATATTTATATATTTATATATTTATTTATATCCTTATACATTTATATCTTTATATATTTATATATTTGAAAAAAAATATTAAATTTTAAAAATAATATTATATTTTTAAAAATAAATATAAGAAAAAGATTTAAAAATATATATAAATTATATTTACATTTACAAAATATTAAAGATATATGTTTATATCTTTACATATTTATATGTTTATATTTACTTCTAATAAGCGGTTGCACCATCGCTCGAGCGAGATTAGAGTCGCTCAGCTGAAATACAACCCGAGAATGCCAATTTTGTGCAGGGCGTTTCGCTCGAGCGAGACCATTGGTCGCTCAAGCGAGATAGAGTTTAGATAGCGGTTACACGAGAACCGCTCTTAAAAGCTCACTTAGATAGCGGTTAACCCTTGAGCCGCTATTATATGGTTTCCATTATGATCGGTCAGAATGCAATTATGACCGATCAGAACTCTTTAATCGATTAAATCCCATTTCAATCGATTAAAACAATTTCTGCACAAGCGTTTTAATCGATTAAAACTTATTTTTATCAGTTAAAATAACTTGAAAAGTTTTACAAGAAACTTATATTTATATATTTATATTTTTATATATTTATATTTTGATATATTTATATATTTATTTATATCCTTATACATTTATATCTTTATATATTTATATTTATATTTATATTTTGATATATTTATATATTTATTTATATCCTTATACATTTATAATCCAAAAGAGTTCAAAAATGTATTATAATATTGTCAATTTTGAGTTTAATTATATTGTTCATTCTCAAAGTAGAAAAATATAATTTAAAATTTTAATACTAAAATTAAAAGATTAAATAATAATAAATTTAATTCTTTAAATTCAATTGCTAGAAACTAAAATTATAGTTTCTCTGTTTGAAATAATTAAAATAAATATTTAAAAATAAAAATCAAAACTAGTATTATCTTAAATTTATTAAAAGTGTAATTCAAACTTCTCAATTCTACATTTTTGTAAGTTCTATGATTATATTATCATCCTCATCTCCTCCCATGTTCTACTTTATCTTTACTGATAGTCAATATTCTTAACTAATTTATAGTTTTAATTATAATTTTTTAGTATATATTTAGAAATTAATCAATTCTAATCTATTATTTGAAAAACTAATCAATTCTAATCAATAATTTAGAAAACTAATCGATTATAATTAATTATTTGAAAAAATTATCAAATATGATCGATCATTTCGAAAATATAATCGATCAGAAACAAATATCGCTCGGGCGAGACTAGACTCGCTCAAGCGAAACACAACCCGAGAGTACTAATTTTGTGCGAGGGCGTTTCGCTCGAGCGAGGACATCGTCGCTCAAGCGAGATACTGATTAAGATAAGCGGTTACACGAGAGCCGCTCTTAAAGATCACTTAGATAGCGGTTAACCCTTGAGCCGCTATTATATGGTTTCCATTATGATCGGTCAGAATGCAATTATGACCGATCATAATGAAAACTTACATTAACTATTTTTTTATATTATGTTTTTAAATTTTTATTAGAGAAAACCTTTCAGAATTCAAAATGTTAAATACTTTTAAATATTAAAATTAACTTTATCAAAAATTTGGGAAAAAAATTAATGAAAAAAGAGTTCAAAAATGTATTATAATATTGTCAATTTTGAGTTTAATATATTGTTCATTCTCAAAGTAGAAAAATATATTGTAATTATTTTAATTTAATAAAATATAATTTAAAATTTTAATACTAAAATTAAAAGATTAAATAATAATAAATTTAATTCTTTAAATTCGAGTAGCTAGAAAGTAAAATTATAGTTTCTCTGTTTTAAATAATTAAAATAAATATTTAAAAATAAAAATCAAAACTAGTATTATCTTAAATTTATTAAAAGTGTAATAAAATATCTATTTTCTTAATTTTATTTGTTTCAAACTTCTCAATTCTACAATTTTGTAAGTTCTATCATTATATTATCATCCTCATCTCCTCCCATGTTCTACTTTATCTTTACAATACTCAATATTCTTAACTAATTTATAGTTTTAATTATAATTTTTTAGTATATATTTTGAAATTAATCAATTCTAATATATTATTTGAAAAACTAATCAATTCTAATCAATAATTTAGAAAAATAATCGATTATAATTAATTATTTGAAAAAATTATCAAATATGATCGATCATTTCGAAAATCTAATCGATCAGAATCAAATATCGCTCGAGCGAGACTAGACTCGCTCAAGCGAAATACAACCTGAGAGTACTAATTTTGTGCAGGGGGCGTTTCGCTCGAGCGAGGACATCGTCGCTCAAGCGAGATAGAGTTTAGATAGCAGTTACACAGGAACCGCTCTTAAAAGCTCACTTAGATAGCGGTTAACTCTTGAACCGCTATTATATGGTTTCAATTATGATCGGTCAGAATGCAATTATGACCGATCATAACTATTTTAATCGATTAAATCTCGTTTCAATCGATTAAAACAATTTATGCACAGCGTTTTAATCGATTAAAACTTATTTTTATCAGTTAAAATAACTTGAAAAGTTTTAGGAGAATGTTTTGCAGTATTTCAATCGATTGAATCGCGAAACAATCGATTAAATTAACTTAGAAGATTTTTTGTAAAGTGTTTTAATTGATATAAACGTTGTCGTATCGGTTAAAACAAATCTGTTTAAGAATCAAGAACGTATTAATGGATTAAAAGAAGTTTTAACAAATTAAAGCTGCACTTTTAATAGATTAAAAGAATCTTTTAACAGATTAATTAAACCAGCGAGTTTTGAAAATCTTCTATAAAAGCAGTTTGGCTTGAACTTTTTTAACATACATTGAATATATCATCTTTAAAAAATAAATAAATATGTATATATATATATATATATTTTTTTTTTGCATTTTAATTTTCAAATATTAATTTTTTTATGAAATTAATTTTAATTAAAAAAATTAAAGTGATACATATATATATATATATATATATATATATAATATCCAACTATTAAATTATTCAAGATATTAATATAAATTTAAAATATCAATTCGAGTAATTAAAATAATTTTAATTTTTTATAAATACATTGAAATACATATCCAACTATTAAATTATTCAAGATATTAATATAAATTTAAAATATCAATTCAGTAATTAAAATAATTTTAATTTTTTATAAATACATTGAAATACATTTTTATTAACATACAAGTAATATATATATATATATATATATATATATATATATATATAAAGAGACTAAATTAATAATTAATTTAATTATTGATTTAGTGACCGATTCGATGATCGAATCAGTGACCGATTCAGTGACCGAGATCAGTGACCGAATCGAGTGACCGAATCAGTGACCGATTCGGTGATCGATTCGAGTGACCGAATTAGTGACCGATTCGAGTGACCGAATTAGTGATCGATTCGGTGACCGAATCGATGATCGATTCGGTGACTAATTTAATAATCAATTTTAATTTTTTTATTCACATGCTAAATTAAAAAATAAAATCAAATAATTATATTACAAAATTATTTAATAAGTTAGTAAACAATTTTTTTAAATATTTATAATGTTATTAAAAATGTTATCAATTATTTTAAATTATTAAGTAAATTTATATTTAAAATATTTTAAATAAAATATTTATATAAATGAAAAATAGTTATCAGTTTAAAAATTATTTTTTTAGTGATTGAAATTTTAGTCACTAAATCGAGTTACTAAATATAAAAAAAATCGAGTAACAAAAATAATTACATAAATTAAATATAGATTATTTAAAAAAATAAATTAAATAATAAAGTGACTGAAATAATGATCAGATTTTATGTGATCGAAAATTCGGTTACTATTTCGATTACTAGACTTAAAAATAATAATTTGGTTCTCGATTCGGTCACCGATAGTAACTAAATTTTTCGATCATCGATTTCGGTTACTTATTTGACATTTTTCTAGTAGTGTATAATTGTGCTTTGAAGGCTTATGCATAATATTACTTCATCAACTTGTACCTCCATATCTAGTACCTCCATATCCAGTATTATATGCCTTTATATAGTTTTCGGGAATCATCTTGAGCTTGCTTGAATCTTGAATAAAATCTTTATCAAATCATATATTGAGCTTGCTTGAGTCTTGAATATTATTGACTTGAATCATCATCAAAATCACACTACAAGAAAATCGCGTATTACCGACGGATATTTACCGACGGATTTGTATCCGTCGGAAAATAATTATTACCGACGGAAATTACCGACGGATATAAAATGTGTAGAATTTGATCTTACCAGACGGATATATCCGTCGGTAAAATAATAATTAGTTACGAGACGGATATATCCAGTCGGTAAATCCGTCGATAAATTAATAATTAATTATCAACGGATATATCCGTCGGTAAATTCATTCGTAAATTACAGACGGATATTTCCATCGGTAAATTATCAATTAGTAAATATTCAACTAATTAAAAAACTAAATATTTTTTATTTAATAATTTCATTTAATCATAATTAGATTAATTTATAATAATTTCTTAAATTAAATAATTTTAAAAAATAAATATTTAATTATATATAAATATATAAAAATATATAAAAACATATAAACATATTTAATTGTATATTTAAATATATATATATATATATATATATAAATATATATATAAATATATATATATATATAAATATATATATATATATATAAATATATATATATATATATATAATATATATATAAATATTTAATATATTTATATTTAATATTTTTATATTTTATATATAAATATATAAAATATAAAAATATTAAATATAAAAATATTAAATATAAATATATTAAATATAAATATATAATATATAAATATATAAATATATAAATATATAAATATATAAATATATAAAAATATAAATATATAAAAATATAAAAATATAAAAATATAAATATATAAAAATATAAAAATATAAATATATAAATATATAAATATATAAAAAATATAAATATATAAATATATAAATATATAAATATATAAATATATAAATATATAAATATATAAATATATAAATATATAAATATATAAATATATAAATATATAAATATATAAATATATAAATATATAAATATATAAATATATAAATATATAAATATATAAATATATAAATATATAAATATATAAATATATAAATATATAAATATATAAATATATAAATATATAAATATATAAATATATATAATATATAAATATATAAATATATAAATATATAAATATATAAATATATAAATATATAAATATATAAATATATAAATATATAAATATATAAATATATAAATATATAAATATATAAATATATAAATATATAAATATATAAATATATAAATATATAAATATATAAATATATAAATATATAAATATATAAATATATAAATATATAAATATATATAATATATAAATATATATAAATATATAAATATATATAAATATATATATATATAAGTATATAAATATAAATATATAAATATATATATGTAAATATATTAATATATCGTATAAAATATAACTTATTGTAAGGTACTTAGTGGTTGGAGTATCGAACCTCTAACTCTAAGGTCTTGGGTTCGAATCCTGCCAATGACAATTCTCTTAATATGATAATAATTGAAGCCTATAAAAATGTAATAGGGAAAAATAATTAATAATAAATAATAAAAATATAAAGTGAAGGGGTATTCTATAAAATAAATAATCTATATAATTAAAATATTTAATAAATAATAAAAATATTTACGACGGATTTTTGGTCGTCGAAAATCCGTCGGTAAATAGATATTACCGACGGATTTTGACCGTCGGTAATATCAAAATTTCTTGTAGTGTCAACTCTTAAGAACGTAGAGACATGTTTTACATTACCATCCATCTCTTCTCCTTATTTTTAATAATTAATGTCTCAAGTGTTGTATATATTTTATGTGTTATGTTTTGAAAAAAAAAATCTTTAATTTATTATGTCTGGTGACAAATTGAGTTTGATACACGATTTATGTATGACTTGACTATGTTTTGTTATTGTTTGATGAAATCTCATTATATTAGGGTTTAGCTTTTAAGAAGGAAAAAAAAAGTTGTCTTTCTCATGTGTTTTGGCGCACTGAGTTGGTGTACTTAGATTAGGGGAAAAAAAATTATGGTTGGAGGTTTTTCTTTTGACTCGAATGGTGTTGGTAATTTAATAAAGATCATATCATGACGTGACTTAAAGTCAATTTGGATAGCATTCAATGTTTTTTATTGGTGTGATAGTTATTGTGTCTTTATCTTGTTTTATCTCTTTGTTTTGGTATTCTAAGACTTTGATATTGAGTTAGCTATAAAATCCCTTACTTCACTAATTGACAAAGTTTTACTTATAAAAATTAATTAATTGTTCAAAAACTAACTCAAATATAATCAACAAACTAAGAAATTAAGTATTGATTGGTATATTTAATCTTTATATTATCATCAAATTGATTCTACGCATTTTTTTCTTTGTTCAATTCTTAATTAAATGTTCTTTTAATCTTTAAATTCTCACATGTATCCTAATGGAATTACTGTTCAAACTTACCAAATCACTTTGTGTATATTTTCTTTTTCTTTTGTGAAAATAGCTTTGTATATATACGTTAGAATACTCTATTTTTATTTTCATTCTATTTTTCGAAAAAAGTACATATTAAAGTTAAAAATTTTATATAATTTTTTTAAAATATTTTATTTGAAAAATATCATTATTACAATGTATTATTTTTAATATCACTATTACAAAATAGATAATCTACAATGTATTGGTTTAGATCAGATTTAGAAGAAAATGAAATTAGAATTAATCAATTTTTATGTTTCTAGATTGTTGAAATGTGTTTGCACACTCTACACCAAACTTATCCAATTAATAATGAGTCAATGTTTAATTGCATCATTTGAATTCCCACTATACAAATGCAGAATTCTTTTTACAATTTATAAAAAAATTTACTATACAAGTATAATAACTTTGTTATTACAAGATTTAAATTACATATTTTGTTATGTTCTAATCATAAATTAATGATAGATAACCAAATTTATAAGATAAAATCTTCAAATTAAGTGGTAAATAATGACTACGATGAAAATTCAAATAAAACAATGTGTGAAAAAAGAGAGATATTCTTCATAATCAAATTAGTAATAATATATATATATATATATATATATATATATATATATATATATATATATATATCAAAATAAAAGTATTCAAATAAATTACTGTTGAATTTATTTGTTTGATTTGAAGTAGATCAAATTAAACTAAAAACCTGAATTAGTTTAAAAGTTAAATATGTTTTTATCCTTTTATTTTAAAAAATTTAATTTTAATTTTTATACTTAAAAAATGATTAATTAATCTTTAAATTTTAAAAATATATGTAAATTTAGTCTTTTTATCAATTTTATAACAATAAATATATTGTTAAATATTCACTTTAGATATAAAAATCAAAATAATAATTAATCTTTTTATCAATTCTATTAAACTAAAAATCATCATTAAATATTAAATTTAAATATAAAAAATAATATATTTTCATATATAGAGGATTAATGGATATTTAATATAAAGACTAAAATTAGTTTGACAGAATGAATATAAGAATAAAAAATATTTAACTCTTATTTTAATGAATTGAATTTCAATTTATAGATTGATCAAATTGATTTGAGTGAAGAAAACTCATGCATATATTAAAAATATATTAATTTTCATTTTGGACTTTAAATGATAACAACTAAAATTCCAAAGTGACAAAATAGATACCCAAACTAAGGGAGAATCTGATGAGATAAGAGGTAGAAGATAATGTCCCTTCCTCGCACCAACTCCACCACACAATACCTTTGATGAACTTCTAAGTTAAACCTTCATCTGTCTTCGTTTTCTGTTTTTTCTTCTCTTACCTTTGGCTTCAGAGCTCATTTCATGGTGATATATAGCAACAAGACAGGCATTCAGAAGCTGCCACGTGTGAGAATGCACTTGTACTTTACACGTGGCCTTTTCTTTCATTGGATCCAGAAAACTTAGTTTCTCTAGGTCATTACCTAGTTCTTAGAAGTATCAGCATCAGAAGAGAGAGAACATAAATTTTCGTAGAAAAGGGCATGCATGGGTTGCTACCTTAACCATGAACGTGGGACTGAACAAGGAATGTGCTTGTTGTATGAAAATTAGGTTATGAACAATCCACATCTCTAGCATGGCACCTCCACTTAATCCCAAGGCTCATAATGAAAAGTAATTTGTATTGTGTCGTTTAGCTAAACTAAGGATGTCGTTTTTTGATATGCTACTTGTACTTACCCCATACATGCCACCATCTCCGGATAAATGGTGTATTTCGATGCATATTGTTCAAGGGTGTAAGAGTAAAATTTAAAAAATAATTTAATTTATATATATATATATATATATATATATATATATATATATATATATATATATATTCTCTTTACTCAACTTATTTATATATTTTTTAAAAATAAAATTACGATGGATTATACTTAAAAAAATGAATATCTGAAACATATAATTGAGATTGAAGATAAAGTCTGATTATATTATTTAAAAGTTAAAATTAATAATAAATTATATATATACTTCTTCCATATTCATAAAGAATCAAATTGTTTCATATTAAAAATTTCAAAATAAATAATATATAATAATTAATTTTAACGATATTATTATAATAAATATGAAATTAAAAAGATCACTAATTTTAGTTAACCTACGTTGAATAAACTTAAACAAAGAATTGAAAAAAATATATAAAAATTAAAATATTCTCTTCCGTCAACAACTAATTTTTAAAATATATTTTTTATTGATATTTTAAAATCTTAAGAAATTTTAAGAATTGTAATATATATAATTACATTTAGATATTATTAAAAACTATATAAATATGATTCTCAAATATATTTTTCTAGTGTGGAGTCCTGTAATATGCTTGTAATTAAAAGAAAAATAAAAAGAAGAAGAGAGAGAAAATCTGGTTTTTTTCTTCTTCTCCGTACAAACGTATCCCCCATCTCCCTAACTCAGCTCTACCTTCTCTCCTACAGATCAAGACTTCCTTCTTCCCCAATCAAGAATCTGAGACCGCCGTTGTGCTCACGACGGAGAATAGCAGAAGACCCACTGATTAGAATTTCGTTTCGGTAAGTTTGAATTTTAGGGTTTTTGCTAGTTAAAATTTGGGGTTTTGAGAATTTAAGGAATTAATTGTGGAATTAAAGGTTTCCTCTTACTCTATCACTCCCCAATTTCATGTTTTTGGGTTTAATTTTGTTTATTACTTCAATTTCATTTTAGGGTTTTCCAAATTGGGGGAGAACGGTACAAATTAGGTGTTTTGGCATTCCTAAGGTTTTATTGGAAT
The DNA here is from genome assembly GCA_963425845.1 of Sphenostylis stenocarpa. Lineage (NCBI taxonomy): Eukaryota > Viridiplantae > Streptophyta > Magnoliopsida > Fabales > Fabaceae > Sphenostylis > Sphenostylis stenocarpa. Next base: position 4,267,687 of record OY731401.1, on the reverse strand, counting down.
TAGGTTGACGTGTAACATCACCCTCGGGTAAGGGAAGCTTCTTTAATTTTTACTTGGTTTGTATTGATGAAAAGTTTCATAAAGTGAATGATGAGTATATTTGTGAGATATATATATATATATATATATATATATATATATATATATATATATATACGTGCTATATATACGTGATATGTATGAGATATGTTTGTGAGATATATATATATATATATATATATACGTGCTATACGTGATATGAGAGTATGTTTGTGAGATATATATATATATATATATATATATATATATATATATATATATATATATATCGTGCTATATGTGATATGAGAATATGCTTGTGACACATATACGTGCTAGATGTGATATGATATTGTGAGTACTGTGGAAACCTTGCAGTGTAAATTGTTGTGAAATAGATATCTTTGTATCATTGCATTTCCAAATTGTATGGTTGGTTTGTGTGGTTTGAAGGAGAAATGATGTACCGTTTTAAGTGAATTATGATTGCATAGTAGTTGAGAATTTTAAATGTTGGACTGGACATTTTGAACTGTATGATGTTGGTTTGATTCTAGAAACCATGAGTAAAATAGTGTGTATGAAATAGTTGTTGAATGATAGATTTGATGTACTGTATAGAATAATGTGTATGGAATTATGGATAGGCGTAATAGGGTATCCAGACTTCCAAGATGTTCCTAGTCATATAGATGAAGACATCTGTGGTGGGAAGTCGATGGAGACACAGCATAGTGTAAATCCTATGCATGTGTTGCTCTGATGAGAGGTTGGAAAAAAAAAAAAGAAATGATATTATAGGCCTGGGGCCATGAAAATTTAAGGGTCTGGGACCCCAAATATTCCTCATCAGGTGTCTACCTTACTGGTCTGAATTCCATATAGTTTTCCGGAAAGCGTCAGTCTTGTTGTGTGTTGTGATTGTAAAATGCTAGACTCTCCGGTGAGTCTAGTTTTAGGATGTTTGTGAATTAATAAGTGTTGTTTGCAATGTTACAATGTTCTACATATTTAATCAAATGGTAGCTTACCCTTGCTTTTGTTGTGTGCTTAATCTTTTGGGATCCTGCTATGATCGTGTTATACACGTGAGCAGATTCCAAATCTTCTACAGGTGGTAGTAAGACCCAGTGATTTGGGAAATGGAGTAGAGACCTCCTAAATTTGAAAGAGTTATTTTGTGCTGTGTAATTAGGTGTAAAACATTTGTGTACTTAGGACTTTTGATGTGTGATGTTTTCTTTTCTTTTTTCTTTTCAACTATTCTGGATATGTAAACTGAACTATTATCTCTCTCCTAGGTGAAAAAGTTATTTTCTTCCTTCATTTAGTAAAAATTTTAAGTAGAATTTACGGGTTGTTACAAATTGGTATCAGAGCGGTAATTTCTAGGAAACCTTAGGGTTATGGACCTACTATGCTAACTGCGTGTAGACTTAAAATAATTTTAGTATATTATAGAATTATAATTTTTGCTCTCTTCTTATGTCTAGGATGGCTCCTAGACCACCTCCCCAGCCTCAGCCTCAGCCCCAGTCTGAGGTGAGTCAAATACTAAGAGCCATTGAAGTAATGGCCGCTACCATGCAACAACAAGGAGTAGTAATGGCACAACAGCACCAGGCTGCTATGCAAGAATTGCAAGCATCAAGGGAGGCCACTGCAGCGGCAGCAGCTGCAGTAGCAGCAACAACTTCTAACCCCACTCCAGCTTCCTCCTAGCAAGGCTGCACCCTGTATTCCACGTATCTCAATTGAGGAAATACGTGTCTGACCCGAGCCACATTTTGGAAGCTGATGAAATCCAAGTGAGAGAAGATCTGTCTTTTGAAGCCACTCCAGTGAGAGTAGAGGACTCACAACTCAGACAGTATAAAGGTAAAACCATCAGAGTGGTCAAGGTAGTCTGGAATACCAAGCCGAGTGACTACACATGGGAACTAGAGGAAAAGATGCGGAAGAACTATCCGCAACTGTTTACCTGGTAAGTATGATTTTCGAGGACGAAAATTTTAAATTGTTGGGAAGTATTGTAATATGCTGTAATTAAAAGAAAAATAAAAAGAAGAAGAGAGAGAAAACCTGGTTTTCTTCTTCTTCTCCGTACAAACGTATCCCCCATCTCCCTAACTCAGCTCTACCTTCTCTCCTACAGATCAAGACTTCCTTCTTCCCCAATCAAGAATCTGAGACCGCCGTTGTGCTCACGACGGAGAATAGCAGAAGACCCACCGATTAGAATTTCGTTTCGGTAAGTTTGAATTTTAGGGTTTTTGCTAGTTAAAATTTGGGGTTTTGAGAATTTAAGGAATTAATTGTGGAATTAAAGGTTTCCTCTTACTCTATCACTCCCCAATTTCATGTTTTCGGGTTTAATTTTGTTTATTACTTCAATTTCGTTTTAGGGTTTTCCAAATTGGGGGAGAACGGTACAAATTAGGTGTTTTGGCATTCCTAAGGTTTTATTGGAATTAGGTTGACGTGTAACATCACCCTCAGGTAAGGGAAGCTTCTTTAATTTTTACTGGTTTGTATTGATGAAAAGTTTGATAAAGTGAATGATGAGTATGTTTGTGAGATATATATATATATATATATATATATATATATATATATATATATATATATATATATATATATATATATATATATATATACGTGCTATACGTGATATGAGAGTATGTTTGTGAGATATATATATATATATATATATACGTGCTATACGTGATATGAGAGTATGTTTGTGAGATATATATATATATATATATATATATATATATATATATATATATATATATACGTGCTATATGTGATATGAGAATATGCTTGTGACACATATACGTGCTAGATGTGATATGATATTGTGAGTACTTGTGGAAACCTTGCAAGTGTAAATTGTTGTGAAATAGATATCTTTGTATCATTGCATTTCCAAATTGTATGGTTGGTTTGTGTGGTTTGAAGGAGAAATGATGTACCGTTTTAAGTGAATTATGATTGCATAGTAGTTGAGAATTTTAAATGTTGGACTGGACATTTTGAACTGTATGATGTTGGTTTGATTCTAGAAACCATGAGTAAAATAGTGTGTATGAAATAGTTGTTGAATGATAGATTTGATGTACTGTATAGAATAATGTGTATGGAATTATGGATAGGCGTAATAGGGTATCCAGACTTCCAAGATGTTCCTAGTCATATAGACGAAGACATCTGTGGTGGGAAGTCGATGGAGACACAGCATAGTGTAAATCCTATGCATGTGTTGCTCTGATGAGAGGTTGGAAAAAAAAAAAAAAGAAATGATACTATAGGCCTGGGGCCATGAAATTTTAAGGGTCTGGGACCCCAAATATTCCTCATCAGGTGTCTACCTTACTGGTCTGAATTCCATATAGTTTTCCGGAAAGCGTCAGTCTTGTTGTGTGTTGTGATTGTAAAATGCTAGACTCTCCGGTGAGTCTAGTTTTAGGATGTTTGTGAATTAATAAGTGTTGTTTGCAATGTTACAATGTTCTACATATTTAATCAAATGGTAGCTTACCCTTGCTTTTGTTGTGTGCTTGATCTTTTGGGATCCTGCTATGATCGTGTTATACACGTGAGCAGATTCCAAATCTTCTACAGGTGGTAGTAAGACCCAATGATTTGGGAAATGGAGTAGAGACCTCCTAAATTTGAAAGAGTTATTTTGTGCTGTGTAATTAGGTGTAAAACATTTGTGTAATTAGGACTTTTGATGTGTGATGTTTTCTTTTCTTTTTTCTTTTCAACTATTCTGGATATGTAAACTGAACTATTATCTCTCTCTTAGGTGAAAAAGTTATTTTCTTCCTTCATTTAGTAAAAATTTTAAGTAGAATTTACGGGTTGTTACAAGTCCAAAAAATACTGTAATACTTGTCTAACCAATTTTTATTTTTTCTAAAATGTATAATTGAGAAGCTTTGTTTTACCCTTAGAATGTAATTAACTTTATCATTAAAAACAATTTTTATTTTCATAGAATTTCTCTGTTTGAATTTGGAGGTATATTATAGACGAAAACTAAACTTTGATTATTTTAGAGAGACGAGAAAACATTTTTGTTTTCCAATATTTTACACTTGAAAACAACTTTTGTTTGATTTTGTAACAAATATGGAAATATAAATTTACTCTCCATATATTTTTGGAAATATCTAAAAAAAATCGAAATAAATACTTCCGATAGTTTGATTTTTAACTTTCTTAATGTTTTAGTGTCTTTACATTCTTAATATTGTTTTAACTATAATTTTTAAAATAATTGGTAAAAGATAATTTAATTGTTCTATCATGAAAAGAAACTATTAATTGAATTACATCGTTTAGTTGTTATATTTTTATAAATATAGTAAAAACAAATATATTTAATATATATAATGTTTAAATATTTATTTATATTTTTATAAAAATATATTAAAATATATTTTTATAAAAATATATTAATAATATAATAAAATATATTTATTAAATTTTATTATATTTATAAAAATATAAATAAATATTTAAACATTATATATATATATTAAATATATTTGTTTTTACTATATTTATAAAAATATATTAATAATATAATTATATAAATATATTTTTATGTTATTTAAAAAATATATTTATATTTATTTCATATAATTATATAAATAAAATTTTTTAAATATATATAATATTTATATATTTATTTTCTATAAAAAATATATATTTATATTTAATAAATATTATTTTATTTTAAAAATTATATTAATTAGTGAAGTTGAAAATTGTGTAATAAGGTAAATATTGATAGAATGATGTTATTTCTGTATTATAAATTTAATAGCATGCTACTAGAAAAAAAATCTGAAAATAATGCTAGTCAGGTAAATATTGATAGAATGATGTTATTTCTGAATTATAAATTTAATAGGTGAAGAAAAAAATCTATTATATGTCAATGAATTAATTTTAATTAAATCTTGAACAATTGTAAGTTGGTATAAAGTTTTTACACTGAAAACATTTAAATGGTTTGTTTGTTTTAATTTGAAAACTCTTTTCAATTAAAAATGATGACATTAATAATGATAAAAGATCAAATCTTGAATAATAATTTTAATAATTTTATAATAACAAAAAAAATGATATTGATGACATATATATATTATTAATAAAAAAAGTTAAAAATAAGTAATATTTTTTATCCATTTTTTTAATTTTAATAATTGTTAAAAATGAACGTTAACAATTTTTTTTAATTTTAAAATAAAATATATTTTTGAAAACAGATGAAGAAGTCCAAAATTACATTAAATATGTTTTTTAAAATATCTCTTGTACAAAATTAATAATTTTATTTTTGTAAGATAACCTACTAATTATTAATATATCAATAAAATTAATTAGAATAACTCAGGAGAATAATTCCCTTAAGGTGATATAATGGTTCCAGAAAATTTTGAAAGGACATATTTTTATAAATAAAAAATAAATGGTATAATGATTGGTTTGGAAGGGATTGGAAACATAGATAAAAGAATTATATCAATAAAATAGGAAAATGAGTTAAACTCAAAATGTTATATATATATATATATATATATATATATATATATATATATATATATATTTACCGCAACAATTTACATAAATTATTTAAGTTTTATATTCTCACGAGATAACAATTTATATTGTTTGAACATAAATTATTACTTAATATAATAATCGAATATTGAGTCTATTAACTTTATTCATTGATAGAAAAATATAATTTGATTGGAATAATTTAACATTTAAAAACATAAAACTAAACTTCAAATGAAAATGGAAATGCAATCATCATAATAAACTATTACAAATAGTATAAGAAAGCTAATTATAATATCTAAAAAAATTGAGTTGATATTTTGATTTGTTTATATCTTCTGGATAAAAAAAAATACATAATGAATACATGTTCATAAAAAAAACAATATTTTTAACAGTGTACTTCAATTGATTGGATTTTAGCAAGTAGCTAGTAGTATATAACTTGGTCCTGAAGATTTTCAAGTACTCAATCACGTGAAACCGATTTGACTGTGTTTCTCAGCATAAGTTCAGATACATATTGGACTCATCTACCACATTTCATAAACTTGACTCAATTAAAATCTTTTTCATACTCTCTAATGGTATTTTCCTTTTCTTTCTTCTAATTATTTTCAATTTTCTTCCAAAATTTCAAAGTATATGTTCCCACTATATTCATATTTAGTTTGTATTATTAGGTTGATGTTTTGCCCACCTATGGTCATGATGTTCCAAACATGGACACAGTGTAGCTGTTTGACTATATTGACAAGGCCATGATCATTTTGAATATGGTTGTTTTGTTCCACATTATGAAAGTAAATGATTGTGTCCCAATTGAACAAAGAGCAAAATTAGTAAAGAGAGAAGCTTTATGCTAATGTGTATATAATTTCCATGCCCACCGTCTTATAGGACCTACACTTTAGTGGTTGAATCAAAATTTTAGGGTATTCTCAATATCAATCTATATAATATTGGACATAATTTGAAGCACAATATATATATATATATATATATATATATATATATATATATATATATATATATATATATATATATATATATATATATTACTTATATGCTTATTGAATTGTTTAAAGAAGAATAATAGAATTAATTATGTTGTTAAGATAGACCGTCTCATAATATAGGTTTTAGCCTAGTATGCAAGATGAAAGATAATTTTTTTCTAATTCAACAATTACTGACTTTATTAATGAATTGAGTAAAAGATAAATTATTATTTAATTAATATTATTAAATTAGACAATTTTTTCATAAAAAAATGATCATTTTCATAAGTTAATTAAAATTAATTTATGGACGAGATAAAAAATAAAAATTTAGAGAAAATATATAAATTATGGATATCTCATCATTTATTTATTTTTCTAATTTTTAACGTAAAAATATTTATAAATAATTTTATCCAATCATATCTTTAACGAAGAAAAAAAAACAATTCTATAAAAAAAATCTGAAAGGAAAACTTAAAAATTATTTTCAATCACATGTTTGATTTTAAATGAATATGTTATACAGATTAAAGAATTTAGCTCTTTTAAAATGAGAAAAATTATTTCAAAATTTAAATACGTATAAATCAATAAAGTTGCATTGAAAAAAATAAAATGGTTAAATGTATAGAAGATGCACAAAAGAGGGTTAGGTATATTTATAATAAAGATAAATATATGAGCATGGTTCAAGTTTTTGTGGGCTACAGAAGATGTCAGACTTCAGAATTCTACTATCAAGGGAACAATATATTTATAAAAATGGAATATAACAAAAAAAAAAGAATAATGTTCTTATAATGTGAGTGGTAAATAGTTAATGATAATGTATGGAGAGATAGAAAGAAGATAAAGTGAAAGTTACACATTGAGATGGAGAAGGTGAAAATGTGAAGTGAGGGAACATCTTGTCCCATTTTGTTTGATGAGAGTTTTTTAAGGTGTTGGAAAGATTCCAAAGTATGATCCACTTTATACCTGTGCTAGCTGTGCACTTCCCACACTATGATTCAGTTTGGTCCAAAGAGTGACATGCATGGCCTCACCTACCACCGCGACAAATCATTTTCTTTCCCAAATTCTTTTTTTTTTTTTCTAATCCATTTATATATATATATATATATATATATATATATATATATATATATTCATTTTATAGAGTTATAATTAAAATTTGTTTCCATCTCAAATATTTTATAATAATAAATTAGTTTTATATTCAAATTTTAACATAATATTAAAGTTAAAGTCCAATTCTTTTTTATTGTTGTATTGAGTAAAAGTTGATTTTTTTACCGTGGGTTAAAAATATTTTTTATTTCATTTCATAGTAAAGAAAACGTATTGAAAGTTCTCCATTATCTAATGATTTAAATATTTATTAAAATATACTTATTATTACGTTGAAATCTTAAGTATATTTATATATGTTATGATTTGTTTGAAATTTTAATCATAAAAAAAATTGTTTATATAAGCTAAGAATGTTACTGTTATTCAATATCGGAATTAGGTGAGACTTATGGATAGTTTAAAATTAAATTATTTCAAAAATAAAAAAATCAATTAAAATAAAAAATATTTGAATTGAAAAATTTTAAAATCCTAAATTTTAGATTCTAAATTAATTTAAATTAAATCAAATTGAAATTATAATATATATTTCTAAAATTTAAATATTAAATAATATTTATAAGATTGAGTGATTAGTTTTTTATAATTTAAAATATTTATTATTAGCATTTAAATTAAATATAAAATTATATAAAAATAAATTAAAATTATGAATATCATAATTAATTATATATAATTTTTTATAATATATTTTTTATTCAATAATTATTTTATTATAATATGTTTTATAGTTTTATAATAAAAAAATCGTAAAAATTATACTAGTCACATCTAAATTTTGTATTACAAAATTAAAGCAATCTAATTCCCTTAATATTAAATAAAATCTAAATATAATATATTAATAGTAGACTTATCAAATTATTTTTCTTGATCATAAATATTTATTAATAGAGGAGATTTATAAAACAAGAAAGGTGCAACTCTTATTATGTTTGTACGGTCAATTTCTAACAAGTCCATTATGAGAGTAAAGTAGTACTTCTCTAAATCAACGATCAAATTCCAAAATTTTCATTAAAAAAACAAAATGTTAAACTATTTAAACTACGATTATAGTTCAGTAAGCACCATGTAAGGCTTTATAATTAAGCCAAAGAGTCAACTCACATATCTTCATTATATTGTAGTAATATTGTGGCCAACCAGTTCCAGTGCTCCAGGGCATTTGGTGCTTTCCATCTACCAAACAAACTACAAAACTTTGGTTTTAAGCAACAAAGTTTATATATTAATAATATGTGTGCAACCCAAACATTTTGCGATATGATGATTCATTTCATGATAATTCCAATCACAGAACCAGAGAAATATTAAAGGTGGCTTTAATTTCTGTTTTCTGGGTTCATATATGGGTATAAACATCTTACATTAATATGTGCCATCATAAACACTAGATTCTGAATCTGCAAGAAGACACGAGACATGACTATCATGAACTAACTAAAGTTTTGTGACACCTGTTGATGAGTAATATTTTATAACACTATTAAGAAACTATGAAAAGATAGAATTGAATAAAAAATTTAAAAAAGTACTTGACCTAAGATCATTATCTCAGTTCAATTTATGATATGAACATTATTTTCTCCTCTAGTTTTTGCTCCCAGCTTCTTTTTCAATTAATTTGAAATGAATACGGGTATATGCTCTAGCTATTAATCATCACGAGATTATGAGGATTTTGTCATATTATATAACTTGTCCTTTGTTTCTTTCCTTCTTTTCTGCAGTTCTGTAACCTGCCTCATTAATTGTCTGAATGCACACTATTCAGAAAGACTTTCTCTTGGAAATTCATGGACCATATACTCTTTGATTTTGAAGAAAAACATGCTTCATTAATGTTGACAAATGGCAAGAATTTGAAAATTAAAACAATAATGACAATAAGGGAACAAAAGGGTTTCATTTGTCAATATCAACCATTTTGTTCATTGATAAGTCTCATTCGGTCCATTTGGCCACCACATATGGAAACCCTGTCTGTGACAGCATCAAATTGTATTTATATACATACAGAAAAAAAGGGTTAAGAACATACTTTTTTTAGACACCTTTTATTTTAAAAATGATAGAATTAACTTTTGTATTTTTTTTTATTAAGATGGGTCAAAGAAATGTGTCATTTTTTTCTAAGAGAAATTAAAAGGGTATCATGTAGAAAATATGCAGCTCAGAACGCAATCAACCAGATGATGGGATCATGTAGGACATATATATATATATATATATATATATATATATATATATATATATATATATATATATATATATATCTTCTGAGGGATATGTCAGAAATGAGGGTTTTAGAACAGAAAACTGAAGGTTGACAAATTATGAAGCTTATGATTCATGCATGACACAAGATTTTGTACAATGGAGGGTGCAAAAGAACATCTCAATTGCTTAGCCATCTATGCTTTAATCAATGATAAGGTCTCTTGGTCTGCACAGAAGAGAGAGCAGAAGACCAAACAGATTTTGTTATGAGTTAATGAAGTAGAAAAAAATGATGAGCCAAATAGGATTCAAAAGACAAAGATCACACGCATGCCTCTTACAAAAGGGCACCACTTTAGAAATTCCTTCCCTCCATTGAGAACCTCTCTTCAGTGCTTTTATGTAGCCACTTTTGATCAAATTCAAGCATGTATTGAACCAAAAAGGAACGTATATTAATTGGTCCCCTCCCACACCCTTTTTTCTGACTCATACATGAACCAATTGGCACTCATTTCTCAAGCAGTAGCATTGTTGTGATTCCTTGGGACAATACCATGGAGGAACTTATTTGATTGAAGTAAGAAAAACTGTAAATAATGTAACACTTTAATCTATAATTTAGGGTGTATTTGGTTTTGCAGCTAGTTAAAGAAAACTAGGTTTTGGGTTGCTTATGGTAAATTGATGATTAATTGAGCTAAAAAAATGACAAATGTAATGGGAGACAAAGCAAAGGGCAAACATGAGATGAAAATAAAATGAATGGAAGAAGATAATTACAATTCATAATCTAGAAAATCAATAAAAAATTTTAATTTTAATTTTCATATTTTAAAAATAGTTTTAGAGATTAATTTTAAAAAAATTATTTTTAAAAATAAATTAAAAATACTTATTCAATAATTTAGTTTTTTATAATTATTTTGAATGAATGAAAATAATATAAATAATTATAAAAAATTGTGACAAAAATTTTAAAAAGAATTTTAATAGATTAATAAAAACGAATAATTCAATATAATTATTTATAAAAAGGTTGATATTTAAAAATAGAGAAGTAAATAAAAAAACATATTTTATTATTTTATTTTTTTAATTTTTAAAAATTAAAATAAATTAAAATTTTTAAAATTATTTTAATAAAATAATTATCAAATAATTTTTTTAATTTTAAAAACTATAAAATAAAAATAATATAAAAAAAACATATTTTTTCTAAGGAAGACAAAACTGGTTAAGTTGAGCGACTATCCTGTCTAATATGTCAATTCACATGTGATTTAACCCGTTTTAAAAAATGTATATTAAAATAAAATAATATAATTAAAAATATTATATTTTTTATAATATTATTAAAACTTATAAATATATTATAATATTATAATTTATACAATAAATATTAATTATTAAATTTAAATTATTAATTATAATTAGATACTTTAACTTTTAAATGTAGTAAATATTTTTAATTTATTTAATAAAATATTAATTAATAAATAAAAATAAAAATTTATTCATTAATTAAAATTGTATTTTTTTAATATATATATATATATATATATATATTTATATATATATATATATCAACATTTTATATATAAAAATAATATTAACGTTTTAATAAGATAAATTTTGCAATCAATATTCTAAGTATAAGAATTCGTCCGTCCTATTCCAATTTTTAACGGATTAATTATCAAAGAGGGAATTATCTATTTTAGCTTCATGATCTTTCCTAATCTTCACTCTTATCAAACAATTTTATTTGTGTTTTCCTAATAACAATTAGTGAAACACAATTAGTGATAATAATAATTAATGATAAAGGTAGAGACTTTCGACTACCATTTTCTTATGAGGCTTTCCACTCCTATTTTCCTATTCTCAAGTTGAGGAATATGAAATTAAGCAATTTGAAATCAAAATAATTATTATTTTTTAAATTATGAAACATTCTTTATCTAAACATGTTTTTAACTCGTTTATATATCATTCAATTGAGATATAAACATTGGTTGTTTAATAAAAAGAAGTGAATTTTGATTCTAAGTACCAATACTAAAATGTTTAGAATCAAATTCTAAAATCTATAAAAAAATATAAATAAATAATATGCTAATGAGAAACACAAAAAATAAAAATAAAAAATTGTAACAATTGTGCATACAAACTTGTATTCCTTGGTTATTATTGTATTATTTATTTATTTATTTATTTATATATGATGTTGAAAATGATACTTGATTTATTAAATACATCGTAGAATATTTTTTCTAAGAGCAAGTAGTATGTGTCTTAATAAAAGAATTATATTCTAATAAATGTCGACATTTTTTCTAAATAATTCTCGTTTTATGGGAATTCAACAAATAATTTAATTAATAATTTTATTAACTTATGAATATTATTAAAACTTAAAATTTTGATATTAATTAATTAAAAAATCAGAATTTGAGTTATATTAAGTGTTTATCATCTTATAAAATTTTTGAACTTATAAGATTATCTCATCGTCAAATATAATAAACAGAATCATCAATAAGAATAAAAAACTAATAAAACTTTTCAAAACTAAATAAAAATTTTCGAAAATTTAGATTTTTGATGAATTTTACGTTTAAGAAAATATCATCACAAAATATTGAAGATTTTAATTTAAAATTAATAAAAATGAAATTGTTTACAAATTTACAAACATTAAAATTAAAATTAGAAAAAGTCAATATAATATAAGTTTCAACTTTTATACATAATCAAAGGTTTATTTTGTTTAGATCTAATTAAAACAAAAAACAAAGTAAAAAAATACCGTAGAATAAAGTAATTAATATTTCAAAAATAAATAAAAATATAAAATTAAAAAAAAGATTGAATCAAAATTTAAAGTATTAATAAAATTTAAATATCTTTGTTGTTTGACAATATTTTGTGTGTGAAAATATATAATATTTTATATATTTTTCTTAAAAATAAATAAAATTTAAAATAATTAGACCTAATTTCCTTAAAAATAAACAAATATGGATAAATTTATATTTACTTATTTTTGTCATAAATTTGGTTTAACCTTCACATGAATCTTGTATTTGTTTTTTTTTTCTTTAATATATAATATTTGATATGAAACAAATAATAAATGATTGAGGGATTTCAAGTTAATTAGAATATCTAATTTTTCCAATAATATTTTAATATTCACATTTATTAAAAAAACTATAAATAGCTAGATGTATAGGCTATAATATCTGCGGATAAATTCAAATTCGAAACATGAATCTTGATTCTCTGATAAAAGTATAAAATGATTACATTTGAAGAAAAATGGAATCACGGAAAATGAAATAAGATGAATACATTTGAAATAAAAAGGAATGATGAGTTTATTTGAAGGGAAAGAAAGTGGAGAATAATTAAATTAGTTGTTCGTCCCAGTTGCATTCTTCACTGCATCAACAGCTCCTTGTGCTTTTTCCTGCATTTGCTGCCCAGTCTGCACACAACAATTTATGGAAACCAATTTGTTAACGAAAAGATTTGGGATTAAACATGTTATTCATTATTTCATGATGAATGTAATTCTGTATTAAACAGGCATGTCATGACATCATTCTTGATCTATTTGATTTGGAAAAATGTTGAGAAAGAAAGCACAGAAGAACCTGTTGCATGGAGTCTTGAGCAGACTGAGCTGCATTGCTAGCTTTGTCCATCATGCTGCTAGCCTTCTCCTGCAACATTTACACACAAACACTTGTCAATGTTCAGGATGCATGCCGATCAACACACTATATATGAACACACAATGTTAATGGCAGACCTCAGCCTGGCCCTTGGCTTGTCCAGCATTGAAGCTCGCGTTTTGGGAGTCCATCTCGATCTTCTTCTGTATTCAACTGTTTATCAAATAATCAACTGTTGCTGATTTCACTTTTTCTGATGCTTATTCTTCATACTCTTTCATGCAACTTATATAGTTTGTGAGATTCACATTTTCCTCCTTCACTTGCGTTCCCGAGGACACATGTCATGCCAATTTTGGAAACTGGGTTCTGCAGTTGTTTGTCAGCATATATATGGTTGTGGAGGAGATTCATTCATCTATACCTTGCTTGGATGAGTTATAGCTGGCGTGACTTCTCTTCAAAGTTTTGGAATTCTCTTATATTTATAATTATGATCCCCTAACTTATAATATAATAAAATTTATTAATTATCGACTGATATATAGTCGTTAAAAAATAATTGATTACCGACAGATTTAATGTAATTGTGAAATTTAGTGTAAATAAATAATTAATTATCAACTGGATATATCTGTCAAAAAAATTTCTTTAATAAATAAATAATTATTTACCGATCGAATATATCTGTCGATAAATTTATCGGTAAATAAACAATTATTTACCGATCGGATATATTCTAATAAATTTACTTAATTTTAAATATATTCTAATAAATTAATTATTCACCTAATTAAAAAAATTAAATATTTTTTTATTTAATAATTTAATTTAATCATAATTAGATTAATTTATAATAATTTTTTAAATTAAATAATTTTAAAAATAAATATTTAACTATTTTTAATATTGAAAAAAATATTTTAATATAAGAATTTTAATTAAATAATAAAAGAAAAAAAGATAAAATGAATAAATAAAAATAAAAAAAGAAAAAAATCATTTTATATCATTATATAAGTAAATTATAAAGATTATATTCTATCATTAAATTACAAACCCATATAAAGAGACCCGCTTACAAATTTGGCATTAAATTTTTGAAAATTCACTTGACACACACTTCTACCTTCGAAGCACTCCCTTACATCCAACATATAAATATATTAATATATTTGTATTTATATATTTTATATTTATATATTTATATGGATATACATTTATTTGTATATAAATATAATTTATTTGTAAATTATTATAAGAAATTTCTAGTAGCTTAGTGGTTGGAGTATCGACCTCCAACTTTAAGGTACTCGGGTTAAATTTCTAAAAAATGTAATAAATAAAGGGAGGCAGACCTCTAGATAAATAGAGGGTATTAAAAAATAAATAAATTTTCTTAATCGAATAATAATTGAAATTTCTAAAAAAATAATAAAATACCTACTTATCGACTGAACTTTATAAATCCATCGGTCATATTTACCGACAACACAATTTCTGACGGATTTTTGCCCATCGGTAAACACAATTTTCTTGATTAGCGATGGATTTTGTCCGTTGGAAATTTTAATTAGTGATTATTTAATATATTTATTTACATATTTATAATTTTATCCTCTCACATTTTTGTTGAATTATTGACAAGCGTACCAAAATTATCAATCGCAAGTATAATATTTCGATTAAATAAAATTCGATCCCACGAGAAACGATTTCAATGGAAATTTCCAATTATATGCTTACTAAATGGATTAAAACATATTTGATTTTGCAATAATTAGGATTGGTTTCCTTTCTTATCCCTCTTTTGTAATGACTTTGTCAGTTAACCTAATAATGTTGATGCCACCTACTCAAATCATCTATGTTGATTCCTCACACGTAAAATTCATAAGAAAACCTAATAAATGTTGATTCCTCACACAATTAAGAGATTTTCCAGCATTAGGTTTAGGGTGTTAAGCATTTGATACATTTATTCCATTCTTGGCAATTAACGTAACAAATATTCTTACCACGATCTAAGGTTCAAAATATATTTTCCAATCATACCTCAAACATCAAGAATAAATCATTCCAAAGCACAAAGGATAAGAATAACAACATCAAAACATAGATTAATATCTCAAAATATCACCATGATACAAAAGAGTACAAAGGAAGTGCACCAAATCCCAAGAGAATGAAGTTAGTCACTCATGTTGGCCATTACAATACTCCAAATGTGGAAGAAGTGAAGAATTAATGAAGATTGGACGAAACCCTAGCAGTAGTTGCGTCTCTTCTTCTCCAAAACTGCTTCATTTTCTCAAAACACATATTCTCTTTTTATAGGAAAAATTGGGCTTTTGGGCTTCGCGTCTTTCACTCAAGCGACAACTTTCGCTCATGCGACAACTTTCGCTCAAGCGAAAGTTGCCTATTTTCACTCAAGCGACAAAACGCTCGCTTAAGTGAGTGAACTCCAGAGAAGAATAACTAACATTCGCTCAAGCAAATTTTCTTGTGCTTGAGCGACTGACTTCCAGAGAAGAATAACTGATATTCGCTCAAGCGAGAGTCCAACCCGCTCGAGCGACTTCCATGCTGAAAATCTTCTTCCTTCTTCCAATTTTACTCCAATTATGCTGATAATTATGCTCATTACTCCATGCTGAAAATCTTCTTCCTTCTTCCAGTTTTACTCCAATTATGCTGACAATTATGCTACTTACTCTTGTATCAAGGTATTCTCGAATTCATCCTATAATGGGAGAAAAATAGATTA
This sequence comes from Sphenostylis stenocarpa, assembly GCA_963425845.1. NCBI lineage: Eukaryota > Viridiplantae > Streptophyta > Magnoliopsida > Fabales > Fabaceae > Sphenostylis > Sphenostylis stenocarpa. The sequence continues at coordinate 4,251,272 of OY731401.1, read as the reverse complement.
AAATTAGCATAAGTTAAGTGATTTCATAACAATTAAAGGCATAATTATATCAACTTTTTATCACTTAACAACTCCTCCAAACCTAGAATCTTGCTTGTCCCAAGTAAAGTAATTTTTCCAAAATAAAACCATTGCCTATTATCACTTTCTCTTCCAGAACCACAACATAAAAATTTTCAGAGGTGATGCTTACAACTCCATGTTGCAGGTAGCATCAATTGTCCTGTGGCGGAAGCCGGGTGGGCCGAGTCACAATCGAATCGTGGCGCTTGGGCTGTTACTCTTAAGTAAAAAGAGTTTCGCTCTAACTAATAGCTATAGCTTTTGGCCTAGTGGTAAGCGCTCAATCCTAACAATTGGTATCAGAGCCAAGGTCACAAGTTCGATTCTTGGTGGGCAATTGTTAAGGGGGAGATTGTTGCGGGTTTCACAATTGTCCCGTGGCGCAGGCTAGGTGGGCCAAGTCACAATCCTCGTAGGACAATTGCTGAGGGGGAGATTATTGCAGGTAGCATCAATTATCCTATGGCGGAGGCCGGGTGGGCCGAGTCACAATCGAATTGTGGCGCTTGGGCTGTTACTCTTAAGTAAAAAGAGTTGCGCTCTGACTAATGGGGAGATTGTTGCAGGTAGCATCAATTATCCTGTGGCAGAGGCTGGGTGGGCCGAGTCACAATCGAATTGTGGCGCTTGGGCTGTTACTCTTAAGTAAAAAGAGTTGCGCTCTGACTAATAGCTATAGCTTTTGGCCTAGTGGTAAACGTTCGATCCTAACACTCCAAATGAAAATAGAACACATAAGCATTCAAGTTACAGAAACTAACAAAGAATAATTAGTCCTCAACTATCCTCACAGGTAAGTGTTTATCTCATTCAATCACTTCATTTAGACAATCCAATATTGATAATCATCTTCAAGCAATCAATATTTGTTAAGCAAGACTTAAATCAAAAAGTCTTTTGCGGCTTATAATAGGGCTGGGCTAAGAAGGAATTCATTGGTTTTTCTGGGATATACAAAAATATTTGAGAAATTCAACTCATGAATGATTCCTGTTTTACATTTCCTCAAGTCAGGTTTCAAACTTCATGCTTTTGTCCCTAACATAATGATAGTGAGTTAATAATCTCACAAGTTATTATTCCCCCCTTTTGACCTCTTTTTTTTTTCCTCATGCTTTTGCATGTATCCTTTTTGGCTTTGCCATAATTTTTAAGCTTTGTTTTTTCTTTTACTTTACACTTTTTTTTAAGAACACCCCAATAATACCTGTAGGACAACAATAGCAATACCCAACAATAGGAAAAATAGTGACATTCATACTCATTTCCTTTCTCAAATATAGGAAGGTAGATAAATTGTGTTTAAGCTTAGGAGTTATGTTTAAGAAACAATATTATTTTTGGCTCAGAAGGGGTTCAAATGGATGTCCTATAATTAATGCAGGGTTGACTATTTGGCTCTGGGTTATATCTACTACAAAGAAAAAAATGCCTTTATCATTTTCAAGTCTCACCAACATGCAATCACATCAAAGAATCAATCAATATTAGTTATCATCATAAAGTGTTGACACTTAATTTGAACTGTTTGTGGTACTCTACTCACCTGGGTTTTAACTAGCTTCTCCAATTCAATTAATTCCTAATTCTCCTTATCAATTCCTTTTCACTATCATACTCATCATCCCAAAATCACTTGTTATTGGAGCAATCAAAATGGTTTTCTTCAAGTTCCAGATTTGAATTAGACAATAACAATAATTTCATAATTGGCTTTAATCCAAATTGTATGGGACAACAATTTAATCACATCAATTTAAAACATTCACCATATTAAGTGTCAATTCACATATTCAAAACAAAACAAATTAAAATAATAATAAAAAACTTAAAAATATCAAATTAACAAAACAAATAACTTAACACACCAAAAAAAACTTAAACTTAAATTAAATTGTTGTCTCCCTTTTATTCTTCTTCACTTGCTGATTCTCCTCCTTCTTGTGCCTTCGCCTCAGCTACAGACTTTCTCACCCCTCCCGGAAAAGTTGGACTATCCCTAGGCCATTGAAGTAAGATTTCAAAGTCTTGAGGAGAAGTTTACTGTGTACCTGGAGAAATCTTGCAAAGAAAGAACCTAAGGAAGAAAAATGCACAAAAAACTTAAACTGCAAAAAGAAAAAAAAAATTCAAAACATTGGGTTGCCTCCCAGGAGCACTTGTTTGTTTTAAGGCTCATGCAGGTGAGTGATCAAGGTGATCTATATGCATTCTCCATCCCTTGACTGTCCTTGTGAGAATGAATTTATTCTTTTCATTGCGAATAACCTTACGATTGTCAGAGATTGGATAAATCATACTTGCTTCAGGAGGTTTCAGTACCTCTCTTTGAACAACTTCCTTCATAGTCAGATTGAGATGTCTTTGGGGTTGTGCAACAGACTTGTAATCTTGTTTTTCAGTTGAGATGAGTAATTCCTCCAAAGTATCTATTCTGAGGCAATCTTTCTTGTCTTCCGGTTGCTGTACAACTTCAAACAGATTAAAATTAACTTCATCATCTCCACTTCTAATTTTCAACTTGTCCATGTCAACATCTATAATTAATTTTGTTATCTTCATGAAAGGTCTTCCCAATATAAGAGGAACTTCAGTGTCTTCCTTCATATCCATCACAACAAAATCAACTGGAAACATAAATTTATCAACTCTGACCAAAATATCCTCTGCCACACCATAAGGGAATTTTAGAGATCTGTCAGCTAACTGAAGTGTCATTCTTGTAGGCTTTACTTCCAAGTCTCCTATTCTTTTAAGCATAGACAAAGACATTAGATTTATACTAGCACCCAAATCAAGTAATGTCTTACCTACTTGTAATGTCCCAATTGTGACTGGTATAACGAATCTGCCAGGATCTTTGGACTTTTGAGGTAATGATTTTTGAATTATAGCGCTGCATCCTTCTTCTAGCTCCACTACTTCTGCAGTAAATATCCTTTTCTTAGTTAACAACTCTTTCATGAATTTTGCATAAGTCGGCATCTGCTCCATAGCTTCCATAAATGGAATATTAATTTGTAAATGCTTGAAAATATCCATAAATCTTGCAAACTGTCTTTCTTTATCTTTCTTAGAAGGATGACGAGGATATGATAAATCCTTTAATTGCGGTATTTGACTCTCATCTTTCTCCCTCTTTTTCTCTATTTTTATTTTTTTCTTCTTTTTTCAGTATTTTTTTTCTTTTTCTACACTCTCACTTTTATTTTTCTCTTTTTCTCCTTCACACTCATCTTTATTCTTTTCATCCTCTTTTTCTTGTAGGATTTCCTTCTCTACAGCCAGGTTCTCACCAATCCCTTCTCCTATAACCTTACCACTCATTGTAGTTATTGAATTGCATTGATCCCTGGGGTTGGTTTGTGTGTTAGTTGAAAACTGTCCTCCTTATTGTTGCTCAGATAATTGCTTAGCCAGTTGGCCTATCTGGGTCTCTATATTTCTAAATGAAGCCTCAGTATTTTTCTGATTAGCCATAGTGTTTTGTATGAATTTTTCTAAAGTATTCTCCAACTTACTCATTTTGTCAGGCATTGAAGGATATTGTTGCTGATATGGAGGTTGTTGAAATGACTGCTGTTGAAATGTAGGTTGTCTTGTAGATGAGTTAACACCTTGGTTCCACCCAAAATTCTGATTCTGATTTTGATTCCCTCTCCATTCTTGTGCAAAATTATTCTGATAATTATTGGGATTAGGAAAATTACCTTGTCTGCCTTGACTACTACCTTGAGCACCCATATAATTAGCTTCTTCTTGTTGAATATTGCCTTGATAAGAGCATTGTTCATTTGCATGATCACCTCTACATACATCACAACTTATCTGTTGATTAGGAATGGATTGTATTGTGTGCATTTGTTGAGGTAATTTCTCTATTTTCTGGTTCAATGCTTCAATTTGTTGAATCAAAATTTTATTCTGGGCTAAGATAACATCTTAGGTGTTAAGTTCAAGAACTCCCTTTCTTTGAACTGGATGTCTATCATGTTTGGCCTATTGGTCTGTAAATGCTAATGTATTAATAATTCTTGTGGCATGATCAATTTCTACATCCAACATGGATCCTCTTGCTGCAGCCTCTAATAGCATCTTTGCATCATATCGCAAGCCAGTATAGAAAATATTCAACTGAACAATGTCATCAAATCCATGATTTGGGCATCTTCTCAACAGTGATTTAAATTTCTCTCATACTTCACAAAAATGTTCATCTGCTCCTTGTCTAAAAGAAGTGATGTCAGATTTTGCTTTGATGTAGCAGGATGGTGGGAAAAATCTGTTCAGAAACTTCTCTTCTACGCTACTCCAATTAGTCAAACTCTGATTAGGATGTGCCTTCAGCCACTCCTTTGCCCTACCTGCCAAAGAAAAAGGAAATAATCTCAAATATGCAGATTCAAGATTTGCTGCTTTAAATCCCATGGTACCAATCAACTCATAAAAAGTAGACAAATGAATGTAAGATCTTCATGATCCAATCCAGTGAATTGATGAGCACTAATCAAGCTTAAGAAAACTTGATTCATCTACAATGTCTGATCGTCCCGTATGGTAATGCTGGAAAAGTGTCTTAGACCTTGCTGCATAGCATAGTTTCTGAGAGTTCTTCTAGGTGGATTTGAATCTGGATTTTGATTTTGATTTGGATTTGGATTCAAATTGACTCCTTCTTCTTCCATATCTTCTATAATTGGATCTGGTAAATTGAGTGTGGAAGAAAAGTTGGCAGATTCTCTTGTGGCTTGTTCTTGAGTTCCCTTCTTCTTCTACCCCGGTTCCTTCGAGCGGTTTTTTCAATCTCCGGATTAAATTCTAATTTCTCTGAAGATACCTGTCCTCTTAAACACATAAATAACTCAAGCACAGATTAACACAAGCCAAAAATTAAAACTGAAAAATAAAACAAATAGAAATAAAAATAAAATACTCAATAAGCTAAATAAAGAATTCTCAAAGAACACCATTCTACGGCAACGGCGCCAGAAATACTTGTTGAATTATTGGCAAGCGTACCAAAATTATCAATCGCAGTATAGTATTTCGATTAAATAAAAGTCGATCCTACGAGGAACAATTTCAATGGAAATTCCCAATTATATGCTTACTAAGTGGATTATAACAGATTAGATTTTGCAATAAGAGTTGAATTGAAATTAAATGATAAAGAACTGCAAATTATTGAGAAAATATCAATTAAAGGTACTTAGAATTAGTTTCCTTCCTTATCCCTCTTTTGTAATGACTGTGTCAATTACGAACGTCAATTAACCTAACAATGTTGATGCCATCTACTCAAATCATCCATGTTGATTCCTCACACATGAAATTCATAAGAAAACCTAATAAATGTTGAGTCCTCACACAATTAAGAGATTTTCCAGTATTAGGTTTAGGGTGTTAAGCAATTGATACATTCATTCCATTCCTAGCAATTAACGTAACAAATATTCTTACCGCGATCGAAGGTTCAAGATATATTTTCCAATCATACCTCAAACATCAAGAATAAATCATTCCAAAGCACAAAGGATAAGAATAACAACATCAAAGCATAGATTAATATCTCAAAATATCACCATGATACAAAAGAGTTCAAAGGAAGTGCACCAAATCCCAAGAGAATGAAGTTAGCCACTCATGTTGGCCATTACAATGCTCCAAATGTAGAAGAAGTGAAGAATTGGTTAAGATTGGATGAAATCCTAGCAGTAGTCGCCCCTCTTCTTCTCTAAAATTGCTTCCTTTTCTCAAAACACATATTCTCCTTTTATAGGAAAAATAAGGCTTTTAGGCTTTGCGTATTTCACTCAAGTGACAACTTTCGCTCAAGCGAAAGTTGCCTATTTTCGCTCAAGTGACAAAACGCTTGCTTAAGTGAGTGAACTCCAGAGAAGAATAATTAACATTCGCTCAAGCGAATTTTCTTGTGCTTGAGCGACTGACTTCCAGAGAAGAATAACTAATATTCGCTCAAGCGAGAGTCCATCCCGCTCGAGCGACTTTCTTGCTGAAAATCTTCTTCTTTCTTCCAGTTTTACTCCAATTATGCTGACAATTATGCTCCTTACTCTTGTATCAAGGTATTCTCGAATTCATCCTATATTGGGAGAAAAATAGATTAAAATTAGCATAAGTTAAGTGGTTTCATAATAATTAAAGGCATAATTATATCAACTTTTTACCACTTAACAATTTTCATCTTCTCTTACCCTTTCATATTTATTTATTTATTATTTATTAATAATATATTATTTGGCCCCTCAAGATTAATGGTTAAGATCCGTCACTGATAGCAACAATCTCTGATGTTAATTAGTTATGACATTTAAGGTATGATTATCTTGACTTTGATAGTTTGAGCCAACTTGCAGAAAAAGAGGTGATGATTGGATTGCCTCAAGTAAAAAAAATGTAAAGATATAGGTGAAGGTTGCATGACAGGGAAACAAGCTAAATATCCCTTTAAGGTACACATCGAGATCAGAAGCAAGAATGTATTAGAAGTTATCTACACTGATGTATATGGACCCTTCAATGTTCCTTCACTAGGTGGTAATAGGTATTTTGTGATATTCATCGATGACTATAGCAAGAAGATGCAGGTGTATTTGCTCGAGAAGAAATCAGAGGTATTTAGCCATTTCATCGATGATCGAGAAACTATGTGGTTGAGATATTAAAGTGTTGAGATTGGACAGTGGTGAAGAATATGACAATGGTGAGTTTGTATCATTTTACAAGAATAGTATTTTGCATGAGATTGTATCCCCATAACACCACAACATAATGGAGTTGCGGAAAGAAGAAATCAAACGATCAGAAATATGTTGAAGACCAAAGGCATGACACATTCGTTTGGGCAGAAGCAGTATCGACAGCCGTATACATTTTAAATCGATGTCTAACAAAAAGAGTAAAGGAGAAAACACTAGAAGAAGTATGGTATGGGAGAAAGCCAAATATAAAACACTTGAGAATATTTGGCTCGATTGCTTGAAGACATGTTCTAGAAGGGAGGAGGAAAAAACTTGATTATAAACGCTAGAAATTGATTTTTGTAGGGAAATTCAATGATTGTTGAGTAGATTTATGGAGAAATTCAAAGCATCTCATCTTGCAATAGCTAAGAGAGTTTTGAAGTATATTAAAGGATGATTTTAATATTCTATTACCAAATGTTGCACATCAGAATGGAAAAGAGTTGATTGAATATTCTAATTTTGACTGGGCTGAAGATAAAGTTGGTTTCAAAAGCACATCAGGTTATGTATTCCTATTGGAAAAATCAACGATTTCATGGTGCTCAAAGTTACAACTTCTTGTGGCACTCTTCTCTTGTGAAAAATGTTAGACAAATGATATTTAAAGGTGGTGAATAGATGCACAAATTGAAATAGATGCCAAATTAAAATTTATTTGTGATGTCAATAATTTGTTAAATTGAGTTTTAATTATCAGATAAAATACAAATATAGTGGAAACGATATAATAAGAGTGATAAAGGGAAGGAAATAAGTAGATGTTATCACAAAGGTATAAGGAAGAGAAAACATATAGTAATTTATATTGGTTCGGGTATAACCAACTCTACATTCAGTTCCCAGTCAACTCTAATCACAAGAATGACCCCAATTCAGTATCTTTCAAATTCAGTTTACAAATTACAATCAACTCAGCAGAGGAACCAGTAAAAAGCAAACTAATTCAAAAGACAAACATCTCCTTAGAATCCCACTAAGAATGAACACCTCTCTAGAATCCCACTAGGGATGGACACCTCCTCTGAACAAATCAAAGGATGAAAAACACCTCATTTGCCACCAACATAAAAAGGATGAACACCTCCCTAGAATCACACTAGGGATGAACACCTTCCCGAACAAATCAAAGGGATGAAAACACCTCCTTAGAATCCCACTAAGGATGAACACCTCCCCTGAACAAATCAAGGGATGAACAACAACCACTTAAACCCTAAAAAGGGGATTTAATAGCAACCACGTAAACCCTAAATAGGGAATTTAACATCAACTTCCTAAGTCCTAGAAAAGGGATTAAGGCAATAAAATAACAACAACCACCTAAACCCTTGTCGCCGTTGTCAAAAGAGGCGGTCGGAGCGACGGGATGGTTTTGCTTCGACTCGCGTTTTTTAAAGTGATGCTACAACGCCTTTAGGTTGTCCGATAACTAGGCCAGACCTAAAGGTGAGATTTTCGGAAAAGGGTTCTGGAGTCGCCATCAATGTTTTATCCAGAAACATTGGAAAAGGAAGAAAAAGAAGGTGTTGGTTTAGAAAAACCAACTTTGGCCATTATAACCAGAGTTGGGTAAGGGAGTTAATTACGTGTAGGGAAGGTATTAGTTTCCCTACGACGCCCCTTTTGGGTTCCCTATGATGGACCGTTTATTTTATAAATAAAGAACTCTAAAATTATGCTTTTACCCTTATTTATTTGTTTGCGGAATTTAAATTGCTGATTACATGACCCTAACCGCTAATGCACAGATATATGTAATAAGAAAGTGGTAAAAGAAGATAGGAAATGTAGGAACCTTTGAAGCAAGATTTGTATTAATGTTCTTGGAAAAGAAAGGTGCTTTTTGGCAACCTTCACGCTCTACAGTGATGATCGCTCTTTCTCGCAACACTACAAGACGCTTACTAAGAACACTAAGAAACTCCGGAAATGCTTCGGAGGGATCCTAGGAGAATAATTTGAAGAAAGTGCAGAAGGGAAAGTTGCTCTGTGTTGTGAAAAGGAAGAGGGCGCCCCCTTTTATAGAAATTCGTGTCTGTCAAGTCAGAACCACCATCTTGCCAAACGAGATGGCGGTCTCGCCCTTGGCAAATGGCGAGAAGGTCATTTCACCAAACGAGACGACAGTCTTGTCAAACGAGACAATGGTTTCGCCCTTAATCGATGGCGAGACGGCGGTCTCGGCCCTCTAGGTGGAATTTCTTATTTTTCCTGTACAAAAAACCTTCCTATTCTAAAATGGGGCCTATTGATCTATCCTAGGGACCTTCTAGGCCTTGCCCATCTTTGGACGTCTTCTGCGCTTTATTTTGAGGCCGGACAAGATTTGGGGTCTACAACCCTAAACAAGGAATTTAACATCAACTTCCTACAAAGGATGAAGGCAATAAAATAAGAACAATCACACCTGAGTAATGGAGACAACAAATTGCAGAAGCCTGTAGAATGCCAACCTTCAAAAACAAGTGTGATTAACAATGAAAGCACAAAAGGTAGTAGAGAAGATAATTTTCTCTGAAGGTATCAAAAATCTTTGTTGCCTTGCTCATAATTCTGTTCTCAAAACTGATTGAATGCAAAATTGAGTTTTTGAATTTTGTAATTGTGTTCTTTGATTTTTCATCAAAACTCATTTAAATAAGAAAATATCATCAGAAAATAGTAGTTGGTCATTAATACTTTCATAGAGAAAAATCAAGATGTATTCAAAAAAATTTATTCTTCAAAACAGATATATTTTTCAAATTTGAGCTGTCATAATCGATTATGTTACTAGTATAATCAATTATGACAAAGAGAAAATCATCTTTTCATTTCTGATGCATCATAATCAATTATAACAGTGAAAAATGTCATGTTACGAAATTTTATCACACTTGTGCTTTGGAGGCTTAAGCATAATACCACTTCATCAACTTGTACCTCCATATCCATTATTCTAAGACTCTATCTAGTCTTCAAGAATCATCTTGAGTTTGCTTGAATCATCATCTTTTTCAGAATGTATATTTATTCAGGCTTCATTTTAGGCTTGCTAGAGTCTTAAATGTTTTTGACTTAAATCATCATCAAAATCATCTCTTGGGAATGTAGAGACATGTTTCACCTTGCCATCAATCTATTGATTTTAGTATTCTATTACCAAATGTTGCACATCAGAATGGAAAAGAGTTGGTTGAATATTCTAATTCTGACTGGGTTGAAGATAAAGTTGGTTTCAGAAGCACATCAGATTATGTATTCCTATTGGGAAAATCAACAATTTCATGATGCTCAAAGTTACAATTTCTTGTGACACTCTTCTCTTATGAAGATGAATACATGATTGCTACTTATACAAATTGTCAATCACTGTGAATCGAAAGTTTGGTGAATCGAATCCTTAGAAGATCAGAAAAGATTATGACACTAAAGATTGATAATAACTTAGCCATAAATTTAGCAAAAAAAATCCAACCCATCATGGAAGAAGTGAACATATTGGATTAATATTTCACTTCATCAGAGATGAAATAAGGAAAAAGAAGTTGAGACTTGAGCTTTATGGGACAAAAGAGCAGTAGAACGGACATTATGATAAAATATTTGAATAATCAAATATTCGAAAAATTGAGAAAGAAATTGAATATTAAATCAATTACTAAATTAGGGGATTATATTAGATAATAATTCAACAATTATGTTATAATGATTATTTTAGTTAGGTTAGTTAGCCTAACAAACCTTAGTGACTATTTTAAATATTATGTCTATGTAATATTTTCGATAGTTATAATTTAGTTCTTACATTGAATATAATTATATTCAGTGTATTTCTTTCTTTTGATATTCTCTCGATACTTTTTCTATGGTCACAACCAACTTGATAATGTAGAAAAAGTTTGCAAAAATAAGATAATACATCAAGAATAACAAGCTCAAGTTGTTTAGTATAAAGAATAGTTTGAAAAACAATTATTTGTTACTTATTGTTGTTCTATAGACAAAAAGCAAAGAAGTTTGGGTCATACACAGTGAATGCATCTATGACTCATATACTAGTTTTTCAAAGAAATAGTAATAATAATTTTAATAAATATCATCTTTATTTTCCCACACAATTTCCTATTTACATAAATTCTTTTTCTCTTTCTTATATCTTCGTACTTTTATCTTTTCATCTTTCATATTTCCACTTTTCCCTATTCATATTAAACATTCATCTTTCACTTTTAAATTTATATATTTTTTCTTTTTCCACTCTTCATTTTCATATTTTTCTATCATACAATTCCATTGTACAATTTAAAAATTGTAAGTTTTTCTCTTTAATTTTTTAAAATTTTCTCTTTTAAAATTTCACCTTTTTAACATAAAATTTGCAAATTTTTTTCTCTTTAATTTTGTTCTCTTTTGTTGGTAGTGGAGACTAGAATATTAAAAAGCAAAAGTAAGAAATTTAAAAAAGTAAAGGAGTATCCATAATTTTTTTTTGAAGTTAAAAAATAAAATAAGTAAATTATTATTTTTTATTTGCTAGTTATTTATTTTAATATTTCATTATTACTCTATTTTGATATTAAAATATGAAAAAATTAGGTTATATCTAAAAAAATTATAACCTAATTTTTTAAATAAAATAAATAGAATAAATGATTATATAAGCTTCAATTTACCAAATTTAAATTTAATGAGTATATTTAAAATGTTAAGCCACCTAAAATACAAACCATTCGTCATCTTATTCAGCAACATTCTTTCCAAATTACGAGAAATGAAATGATATTGATAATTGATACATAATTCCGCAAATATTGTCACTGAATAATTCCGAGACAAAATTTGATTTGTTATGTGGCTGAGAAAAATCCGTTCCAGTTAATTATTTCATACTTTATAGGAGAAAAAGGATATATTCATGAGCCTAATCTATGAATATAAACTAAGAACAATTTAATCAAAATATTTCATACATTTCACTCTCATTACATCAATTATGAATGTCATAACTTTGTATTAAGAATTTTAAAATTGAGGTAAAATACAAAATAATCCCACGAGAATTATTCAATGAGAAAATCGTCACACCATCACGTCCCATATTACTATATTAGACCTGAATTAGATATAATAAAATTATTAAGCCAAGTTTTGGACTCAAATCTATTGTGTTGTTCAATCTTGTTACCACACTTTCTGCCACCATGTTTAAATTTGAAACATATAATTTGATCACTAAAGAAACTGGTTTCACTAAATAATGCTACGGAAATTATTACATAGTTAAACAAAATGGGATAATAATAATGTTTCTGCAAAAGAAAAGGGTTTATTGAAGGGAAACCAAGTCCAAAACAATGATCCACATACGAAACTTCACTAGTTGTTCATCCCAGTTGCATTCTTCACAGCATCAACAGCTCCTTGTGCTTTTTCCTGGATTTGCTGCCCAGCCTGCACACAACAATTTATGCAAGCCAATTTATTAACAAACAGATTTGGGATTAAACATGTTATTCATTATTTCATGATGAATGTAATTTTGTATGTCATGACAGCATTCTAGATCTATTTGATTTGGAAAAATGTTGAGAAAGAAAGCACAGAAGAACCTGTTGCATGGAGTCTTGAGCAGACTGAGCTGCATTGCTAGCTTTGTCCATCATGCTGCTAGCCTTCTCCTGCAACATTTACACACAAACACTTGTCAATGTTCAGGATGCATGCAGATTAACACACTACGAACACACAATGTTAATGGCAGACCTCAGCTTGGCCCTTGGCTTGTCCAGCATTGAAGCTCGCGTTTTGGGAGTCCATCTCGATCTTCTTCTGTATTCAACTGTTTATCAAATAATCAACTGTTGCTGATTTCACTTTTTCTGATGCTTATTCTTCATACTCTTTCATGCAACTTATATAGTTTGTGAGATTCACATTTTCCTCCTTCACTTGCGTTTCCGAGGACACATGTCATGCCAATTTTGGAAGGTGGGTTCTGCAGTTGTTGGTGAGCATATATATGGTTGTGGAGGAGATTCATTCTGCAGACCAGTTCCCATCTTGTTTGTTAATATTTGGAAACTTTAATTCGAATTCGCAGTCTTGGATGGAAAAGTCTACACAAATATATCAAATACTAAATGTGATGCACAAGAGTTTACATGAATAACTTTCTCTACAAATATTTATAAACAAAAAATTATAAACTAAATTAATTTATATATAAATTAAAACTAAATTACAAAAAAGTGAATTCAAAATTTTATGAATTATTTTATTAATAAATTAATTTTAAGTAGTGATAATAATTTTAATGTTTAAAAAAGTGATATTTAATTATTCTTTCCAAGATGTAAATCTAATTATAAAATTAAATGAACACGTTTTATTAATAAAATTTATATATATTTAATATATTTTCTTAATACAGGTGTAAATCGCTTAGCATTTCGAATCTGTTCGAAAAAATCAACTTCGATGCAATCGCTCAATGGATATGAAACTGCTGAGCGGAATCAGACCCAAAAGCTTTTCATCTGAAAATCAATAATTCGCTCAACGCTTTGTCATCTACTGAACACTTTTAAATCCACTGAGCATAATTCTTTTAGAGAGCTTATGTAAATAATTTAACTATAAATTTGCTGAGCGAATGTGAAATCGTTGAGCAGATTAGTCGAATTTCTAATTTTGCAGACTGTTGTATTGAATTCTATTTTGTAATTATGAGTCTCGAATGGACCTTGAACGCTGCATATGGCTTTGATGTGAAAGTAATGAGGGGGAGATTAATGATAATGTGAAATATGTCCCTACATTCCCAAGAAATGATTTTGATAATGATTCAAGTCAACAACATTCAAGACTCAAGCAAACCCAAGATATGATTTTGATAAAGATTCTATTCAACATTCAAGTAAGCTCAAGATGATTCCTGAAAACTAGATAGAGTCTTAGAATACTAGATATGGAGGTACAAGTTGATGAAGTAATATTATGCATAAGCCTCCAAAGCACAAGTGTGATAAAATTTCGTAACATAATATTTTTCACTGTCATAATCAATTATGATGCATTAAAAATGGAAAAACAATTTTGTCTCGTCATAATTGATTATACTTGGTAACATAATCAATTATAACATTTCAAATTTGAAAAATATATCAGTTTTGAAGAATAAATATTTTTTAATACACCCTAATTTTTCTCTATGAAATTATTAATGACCAACGAGTTGTTTTTTTATGCTATTTTCCTAATTAATTGAGTTTTGATGAAAAATAAAAAACACAATTACGAATTCGAAAATACAATTTAAATTCAATCATTTTTGAGAAAAGAATTATGAGCAAGACAACAGAGATATTTTACATGTTTTAAGAAAACCCTCTTCTCCATTGCCACAAAGATATTTTACCAAAACCCTCTTCTCCATTACCTACTGTACTTTCATTGTTAATCACACTTGTTCTTGGAGGTTGACATTCTACAGACTTTTACAGTTTGTTGTCTCCATTACCCAAGTATGGTTGTTCTTATTTTATTACATTCATCCATTGTGGGCTTAAGTGATTGATTGTTAAAATCTCTGTTTAGGGTTTAAGTAGTCATTGTCATTCTGTTGTGTTTTTTTTTTGTTTCTTGTGTGGAAACTATTCATCCCTTTGATTTGTTCAGGGAGATGTTATCATCCTTTAATTTGTTCAGAGGAGGTGTTCATCCCTAGTGGGATTCTAGGGAAGTGTTCATCCTTGGTGGGATTCTAAGGAGGTGTGTTCATCATTTGATTTGTTCAGAGGCGGTGTTCATCCCTAGTGAGATTCTAAGGAGGTGTTCATTCTTAGTGAGTTTCTAAAGAGGTGATTATCTTTTGAATTAGTTTACTTTTTGCTGAGTTGATTGTAATTTGGGAACTGAATTTAAAAGATAGTGAATTGGGGTCACTCTTATGTTAAGAGTTGACTGGGAACTAGATGTAGGGTTGGCTATACCCGAACCAAGTATAAATCACTATGTGTTCTTCTCTTTCCCTTATCCCTTTTTCACTGCATTACTCTCCTTACACCCCTTGTTTTATCTCTATCTTTTTCTATCCTTTTGATATTTTATCTCTCTGATTATATCGCTTCCGCTTTATCTTTGTTCAATTTGATAATTAAAATTTAATTAATAAATATTGGACATCTTAAAATAAATTTTTAATTTGACATCTATTTTAATTTGTGCATCTATTCACCCCTCTAGATGTCATTTATCTAACAAGTGGTATCAGAGTTTGCTTATATAAGATATTTCTAAACAATCTGTCAAGATGTCTATGCAGAATCAGGTTTACAGGAAAAAAACCTTAATAAATAGACCACCACTATTTGAAGGAGAAGGCTATCAGTTTTGGAAAGCGAGAATGGAAATATTTTTCCAAACACTAGATTATGGTGTTTGGGATATTGTACTCAACTGTCCCTACATTCCGATGAGAACAACAGAATCTGGAGTTGCTCCAAAGACTTTTGACCAATGGACGCCGAATGAAAACAAGCGTGCCCATTATGATGTAAGAGCCCAAAATGCTATTGTTTATGCCTTAACTCATAATGAATTTTTCAGGGTCTTATAATGCAAGACGACAAAAGAAATATGAGACACTCTTGAAGTAACACATGAAGGAACAAATGAAGTAAAGTGAACACGTAAGAACACACTCATCCATGAGTATGAATTATTTCAAATGCAGCAAAATGAAAGCATCAAGGATTTCCAAAAACACTTCACACATATAGTAAATCACTTGAAAGCATTAGGAAAGAGTTTTGACAATGAGGAGTTGAAAACAAAGATCTTCAAATCCTTAGACAGGAATTGACAATCAAAGGTCATTGCTATTACAAAATCAAAGGATCTCACAAAAATGAATATTGCTACTCTATTTGGAAAGTTGTGAGAATATGAGATGGAGCTACAAAGGTTAAAGAACGGTGAACATAATCAAACCAAGACGATAACTCTAAAAGTAGAAAAATCTTCACAAGATGAAAGCAAAAATGAAGGTAAGTTTTCGGATTCTGATGTCTCTTTTTGTTAAACAATTTTTTCGCTTTATGAAAAACAGGAAAAAGAGACAACAAAGAAAGGAGAAAACAAATAAATAACATTGCTATGAATGTGGAAAACCTGGCCATATCAAACCAGACTGTCCGAAACTTAAGAAAGAAAAGAAAGATGTGAAGAAAGAGAAGAACAATATCTATAAGAGAAAATGCAAATCTTGTATTGATTAGGAGGATAATGATTCTTCCACAACACAAGAGAGTTCTTCCGAAAGTAGTGATGATGAAGAAGAAGAAGCAAATATTTGCTTTATGGCAAAAAGTGATGATGAAGCCTCATCACAAGAAATCTCATCACAGGTAAGCAGTACAAAATCCTTAAATGAATATGATGAGTTGTTTAAAGAATATCAAGATATGTATGAAAGTTTTACCAAGTTATCTAAGAAATACAATGCACTTAGACAAAATTTTAATGCATTAGAAAATAATGTTGGTATTCTTGAAAAAGAAAATGAGTTCTTAAAGAAAGATGTTGAGAAATTTAAAACTTTGTCTAAAAATAAAGAAGTTGCTAAACGTTGTGAAAATTGTAATCATTTCGAAAATGAGATTTTCAAGTTAGAGAAAATAATAAGCAAGTTTCAAAATTTTCTAAAAATCTTGATTCTATATTAGGTTATCAAAGAGGGAATTCTTGCACAGCTGGACTTGGTTACAAACCTAAAGAAAGTCTAGAACCTCATAAAACTATTTTTGTGAAGGAGTCAAGGAAAAAAGATGTGAAACCAGTTTCAAAAACTTTAAGAAACTCATTTAGACATTTTCAAAGAAAACCAACATATTTTTATTGCATGAAATTAGGTCATACATCAAATAGATGTTACATAAAACATTTTGGCATATCTAATGGCAAATATGAATTGGTGCCTAAAGGAACAAAACATTTATACATGTTTAGATGATAGTTTGAGCATTTAATTAATTATCAGAATCGGAAATTTTTTTCTTGTTGTCATACTCAATTATGTTGATTCTGAAGGTGTTGTGATAATCGATTATTATATCATGGTTATATTCTTTTAATCCTTAGTCTTTTGGCAGAGACTTGTGATTCTACTAACCTTTTTAAGGACCCAAAAATAATTAAAGGGTACCTAGATTTGTATGTTGATGTTGCAAGTAATTATCAAGGATAAGAAATTAATGCAGGTTATTGAAGCTAAATGAGTGTATAGGAACAAGCTAGATGAACAGGGAAATATTAAAAAGATAAGTTTATGATTGTCTCTCAAGCCTCTATATTGAATATCTACACTTATCTGCCACATAAATTTGATTGTTGACCAACTTTGAAATTTGAAAGTTTAAATTTTGAAAATTTGAATTTATGAAAATTTGAAATTCCAATAACCTGCATTGATTTCTTATCCTTGATAATTGCCTGCAACATCAACATACAAATCTAGGTACCCTTTAATTATTTTTGGGTCCTTAAGAAGGTTAGTAAAATCACAAGTCTCTGTCAAAAGACTAAGGATAAAAGAATAGAACCATGATATAATAATTGATTATCACAGCACCTTCAGAATCAACATAATTTATTATGACAACAAGAATTTTTTTTTTTGAAAATTCATAATCTATTAGATGCTCAAACTATCATCTAGACATGTATAAATGTTTTGTTCCTTTAGGCACCCATTCATATTTGCCATTAGATATGCCAAAATATTTTATGTAACATCTATTTGATGTATGACCTAATTTCATGCAATAAAAACATGTTGGTTTTCTTTGAAGAGGTCTAAATGAGTTTCTTAAAGTTCTTAAAACTAACTTCATATATGTTTTCCTTGACTCTTTCACAAAAATAGTTTTATGAGGTTCTAGAATTTCTTTGGGTTTGTAACTAAGTCCAGATTTGCTAGAATACCCTCTTTGATAACCTAATATATAATCAAGATTTTTAGAAAATTTTTAAAACTTGTTCATTATTTTCTCTAACTTGAAAATCTCATTTTCCAAATGATTACAATTTTCACAATGTTTAGCAACTTCTTTATTTTTAGACAAAGTTTTAAATTTCTCAACATCTTTCTTTAAGAACTCATTTTCTTTTTCAAGAATACCAGCATTATTTTCTAATGCATTAAACTTTTGTCTAAGTGTATTGTATTTCTTAGATAACTTGGTAAAACCTTCATACATATCTTGATATTCTTTAAACAACTCATCATATTCATTTAAGGATTTTGTACTGCTTACCTGTGATGAAGTTTCTTGTGATGAGGCTTCATCATCACTTTTTACCATAAAGCAAATATTTGCTTCTTCTTCTTCATCACTGCTTTCGGAAGAACTTTCTTGTGTTGTGGAAGAATCATTATCCTCCCAAGCAATATAAGCTTTGTGTTTGCTCTTATAGATAGCGTTCTTATTTTTCTTCTTTTTCTTAAGTTTTGGACAATATGGTTTGTATGGTCAAGCTTTCCACATCCATAACACTCGTACTTATTGGTTTTCTCTTTTCTTTGCTATCTCTTTTTCCTGTTCTTCATAAAACGAGAAATCTGTTTAGCTAAAAGAGATATATCGGAATCAGAAAAATTACCTTCATTTTCGCTTTCATCTTGTGAAAATTTTTCCACTTTTAGAGCTATCATCTTGACTTGATTCTATTCACCATTTTTTAACCTTTGTAGCTCCATCTCATGTTCTCACAACTTTCCAAATAGAGTAGTAATATTCATTTTTGTGAGATCCTTTGATTTCGTAATAGTAGTGACCTTTGGTTGCCAATTTCTGTCTAAGGATTTCAAGATCTTTGTGTTCAAC
Source organism: Sphenostylis stenocarpa (assembly GCA_963425845.1). NCBI lineage: Eukaryota > Viridiplantae > Streptophyta > Magnoliopsida > Fabales > Fabaceae > Sphenostylis > Sphenostylis stenocarpa. Next base: position 4,232,575 of record OY731401.1, on the reverse strand, counting down.
TCCTCATTGTCAAAACTCTTTCCTAATGCTTTCAAGTAATTTACTATATTTGTAAAGCGTGTTTGGAAATCTGTGATGCTTTCATTCTGATGCATTTGAAAAAATCATACTCCTGGATGAGTGTGTTCTTACGTGATCGCTTTACTTCATTTGTTCCTTCATGTGTCACTTTAAGAGTGTCCCACATTTCTTTTGTCATCTTGCATTGTGAGACCCTAAAAAATTCATTACGAGTTAAGGCAGAAACAATAGCATTTCAGGCTCTTACATCATATTGGCCACACTTGTTTTCATCCGGCGTCCATTGGTCAAAAGTCTTTAGAACAGCTCCAGACTCCGTTGTTCTCATCGGAATGTAGGGATCGTTGAGTAAAGTATCCCAAACACCATAATCTAGTGTTTGTAAAAATATTTTCATTCTTGCTTTCCAAAACTGATAGTCTTCTCCTTCAAATAGTGGTGGTCTGTTTATTGAGGCCCCTTCCCTGTAAACCTGATTCTGCATAGACATCTTGATAGATCGTTTAGAAATATCTTATCTAACTAACCTCTGATACCACTTGTTAGACAAATGACATCTAGAAAGGGGGGGGGGGTGAATAGATGCATAAATTAAAATAGATGCCAAATTAAAAATTTATTTTAAGATGTCCAATATTTATTAATTCAATTTTAATTATCAAATTGAACAAAGATAAAACGAAAACGATATAATCAGAGAGATAAAATATCAACAAGATAGAGATAAAAATAAGGGGTGTACACTACAAGAAAAACACCAAATAGTGACCGAAAATTCGGTCACTAAATGTGCAAAATCGGTTACTAATTAAAATAGTAACCGAAATAGTGACCAACTCGGAATCGGTCACTATTTCCTTGGTCAACGATTTTAGTGACCGATTCGATGACCGATTATATATAACCAAATCAGTCATCGAATCGGTCACTAAATCAATGAAAAAGTAGTTTAACTTATTATTAGGTGGTTTATTGTCATTGTCGGGATTCGAACCCGGTACCTTAGAGTTGGAGGCTCCCTATCTCTTAATTATATTATATTTTGCTTATTTAAGTTTTTATTTATATTTATTTCCCCTATCTCTTAATTATATTATATTTTTTAGAAGTTTAACTTAAAAAATTGTCGGATTCGAACCCGGTACCTTAACTTATTATTAGGTGGTTTATTGTCATTGTCGGGATTCAAACCCGTACCTTAGAGTTGGAGGTCGAAACTCCAACCACCGAGCTACTAGAACCTTTTAATAATAACTTACAAATAAATTATATTTATATACAAATAAATGTATATCCGTATAAATATATAAATATAAAATCTATAAATAAAAATATATTTATATATTTTAATATATATTTAAATATTGATATATTTAAATATTGATATATTTAAATATTGATATATTTAAATATTGATATATTTATATATTGATATATTTATATCTTTATATTTTTACATATATTTATATTTTTATATATTTATATCTTCATATTTTTACATATATTTATATCTTTTCATATTTATATATAAAGATATTAGTTTTCTATACAAATAATATTATAATATAGTATATTATACTATTAGTATAGTATACAAATAATATATTATTATAGTATAGTATACAAATTATTAATTTTGTAATTTATATACAATGAAAATAATATAATGGTATATTAGTATAGTATAGTATATTTGTATTCTAATTTTTAATTAAATTAAAATTATGCTAATAATGTATATTAATATATGAGGGGATAATATTGATATATTGATATATTTGTATATATATATATATATATATATATATATATATATATATATTTATATACATTTATATATTTATATATTGATATATTTATATATTAATATATTAATATATTTATATTTTTATATTTTTATATATTTATATTTTGATATATTTATATATTGATATATTTATTTATATCCTTATACATTTATATCTTTATATATTTATATATTTGAAAAAAAATATTAAATTTTAAAAATAATATTATATTTTTAAAAATAAATATTAGAAAAAGATTTAAAAATATATATAAATTATATTTACATTTACAAAATATTAAAGATATATGTTTATATCTTTACATATTTATATATATTTATATGTTTATATTTTTACATATATTTATATCTTTCCATATTTATATATTTATATATAAAGATATTAGTTTTGTATACAAATAATATTATAATATAGTATATTATACTATTAGTATAGTATACAAATAATATGATAGTATAGTATAGTATACAAATTATTAATTTTGTAATTTATATACAATGAAAATAATATAATGGTATATTGGTATAGTATATTTGTATTCTAATTTTTAAATAAACTAAAATTACGCTAAATGTATAATAATATATGAGAGGATAATAAATTTAATCCAATTACTTTTATAAATATATAAATATAAAATCTATAAAATATTAAAAATGATATTATATTTTTAAAAACAAATATTAGAAAAAGGTTTAAAAACTAGTATTATCTTAAATTTATTAAAAGTATAATTAAATCTCTATTTTCTTAATTTTTTTTTAAACTTCTCAATTCTACATTTTTGTAAATTCTATCATTATATTATCATACTCATTATATCAAAATGTTAAATACTTTTAAATATTAAAATTAACTTTATCAAAAATTAGGAAAAAAAATTAATCCAAAAGAGTTCAAAAATATATTATAATATTGTCAATTTTGAGTTTAATTATATTGTTCATTCTCAAAGTAGAAAAATATATTGTAATTATTTTAATTTAATAAAATATAATTTAAAATTTTAATACTAAAATTAAAAGATTAAATAATAATAAATTTAATTCTTTAAATTCAAGTAGCTAGAAACTAAAATTATAGTTTCTCTGTTTTAAATAATTAAAATAAATATTTAAAAATAAAAATCAAAACTAGTATTATCTTAAATTTATTAAAAGTGTAATTAAATCTCTATTTTCTTAATTTTATTTGTTTCAAACTTCTCAATTCTACATTTTTGTAAGTTCTATCATTATATTATCATCCTCATCTCCTCCCATGTTCTACTTTATCTTTACAATAGTCAATATTCTTAACTAATTTATAGTTTTAATTATAATTTTTTAGTATATATTTTAGAAATTAATCAATTCTAATCTATTATTTGAAAAACTAATCAATTCTAATTAATAATTTAGAAAACTAATCGATTATAATTAATTATTTGAAAAAATTATCAAATATGATCGATCATTTCGAAAATCTAATCGATCAGAATCAAAAAATCTGGTTGTATATGATAGCGGTTCCACTGAACCGCTCTTAAAAGAGCACTTCTAATAGCGGTTGCACCATCGCTCGAGCGAGACTAGAGTCGCTCAAGCGAAATACAACCCGAGAATGCCAATTTTGTGCAGGGGCGTTTCGCTCGAGCGAGAAGATTGTCGCTCAAGCGAAATACGATTAAGATAGCGGTTACACAGAACCGCTCTTAAAAGCTCACTTAGATAGCGGTTAACTTGGAACCGCTATTATATGGTTTCAATTATGATCGATCAGAATGCAATTATGACCAATCATAATGAAAACTTACATTAACTCTTTTTTTATATTATGTTTTTAAATTTTCTATTAGAGAAAACCTTTCGGAATTCAAAATGTTAAATACTTTTAAATATTAAAATTAACTTTATCAAAAATTAGGAAAAAAAATTAATCCAAAAGAGTTCAAAAATGTATTATAATATTGTCAATTTTGAGTTTAATTATATTGTTCATTCTCAAAGTAGAAAAATATATTGTAATTATTTTAATTTAATAAAATATAATTTAAAATTTTAATACTAAAATTAAAAGATTAAATAATAATAAATTTAATTCTTTAAATTCAGTAGTTAGAAACTAAAATTATAGTTTCTCTGATTTAAATAATTAAAATAAATATTTAAAAATAAAAATCAAAACTAGTATTATCTTAAATTTATTAAAAGTGTAATTAAATATCTATTTTCTTAATTTTATTTGTTTCAAACTTCTCAATTCTACATTTTTGTAAGTTCTATCATTATATTATCATCCTCATCTCCTCCCATGTTCTACTTTATCTTTACAATAGTCAATATTCTTAACTAATTTATAGTTTTAATTATAATTTTTTAGTATATATTTAGAAATTAATCAATTCTAATCTATTATTTGAAAAACTAATCAATTCTAATCAATAATTTAGAAAACTAATCGATTATAATTAATTATTTGAAAAAATTATCAAATATGATCGATCATTTCAAAAATCTAATCGATCAGAATCAAATATCGCTCGAGCGAGACTAGAGTCGCTCAAGCGAAGTTACAGTTTAGATAGCGGTTACACAGGAACCGCTCTTAAAATCTCACTTAGATAGCGGTTAACCTGGAACCGCTATTATATGGTTTCAATTATGATCGATCAGTAATGCAATTATGACCGATCATAATGAAAACTTACATTAACTATTTTTTTTATATTATGTTTTTAAATTTTCTATTAGAGAAAACCTTTCAGAATTCAAAATGTTAAATACTTTTAAATATTAAAATTAACTTTATCAAAAATTAGGAAAAAAATTAATCCAAAAGAGTTCAAAAATGTATTATAATATTGTCAATTTTGAGTTTAATTATATTGTTCATTCTCAAAGTAGAAAAATATATTGTAATTATTTTAATTTAATAAAATATAATTTAAAATTTTAATACTAAAATTAAAAGATTAAATAATAATAAATTTAATTCTTTAAATTCAGTAGCTAGAAACTAAAATTATAGTTTCTCTGTTTTAAATAATTAAAATAAATATTTAAAAATAAAAATCAAAACTAGTATTATCTTAAATTTATTAAAAGTGTAATTAAATATCTATTTTCTTAATTTTATTTGTTTCAAACTTCTCAATTCTACATTTTTGTAAGTTCTATCATTATATTATCATCCTCATCTCCTCCCATGTTCTACTTTATCTTTACAATAGTCAATATTCTTAACTAATTTATATTTTTAATTATAATTTTTTAGTATATATTTAGAAATTAATCAATTCTAATCTATTATTTGAAAAACTAATCAATTCTAATCAATAATTTAGAAAACTAATCGATTATAATTAATTATTTGAAAAAATTATCAAATATGATCGATCATTTCGAAAATCTAATCGATCAGAATCAAATATCGCTCGAGCGAGACTAGAGTCGCTCAAGCGAAATACAACCCGAGAATGCTAATTTTGTGCAGGGGCGTTTAGCTCGAGCGAGAAGAGTGTCGCTCAAGCGAAATACATTTTAGATAGCGGTTACACAGAACCGCTCTTAAAAGCTCACTTAGATAGCGGTTAACCTGGAACCGCTATTATATTGTTTCAATTATGATCGATCAGAATGCAGTTATGACCGATCAGAACTATTTTAATCGATTAAATCTCGTTTCAATCGATTAAAACAATTTCTGACAGACGCTTTAATCGATTAAAACTTATTTTTATCAGCTTAAAATAACTTGAAATGTTTTACGAGAAAGTTTTGCAAGTATTTCAATCGATTGAATCGCGAAACAATCGATTAAATCAACTTAGAAGATTTTTTGTAAAGTGTTTTAATTGATATAAACGTTGTCGTATCAGTTAAAACAAATCTGTTAAAGAATCAAGAACGTATTAATGGATTAAAAGAAGTTTTAACAGATTAAAACTGCACTTTTAACAGATTAAAAGAATCTTTTAACAGATTAATTAAACCAGCGAGTTTTGAAAATCTTCTATAAAAACAGTTTGGATTGAACTTTTTTAACATACATTGAATATATCATCTTTTACACATCCTTGAGCAATCAATCAATCGCTAATTGCGACCGAATTAAAGTGGGGGTTGGCTCGAGGTTAGAGTTCGACGTCACTAGGGTATGCGTTAGGGTTCGAGCTCCGCTGGGTTTGCGTTGGGTTTCACAGCATGACAATTGGGTTTGGCTTGACATTGGGGTTCGATGTCGCCAGAGTTGGGGTTCGGCCTCGAGTTCGTCGAGGTTGAGGCTGGGGTTGAGATTCGAAGTTGCTTGGGTTTTGATTGGGTGTTTTGGTCACTCGGATTTGAGATTCAAGGTCACTGGGTTGGATTTCAAGCTTGAGGTCGGGTCATGCATGCTTGGGTTAAAGATCTTCGAAGCTCGAATAGAAGGGTGGAGGATTGGGGTTGGAGAGACGAAGGTGATTAAGCTCGAACAATGGTGGATAGTCATTGGTACAAGGTCACAAAGAGGGAGTGAAATTGTGAGCGGGAAGGTGAATTTGGGAGGGTTGTCAGCATGAAGAACACAAAATTTTGGAGGATTATCAGTGCGAAGAAGATGAAAGTTGGGAGGGTAACAGAGAGGGAGTGAAAATTAGATACTAATTAGAATAATTAAAAAAATTAAAAAATTAAATTAAATAATAAAAAAGTAAATTAAATAATAAAGTGGCTGAAATAGTAACCGATTTATTGTGACCGAAAATTTAGTTACTATTTCAGTTACTAAATTAAAAAATAATAATTTGGTTACTGATTCAGTCACTAATAGTAACTAACTTTTTCAGTCACTGATTTCGGTTACTATTTGACATTTTTCTAGTAGTGGTAAGGAGAGTAATGCAGTGAAAAAGGGATAAGGGAAAGAGAAGAGTACATAGTGATTTATACTGGTTCGGGTATAGCCAACCCTACATCCAGTTTCCAGTCAACTCTTAACACAAGATTGACCCCAATTCACTATCTTTTAAATTCAGTTCACAAATTACAATCAACTCAGCAAAAAGTAAATTAATTCAAAAGACAATCACCTCCTTAGAAACCCACTAAGGATGAACACCTCCCTAGAATTCCACTAAGGATGAACACCTCCTCTGAACAAATCAAAGGATGAACACTCCTCCTTAGAATCCCACTAAGGATGAACACCTCCCTAGAATCTCACTAGGGATGAACACCCCCTCTGAACAAATCAAAGGATGAAAACACCTCCCTAAACAAATCAAAGGAATGAACAGTTTTCACACAGGAAACCCAAAAAAATACAACAGAATGATAGTGACTACTTAAACCCTAAACAGGAAATTTAACAATCAACCACTTAAGCCCACAAAGGATGAAGGTAATAAAATAAGAACAGTCACACCTGGGTAATGGAGACAACAAATTATAGAAGCCTGTAGAATGCCAACCTCTAAGAACGAGTGTGATTAACAATGAAAGCACACTAGGGAATGGAGAAGAGGGTTTTGGTAAAATATCTCTGTGGCAATGGAAAAGAGGGTTTTCTCAAAACATGTAAAATATCTCTGTTGTCTTGCTCAGAATTCTTTTCTCAAAACTAATTGAATGTAAATTGTATTTTTGAATTCTGTAATTGTGTGTATTTGATTTTCCATCAAAAATTAATTAAATAGAAAAATAGCATTAGAAAATGGTCGTTGGACATTAATATTTTCGTAAAGAATAAATCAAGATGTATTCAAAAACATTTATTCTTCAAAACAGATATATTTTTCAATTTTGAACTACCATAATTGATTATGTTACCAGTATACTCAATTATGACAGAGAAAATCATTTTTGCATTTTTGATACACCATAATTGATTATGACAGTGAAAAATATCATGTTACGAAATTTTATCACACTTGTACTTTGGAGGCTTATGCATAATATTACTTCATCAACTTGTACCTCCATATCCAGTATTCTAATACTCTATCTAGTCTTCAGGAATCATCTTGGACTTGCTTGAGTCTTGAATGTTGTTTACTTGAATCATCATCAAAATCATCTCTTGGAAATGTAGGGATATTTTTCACATTGTCATCAATCTCTCCCTCATTGCTTTCACTATTTTGTAATTATGTGCCTGAAATGGACCTTGAACACTTCATATGTCTTTGTTATTGTATAAATAGACCTTCAAAGATGTAGAAACATAAGTTAAGTTTGAATCATAATTCATTCATAGAATTCTTTCTAGTTCAGTTTTAAAGTTCTTAGTTTTCAGTAGAGTTGCTTAGTTTCCAAATTTATTCATGAAGTTTCTTCTACGAATAATGGAATGAAGTTTATCAATTCAAGTTCTCCTTGATCATATATGTTTCCTTTTCTCTTAATTCTTTGTTTTTACTCTCTGTTTCATCTTCTTTTTCATTTTTCATTCAATCCTTTACTGTTTCTACATTTTTCAATTGATCATAATGTTCTAATTCGCTTTTATTGTCGATTAACCAATTAAAACTTGTTTTCTATAGTTTAAATTTAATTATTAATTATTCTAACCGATTATAATCCATTACAAACACTCGTGAATGAGATTATTTAATTGAATGTCATTTTTACATCACAATTCAACTTCTAAGTTTAAGTGATTGCTTGATTTATGAATTGAATTGTAAATATGAATTTTAATTGCTTTGTAATTGATTGAAACTATTATGAATTTGTTATTGTGATTGCAAGACAATTCCATAGAAATCAGTAATAATCATAAAAACAAGTTTATGATGAGAGAATTAACACAATTTCTCATTGTTCTTCATCAATTTTTAATTTGATTATGTTTTACTTCAAAACTTAGTTTACAATATTTCTTAGCATTTAAAGCTTACTTAGATTAAATTTAAAATGATTTTATTTAATGTTTTCTTTAATTGCTTTCATATAATAGATTTACTATTTTTAATTTCTAAAATAACAAAAAACTTCCTATCTCTTAGCTTTTGATTTAGAAAATCAAGATTTAAAACAAAACCTAGCAATTCTCCTCCCTACTTCAATTGCAAATTGTTGGATGAAATTTAGGCTACAAAATTAACTTCATCACGTTATAATAATTAATATTTTTTTTGGTAATATATTATGTATTAGTCAGGACAGGAGTAATGTGTCAAATGATAAAATGTTTTCCTATTTTAAAAATATTTCACAAAATTTTAAAAATTTTAAAATTAAGTATTTAGATATTAAGTTGAGTAGATTATAAATTAAGTATTCAGATAACAAATGAAATACTTGGTTTTATGTTGTTTTACTTAAACTAAAATATGTTTATTCTAGTTTATAATAAAATCTCTCTAAACTTTAAAAGGAAATATTTGATAAGATTACAAGAGTTATATTGTTACTAAAAATATACATGAGAAAGTAGAATATATAAAACTATTTCATGTATACATGAGAAATAGCTTAATTGTGTGAAGATATAGAAATGAAAATGGTCTCTAAAAGCTAAGAAATGAATAAGGGTTAGAATTTGAGATTCTAGATACCTCAATATTATATTATTCTATCTTATTATATTGAAATTAATGATAATCTTACTTTATGGAAGGGTTAGTTGAATGGTCTATGTCCATATAGAATATTTGTCATCGTACATTCAACTTTATATTGTGATGTTTGTATCAAGATATTGAATCTTGAGATAACAAAAGAGTCTTGGCACAAATTTAAGGAGGAGTTTCAAAACAATGAAAGAACAAGGAGGATGGGGGTGTTGAATTTGATAAGAGAATTTTAAGCAATTAAAACTAAGGAGTTTGAAACAATAAAGAAAGTGGCTACATATCTGATTGTTGGATGAAGAACTTAAAGATCAAATATTTGTGGAAAAAATTATAGTGTGTATTATATATAAATTTGAGTAAAACATCTTGAAAATAAGGATTTTCCAAGATTTCACTTGTAGAAGTTGTTAATGCTTTGCAGGCCAAGCCACTACATAGAGAACATCTCTAAAAATGGAAGAAAATGTTTACGGTTCTTGTTGTCAACAATAAAAGGCAAAGCTCATGATAGTAGTAACCACGGCAAAAAAACCTTATGGTGGAAAGAAAGATAATGAAAACAAAGGAAGAACATATACTAACAATAAAGGAGGTTAGAAAGATAAGTTTCCATCTTGTTCTAATTGACAAAAAAAAAAAAAAAATCAAACCATACAAAAAATTATTGTTAGGTTGGGGCTTGAATCTTTTTTTTTTTTTTTTATCAGCAAAAGAAAATATATTAGAAACTAATTTGTATCGTTTGATTACAAAAGATAGGTTTCTGATTGTCTATATGTCAAATATCTTTTGTCTAATGATTCTTCATCCACAAAAATATTATGTGAGTTATAACTCATTGTTAAGTAGGTCTTTTTTAATGTAGGGATTTTCCTCCAAAATATGCATATTTAAACAACCTAGCCTATTTTAACAAAGATTAATCACTTTACAAGATAGTTCATTGTCTTCATGGTTTCCTCTTTAATCACTTTACACGGATGGGGCTTGAATATTAATGTACAACTAACCACTAAAATGTAAGACCGAATCAAACTCTAATTGATACAAATTTTAACAATGTTTTCAGTCGTTTTAGAAGATTTGACAACTTTTATATATGTATGTGGAGAATAGGGTAAAAAAGCATGAAGAATGTCTCTAAATATATTTTTTTTAATTTGTTCAACTTTTCGTATACTTTAAAAATATAAGTTGACATGAAAAAGGAATAAAAAAAAAACTCAGTTTATCCTGATATATATCATAGGACAAAGTTGAAACAGTTACGAGGAGACGTGATATGAGCTTTTGGAGTTGGAACATGGTTAATCTTCGTTTGAATAATGATATTTTGTCAGTATTTTTATTTTTTCCACGGAGTGAAAACATCCACTACAAATGTTTTGTGACACTCATTTTGTGTCACCTACGTAGTTTGTCACAAATGTTGTCATTGAATGATTCTGAGACAAATTTTGATTTGTTATGTGGCTGAGAAAAATCCGTTCCAGTTAATTATTTCATACTTTATAGGAGAAAAAGGATATATTCGTGAGCCTACTGATCTATGAATATAAACTAAGAACAATTTAATCAAAATATTTCATACATTTCACTCTCATTACATCAATTATGAATGTCATAACTTTGTATTAAGAATTTTAAAATTGAGATAAAATACAAAATAATCCCACGAGAATTATTCAATGAGAAAATCGTCACACCATCACGTCCCATATTACTATATTAGACCTGAATTAGATATAATAAAATTATTAAGCCAAGTTTTGGACTCAAATCTATTGTGTTGTTCAATCTTGTTACCACACTTTCTGCCACCATGTTTAAATTTGAAACATATAATTTGATCACTAAAGAAACTGGTTTCACTAAATAATGCTACGGAAATTATTACATAGTTAAACAAAATGGGATAATAATAATGTTTCTGCAAAAGAAAAGGGTTTATTGAAGGGAAACCAAGTCCAAAACAATGATCCACATACGAAACTTCACTAGTTGTTCATCCCAGTTGCATTCTTCACAGCATCAACAGCTCCTTGTGCTTTTTCCTGGATTTGCTGCCCAGCCTGCACACAACAATTTATGCAAGCCAATTTATTAACAAACAGATTTGGGATTAAACATGTTATTCATTTCATGATGAATGTAATTTTGTATGTCATGACATCATTCTTGATCTATTTGATTTGGAAAAATGTTGAGAAAGAAAGCACAGAAGAACCTGTTGCATGGAGTCTTGAGCAGACTGAGCTGCATTGCTAGCTTTGTCCATCATGCTGCTAGCCTTCTCCTGCAACATTTACACACAAACACTTGTCAATGTTCAGGATGCATGCAGATCAACACACTATATATGAACACACACTGTTAATGGCAGACCTCAGCTTGGCCCTTGGCTTGTCCAGCATTGAAGCTCGCGTTTTGGGAGTCCATCTCGATCTTCTTCTGTATTCAACTGTTTATCAAATAATCAACTGTTGCTGATTTCACTTTTTTTTATGCTTATTTTTCTTACTCTTTCATGCAACTTATATAGTTTGTGAGATTCATATTTTCCTCCTTCACTTGCGTTCCCGAGGACACATGTGATGCCAATTTTGGAAACTGGGTTCTGCAATTGTTGGTCAGCAGCATATATATGCTTGTGGAGGAGATTCATTCATCAATACCTTGCTTGGATGAGTTCTAATCTTATTAAGAGGGAAATTTTAATTCGATTTTATTAATCTTTGATATAAGAAAGTGTGAGAAAGTTAAAACTTGTGCATTAGTCAACCTATGCAAGGTATGTATAGTATATTGGTATGCTCAGTCAAGCTAAGCTAATAGTATAAAAAACAATCTTAGTGATATATATTTGGATAAATGGGGGAGTCTAGAACAACTCTATAAACCCAAAAAATCAAACCAGTAAATTTTTAGTTGCAAATTTTAATATTTTAAAAAATTATAACTAATTTTTAATAAATTACTTTATTTTTTAAAAAGTTATAACTAAGTTTTTGTTTTTAAATATTAGTTTATTTTTTTATTTTAAAAAATTGCTATGATGTTGATATTAGTTTAAAGATATTTTATATGGTGGCGATAGTGTTAATAATTGCAACATAGTTAATAAATAATAGTGATAATTTCATATTACAAATGTAACAGCGACGTTGGTATTGAATGTTGATAAATGACTATTTTTATAAGCCATTTCAACTATTTTTTTATTTTATTTTAAGTTTTGTATTCCTTGTAAGTTACTAAGTCTAAACAAGAACCAGTGAAATTATTAAGCTAAAGAGAACCAATGAAAAATCACTAAGCAAATATGAACGAGTCAAATCATTAAGTTAATTTTAGTTTAGAAAATAAAAGTTATTGTAATGACATTCGTTGAATGAATTTATTTCACTTACCAAAATTTGGAATTTGAATAAAAAGTAGTGTTTATAATCAATTCAATAAATTTAATCCATTAGAAATTCTCACAAAATAATAACTTCCTCTTCAATATTTTGAAAGATATAAAATTACTTTCAGTTATGTTTAGAATTTAAAAAAATTAAAAACAAACAAATATTGTGATATGGTTGTCATTATAAAGGTGGATTAGTATATTTGACAAACTTCCTTGATCAGTCAAATATCTTTTTAATTCTTAATTGACAATGTAAACAGTGATCATCTTTTACGGGTCATGCGAGCTAAAATCCTCGTGATTGAAAGTTACATGGGACAATGTTCATGGCTTGAGTCACTGAGTAATGTTGACATTGTTGATAATCATCAAGTCTCATTTCGAGTTGAACTTATATTACTGTCTCTTGTAAATTCGTCTATACTAATATTAATCACGATCCTTACTTGCATCTAGTCATTTGGTGCATTATGTGGATGAGTAATCGCTGGTTGATTATCTGTTTGAGGATATTCTTTATTCTTGATCACCAAAACATCCTTGGTCTTGACTACGAAACCTTCATGTCTATTCCTCTCTCTTGCCTATAGTCTTGAATAAATTGGCTAAAGAATTAGTTTTGATAAAATATTCAATGATGTCTCAGAATTTTTTGTAATCCTCGATCATGTGACATAGTTTTAATGCCATATACATTGTGTTGACTAATATGCATTGAGGGTGTGGTTCCCTAGTGTAGATATAGGATTTAACATAAATTATTTTAAATCTTTTACATCAGTTCATTAATCTATGTACATACTCCAATATAAAAAATGTCTCACTTTCTACATCGATTAAATAATGTAGAAAAGTCACATATAACAAAACTTTTACACTTAACAAATATTTAAGAGATTCTAGCTACATTTTTAAACTTCACTTAACAAAACTTAACAATGCACAAGTCAGTAGAAACTTTTGTAGAGTTCATGTTCGCAGGAATGAAGTGTGTGAGAAAAGGAGTAAAATTTTTAGGAGGATATACGGTTCATGTAGGAACCGATATAGTATATGGCATACTACATCGGTTACATGTGTAACTGATGTAATATGTCATTTACTAGTGGTTGTTGGTTCTAATAATTTAACGAGTTTTAGGTTACATGCTTCTAGTAGGATAGTTTAGCTTTTAAGAATGTGAATATATTCTTTTTTACATTTATTATCCAGTTTGAATCTCTTGTTCCAGTTGTATTTATAAGATGGACCAACTCTTTCCTAATTTCTTTTTTTCCTTATTTCAATATTCTCTTCCAACTGTATAAATATGGAGGCCTAAGTTTTAAGCTCCTCCAAGGAGTCTAAATAGTCCATGTATATTGGCTATCTAGAAATGGTCCTCACCTTAATCCCCTTATCATAGAGTGGATGATTAGATTAGGAGAAATGTTATGTATGATGAAACTCACTTCATTAAGTCATTGTATAAATTTTCTTAATGACTCATTTCACTCATATTTCAACCCTTGGAAGGTGGGGGAAGTTGTCGATGTGGTTTGTGATCACAAATTAGCTCGAAACTTCTAGGTCAAATTTTCAAATGATTTTATTGACCTCAAAGGCAAGTTATAAAACCGCTTGAGTGTTGCACCTTTCAGAGCCAAGGGAAAAATATGTAAAAGAAAACTTCTCTGTTGTCAAATATACTAATTTGTGTTAGATAGGACTAGATATACTCATTTGAATCCATTCCTCCTCTAAACTTTTCCATAGTAAGGGTTTTCTACATGATAGGTAATGATTTTACTAGAATCCTAAGAGTGAAAGGACTTCAGCTTGGATTGCCCTCAAATATTATGAGAATCAACCTTCTTTACACTTTGTTTAAGCTTTGTTCAAGCATCTCTTCAATTAGACTCATCTTCAGTGTGAACATCTTCTTTAATGGGTTACAATCAATGTCATGATGGGTTGTAATATTTAGAAATAGATCTTTTAGAGCATACACTTGTTTTTCCACTTCTCCACTTCTTCATTTTGTCTTTTAAAGGCATTCATCTCTTGCATGCGTTTTCGCTCAAATCTTTCATGTCTCTAATGACTTTCACTTTGTTCTTTCTATACATTGTCTCCATATAAAATTTTAGGTTTACAATAATATCTTTGATATTTATATTCACTACAAGAAAAAACACTATTAGCGATCGAAAAAAGCGGTTGCTAATGGTAAAAAATCGGTCGCTATTCAGTTAGCGACCGAAATGAGTCGTCACAAAAGGTCAAGTCGCTAATTTGTTAGCGATCGATTTACATTTCAATCGCAAAATAGCGACCGATAAGGTGGTCGCTAAATAATTTGGTTACTTATTCCTTAAAGACCAAAATAACGACCGAAATTAATATAATAAATCAGTCACTAAATCGGTGGTAAAGTTTTAAAAAAATAGCGATCAGATATATTCGGTCAGCTAGTATATTGATTAAATTATTTAAATAATAATTAAAATCGGTCGCTTAATCGATCACAAAAATAGCGACAAAAATTAATATATTAAATCGGTCGCTAAATTGGAGACAAAGTTAAAAATAATAGCGACTGATACAATCGGTTGCTAATACATTAATTAAATTATTTAAATAATAATTTAAATCGGTCACTAAATCGGTCATAAAAATAGTCACGGAATAATTTTGGTCGCTAAATTTCAATTGTATATTATAATATATTTGTAGCGACCAAAAATTCGGTCGCTAATCTAACCAAATCTGAAAATTTTTGTTTAAAATTTTGTATATCCAATTTTGCAGAATTTATACCTGCTTAATTGATCCAAACAGAACACAAATGAAAACTTAAAAATTAAAGTCAAATTATTCAAATCATAATAGGAACAATTCAAAGTCATGCAAGCACTCAAGATTCAAAGTCATAATAGAAATAAAATGTTTCTAAACAACTACTCAAGATTCAAAGTCTTAATATGATAAAATTGGAAATTAGTCATTTGGTATATTGTCAGTATCATGTTGACTTGTAGTAGGATGACTAGGGTCAGGCATAGGATGATTATTCATCTGAATATGTTGTAAAATAAGTTGCATCTACTTCAGCTGCATCTGCTTCATCCGCAGTAAGAGGGATCCAAGAACCTATCTACTTCACAAATCCACCTACAACAAATGATAAAGAAATCCTGTAAAAATTATCTTTCCTATATTATTCACAATGCAAAAGAATAACAGTATATAGTGCCACCTTTCTTGGGTCAAAGAAGTCAAACCTTGGTTGAATATACATTCAAGCACATGTTTTACATATAGTCTCACGTACATAGAGAACAAAAATGCTTGATGAAATCACATAGAAATGTTTGTTTAAATACAAATATATATATATATATATATATATATATATATATATATATATAGGAATCATATAGTTTTATGAATCTTATCATATCGGTAATATTGGCTTACTAGATATTGACATCTCTCCCTTCTCTCCTTTTCATCTACTTTCCCTGTAGCATATACCGAGCAAAATAGAGAGATTGATTTTGATTCAAATTCATAAAAAAAAAATCACATACTTCTCCACTTGCGATGTTGATGATATATGGAGTGAATCCCATCCCAGTTGAACCGGACATCAATTCACACTGGTAACAAGTAACCGCTCAAAACATAAAAAGCAAAAGTATATAAATCAATCATGTAGGGTGAATCCGATTACACACCAATCTAAGTTGGAGGTTGCATTAGACGCTCACAAGGCTAGAGGGTGAAAATAGAGAACATACCAAACTTATGAACATTATTCTAACTATATGTAAGTGTCACCAAATATTATTAAATTCTAACTCACTTCGGTTAGAATTAGATGCTTGTAATTTCAGAATCCATTAAGGGACCACCCAGTAGCCAACAAGTGGGAACTAGGTTGTACTCGAAGAAAACAATTAGATGTAATATTTCATAAAAAGAAATACAATATATATATAAGAAATACAAAAGATACAAAGAATTCAAGAATCCAACTTGTCATATTCATGATAAGCTGTAGGAGGAAATAGAAATCTAATGGCCCTTTTATTTTGAGAAAATATTTTTTGTTTTCACTTCTAATTACAAAAGTGTCACATTGTTTTCATTTTATTTTCTGGTTTTAAATATTTATTTAAAAAAATGGTAAAAACTACTTTTTATTGTTTTCACTATATTGTCTGCAAACCTTTGATGGTAACGCCAAAAATAAAAAGCAAAGTGAACCACTTATAAACATACAAGATGATATGATTATTTTCAAAAGATACACATACTCACTATGTTATTATCCCATTTTGGTACAAGACAAACACAATACCACAAGGAGATGGAGAAAGCAGAGATTGTGTATTTAATACTAACGCCACACTAAAAAACAAAATATGGCTTTCATAAACACAAGGTATTCACAATGCATTTTACATCTATAAAGCTCCCAGGTATACCAAAGAATTTTCAATTCTGTTTGAGAAAAATCTCTTCCAATTTTAACTGTACATCCCAAATCTCGTCTTATCTGTATGCACACACCCAAATACAAACAAATTATATTCCCCACAGACAACAAGAGACAAGCATGCAATCCAGGCAGAGATCCAACAACATAAAAACACAGACAAATGAAAGCAATGAGGGGGAGATTAATGGAAATGTTTCTGCATTCCCAAGAGATGATTTTTATGATGATTCAAGTCAACTACATTCAAGTCAACACCATTCAAGATGAATTTAAGGACAAGCTGAATTTATGACGTAGGTGATAAAGATGATGATTCAAGCAAGCCCAAGATGATTCCTGAAGACTAGATAGAGTCTTAGAATACTGGATATGGAGGTACAAGTTGATGAAGTAATATGATGCATAAGCCTCCAAAACACAAGTGTGATAAAATTCATAACATGATATTTTTCTCTGTCATAATCAATTATGATGCATCAGAAATGGAAAAATAATTTTCTCTATTATAATTAATTATACTGGTAATATAATCAATTATGGCAATTCAAATTTGAAAAATATATCCGTTTTAAAGAATAAATGTTTTTGAATACATCCTGATTTTCTCTATGATATTATTAATGTCCAACGGCCATTTTCTGATGTCATTTTTCTATTTAATTAAGTTTTGATGAAAAATCAAAAACACACAATTACAGAATTCGAAAATACAATTTACATTCAATCAGTTTTGAGAAAAGAATTCTGAATAAGGCAACAGAGATATTTTACACATTTTGAGAAAACCCTCTTCTCTACTGTCTTCTGTGCTTTCATTGTTAATCACACTTGTTCTTGGAGATTGACATTCTATAGGCTTCTACAATTTGTTGTTTCCATTACCCAGGTGTGTCTGTTCTTATTTTTATTACCTTCATCCTTTTTGCATTGGTGGAAAAGGAGGTTCTTTTCATTCTTAGTGTGATTCTAGGGAGGTGTTCATCCTTAGTGAGATTCTAAGGAGGTGTTTTCATACTTTGATTTGTTCAGAGGAGGTGTTCATCCCTAGTGGGATTCTAGGGAGGTGTTCATCCTTAGTGGGTTTCTAAGGAGGTGATTGTCTTTTTAATTAGTTTACTTTTTACTAGTTCTTCTGCTGAGTTGATTGTAATTTGTAAACTGAATTTGAAAAATAGTGAATGGGGAGTCACTCTTGTGTTAAGAGTTGACTGGGAACTGGATGTAGGGTTGGCTATACCCAAATCAGTATAAATCTTTGTGTGCTCTTCTCTTTCCCTTATCTTTTCTCTTCTCTTGATTATATTATCGCTTCCGTTTTGTCTATGTTCAAACAAATTATTGACTCACAAATAAATTTTTAATTTGACATCTATTTTAATTTGTGCATCTATTCACCCCCCCTCCCTCTAGATGCCATTTGTCTAACAAGTGGTATCAGAGCTTGGTTAGATAAGATATTTCTAAACGATCTGTCAAGATGTCTATGCAGAATCAGGTTTACAGGGAAAGAGCCTCAATAAACAGACCACCATTATTTGAAGGAGAAGACTATCAGTTTTGGAAGGCAAGAATGGAAATATTTTTACAAACACTAGATTACGGTGTTTGGGATGTTGTACTCAATGGTCCATACATTACGTTGAGAAAAACGGAGTCTGGATCTGTTCCAAAGACTTTTGATCAATGGACGCCGGATGAAAACAAGCGTGCCCAATATGATGTAAGAGCCTGAAACGCTATTGTTTCTGCCTTAACTCGTAATGAATTTTTCAGGGTCTCACAATGCAAGACGGCAAAAGAAATATGGGACACTCTTGTAGTAACACATGAAGGAACAAATGAAGTAAAGCGAGCACGTAAGAACACACTCATCCAGGAGTATGAATTATTTCAAATGCAGTAAAATGAAAGCATCACGGATTTCCAAACACGCTTCACACATATAGTAAATCACTTGAAAGCATTAGGAAAGAGTTTTGACAATGAGGAGTTGAACACAAAGATCTTGAAATCCTTAGACAGGAATTGGCAACCAAAGGTCACTGCTATTACAGAATCAAATGATCTCACAAAAATGAATATTGCTACTCTATTTGGAAAGCTGCAAGAACATGAGATGGAGCTACAAAGGTTAAAGAACGGTGAACAAAATCAAACCAAGATGATAGCTCTAAAAGCAGAAAAATCTTCACAAGACGAAAGTGAAAATGATGGTAAGTTTTCGGACTCCGATATGTCTCTTTTTGTTAAACAATTTTCTCGTTTTATAAAGAACAGGAAAAAGAGACAACAAAGAAAGGAGAAAACAAATAAATTCCATTGCTATGAATGTGGAAAACTTGGTCATATCAAACCAGACTGTCCAGAACTTAAGAAAGAGAAGAACGATACCTATAAGAGCAAACACAAAACTTATATTGCTTGGGAGGATAATGATTCTTCCACAACACAAGAGAGTTCTTCCAAAAGCAGTGATGAAGAAGAAGAAGCAAATCTTTGCTTAATGATAAAAAGTGATGATGAAGCCTCATCACAGGTAAGTAGTACAAATTCCTTAAATGAATATGATGAGTTATTTAAAGAATATCAAGATATGTATGAAGGTTTTACCAAATTATCTAAGAAATACAATGCACTTAGGCAAAAGTTTAATGCATTAGAAAATACAGTTGGTATTCTTGAAAAAGAAAATAAGTGCTTAAAGAAAGATGTTGAGAAATCTAAAACTTTGTCTAAAAATAAAGAAGTTGTTAAACCTTGTGAAAATTGTAATCTTTTGGAAAATGAGATTTTCAAGTTAGAGAAAATAATAAGCAATTTTTCAAAATTTTCTGAAAACCTTGATTCGATATTAGGTTATCAAAGAGGAAATTCTAGCAAAGCTGGACTTGGTTACAAACCCAAAGAAAGTCTAGAACCTCATAAAACTATTTTTGTGAAAGAGTTAAGGAAAACAGATGTGAAACCAGTTTCAAAAACTTTAAGAAACGCATTTAGACCTTTTCAAAGAAAACCAACATGTTTTTATTGCATGAAATTAGGTCATACATCAAATAGATGTTACATAAAACATTTTGGCATATCTAATGGCAAATATTGAAAGTGATGAAGATCTTATTGAAATACTCTGGCAAAGATCTTGTTGATTTGATGAAGTCAAGAATGAAGTCAAAGGCAACTCTGTGGCAGTCAAAGGTCACTTAAGATAAAGGAGAAGAGGATTAGTATGTCTGCAGCTCTGCTTAGGTATAACCATTTTATCTTTCTGCTGCATGAGGTTTCTTCACTTAAAAAGATTCTGCAATTGCCTCTAAAAATGTTTTAACCGTTAAAAACAAAACATTTTGACAAAAGAATTTTTAATCAACTATTTTAACTGATAGTATATGTGGTTTATCAACTAAAATGTTCTTCACACTTCTATAACAAGTTTTCAACTGATATAATTTCGAAATAACTGATTGTTTTCATTAAAGAAAGTTTTGAAAACCTTCTGTCAGTATTTTAACTGATACAGCTTCGAAATAATCGATTAAAATCACTTAAAATGTTCAGAGAAGTGTTTTGGCAGTATTTTAATCGATACAAACTTCGTTTTAATCGATTAATTTCATTTGGTATACTGTATGACCGATCAGAATGCGATTATGACCGATCAGAATCAGATATGATCGATCAGAATTTAGTAATGACCGATCAGAATTATTTTAATCGATTAAATTACGTTTCAATCGATTAAATCAACTTAAGAAAATTTATACTACGCGTTTTAATCGATTAATACGATCTTTTATCAGTTAAAATCACTTGAAAAAGTTTATAAGAATATCTTGCAGTATTTTAATCGATTGAAAGACGAAACAATCGATTAAAACAAATTAGAAGATTTTTTACAAAGAGTTTTAATTGATATAAACGTTGTCGTATCAGTTAAAACAAATCTGGAAAATAATCAAGAACGTTTTAATGGATTAAAAGAAGTTTTAACAGATTAAAACAAGTCTTTTAACAGATTAAAAGATTATTTTAACAGATTAATTAAACCAGCAGTTTTGAAAAATCTTCTATATAAACAGATTGCTTGAACTTTTTTAAACATATCTTTTACACAACTTCTAGCAATCAATCAGGCAATCAAAAGTGCTAATTTCAAGAAAGAATCACGCATGTTTTTGTGAAGTTCATCAAAGTTCTTTCCTGAGGCAAAATTGCATTTCTTTGGAGAAGAAACACATATTGCAGAACTGCATAAAACTGGTTTGAGCGTTTTAGTTTCTTCTGTTTGTTTCTTTACATTCTTTTCTGTATTGTTGGTGCCTGGAATTGTGGGCACTGGTTTCTCTGCAGCTGGAATTTGGTTGTAGAGGTTGTCAAGAACTGGAATTTGGTTCTTGGTGAAAGGTTAGGTGCAGGAACTGGAATTGTGGTTCTTGTGGTAGATTGAGTGTAAGGTTAAGGTTGTAATCTGTAAAACATTCAATCTAGTGGAACCCAGCTGCAATTTGGCTGGAGACTGGACGTAGCCAAGGGATTGGGTGAACCAGTATAAACCTTGGTGATATCTTTCTAAACCTTTCTTTTCTTTAATTTTATTGCTGCATTTATTTTTTTGATTGCTTGCTGTGTCATTCAGGAACAGATCTGAAATCTTAATTTTTGAAATAGATAATCTGTTAATTGCAAAAATCTTTCAAAAATCAATTCACCCCCTCTTGATCTCAGCCTCTTTTTCTAACAAATATGAATGGGTGCCTAAAGGAACAAAGCATTTATACATGTCTAGATGATAATTTGAGCATCTAATTGATTATCAGAATCGAAATTTTTTTTCTTGTTGTCATAATCAATTATGTTGACCAACTTTGAAATTTGAAAGTTTGAATTTTGAAAATTTGAATTTATGAAAATTTGAAATTATAAAGTTTGAAATCTTTTAATTTGAGATTCTTGAAATTTGAAATTTTGCAGTTTGAGATTTTTTTTTAAATTTGCAGTATGAGATTTTTGAAATTTGAAATTTCGCAATTTTAGATTTTTGAAATTTGAAATTTTGTAGTTTGAGATTTTGAAATTTGAAATTTTTGCAGTTTGAGATTTTTGAAATTGAATTTGAATTTGAATTTGAAATTTGAATTTAAAATTTGGGATTAGAAATTTGAATTTGAAATTTGGAATTGGTTGGAATTTGAATTTGAAATTTGTTGCAATTTGAATTTGAAATTTGAAATCTGGAATATGAGTGCATTTGAATTTGAAAGCTGCCTAAATAAGAAGACTGCAATGGAGGAAAACTACTGCATTTAATTCCATTATCTATGTGATCATCATCAAAAAGGGGGAGAATGAAAGCAATGAGGGGGAGATTGATGGAAATGTTCCTGCATTCCCAAGAGATGATTTTGATGATGATTCAAGTCAACTACATTCAAGTCAACACCATTCAAGATGAATTTAAGGACAAGCTGAATTTATGACGTAGGTGGTAAAGATGATGATTCAAGCAAGCCCAAGATGATTCCTGAAGACTAGATAGAGTCTTAGAATACTGGATATGGAGGTACAAGTTAATGAAGTAATATTATGCATAAGCCTCCAAAGCACAAGTGTGATAAAATTTATAACATGATATTTTTCGATGTCATAATTAATTGATGCACTAGAAATGGAAAAATAATTTTCTCTATCATAATGAATTATACTGGTAATATAATCAATTATGGAAATTCAAATTTAAAAAATATATCCGTTTTAAAGAATAAATGTTTTTGAATACATCTTGATTTTCTCTGTGATATTATTAATGTCCAACGGTCATTTTCTAATGTTATTTTTCTATTTAATTAAGTTTTGATGAAAAATAAAAAACACACAATTACAGAATTCGAAAATACAACTTACATTCAATCAGTTTTGAGAAAAGAATTCTGAGCAAGGCAACAGAGATATTTTACACCTTTTGAGAAAACCCTTTTCTCTACTGTCTTTTGTGTTTTCATTATTAATCACACTTGTTCTTGGAGATTGGCATTTTACAGGTTTCTACAATTTGTTGTCTCCATTACCCAGGTGTATTTGTTCTTATTTTTATTACCTTCATCCTTTTTGCATTGGTTGAAAAGGAGGTGTTTTTCATCCCTAGTGTGATTCTAGAGAGGTGTTCATCCTTAGTGAGATTCTAAGGAGGTGTTTTCATCATTTGATTTGTTCAGAGGAGGTGTTCATCCCTAGTGGGA
Organism: Sphenostylis stenocarpa; assembly: GCA_963425845.1. NCBI lineage: Eukaryota > Viridiplantae > Streptophyta > Magnoliopsida > Fabales > Fabaceae > Sphenostylis > Sphenostylis stenocarpa. Next base: position 4,209,078 of record OY731401.1, on the reverse strand, counting down.
TTCTAGGGAGGTGTTCATCCTTAGTGGGTTTCTAAGGAGGTGATTGTCATTTTAATTAGTTTATTTTTTACTGGTTCTTCTGCTGAGTTGATTGTAATTTGTAAACTGAATTTGAAAGATAGTGAATGAGGAGTCACTCTTGTGTTAAGAGTTGACTGGGAACTGGATGTAGGGTTGGTTATACCCGAACCAGTATAAATCTCAGTGTGCTCTTCTCTTTCCCTTATCTCTTTCTCTTTTCCTGATTATATTATCGCTTCCGCTTTATCTGTGTTCAAACAAATTATTGACTCAAAAATAAATTTTTAATTTGACATCTATTTTAATTTGTGCATCTATTCACCCCCTCTAGATGCCATTTGTCTAACAATATATTGATATATTTATATATTAATATATTTATATATTAATATATTTATATATTGATATATTTATATCTCTATGTATTTAGATCTTTATATATTTATTTATATATTTATACATTTATATATTTATATATTTAAGAAAAAATTTAAAATATAAATTTATACACAATAAAAATAAATAAAAAATGTTATAATATAATGATATATTAGTATATATATATATATATATATATATATATACTTTTTTTAATTTTTTTTTCTTTTTAAACTTCTCACATTCGATATTTTTTTAAACTCTATTATTTTTACTACATTATCATCCTCATTTCCTCCCATATTCTATTTTATCTTTATAATAATTAGTCTTCTTTTATAGAATACTTTATTTTCTATTTTTATTATTTATTTTCTTATAATTTAAAATAATTAATATTATTTTAACATTTATTTTTATGATTTTTACTATAATAAATCAAATTATATGGTTCGATAATATCAATTAATTAAAATCATCACATAAGAAACTTAGATAACTACATCAAAATTATTAATTTTAAAAATATAAAATATATTTAAAGAAAACTCAAATTATAGATTAGAAATAAAATATAATAAACAAATACTCTTTACTTTATATTATATTTAAGTGTGTGCACAAATGTTGACCTTCTTAACTATAAAGAAACATTAGAAAATATAAAGATAGAATTTGAAGAAGTGAATTTTGAAGATAAAGACTATTTTTATATAAATTTATTATAGTATATCAATTAACAATAATAATACATAAAATTTAAAAACTAAACTAAAAAAAGTAAGTTTAAATTTATAAAAAAATACATTACTAAAAGTATCATATTATATTAAGATTTTCATTATTTTCGTTAATTATAAATTTAAATGTGTTTCATAAATAAAATTATAAACTTAAATGTATTTTCATCATAAATAAAAATAAATAGTCTCTTATAAATGTTGTTCTATTTTAATCCATTATTAAATTTGTTTTATATACGAATTTGATGACTTATCATATTATTAAAATTTAGATGAAATAATTATGTATAATACTTTTTTAGTATATTATCTTTTTAATTTTGCTAATAGAGAAAACGTTCTAGAATTCAAAATGTTAAATACTTTTAAATATTAAAATTGACTTTATAAAAATTAAGAAAAAACAATTAATCCAAAAATATAATAATGATAAAAATATTATAAAAAAAGTTCAAAAATGTATTATAATATTTTCAGTTTTAGTTTAATTATATTTTTAATTCTCAAAGTAGAAAAATATATTGTAATTATTTTAATTTAATAAAATATAATTTAAATTTTTAATACTAAAATTAAAAGATTAAATAATAATAAATTTAATTCTTTAAATTTAGTATTTAAAAATTAAAATTATAGTTTCTCTGTTTTAAAAAATTAAAATAAAAATAAAAACTAATATTATCTTAAATTTATTAAAAGTATAATTAAATCTCTATTTTCTTATGCAATATTAGAAATTTTTTAATTAAAATCTAATATATAAAAAACTTTAAATTTTAAAAAGGCACAACCTTAACTTATATTAACTGTTTTTTCTTAAAACTGACAAGAAAAACTTGGCTTTGAAAAATAAAAAAGTTAATAGTTTTGAAGTTATTTAAGTGATGAAGTTTCCAAATGTGATTTATGAATTTATTGAGGTATGTTGAATATAAATTTAAATATATTTTTAATTTATTTAAATATGGTTTATTTTTAGTATTTATAAAATAGAATAGTTTTAAATTTTTAACTTTTCTAGCAGTCTCTTATTAATCTTTGTTATTAATTATGTTAAAAATGAAAAATATTAATTAGTATACTTAAACTAAAAAATATTTTAACTAAAGATAAATATATTTTTATAAATAATTTAATTAAATAATATATTTATTATCTAATGTATATTGATATAATTTTTTTTGTATATCAATTATATGAAAACAACCATGGTTAACTAATTAATAATAAAGTAATAAATTTAAAAATTAGATTAAAAATAAAGTTTTATAAAATAAAATTGTAATAATTTGATTAAAATTTTAATTTTTTAATTAATTAAGTTAATGAGGAATTAAAACATGATAATTTGATGTGTTTAATTTTTTTAATATAAATTTTTAAAATATAATTTAATTTCAATTGTAATTTTCAATTGAAAAATAAATTAAAGAATATTTATTATTAAACTTTTCTTAAACAATATATTGAATAGTTAATATCACTCTAGTCTTAATTTATTATAATTTAAATTTTTAACAAATTTGATTTATTTTAATAATATTTTTATTTTAGTAATTTAAAATAAAGTGAATCTTCATTTTGTTAATATTAAGATCAAAGTTTATTTTTAAAGTATATTTAAAAATTAAATTATTTTTAAAAAATAAATTACTTTTAAAAAATAAATTATAAAAAATATACTAAAACAATTAAAATATATTTATAAAAAAATAAATTTAAATATAATAAAAAAATAATGTTCATTAGCGACCGATTTCAATTCGGTCGTTATTTTTTCATTAGCGACCAATTTCAATTCGGTCACTATTTCAATTTGTAATTCGGTCACTAAATCGGTCGTTAAATGATTTTTTTATTTTAGTATGGAATAGCCACCGATTTAGTGATCGAAATTTTTCTGCGCAAACTATTGGTCGCTATTTCGGTCGCTAAATAAAAAAGTAAAACTAAATCATATTTTGGTGGCTAAATCGGTCATTAAATTGCGACCAAATTAACTCGGTCGCTAATTGCGACCGAATTAAATCAGTCGCTAAATCGGTTGCTAATTACGACCGAAGTAAATTGGTTGCTAAATCGGTCGCTAATTACGACCAAAATTAAATTGTCGCTAAATCGGTCACTAATTGCGACTGAAAAAATTCAGTCGCTAATTTCGGTCGCTAAATGTGTTTTTCTTGTAGTGATTGTTGCTTGATAAATTGATTGCTAATAGATGAGTCATTATATTCTCATATTTTCTTTCTTTTTTGAACTAATTTTAATTAGTATTTTTGGCGTAACTTTCTGTTATTAGTGAATTTTTATTAATTGGGCTTCATTGGGCTAATAATTCAGATTTTAATTAATTTGAATATATTTGATCTGATTTTTGCTCATTATTATTTTCAGAACAATTTAAAGCAATTTTGGGTTTGGAAAATTGGGTCAATTGTCATATTTTATTCTATATAAGTACTAACATTGGTTCACTGTTTTATTTATCATTTTTTTTACAGAGCTCCACAAATCATGATTCTGGAAGTATTATAAACTAGATACATTCAGATTTCCAGAGGATCTAAAATCATTCAATTCAGAGCTAAATTGGATTTTACGTAAATTATCCAAAACGGGTAAAGCGCACTAGGCCGACCCAATGGACATGCTTTAGTAAGTTAAGTCTCCTAAATTCATTAGACCTCCGAAAGTAGTAGAAACGGTAGCGTTTTAAAGTTAACTCAAAAGGCTTTTAAAGGAGATCGGAATCGCTTAATTTGGATAAGTATTGAAAATACTTATTATTCAAATATAGCACGTGTTTGAAGTTCATGAACCTGCATTGAAACCAACTTATGACCCAAAACCTAGATTAAGATTAGGGTTAGGATTATTTATATAAAGGATGAAGTAGGGTTGCAAAAAATAACACTACGCAGCAAACACACAGCCGTCTTTCATCTTCTGCAATTTTGTATTCAAGTTTGTTTACTCTTCTGTCATTATTTTAAATTTTTATTTCGATTTTAATTATGTCTCTTCTTCTGCATTTTTTATTTTTCATGGATAGCTAAATCTTTGTATTGATTTTTTGAGGAGAATGCAAGTAGATCTTTGAGGTTTTGTTCTTCAATTTCATTTCGTTTGTTCTCTTAACTCTTCATCTTCTAATCTTAGTGTTAAATTATAATACGTTTATGTTTAATAAACCGAAACTAATATCACAGTTTGCTTAATTTTGTGTTAGAGATGAAATTATGTGATGTATGCAATGCTTAATTGTATAAGGATAATTTGGGGTTAATTTTTGCTTAGTTAGTTAATTTCATGTTGGAATAAAGGTTAAGGAAAATTTGGGATTAATCTTCGCTTAGTTGGTTAATTTCTTATTGGAATAAGGGTTAAAGCTAATTTGGGATTAATCTTCGCTTAGTTGATTAATTTTGGATTGGAATATAATTTGGGATTTATCTTCGCTTAGTTGGTTAATTTTGTAACCTAGGATAAGTGACACTGCATTGAAATCAGGAAATCAATTGTATTCTAATATGTTTTTAATCCACATTTTTATAATCTGCTTTTGTTCTGTTTCATCTAATATTTAAATATGAAAATTCCCCCTTTTTGTTGCTATTCTAATTCGAAAAATTGATAAGCTTTGATAGAAATTTGTAATCTTTAGAAGATGACTTAAGAAAATTTCTTAATACTATATTTATCTATTTTAATATTATTTGACCGAGATACGACATCAATCACTAATTGCTTGAATGTGACCTAGAATATGTTTCATCATGGTTGACATTAAATGTTTTTGTAAAAAAATTATTAAATTATGAAAAAGATTGTCCAAGGAACTTGGACCATTCATGAACACTTCGAAATTTACGTGATTAAGCACTTCTAAGAATAAGTGAAGGTTGATCAGTGAGGGTACTTCAATGTCTAAGTCAATATGAAAATAATTATATGCTAATAACAAACAGGAATAAATATTATTATGTAAAAAATAGATTAATTTTATTTATAGGAGTATTACAAAAATATTTGTGTAGACTTTTCCATCCAAGACTGCGAAATCGAATTAAAGTTTCCAAATATTAACAAACAAGATGGGAACTGGTCTGCAGAATGAATCTCCTCCACAACCATATATATGCTCACCAACAACTGCAGAGCCCAGTTTCCAAAATTGGCATCACATGTGTCCTCGGGAACGCAAGTGAAGGAGGAAAATGTGAATCTCACAAACTATATAAGTTGCATGAAAGAGTATGAAGAATAAGCATCAGAAAAAGTGAAATCAGCAACAGTTGATTATTTGATAAACAGTTGAATACAGAAGAAGATCGAGATGGACTCCCAAAACGCGAGCTTCAATGCTGGACAAGCCAAGGGCCAGGCTGAGGTCTGCCATTAACATTGTGTGTTCATATATAGTGTGTTGATCGGCATGCATCCTGAACATTGACAAGTGTTTGTGTATAAATGTTGCAGGAGAAGGCTAGCAGCATGATGGACAAAGCTAGCAATGCAGCTCAGTCTGCTCAAGACTCCATGCAACAGGTTCTTCTGTGCTTTCTTTCTCAACATTTTTCCAAATCAAATAGATCAAGAATGATGTCATGACATGCCTGTTTAATACAGAATTACATTCATCATGAAATAATGAATAACATGTTTAATCCCAAATCTTTTCGTTAACAAATTGGTTTCCATAAATTGTTGTGTGCAGACTGGGCAGCAAATGCAGGAAAAAGCACAAGGAGCTGTTGATGCAGTGAAGAATGCAACTGGGACGAACAACTAATTTAATTATTCTCCACTTTCTTTCCCTTCAAATAAACTCATCATTCCTTTTTATTTCAAATGTATTCATCTTATTTCATTTTCCGTGATTCCATTTTTCTTCAAATGTAATCATTTTATACTTTTATCAGAGAATCAAGATTCATGTTTCGAATTTGAATTTATCCGCAGATATTATAGCCTATACATCTAGCTATTTATAGTTTTTTTAATAAATGTGAATATTAAAATATTATTGGAAAAATTAGATATTCTAATTAACTTGAAATCCCTCAATCATTTATTATTTGTTTCATATCAAATATTATATATTAAAGAAAAAAAAAACAAATACAAGATTCATGTGAAGGTTAAACCAAATTTATGACAAAAATAAGTAAATATAAATTTATCCATATTTGTTTATTTTTTAGGAAATTAGGTCTAATTATTTTAAATTTTATTTATTTTTAAGAAAAATATATAAAATATTATATATTTTTACACACAAAATATTACCCAATAAAAATCAAACATCGGATATATTTAAATTTTATTAATATTTTAAATTTTGATTCAATCTTTATTGTTTTTTTTTTTTACTTTTTTTTATTTCTTAAATAATAACTATTTATTGTACGGTAATTTTTGACCTTTTTTTTTAAGCACATCTAAACAAAATAAACCATTGATATGTATAAAGAGATCAAACTTATATTATATATACTTTTATTTTTTTAATTTTCAGTAAATTTATAAAGAATTTCATTTATACTAATTTTAAATAAATATCTCCCTATGATACTTTCTTATGAGTAAGATTCATAAAAATTCAAATTTTTGAAAATTTTTATTAATTTATTATTTTTATTGATAATTTTATTAAAATGACATTATTATATTTAATGAAACCTACGATAAGCTTATAAATTAAAAAAATTTATAAGATGATAAGAACTTAATATAACTCAAATTATGAAATATCAAAATTTTAAATTTTAATAATATTCATAATTAATATTATAAATCGAAATTCAACTATGTAAAAAGAAGAAATTTAATTATATGAAAGAAAATGTTGCTAAAAACTCTATTATGAACAGAGTCTTTTTGTAAAGTAAAAAATAGTAAGAGAAACTATAGAACCAGAAAACAAGGAAAAAAAAGTTTCCTCTGTAAGTAGGAGTGGAGCCACAAATTTTAAATTAAATGGGAAAAGTTAGTTAATTTGCGGATCTAGATATTTTCTAGACCTACGTACCAAGTATCAATATCACTTTATTATTCGTAATTTTAAAATAATGTTGTTGAATAAGTTGATGAATGGTTCGCATTTTAGTTTGCTTAACAACATTTTAAATATACTCGTTAAATTTAAATTTGATAAATTGGAGTTTATTTAATTATATATTTTTTTTTAAATTAGTTTATAGTTTTTTAAATATTTCTAAAGCTAAACCTTTTTTTATATATTTTAACATTAAAATAGAATATTATAAAATATCAAAACAAATAATTAATTGATAGCAAATAAAAAAGTAATAATTTACTTTATTTTTTAACTTAAAAAAAAATTATGGGATATCTCCTTTATTTTTTTAATTACCTTTTGGTTTTTAATACTGTAGTCTCTAATACGAATAAAAGAGAAAAATTAAAGAAAAAAAAATTACAAATTTTATGCTAAAAAGGTAAAGTCCGAAAAGAGAAGATTTTAAAAAATTAAAGAAAAAAACTTACAATTTTTTATATTTAGGATGAAACTCTAAAATAGAAAAATATGAAAACAAAGGAGTAAAAAAAGAAAAAATATATAAATTTAAAAGTATAAAATTGAAAGTTTGATATAAAAAGTTGAATAGGAAAAAGTGAAAATATGAAAGAACAAGAAATAAAAGTGTGAAGATATAAGGATGAGAAAAAAAATGCGTAAATAGAAATTTGTCTGTGAGAATAAAGATGATATTTATTAAAATTATTATTATTATTTATTTAAAAAATTAGTTTCATGAGTCATGCTTGACGACCCAAACTTTTTGCCTCTAGAACAAGAAGAAATAACAAATAATTATTTCTCAATCTATTCTTTATACTCAACAACTTAAATTTATTTCTCAATCTATTCTTTATACTCAACAACTTGAATTTGTTGTTCTTGTTGTACTTTCGGAAAAAAAGTTTAAAACTAAGTATTAGGAGAATATCAAAAGAAATAGACACAGAATGTAATTGGATTTAGTATAAAAACTGAATTATATTATTGCATTTTCACTATATAGCCATAGTATTTAAAGTAATCACAGATGTTTGTTAGGCTAACACTACAAGAAATATTAAAATTACCGACGGTCAAAATCCGTCGATAAATATGCTACACTAGTACAAAAAACACATTTAACATCGGTTCTCAGCAGCTTTCTACATCGGTTCTACAACCGATGTAGATACAACCGATGTAGAAACTTGGTGAGTTTTAACATCGGTTAAGAACCGATGTAGAAAGTCTGACTTTCCACATCGGTTCTAGCCATAACCGATGTGGAAAATCAGACTTTCTACATCGGTTATGGCCTAGAACCGATGTAGAAAGTATAAAAAAATGACTTTCTACATCGGTTCTAGGTCATAACCGATGTGGAAAGTCATATTTTTTTTTTAAATACGAATTTTAGTTTTTGATTTTTCAGAACCTGTACAGCATTTTAAATATTTATAGCTACTCAGAACGTTAATCTATAAAGGACATGCATCAACACACAAGTAAACATAATGTATATTACATAATAACAAACAGTGAACATTATTGTATTCTAAGTTTATATATACAAAGAAAATAGTCCTAATGTTTCACAATTAAGTATTCAATCACGACTATAGTTCTTAATAACAAAATCTGCCCAAAGTCGTCTAATGTCATCAATCTCTGCTTCACTTATTGGATGACCATCTTTGAATATCTACAAACAATAAAAAAAACATTTCAAAGAAGCACAAGTAGGCAAATATATGTCAATAACATAAATATAGTCATAACACATACCAAATTCCATGAATCTGTGATATTTGCTGTGATGATTGTTAACATATGTTTCATCACATAATATCCGCACTCCCAACTTCCTTTTTGCTTATTACACTATAAGAAAAATAAGAAAAAAAACATTAAATACAGAAAATGAGTAAATTAAAGTTAAGAATTTGAAAGATAACGTCCTTACACGTGGAAGTATCCATGTGGGTTTCTTTTTAGGCTTACCCTCCATGACTGAGCATGCTTCTATACACCTATAAAAGATTAAATGGAAATACTTCATATTAAGACATGTGGAACTTAAAATGAAATGAATGAAATATTATACAAGGGTGTTAGTTATACTTACACATCATCTTAAACAATTGAATGTTGTCTGGATCGGGATTTGGGACTGGATGTTATGTATTTGTTATACAATTCATGTGCATTTGTATAATGATTACATCTTAGTTAAATGCTTTAAGTGTATCAGTCCACGTGAAGCACAAAGGATACTATTTAAATGCTTTAAATCTGGATATTATTTAGCTCAAAGGAGTGAAGCACAGATCTTTACAGTTATCAAAGACAGATTGATATATAAGGGTGTTAGTATACTTACACATCAATAATCTGTTTAATTTCCTTTTTGGGTTTATTCCATAAGGAGCATAACAAAATAACCTCATTACGTTTAGGACAAAGGATAAGCAGTTGCTAGTGACACCTACAAAAAATGTCACTCAATTAGCAATTCTTAAGAGATTCAAAGTTTGAGAGTAAGTAATTTAAAAAAACTTACCCATAATGATATGGTGCGAGATAAACTTCCTTTGATCCTTCACAAAATCTCTTTTGAATGTATGCTTGAATAGTATTTGGTTTGTTCCCCAAACTCTGAATGTGGACAGGATCAATGAATCCATAGACATCTACTACTCCCTTTTCCACAACAGCTTTGTTGAGGTAACTATGAATTGAAAATATCATGTTAATTGCATTTTAGACAAGTTGGTATCTAATACGGCATACAACCAATTGACTTAAATAAAAACATAAGACTTACATTAACCAGACTTGGAGAATTGTGACGCAAATCATGTCTTGACTCAAAACAACATCCATCATGTCCTTCTGACTCAAGTACAACGTGATGGGCTGCGGATTCCCAATCACATGAGGTTCCATCTGGATCTATAAAGGTATATGCTTTCCTAGCTTGTAAGCTAAGAGGCATAACCTTTGTATCGGATCTGAGTCCAGTTCCTCTTGAACTTTCTCCTTCCCCTTCTCCTTTCCTTTCTGCTGGGCACAAATGTCCTATGCACATTAAGGAATTAAATTAAAATTTATGATAAAATAATAAAATTATAAACATGTATCAAATTATTAAAGAAAAGATATAATACCTAATCAGTAGGAAATTGGATAAGTGCTCTAGGCCACTGAATGAAATGACTGGGAGCCTCCCCCACTGTTCTAACCTCGTCGGATGGAACAGGAACAGGAGCTTCAGAAACTTGCACCCGTTCAACCACAACACGAACAGAGGAATCCGTCATTTCTACGCCGTGTATAAGTGGCCCTAATGTATGCACAGTACCATAAGCCACTAGCAAGCCTTCCTGTGTGAACAACTTTCATAGAGGCCTAGGAGTGTCTTCACCAAGTGGAGTTGACTCATCATCAGGAAGGTCATTCGGTACACAACTCCCTTTGGTGCTAACACGTTTCTCAGGGCGAGAAGCTTCGGGAACACACTGTTGACCCCCTCCTGTGTTCCCCTGAGATAAGCCTAAGGAGACAAGTTCCTGCCTTAGCTCCGCCCGAAGCTCTTCCCTAATTTGATCCCTGATGGCCTGCAACTCATCTCTAATTACCACACTTTTGTGGTAAATTTAGGAGTGCCAAAATATTGACGGATGCCAATCCCCCATCCAGCTACCCGCACACGACCTGGATGCTCTGGTCGTCCAATAGCAGTGGATAATATATCTTCTCGTCCACTAGGGGTAAAGGTCCCCTGTGAACTCTGCTCTAATAATTCATCCTACAAAGAAAATGTAATTGATTAGAGAAGACACAATATATAATTCTATCTCATTATGAACAATTTTTTAAATAAATACTTACAATTTTCTGTCCCACAACACGACTCTCATCTGTAGTATAGTCACCTTTCTTGCTCTGTCGTGCCTTCTTCCACTTCTCATGACGAGAAGGAGGTGATGGAGGTGAAGTCACACCTGAGGGGTCACTTTGAGAGGCTTCTTGAGAAGCTTTACGCTTCTCTTCTATTAGCTTCCTCTCAAGTAGCTGGTAACCCCCTCGGGACAGCCTGTGAGGATATACATTTTTTTCTTGAATTGCTTTTGCCTTTTGTCGTTTCTCCTAATAAAGATACATTCAAAGAAAAGGTCAGTTAAAAATATGGGCAAGTTAAAAGCAGGCAAGCACAATATTCTTAAAGCACACGAACCTGAAAAGAAGTATCCATTCGGCTCTCAACAAACTTATCCCATGTCTCAGTGTCTAGAAAGGAATATTGCTCACAAGGAGACATTCCTTTCTTGCTTCCAAACACATAGGTGGAAGTCAATTGGGTCTTGAAGGCCCTCCAACGCTCACCAGTGAATGATATCCACTTCCTCCTTAGCCCTTCAGTATTTGGAACATTATAAGTGAGCTACAAAAAAGAATACAAGATTAGTGAATCCTACAAGAATTAACAATACAAGTAAATTTAATAAAAAAAAATTCATACCAAGATGCTTTGCCAAATTTGTTCCTTCACACGCGTCTCCACATCATCCCAATCCTTCTTTATTATGCTCGCTTTGCTGCGGCCCAGAAGTGCAACATAACTTCTAAACTTTGTTGCGTGAGGCCCAATAGCATTTCCGGTCGAGTCATCAAACTCAATCGGTAACCTCTCATCAGCATTCCGACTTAGTGTCAACTCACTAAGTCGTGTTGCACGTCTCCCCTTCTTCGCGGACCTACTAGAATCGGCCATATTCCTGCCAAATAAGACAAATAAATAAGTTAGAATGCAAAGTAACTAATACAAAGACATGCAAAGTAAGTAATAGTGTAAAAATCATAATATACCTATTGTTTAACAATTTTCCCATATTCCTTCTTCATGATCAAATCGGGTGGCATATACATCATCTTGTTCATTGTCATCATTAGAAGGTAAAATGTGTGATGCTGAAGATGGACTAGTAAACTGTTGAAGTTGTAAATCTTCAAGGTCATCACTACCAGACATGGGTTTCCCTTGAAGCATTATTGACCAACTACTATTAATTGGATCGGAGATATAAAAGACTTGTTTTGCTTGAGTTGCCATAATAAAAGGTTCGCCTTTATAGCCAAGCTTGTTCAGGTTAACCAATGTAAACCCTAATTCATCCACCAAAACACCATTGTTACTGTCAACCCAATTGCACTTGAATACAGCAATTCTAAATTTTGTGTAGTCAACCTCCCAAATATCTTGAATTACTCCATAATAAGAAAAGGATGCCATTACAGGAGAATTATCTTTTGAAGTAGCAAAGTGCATTGATTCAGCAACTATCATCACACCACTATTTTGCATTGTACTCTTGTCATCTTGAAGCGTAGTATAAAAGGAATAACCGTTTACATCATATCCACTCCATGTTATGACATCAAAGTTTGGGTCATGAGCTAACCATTTCAAAGTTTCAGATGCAGCATCAGCTGTAACGATCTGTTCTTCAAACCACTTCAAGAAATTTCATTCATCCTTGGATATCTTTGCTTGATCATTTCTTTGTGAGTAGATAAGAAAGGTTGAACTTCATCGATGTTATTCAAGATGTACAAATGTGCTTGTAAAACTTCTTCTCGACTCATGTTTCTACCATTAACACCTCGGGTTCCCTTCCCAATTTGTCTTCCATCATGATGAAACGTTGGAATCCCTATAGGACTTACTTCAGAAAGATAATCTGTACAGAACTCAATTGCTTCTTCTGCAATGTATCTTTCAACAATGGATGCTTCAGGCCTTGATGGGTTTTTAACATATCCTTTCAAGATTTTCATAAAACGCTCAATTGGATACATCCACCTTAGATACACAGGGCCACATAACTTAATCTCTCTAACAATATGAACAATTAAATGCACCATTATGTCAAAAAATGAAGGCGGGAAAAACATCTCCAATTTGCATAATATCAACACAGCTTCAGCTTCTAGGTTATCCAAAGTCTCAAGGTCGAGTACTTTATTACAAACAGCATTAAAGAAAAAACACAGATGCGTTATAACATGTCTAACCTTCTTTGGCAAAATGTCCCGAATAGCAAATGGTAAAAAATGTTGCATTAATACATGACAGTCATGGGACTTTAATCCAACTAACTTCAAATCTTTCATTGACACTAACCGTTTAATATTCGAGCAAAAACCCTGAGGCACTTTGATACCTTTAAGACATTCACAGAGGCTTTTTTTCTCCTTCTTATACAAAGTATAACAAGCTGGAGGCAAATAAGTCCGCTTACCACGTGATTGGGGACCTAATTCTTGTCTTATGTTCATATGAAGCATATCTAAGCGAGAGTTCAAGCCATCTTTGGTCTTTCCTTGAATATTCAGGAGGGTTCCAATAAGACTGTCACACACATTCTTTTCTACATGCATAACATCAATATTGTGCCTTACATCTAGACTAGACCAATAAGGAAGCTCAAAAAATATGGATTTTTTCTTCCATTTTTCCTTTTCATGGGAAACTGTTTGGGTCTTTCCAAACAAACAATGAATGTCTTTCACCTTCGAATACACTTCCTCTCCTGTTTTAGGGTTAGGAGCGATTTGACTCTCTTGAAAGCCATTATAAGCCTTCTTCAACCTCCGATATGGATGATTAACTGGTAGAAATCTTCTATGTCCTAGGTACACTGTCTTCTTCCCATGTTTCAGTTGATGATAACACGTTTCTTCCATACAAATAGGGCATGCATTATGTCCTTCGACACTGTATCCACTTAGATTTCCATAAGCAGGGAAGTCATTTATCGTACAAAAGAGCAAAGCTTTCAATTTAAAGTATTCATTACGATATGCATCAAATATCTCAACACCCTCTTCCCAAAGAAGTTTTAAGTCTTCAATCAAAGGCCGTAAATAAACATCAATGTCATTTCCTGGTTGTTTGGGGCCAGAAATCATCATCGACAACATTACAAACTTGCGTTTCATGCACAATCGAGGAGACAAGTTGTAAATTACTAACAAAATAGACCATGAACTATGTATACTACTTAAATTGCCATAAGGATTCATCCCATCTGTAGCAAGTGCTAGTCTAAGGTTTCTCCCCTCTTGACCAAATTCTGAAATATGTCATCAATTTTTTTCCATTGCGGAGAATCGACTGGATGTCGTATCTTCCCATCACGAGTGTATTTCATCTACATGCCACGTTAAGCTCTTTGCATCTTTGGCATTAGCAAATAGCCGCTTAAACCTTGGAATTATTGGAAGATACCACACTACTTTGACAGGGGTTCCTGATGAAATTGTCTTATCAAAATTATCTTCTCCATCCTTGACTTTAAACCGTGATGTACCACAAACAGGACAATTATGCAAACTTCCAAACTCCTTCCCGTACAGGATGCAATCATTACGGCATGCATGTATCTTCTTATACTCCATACCCATCGGACATATTACTTTCTTTGCTTCATAAGTACGGCTTGGAAGTGTATTCCCTTCTGGAAGCATTTCCATTAATAATTGTAGCAACTCTGTAAAACTTTTATCCGTCCACCCATTTTTGGCCTTTAAGTTAAATAATTTTAACACTGTTGACAACCGTGTGAACTTAGAACATCCTATATACAGAGGCTTCTTACTATCTTCGCATAGTTCTTCGAATACATATCCTTTTTCAAATGGCTCTTCACCGATATCACGTATCAAATCTTCTAGTCGATCATTGGTTTCTTTCTCGGATTTCAGTTGTCTACGAAGCCATTGGGAAATCTACTACTTCCCCATGCCAAATCCACTTAGTGTAACTCTTGCAAAATCCATCACAAAGGACATGCTCTCTTATATCCTTCACACTTAGTTGTCTTAAATTTAAGCACTTCACACAAGGACAATAAAAGAGACCTCTATTGTTACCCACATTTCTCTGTGCAAACTCTAAGAACTCTTCAACCCCTAATTCATATTCTTCTTCTATACGTTTGGCATTTATCCAACTCCGATCCATATCTATAGGTACATGACGTCTTTGCTTAGTGTGAAAATGGAATTACCTATATTCAGAGGCAACAAACTTAAACAATTCAAACTCTAATCAAAACTCAAATAGTACTGGAACAATAGTAAAACTCCAGGAACAAAACAAACAACACAAAGAACAAACCTAAATCAACAACATAAGAAACAAACCCAAATGAAAAACAAGAGAACCAAATATAATCAATACCCCAAAGCCCTACACCCCAGCGTGGAAACCCATAGCCTTAACTCTTCCGCTAAGAGACTCGGACCAGAGCGACATCAACCAACCCAACAGGGCTTGGATAACACCAATCTCAACCCCACGAGAATAACCAAGTCAAAATCACATATTCAAGTCAAACTAAACGGAAATAATAATACAAAACCCAGAATAAACATGTCTACATACATTAAACCCAAGCAGAATCAGTCCACGACCAAACAAAACAATCCAGAATCAAGGAAAATGCATAAAGGTAATTGACAAAACAAGGATGCAGAAGCCAATAGGATAGACCCACGGCCCTGGTCCGAATCACCTCTGGTTCGCGACGAGATCGAAGGTGCACAGGTGCAATGAGGAGGAGCTCCTAGAGGGTTTCAGAGAGGTGAAGACGAGGGTGGCGCGTCGCAGTTCTTGGTGCGCGTCGCAGTTCCTGGTGCGCGTCGCAGTTCTTGGTGCACGGCAAGGGTGGTTTTCGCTTGGGGATTCGATTGGGGAAACGGAGGTTAGGGATTCGATTGGGGAAGGAGATGGGAGAGACGGTGGTTTTCGCTACTGCAATGGGGGCAAGGAGTAGGCAAAGAAGGTTTTTGTGCGGTGAAGGTGCACGAGAATGAATTTGGTAATGGCTAGGAGCAAGGGAAGAATTTCAGAGGGAGTCGAGTCTGTAATTGGGTCTGGGAGTCGAGTCTGTAAGGGCTTAGGAGTCGAGTCTGTAAGGGCTTGGGAGACGCTATCTAAAATTTTTATTATTATTTTTTTAAATAAAAAGACTTTCCACATCGGTTCATGGGGGAACCGATGTAGAAAGTAAAATGGTATATCAGATGACCGATCAGAATGGCTTTATGACCGATCGAAGCTGGATATGATCGATCATAATGGGTTTATGACCGATCAGAATTATTTTAAATCAGAGAAGAAAGTATTTTCCACATCGGTTCATGGGGGAACCGATGTAGAAAGTAAAATGGTATATCAGATGACCGATCAGAATGGCTTTATGACCGATCAGAACTGGATATGATCGATCAGAATGGGTTTATGACCGATCAGAATTATTTTAAATCAGAGAAGAAAGTACTTTCCACATCGGTTCATGGGGGAACCGATGTAGAAAGTACTTTCTACATCGGTTCACATCTGAACCGATGTGGAAAGTCTTTAAAAAAATTTCTACATCGGTTCTTTAACAACCGATGTAGAAAGTCCGATGTTAAAAGGGTTTTTTGTACTAGTACGAAATTACCGAGGACAGGATTCGAACCCGAGTACCTTAGATTTATTATTAATTATTTATTCATTATTATTAGATTAAGAAAAATATCATTGGCGAGATTCAAACCCAGTACCTTAGAATCAGAGCCTGATACTCCAACCACTAAACTACTAGAATTTCTTGATAACAATTTACAAATAAATTATATTTATATACAAATATACAAATATATTTATATATTCATATATTCATATATTATATATTCATATATTATATATTCATATATTCATATATTCATATATTCATATATTTTTATATTTTTATATATTTATATATTTTTATATATTTTTATATTTATATATATATATATATATATTTATATATAATTAAATATTTATTTTTTAAAATTATTAAATTTAATAAATTATTATAAATTAATCTAATTATGATTAAATTAAATTATTAAATAAAAAATATTTTATTTTTTAATTAGGTGAATAATTAAATTATATTATATAATTTTACCGACGGATATATTCATCGGTAAATAATTGTTAATTTACCAAGCGAAAATATCCGATCGATAAATAATTGTTAATTTACTGAGATGAATTTACCGACGGATATATCTGTCAGTAATTAATTGTTAATTTATCGACGGTTTTATCGACGGATATATCCATCGGTAAATTCATCTATAAATTACCAACGGATTTATTGACCGATATATCCGTCGGTAAATAATTATTATTTTACCGACGAGATATATCCGTCGGTAACATAAAATTCTACAAATATTTTATATCCGTCGGTAATTTTAGTTCGGTAATGATTATTTTCAGACGACTACAAATCCGTTGGTAATACGCGATTTTCTTGTAGTGTAACTAACCTAAGTGAAACAATTATTACAACATAATTGTTAAATTATTATTTAACACAATCCCTAATTTAGCAATTGAGATAATATTTAATTTCTTTCTCAATTATTTCAACCTTCAATTATTCAAAGGTTTTGTTATAATGTTCGCCAACTGTCCCTTTGTCCCACAATGCCCAAGTCTCAGCTTCTTTTTCCTTATCTCATCTTTGATGAAGTGAAATCTTAATCCAATATGTTTGCTTCTCTCATGATAGATTAGATTCTTCGCTAAATTTATGGTCGACTTATTGTCAATCTTCAGTATCATAATCTTCTCTGATACACTACTAGAAAAATGTCAAATAGTAACCGAAATCGATGATCGAAAAATTTAGTTACTATCGATGACCGAATCAAGTAACCAAATTATTATTTTTTAGTCTAGTAATCGAAATAGTAACCGAATTTTCGGTCACATAAAATCGGTTACTATTTCGAGTCACTTTATTATTTAATTTATTTTTTTAATTAATCTATATTTAATTTATGTAATTATTAATTTTTTTTATATTTAGTAACTGATTTAGTGACTAAAATTTCAGTCACTAAAAAAATAATTTTTACACTCGATAACTATTTTTCATTTATATAAATATTTTATTTAAAATATTTTAAATATAAATTTACTTAATAATTTAAAATAATTGATAACATTTTTAATAACATTATAAATATTTTAAAAAAATTGTTTACTAACTTATTAAATAATTTAGTAATATAATTATTTGATTTTATTTTTTTATTTAGCATGTGAATAAAAAAATTAAAATTGATTATTAAATTAGTCACCGAATCGGTCATCGATTCGGTCATCGAATCGGTCACTAATTCGGTCATCGATTCGATCATCGAATCGGTCACCGATTCGGTCACTGAATCGATCACCGATTCGGTCATCGAATCGGTCACTAAATCAATAATTAAATTAATTATTAATTTAGTCTCTTTATATATATATATATATATATATATATATATATATATATTACTTGTATGTTAATAAAAATGTATTTCAATGTATTTATAAAAAATTAAAATTATTTTAATTACTGAATTGATATTTTAAATTTATATTAATATCTTGAATAATTTAATAGTTGGATATATATATATATATATATATATATATATATATATATATATATATATCACTTTAATTTTTTTAATTAAAATTAATTTCATAAAAAATTAATATTTGAAAATTAAAATGCAAAATATATATATATATATATATATATATATATATATAAATTTATTTATTTTTTAAAGATGATATATTCAATGTATGTTAAAAAAGTTCAAGCCAAACTGTTTTTATAGAAGATTTTCAAAACTGCTGGTTTAATTAATCTGTTAAAAGATTCTTTTAATCTGTTAAAAGTGCAGTTTTAATCTGTTAAAACTTCTTTTAATCCACTAATACGTTCTTGATTCTTTAACATGATTTGTTTTAACCGATACGACAACGTTTATATCAATTAAAACACTTTACAAAAAATCTTCTAAGTTGATTTAATCGATTGTTTCGCGATTCAATCGATTGAAATATCTGCAAAACTTTCTCCTAAAACTTTTCAAGTTATTTTAACTGATAAAAATAAGTTTTAATCGATTAAAACGCTATGCAGAAGCTGTTTTAATCGATTGAAACGAGATTTAATCGATTAAAATAGTTATGATCGGTCATAAATGCATTCCGACCGATCATAATTGAAACCATATAATAGCGGTTCAAGGGTTAACCGCTATCTAAGTCATATTTTAAGAGCGGTTCCTGTGTAACCGCTATCTAAACGTCATCTCGCTTGAGCGACAACATTCTCGCTCGAGCGAAACGCCCCTGCACAAAATTAGTACTCTCGGGTTGTATTTCGCTTGAGCGAGTCTATCTCGCTCGAGTGATTGTTGATTCTGATCGATTATATTTTCGAAATGATCGATCATATTTGATAATTTTTTCAAATAATTAATTATAATCGATTAGTTTTCTAAATTATTGATTAGAATTGATTATTTTTTCAAATAATAGATTAGAATTGATTAATTTCTGAAATATATACTAAAAAAATATAATTAAAACTATAAATTAGTTAAGAATATTGACTATTGTAAAGATAAAGTAGAAACATGGGAGGAGATGAGGATGATAATATAATGATAGAACTTACAAAAATGTAGAATTGAGAAGTTTGAAACAAATAAAAATAAGAAAATAGATATTTAATTACACTTTTAATAAATTTAAGATAATACTAGTTTTGATTTTTATTTTTAAATATTTAAAACAGAGAAACTATAATTTTAGTTTCTAGCTACTGAATTTAAAGAATTAAATTTATTATTATTTAATCTTTTAATTTGTAGAATTAAACTCAATATAATTGTTAAAAATACTTTGTAGAGGCATTTGAGAAAGCTTTTGTCAAAATACTTTGTTTTTAATTGTTAAAAACATTTGTAGAGGCATTTTGCAAAACATAATTGAGATGATATGATAGCGGTTCCACCTTAACCGCTATCTAAAGTATAATTAAGATAGTGGTTAATGGTTAACTCGCTATTAGAAGTGCACTTTTAAGAGCGGTTCTCGTGGAACCGCTATCTAAAATGTATTTCGCTTGAGCGACAATATTCTCGCTCGAGCGAAACTCCAACTACACGCAATTCGCATTCTCGAGTTGTATTTCGCTTGAGCGACACTACTCTTGCTCGAGCGAAATACGATCCTGATCGATCATAACTTGAAATGACCGATCATAATTGAGAGGATATAATAGCTGGTTCCCTCATAACCGCTATCTAAAGTGCATATTAGATATTCGAGGTGTATTTCGCTTGAGCGAGACTACTCTCGCTCAAGCGAAATCCGATTCTGATCGATTATATTTTCAAAATGATCGATCATATTTGATAATTTTTTCAAATAATTAATTATAATCGATTAGTTTTCTAAATTATTGATTAGAATTGATTAGTTTTTCAAATAATAGATTAGAATTGATTAATTTCTGAAATATATACTAAAAAATTATAATTAAAACTATAAATTAGTTATGAATATTGACTATTGTAAAGATAAAGTAGAACATGGGAGGAGATGAGGATGATAATATAATGATAGAACTTACAAAAATGTAGAATTGAGAAGTTTGAAACAAATAAAATTAAGAAAATAGAGATTTAATTACACTTTTAATAAATTTAAGATAATACTAGTTTTGATTTTTATTTTTAAATATTTATTTTAATTATTTCAAACAGAGAAACTATAATTTTAGTTTCTAGCTACTCGAATTTAAAGAATTAAATTTATTATTATTTAATCTTTTAATTTTAGTATTAAAATTTTAAATTATATTTTATTAAATTAAAATAATTACAATATATTTTTCTCCTTTGAGAATGAACAATATAATTAAACTCAAAATTGACAATATTATAATACATTTTTGAACTCTTTTGGATTAATTTCTTTTTCCTAATTTTTTATAAAGTTAATTTTAATATTTAAAAGTATTTAACATTTTAAATTCTGAAAGGTTTTCTCTAATAGAAAATTTAAAAAAATAATATAAAAAATAGTTAATGTAAGTTTTAATTATGATCGGTCATAACCGCATTCCGACCGATCATAACTGAAACCATATAATAGCGGTTTCAGTTTAACCGCTATCTAAGTGAGCTTTTAAGAGCGGTTCCCCTTCTAACCGCTATCTAAAATGTATTTCGCTTGAGCGAAAAATTTTAGCTCGAGCGAAACGCCCCTGCACAAAAGTGGCATTCTCGGGTTGTATTTCGCTTGAGCGACTCTAATCTCGCTCGAGCGATGGTGCAACCATTGTTAGTAAAGATATGTAAAGATATGTAAAAATATAAACATATAAATATATATAAAAATATGTAAAGATATAAACATATATCTTTAATATTTTGTAAATGTAAATATAATTTATATATATTTTTAAATATTTTTCTAATATTTATTTTTAAAAATATAATATTATTTTTAAAATTTAATATTTTTTTTCAAATATATAAAGATATAAATGTATAAGGATATAAATAAATATATAAATATATCAATATATAAATATATCAAAATATAAATATATAAAAATATAAATATATAAATATATAAATATATAAATATATAAATATATAAATATATTAATATATTAATATATTAATATATTAATATATAAATATATCAATATATAAATATATATAAATATATATATATATATATATATATATATATATATATACAAATATATCAATATATCAATATTATCCCCTCATATATTAATATACATTATTAGCATAATTTTAATTTAATTAAAAATTAGAATACAAATATACTACACTATACTAATATACCATTATATTATTTTCATTGTATATAAATTACAAAATTAATAATTTGTATACTATACTATACTAATATATTATTTGTATACTATACTAATAGTATAATATACTATATTATAATATTATTTGTATAGAAAACTAATATATTTATATATAAATATGAAGATATAAATATATAAAAATATAAATATATGTAAAAATATATAAAGATATAAATATATCAATATATAAATATATCAATATTTAAATATATATTAAAATATATAAATATATTTTTATTTATAAATTTTATATTTATATATTTGTACTGGATATACATTTATTTGTATATAAATATAATTTATTTGTAAGTTATTATTAAAAGATCCTAAGTAGCTCGATGGTTGGAGTTTCGACCTCCAACTCTAAGGTACCGGTTCGAATCCCGACAATGACAATAAACCACCTAATAATAAGTTAAACTTCTAAAAAATATAATATAATTAAGAGATAGGGGAAATAAATATAAATAAAAACTTAAATAAGCAAAAATATAATATCATTAAGAGATAGGGAAAATAAATAATAGATATAATAAAAATGTAAATAATTAACTTTTTCATTGATTCAAGTGACCGATTTGGTTGGTCACTGATTCGGTCACTGATTCGGTTACTAAAATCAGTGACCAAGGAAATAGTGACCGATTCCAGTTGATCACTATTTCGGTCACTATTTTAATTAGTAACCGATTTTGCACATTTAGTGACCGAATTTTCGGTCACTATTTGATGTTTTTCTTGTAGTGATATTTCAAGGACTCGATTCACCAAACTCTCGATCCATAGTGTTTGACAAGGCATGTATTCAACTTTACAAGAGGAGAGTGTCACAACAGGTTGTAACTTTAAGCACCATGAAATAAATGATTTTCCCAATTGTAATTTTTCTAGTCAAAATCAGAATATTCAACCAACTCTTATCCATTCTGACATGTAGCATTTGGTAATAGAATACCAAAATCAATCATCCATTTAATATACCTTAGAACTCTCTTAACTGTTGCAAGATGAGATGATTTAGGTTTGTCTATAAATCTACTCAACAATCCAACAATCTAGTATACTACAACACAAGTATTTTAAGTAGTCAACCATTTGTCTGTAAACAATAGCATTTACAAGCTTTTCACCTTCATCTTTGTCAAATTTCGCATTTGTCTCAACTGGTGTAATTATCGCACTATACTCACTCATTCTAAACTTCTTGAGCACTTCTTTAACATATTTATTTTGATGAATCAAAACACCCTTTTTTTTTTTCTTCGATGAATTTCATTCTCAGAAAATATGACAACTTTCCTAGATCGATCATCTCAAACTACTCTTTTTCAAATTATCGATCGAAGTAATTTTATTGTCTATAGTCAACAAATCATCGACATATAAGCAGACAATTAACACATAATCTCTTTTGATCTTTGAGTAAATATCATACTCTACTTCACACTTTAAGAATCCTTGTTGTCGATGACAACGGTCAATTTTAATGTTCCAGGCTCTTGGGGTTTGTTTCAAACCATACAACGCCTTCTTCAATCTAAGAACCTTTTGTTCTTCTCCAATAATCATAACCCCTGGTATTGTGTAACATAAAATTATTCCTCTAATTTACCATTCAAAAATGCATATTTTACATCTATTTGATGCATATGTCACCCTTTATAACTAGCGAGAGCGACAATTGTTTTTATCATTTTTATCCTGACAACGGGTGCATACACTTATTTGTAGTCTAAACCTTCTCTTTGTAGAAAGTCTTTCGCCACAAATCTGACTTTATATCTTGTCATTGTTCTGTCTGATTTTAACTTCATATTGTACACTCATTTTACTCCAATTGGCCTTTGATTCACTAGGAGATCAGTTAATTCCCATATTTTATTCTTCTCGATTGCCAACAACTCCTCTTTCATGGCTTCGATCCACTTAGGATCCCCGATCTCTTCTTCAAAGCAAACTAGTTCAGGTTCAACATCAGCATACAATGCTAAGTGTACAAGATCATTTTCATCCTTTGTTTCTCCAACCATCTGTAGTTGTTGTGACAGTATTATCAATATTAATCACATAATCATTGAGTGTTGTTGGTGTCTTAATCGATCTAATTGGTCGGTTTCTCCTCCCTTCGATTTCAAAAATTGATTGATTTTTATCTTCTTTGATTTCTGATATTGATCAAATTTCTCCTCACTCGATAGTAGAATTTGATTGATCTTTGCCTTTGATTTTTATATCACATGATTCATCAAAGTTAACAATTTGGTTTTCCACCATCAAACACCATTTCCAACAATCTTTCTCATTTACAACATCATCTCTAGTGATGATAATATTCTTCTTGATAGGATCATACAACTTATACGCACCAGTTGCATGATATCCTACCAAAATCAACTTCTGACTTCTATTATCGAGTTTCTTCCTACTCTCATCTAGAACATGTATCAAAGCAATCGAGCCAAATATTCTCAAGTGTTTTATATTTGGATTTCTCACAGACCATACTTTCTTTGATGTTTTCTCCTTCACTCTTTTTGTGTTGGACATTGATTTAAAATATATACGATTTTCGATACCACTTCTTCCCAAAACGAATGTGGCAAGACTTTGGCCTTCAACATACTTCTGATCATATTCAAAATCGTTTGATTTCTTCTTTCTGCAACACCATTGTGTTATGGTGTGTATGGGGTACAATCTCATGCAAAATACCATTCATCTTGCAAAATGATGCAAACTCACCATTGTTGTATTCTCCACCACTGTCTGATCTCAACACTTTAATAGCTCGATCACATTGTTTCTCAACCATCAATTTAAAATCAATGAAATGACTAAATACCTGTTACTTCTTGTTATAGTCATCGATGAATGTCACAAAAATACTTGTTACTTCCTAGTGAAGGAACATCAAAGGGTCCATACACATCGGTGTAGATAACTTTTAACACATCCTTGCTTTTGATATTGATGCATACCTTAAAGGGATTTCTAGTTTTTTTCTCTGTCATACAACCTTCACATATATCTTTACATTTCTGGACTCGAGGCAATCCAATCATCATCTTCTTTTCTGCAAGTTGGCTCAAACTATCAAAGCCAAGATGATCATACCTTAAATGTCACAA
Source organism: Sphenostylis stenocarpa (assembly GCA_963425845.1). Taxonomy (NCBI): domain Eukaryota; kingdom Viridiplantae; phylum Streptophyta; class Magnoliopsida; order Fabales; family Fabaceae; genus Sphenostylis; species Sphenostylis stenocarpa. Next base: position 4,183,970 of record OY731401.1, on the reverse strand, counting down.
CCAATTGACATCAAAGATTGCTGCTGTAAAACACAAGTTATTTGATACTGAAATATCAACTCGAAAAACTCTATTCTTATTCAAAAGTGCCTTCAAAATTGGTATCTCATTCTTATCGAGGATTCTTAACATTTGCTCACTCTATCTCCAATCAATCAAATGTCCTTTATGAAAAAGTTGACCAATAATAAAAAAATTATGTTTTATGACTGGAACATAGAGCACATCCAAAATTATTGCAATTTTGTCATCTCTTCTTTTGATCATGATTTTACCTTTCCCTTCATAGTTCATTATAGAATTATCTGCAAAATTTACCTTCGATCTAACACTCTTATCGAGATTGATGAACCAACTCTTCTGAAATGACATGTGATTTGAACGACCAGTATCCAAATACCAAGACTCACCCAAAGCACCCACTGATTTCGTCGAGGTCACTATTAATAGCACTTCATCCTTTGAGTCTTCCTTTTGTGCAACATCCGCTTCTTCTTTTTTGCTCCAATATTCAGCAACATAATGATCATACTCGTAATGGTTATAACAAGATACATTCTTCTTACTCGCACCAGAGTCTGATCAACCACCTCTCCATTATGAGTTTTTGTCTCCGCCACCTCTCGATTGTGAAGAGAACTCTTGTTTCCCTTCTGAGCTTGTTAAGTGGTAAAAAGTTGATATAATTATGCCTTAAATTGTTATAAAACCACTTAATTTATGTTAATTCTAATATATTTTTCTCCCAATATAGGACGAATTTGAGAATACCTTGATACAAGAGTAAGGAGCATAGTTGTCAGCATAATTAGAGTAAAATTGAAAGAAAGAAGAGCGCCTAAGCGGATGAATGATGCAAGGCCCGACCCAAATTCTCTTATAAAAAGATAAGTTGTGTTTTAAGAAAAGAAGCAGTCTTGGAGAGGAGGAGACACGACTACTGTTAGGGTTTTGTCCAATCTTCATCAATTCTTCTTCATCAATTGAAGCATTGTAATGGCCAACATGAGTGGCTAACTTCATTCTCTTAGGACTCGGTGCACTTCCTTTGAATTCTTTTGTATCATGGTGAAATTTTGATATATTAATCTATGCTTTGATGTTGTTATTCTTATCCTTTATGTTTTGGAATGATTTATTCTTGATTGTTTGAGGTATGATTGGAAAATATATCTTGAACCCTAGATCACGATAAGAATATTTGTTACGTTAATTGCCAGGAATGGAATGAATGTATCAATTGTTTAACACCCTAACCCTAATGCTGGAAAATCTGTTAATTGTGTGAGGAATCAACATTTATTAGGTTTTCTTATGAATTTCATGTGTGAGGAATCAACATGGATGATTTGAGTAGGTGGCATCAACATTGTTAGGTTAATTGACGTTCTTAATTGATTTAGCCATTACAAAAGAGGGATAAGGAAGGAAGCCAATCCTAAGTACCTTTAATTGATATTTTCTCAACAATTTACAAGTCTTTGTCATTCAATTTCAATTCAACTCTTATTTGCAAAACCTAATCTGTTTTAATCTACTTAGTAAGCATAATTGGGAATTTCCATTGAAACTGTTTCTCGTGGGATCGACTTTTATTTAATCGAAATACTATACTGCGATTGATAATTTGGTACGCTTGCCAATAATTCAACAGAGTCTCATCTACAATTGTTTCTACCTCTTTCTTTTCCTCAACCTCTCTTGTTCTTCTTCGATTTCCTTCATCTTTTGGTTTTGTTTTGTCAATAATGTTTGTTCTATGTTGGACCTTTCTTTTGCTCTCATGTAACCGTTGTTCATGAGCCTCCAATGATTCATATAGCTTATTAAGTTTCAACAAATCAAGATCCTTATATTCTTTAATAACTACAAAAACTATGTCAAACCTAACATCGAGAGTTCTCAGCATCTTCCCCACCACTGCTCGTTCTTTCAAAATTTTACCACAAGACTTCATCAAGTTTGTGATCGACAACAATCTAGCAAAATATTCTTTGATTGTTTCTTGCGTCTCCACCTGCAATAATTCATACTAGCGATGCAAGATTTAAAGTCACACCACCTTCAACCTCTCTCCACCTACGTAACTGTGTGTCAATATATCTCATGTTTCTTTCACCGAGTTTACCAACAAAATCTTCTCAAACTTGTTTTCATCAACAAACTGATGAATGTATAACATAGTTTTTCAATCATGTTTCTTTTCCTCTCGAAACATCGCACGCTACACCTCGGTGGGATTCTTAGGTAACCCCTCATATTCATTTAGAACTACATCTAAGACGTCTTGAAAATAAAAAATGGCATTCAGGTTCTTGCTATCTAGTACTAGCATGTTGTCATGCAACCTAGTTCTTGTCATTGTCATTATTTTTCTTCATTTTCTTCTTCTTCCTGGATTTCGAAGCTCTTAATAACACTATTAGAAGAAAATGGGTTTAAAAACAAGTATTGAGAAAGTATCAAGAAAAAAAGGTAGACTGAATGTAATTGTATTCAAGGTAAGAACTGAATTATATTGATGCGCTTTCATTACTGAAAATACTATATAGACATAATATTTAAAGCAATCACTAATTAGACTAACTAACCTAACTGAAACCATCTTTACAACATAATTGAATTATTATCTAGCGGTTGCAAGTCCCACATTTGGCTTCAAGTCTAAACAAACAATATTTTTTTTGTATGGTTTGTTTGTTTGTTTTTTTTAAATTAGAACAAGATGGAAACTTGTCTTTCCAACCTCCTTTGTTGTTATTACATGTTCTTCCTTTCTTCGATTATCTTTCTTCCATCATAAGGTTTTTCCCATGGATACTACTATCATGAGTTTTGCTTTAAACATTTTTTCTGAAATGTTTATGTAATGGCTCAATGTTTTACAAGTAAAATTTAGGAAAACTCCTTATTTTCTTTAAGGGAATAGATTTTATAATCAAATCTATCTAGAAGACACACTATAATTTTTTTCCACATCTCTTTGATCTTTTAAGTTCTTCACCCAACAATATGATATGTGTAACACTTTTGAAAGTAAAAAAACTCATTTACTATTTCAAACTCCTTAAGTTTAATTGCCTAAAATTCTCTTAACAAATTCAACACATTCATCCTCCTTATTTTTACATTGCCTTGAATTTTTCCTTGAGTTTATCTCAAATACTCTTTTGTTATCTCGAATACTCTTTTGTTATATCGAGATTCAATATCTTGATACAAACATCATACTATAAAGTTGAATGTATGATGACAAGTGTTCTATCTATTTATAGAACATTCAACTAACTCTTCCATAAAGTAAAGATTATTATCAATTTCAATATAATATAACAGAAAAATATAAAAACATATATATATATATATATATATATATATATATATATTAAAAATATTTTTGAAGAAGACAATTTTTATTTCCATATTTTCACGCAATTAAGCGATTTCTCATATACACATGAAATAGTTTTATTCTGCTTCTCATGTATATTTTTAGTAATAATATGACTCTTGTAATCTTATAAATATATCTTTTTAAAGTTTAGAGACATTTTATATACTTGAAGAAGAAAAAATAGCTTGGCGATAAACAATGTTGATGCTTTAACTCCCGAGAGTTAAAGATTATTAACAGTGATATTGTATTGTAAAATAAACATAATTTAGTTTAAGTAAAACAATATGAAATCAAGTATTTAATTTATTATATGAATTAATTTATAATCTACTCAACTCAATATATAAATACTTAATTTTATTCGTTTCAAATTTTGTGAAATATTTTCAAAATAGGAAAAACTTTTATCATTTGACACATTACTCCCCACTAATACATAATATATTACCAAAAAAATCTTAATCATTATAGCGTTAATTTTATAATCATATTTACATCTGGAAAGAATAACTAAATGTCACTTTCTTAAACATGAGAATTATTATCACGACTTAAAATTAATTTATTAATAAAATAATTCATAAAATTTACAATTAACTTTTTTGAAATTTAGTTTTAATATATACATAATTTATTTTATTTTTTATTTATTTATTATTATTATTATTATTATTATTATATAATTTATTTATTTTTGTAGAGAAAGGTATCGATGTAAACTCTTGCTTGTGCATCACATTAAGTATTTGATATATTTGTGTAGACTTTTCCATCCAAGACTGCGAAATCAAATTAAAGTTTCCAAATATTAACAAACAAGATGGGAACTGGTCTGCAGAATGAATCTCCTCCACAACCATATATATGCTCACCAACAACTGCAGAACCCACCTTCCAAAATTGGCATGACATGTGTCCTCGGAAACGCAAGTGAAGGAGGAAAATGTGAATCTCACAAACTATATAAGTTGCATGAAAGAGTATGAAGAATAAGCATCAGAAAAAGTGAAATCAGCAACAGTTGATTATTTGATAAACAGTTGAATACAGAAGAAGATCGAGATGGACTCCCAAAACGCGAGCTTCAATGCTGGACAAGCCAAGGGCCAGGCTGAGGTCTGCCATTAACATTGTGTGTTCATATATAGTGTGTTGATCGGCATGCATCCTGAACATTGACAAGTGTTTGTGTGTAAATGTTGCAGGAGAAGGCTAGCAGCATGATGGACAAAGCTAGCAATGCAGCTCAGTCTGCTCAAGACTCCATGCAACAGGTTCTTCTGTGCTTTCTTTCTCAACATTTTTCCAAATCAAATAGATCAAGAATGATGTCATGACATGCCTGTTTAATACAGAATTACATTCATCATGAAATGAATAACATGTTTAATCCCAAATCTGTTTGTTAATAAATTGGCTTGCATAAATTGTTGTGTGCAGGCTGGGCAGCAAATCCAGGAAAAAGCACAAGGAGCTGTTGATGCTGTGAAGAATGCAACTGGGATGAACAACTAATTCAATTATCCTGCACTTGCTTTCCCTTCAAATAAACTCATCATTGTATTCATCTTATTTCATTTTCCGTGATTCCATTTTTTTTCCAAATGTAATCATTCTATACTTTTATTATAGAGTCAAGATTCAATTTTCGAATTTGAATGTTCTCAATTAGTGTTGAGTTCAATTATAAGAGCATTCTTAGGGGTAGTGTATACATAACAGAATAAAAATATACTTTTCTCATTTTAAAAATATGCTATTTGTATAATACATATTTAACGATAGAGAAAATAAATTCAAAAAAAAAAATGGTAATAATATAAACAGTCAAAATAAAAAAAAATAACAAATGTGAAAATTTGAAATCAACGAGTTTTTAGATGTTAGAATCAATGTGGCTAAACTACGTGAAGCACTAGAATTGAGCGTTAAAGTTCCTGCGAGGCCCTCATATCCTTAAGTTAATATGCGAATAAAATATTTTGAAAATAATATTCTTAAACCATCTCAATCATTTACAAGTTTTTAATTTATACAAATTTCACTATTAATACATATATTCGTTATCAATTATTCTATATGTTTAATAATTAAAATAATTGATTAAGATAATAATAACTCAAAGGAATCGATTTATCTTCCAATAAATATAATTACGAGGACACAAAAATTAAGTACTTACCATGAGATAATATATAAAAGATAGAATATAAAAATTTATTGATGTATTTTTTATTCATTAAAAATTTGATTCAATCCATCCATTTTAATAAAAATTCAATTGAATATTGATGAATGTATGTATAATGCATTCATAAATATCATATTTTAAACAAAATTAAACACTTTTTTAAAATTTTATTTTATTGAAAAATTTATAAATAAATTTATGAAAAAAATTAAAAGTATACTTTTGAAAAATATAATTAAAAAATATTTAATTATACAAAAAAAAATCGTCCGTTAAATATTAATAGAAACACTTGAGAAATTATAATTAGACATCCATAAAATTAAGTGCATGTGGATGAATTAAATCCGATCCATTTTGTCATATTTTTATGATGAATTGGATGTGTTCACTTTGTAGATGGATTGGATAAATATAGATAAATTATATATATATATATATTTATGAATTGATTTATAAATCATAATTAATATATAATTAACTTCCTTAAACATATTGATTTTGTAATTGAGCCTATGGAGAAGACTTTATTAATTATCAAAATTATATAGATCAAGGCGATTTTACTTTTGGTTTGCATTTGAGAATTTTATTTTTCAAGATGTTATTTTTCAATTTCGTTTCTTCTACACTCATTCTTCTTTTAAATTCAAGTTTAAGTTTCATTTTGTACATGCTACTGATTTTCTTATTGTAGAATTGATTTCATAAATCATTTACTCCTCAAGTTGCATTGTTTTGTACTTTTCCTTAACACTGTCAGGACATAAGAGGATTGGAATAACGAACCTTCTACTTCATATTTATTTGAGATTGAAGTGAGGCTTTAATTTCATAACATATTTGGATGTTTTATCTAAAAGAGGATTTTCTTTTATAATGATTTGCTAATTTTGTAAATGTTTCATCATTCTTACGCATCACACATTTTATTATTGTGAAAATATATTTTATTTCAAATGAATGATATATATTTCATTAAAATAAATGAAGAAATTATAATTTTAATATCATTTATTCCATTATACTCATAAGTCTTACATCGCTTAGGAGTTAAGGTCAAAGGTAATTGATATACACTTTCATCTCTTAACCAACTAAGACACCTTTTAAGGATAAAATCATGACAAACGAGAGCTCTAAAGCAAAAAATACCTCGAATATGAGAATTAACCCTAACGATGTTATCATAGCAGACATTGAAAAAAGAATTAATAGTTATAACTTTATTTATTAGCATAATTGTTTTTCTATAACAAATCGTGTTTTTCCCCTTTTGTATTTAGTTATGATATATTCTTTTATTTTTGTTCTACGGGGATTTATATATATATATATATATATATATATATATATATATATATATATATATATATATATATATATATATATATATAACCTGTTTGAACTCCTTATTTTGTGAAAAATTCTTAATAAAAAAACAGATAAATTCCATCATAAGTATATGAACAATAAGATGATATCAGATGTTATTTCTTGATTTTTTTTTTCTCTATTCCTATGATGTTCGAACCCTATACTGACTTTCACACTAATCTCTCAAATACATCTTTTCTTCCTTCCAATGGAAATTCTATTCTCGTTCTTGTCTCCACCTTGTTGGATGGCAAGAATTATCACATCTGGGCCCGCACCATGAAACTTACGCTCAAATCCAAGAATAAACTAAAATTTGTGGATGACACTCTCTCCGAACCACCATCAACCAGCCTTCTTCACAAACCTTGGGATCGTTGCAACACAATGGATCCAACTCTTTGTGCATGAAACCATTCTTAAATTCATTCTCTGAATCGAACTTGCTTTCGATGTTTATCAAGATTTGTACCATCATTTTCATCAAGGAGATATGTTTCGTGTTGCAGATTTATATGAAGACTTATACAAATTACACCAATGTACTCTCTCTGTAACTGAATTTTACAGAGCTATGTATTTTTTGGGAGGGAATCGATATTTGTCTTTCCTTTATTAATTGCACATGTACTATCAAATGTTCTTGTGATACTCTTGATTATGCTCAACCCTATAAGTAATAAGATTATGTCATTCAATTTCTGAAAGGCCTCAATGATCAGTATGTCTTAGTACGATCTCAGATTATGTTAATTGATCTTCTTCCCGATATTACCAAAGTTTTTAAAATGGTTATCTAACAAGAATGTCACTTACATTTTGTTCTTAGTTCTTTTGAAATTGTTCTTGATTCACAAGCCCTAGCTGCTACTATTTGTCCGAATTTGCAGTCCAAAAATGATGATGTTTTTAACTCAAATCCTTTCTATAGAGGACGAGGCAGAGGTCATTTCTTTCCAAATGGTCGTAGCAGAAATAATAGAGGGAGAAGTTCTCATGGTAATAAATTATGTACTTATTGTGAATGCACAAATCCCACAGTAGATACATGTTATTTCAAACATGGTTTTCCACCAGGATATAAAAATTGCATGATCAATAATGTCGCATCTGGTGCTTTTCCATCTGACCATATTACTACCAATGTCTCCAACCTTCACGAGATCTCACGGTCAGTGCTTAAATTTACTGAAGAACAATATCATGACATTCTAACTATTTTGCAACAATCCAAATCTCTTGCACATGCAGTAACTTCGTTGTTCACTCCTTCAATTAATTCTTCTTCAACTCTTCCTAAAAATCCTTCTGTCCTTCTCATCTCCTCGGTGGCTTCTGGATACATGTGTCATTGAGCATATCACTTTTGATTTTCACAGTCTTATCACTAATAAATCTATTTCACCTATTTTCATTATTTTGCCAAATGTTGTCCAAGTTTCCACTTCTATATTTGGTACTGTTATGTTGTCAGATTCCTTAATTCTTTATGATATTCTTTTCGTTCCCAATTTTCATGTAAATTTGGTTGTTGTTCAAAAATTGATTCAAACCTTGCACTGTCATCTTCTTTTTTAACTCTTGTGTTATTTTACAGCAAACCTCCCAGAGGATGATTGGTTCGGCTAGCTTGCACCAAGGATTGTATGTGCTAAATTTGTCTCACTTTTATCACAACCATCATCTTGTTTCTACTCATACCACTATTATCAAACCCAAAGATGCTTCTCTTTGGCATCATAGATTAGGTCATGTCTCTGGTTCTATTTTTCGTATTATTTCCCAACAATATCCTTTATTTCTTACTCTGTAAATCTCTCTCCTTGTGACATTTGTCATTTTGCTAAACAACGCAAATTGCCCCATCATAATAGTGAAACACAGTCACATAAAATTTTTGACATTATTCATGAAGACACATGGGGACCATATTATGTACCTTCTGATTGTGGTTACAAATATTTTCTCACTTCAGTTGATGATTACTCACGTTTTACCTGGATTAAATTTATGAAATCCAAATCTGAAACCCGCACACATTTAATACATTTCATTTCATTGATTGAAACTCAATTTCATGCTAAAGTCAAATGTTTTCAAAGTGACAATGGAGTAGAATTTTTATTAATAGATTGCTTTCATCCAAAGATATTATTCATCAAAGAACTTATGTTAAAATGCTCAACAAAAAACTGTTATTAAATGCAAACATCAACATCTTTTAATGTAGCTCGAGCATTGTTTTGTCAAACTCAACTACCTCACATTTTTTGGCCTTATGTTATTCAACAAGTTGTTCATATCATTAATAGACTGCCTACTCTGTTATTGCAGTTTATGTCTCTACGCTTCAAAATCACAGAACTAAATTTTAGCCTCGTGCCAACAAAGTTGTTTTCTTGGGATATAAGGAAGGTATTAAAGGTTATGTTTTGTATGATCGCTATACCCATCAAATTTTTCTTTCAAGAAATGTTATTCTTTATGAAACTGTGTTTCCTTTTCATTCCTCCACCACTCTTTTCTCAACTTCTTCTATTTTTTTCTCTATTATCCGATATATCCTCTCCTACAAATACCTTATCCTTGTCTAAGCTTATTCATCACCTTCCTACTACAGACATTCCATCTGTATCCTCTCCTACAAATACCTTATCCTTGCCCGAGTCTATTCATCACCCTCCTACTACAGACATTCCATCTACATCCTCTCCTGCAAATACTTATCCTTGTTTGAGTCTATTCATCACTCTCCTACTACAGACATTTCATCTATTATAAATTCTAACCAGAATCTTAGTTCTCATGTCATGACTTCTCCACATATTAGACACTCTACCCGATCTCGCAGACCACCCTCTTCCCTAACAAATTTTCATTGTCATTTTGCAATTACTTCTAGCAGTTCCACACATCTTCTTAAGGGTACTTGTTTGCATCCCTTATCCTCAATTCTTGATTATTCCAAATGCAATTCCTCTTATAAAAAAATATTTTTTGTTGTTACTAACATTTCTGAACTTGCTACTTTCTCCCAAGCATCTAAATTGTATTGTTGTCAAAAGGCTATGAATGTTGAGTTACAGGCTTTACAACAAAATAACACCTGGTCTATTGTTGATCTCCCACAAAGAAAGAGTCTTATTGGTTGTAAATAGATTTACAAGGTTAAATATCATGTAGATGACACTATTGATACAAAGTCTGTTTAGTGGCCAAGGGCTACACTCAGTTAGAGGGAGTGGATTATTTTGACACATTCTTCCCCGTTGTCAAGATTACTACTGTTCGTGCTCTTCTAGTCATAGCAGCAGTTAAAGAGCTTGATGTGAATAATGTCTTTCTTCATGGAGATCTTCATGAGGAAGTCTGTATGGTCCCTCCACCTTGTTTGCTTCCACCAGTTCTTCTCAGGTTTGCAAACTTCACAAGTTGTTGTATGGACTCAAGCAAACCAACAGACAATGGCATAGTATTCTTTCTACCACTCTTTTATCTCTCAACTACAAATAATCTTTAGTTGATCAATATTTGTTTGTTAAGGTTACTTCCACTTCTTTCACAACTTTATTAGTTTACATGAATTACTAAATTCAAGATTAAAGATCTTGGTGCTCTTCGTTATTTTTAGGATTAGAAATTACAGGGTCCAAGTCTGGCATTCACATGAACCAATGTAAATACACTCTTGAACTTCTTGATGATAGTAGTTTACTTGGTTCCAAACCTATCACCACTCCTTCTGATCCCTCTACTAAACTTCAGGCTAATCATGGACAACTGTATTCCAATACCACTGCTTATCGCAGATTGGTCGGTAAACTATTATATCTCACACTTACACGCCCTGACATTACCTTTTCTGTCCAACAACTCAGTCAATTCATGGCTCAACCACTTGATATTTATTATAAAGTTATCATCCAGGTTCTTAGATACTTAAAAGGTCCACCTATCCAAGGATTATTTTTTTTTGTCTCTGCTGACATTCATCTTTCTGCTTTTGCTGATTCGGGTTGGGTCTGTTATTTGGACACTCGCCACTCGATCACCAAATTTTGTATTTTCCTTGGTTCTTCCTTGATTTCCTGGAAATCCAAGAAGCAATCTAGTGTCTCTCGTTCATCCTCCGAAGCAGAATATCGAGCATTAGTCATCTCACTTGTGAGATTCAATGGTTACATTATCTTTTTTGTGATATTTATGTTTCATTGGGTTACTGCAGTCTATTGTCACAATCAATATGTCATTTACTTAGCTCATAATCATGTATTTCATAAGTGCACTAAACACATTGATATCGATTGTCATGTGGTTAGTAAGAAAATTCAACAAGGCCTAATTCATTTTTTTCCTATTTTGTCTTCCAACCAGCTTGCGGATACTTTTACTAAACATCTTCATCATTCAGCTTTTGACAATTCTATATCCAAGTTGGGTCTTTGTGACATCCACTGTCCAATTTGAGGGGAAGTATTAACATAATTATTATTTTATAACAAATCCTATTTTTCTCTTTTTGTATTATTTTTAAGTATTTTTAAGTATGACATATTCTTTCTTTTCTATTCTACGTGGTTATAATATATATATATATATATATATATATATATATATATATATATATATATATATATTACTTTTACTCTTCTTTTGGGTAAGAAATTCTTAATAAAAAAACAGATGAATTTCATCTTATGAACGTTAGGATTATTAAAAAAAGTTAAATAATCAACACAATGTCATATATTGATGAAATTCCCTTCAAATATTATCATAGCAAACATTGAAAAAGAATTAATAGTTATAACTTTATTAAAAAAATTATATAATCAACACAATGTCATAGATGAAATTCCCTTCAAAATGAAAATATGTAATGAAAAATCTTAATAAAAATGTAATAAAATTATATATTAATTAAATATTGATAGTATTATAATATATAATTTATATATTTATCTTATTAAAACGATTTTGGAGGATTAAATTATATAGATTAATAAGATAAAAATATAAAATTAGTAAAATATATTAGGGATAAAAAATTATGTAAGAAAAAGATACTTTATAAAAACAAATAAATGATGACAATACGAAGAGTTAACAAGAATCTAACACGAGAAAATTAAGAAAATTAATGTTGTAATTGTATTAAACATTTGATGATGGATGTTAGAGATTGAATATGTTGAAAGTCCCACATCGCCTACCTCATATAATTTGGTATGGTTTAAATACATGTTAGGCTACTCCACATATTGCCAATTGGTTTTATGTTGGAACCTTAACATGGTATCAGAGCCAAAGCCTAACATCTTTCCGGTTATTGTCATGGGTCAAAAGTACCCTTTGCCTGGTCCGGCGGGCTTCGTTGGAGGGGGTGTGTTGAAAGTCCCACATCGCCTACCTCATATAATTTGGTATGGTTTAAATACATGTTAGGCTACTCCACATATTGCCAATTGGTTTTATGTTGGAACCTTAACAGAATACATGCTTTAATTTTATCATATATTTTTCTTAAGTGATCAAAAGTGATAATATCACTTAATCTTAAAGTTACATCACTAACATTGTAAAATGATAATTAATTTAGAATAGACTATTTCTGTAAAACTTCTTATAAAATGGAATTAATTATTCATCTAAAAAACATAGTTCAAAATGGAGTGAAAATGAATGAATTAATGCTACCCAAAACATCACTTGGTATCTCTCACTTTGTCATTCTACCCCAATATTTCAGCCATAAAGAACTAGTCCAAGAGATTAAAATAAAGAACAAACCTCATTCAAATGCATAATAAAAGGGCCCAAGAAGCCTAATGCCATGACATGTGTCCTTGAAAACGCATGTGAAGGAGAAAAATGTGAATCTCAATTTGTTCCAAAAAACATCATAAGAAGCAACTATATAAGTTAACAGAGAACGAGAAAAAATATGTAAGCATTTGATCAAAAGCTATAACAACACTTGATTTTCACAAACACACAGTTTAGAACAAGAATCAACATGGACTCCCAAAACATGAGCTACCAAGCTGGACAAGCCAAGGGCCAAACTGAGGTCTTTCTTTAACTCTGTCTCTCTCTCTCTATCTCTATGTCAAGTAAATTGCTAAGAAACTAATATAACATGTTTTTTTTAGAATATCGATATTTCAATTCATCTTTACATGTTAATGTTGTCTTGCTCATTTTCTTAGCTTTAATTCTATATATGTCAAAATTTTAGTTTTTTTAAAAATTTTAGTGTGTAATTTTTTTAATTATACACAAAGTTTCTTGTGGGATTGCAGGAAAAGGCCAACTCCATGATGGAAAAGGCAGCCAATGCTGCTCATTCTGCTCAAGAATCATTGCAAGAGGTTTTTATTTGTGAACCTCTAAACCCTAAACATTTATCCTAATCAAATAAATCAATAATAACTTGTATGTTGAATCCATAATTTGCATGAAATTATTACATTGGAACCCTAAAAAAGAGACTATTTTTTGTTGTGCATAGGTTGGACAGCAAATGCAGGCAAAAGCACAAGGAGCTGCTGAAGCTGTGAAGAATGCAACAGGGATGAACAACAAATGAAGATGAATGAATATCTTCAATTATGCTGAACTTGGTTTCCCTTCAAATAAACCATGTTGTGCTGATTCATGTATTCTCCAGGAACATCACATTTCATTCTTTTTCCAATGTAATCATTTTCTATGTTGTAAGTTCAGTTAAACCAGTTTTGTTAATGTTTCATTTTTGAATGGTTGTAATGTTCTCTCTATGCTAAAATAATTCAAGTTTAATTAAAATAACTTTATTTCTTCAATAGTATGCATCATTAATTCTGTATGTTGCAGATGACATGGAAATGACTTATTTGAAGGAAAATTCAGCATAAAATAATTATTTTTTCATCAAAAATTAAAAATATCAATCAATTTTAAAAAATTAGAAACTAAAATTGTAGCCATTCTGAAACGGAAAATAAAAAAAGTGTATATTAAAGAAGAAGAAAAAAAATAGTGACTGTACAATTTTAAAATTTTATTATATTTACTTTGTGTCTAATGAGCCTCAAATATGAGTAGAAATGCTGTAGATTATTTTAAAAGTTTCTTTCTATATAAATTTAATGTATAAAGCGAATTTCAATTACTAATAAAAAAGAAAATTTTTACTATAAAATTCAACCAAAAAATATTTTATTTTACAAAATAAAACTAATTAAAATTCAAACATACACTAATTTATCACGGATATATATATATATATATATATATATATATACACACACACAACTCAATCCATCTACCTTTAAACAATTTAATTAGAAAAAAAAATCATAATGGATTGTTTTGAGAATTATATTATAATTAATTTAATGTAATTGAGTTTGGTATCTAATTTTTTAACCATTGATCGGCTTTTTTACACAGAATATATATATATATATATATATATATATATATATATATATATATATATGATTAAAAAAAACATAAATTGTGACGTGACTTAGAAATATATTTCATAAAACTTTTCTTGTGAATAGTTTTTTTTTTCTAACTTTTATTTTATTCTCTCTTTTTTCTTTTTAATTTTTAAACTCAATAAAAATCTTATGAATTTGATAATAGTGTCTCAAATCCCACCTAATTCAAGAGTTTCTTAGAAACTTAAGAGATCATGACTCCTAAAATTTTATAATTTATAATAGTATTTACAAATTTAATCTTTAACTCTTTTATATTTTTTTATTTTTAATATTTATTATTTATTAATAATATATTATTTAATTTTTTGAATTAATTATTTTGAATGTTAAATATAATATTCCTTAAATTCAACCCTATTTTGTCCGAAATCATTCATACAAGTTCCTCTCTCAATATCTTAAACTTTTTTTTTCTTTTTAAGCTTGCCAGAAAAATTATATCATATCTATTCCTCGTTAACTCTGGTTTTGTTATGGTAACTACTTGAGAAAAAGAGTTAGGAAGGAAAGATTGAAAATAGATATTGAATAATAATATTAATACTTATTCATTTATATTAGTAAAGAAAATAGAAAGAACCTAAGGACAAGAAAGGGAGAAAATACGAAGCAAAAAGAGAAAGTGAGAAAAACAGAGAAGGAGAATGTATAAAAATAAAACTAATTATTTAACTAGTTTTTTATAATTATTTATTTTTAATTACTTATTTTTTAAAAATTTACTTTAAAATTAAAAAAATAATACTTATATAATTTTTTTAAAACTATTTTTAATCTTTAATTTCTCAAATTTATTGTTCAGAGACTTAAATAATATTTTACAAGAGATTAAAAATGAATTTCCTTTTCAAATTGAGATATTAAAAAGAAATTTATCTCATATTTAATGAACTAAACATAATTAAACCTTTTTTTTTCATAAATGTCAAATTCTTCTTAAATTCCTTATTTCAAGTAAAACTTTTTATATTATGGGAAAAAAATATATCTCCTAAATTCCTAATGTTATTATATTTTCTCATTTTTATACTTTAGCCATGATTTTATATAAGACGTACTAGAGTCTTCAGTATTTTGATTTAACAGACAGAAGGTGAAGTTTTTCAAAACAATTTTAAAAATTGTGACAGAACAAGAATGGTTAAATTTATTGAATAAGGATTTCATTGATAAGTAATTTATGACAAAGTTTGGAATTCCCCACTATCTCTCTATCTGTTCCCTTTTTTCCCTACAAACAGTTCACAACTAATTCCTTTCACAGTTTCACTCTAAACAGACACAATCTCTTACAACAAAAACATTTTCTTCTTTTACATTAACAATAACCACAACTTCTAAAACAACATCCTCTTTATAGAGTTGAAAAACAAGAAATGAGACCCAGAACATCATCTCTAGTTATGCAATAGATTTTCATCTTCACTGATGCCTCTTACTGAAATTTGACAAGAGTGCGAAACTAATACAACTGTACATATTATGTAACATATATATATATATATATGGTCACAACATACAATTTGAGGGTCTCCCAGCAGGAAGGAGACCTTTACTGGGAGGTCCTCCTCTCAGGTTTAACAATAGTTCTACATGTCTAACAAATGCTGTCTGCATGTGCTCCCACTTCAGTTGCTGTCACTAGGAAGTGATTGGATTTTCAGAAAAGTCTCCACATCGTCTTATCTTTCCATTCTTCTTCTCGTACTCTTGGTTCAACTCCTCCAAACGCTTGGATATCTGATGAGAACCATTATACAGATTTGTAATCCTAAAGTTATATACAAAAACTATACAGTCTAGTAACATCACAGCCATGTAATATTGTGATGGTCATTATGTAGGGTGCAACCAATTAGTTATTTTTTTAGTTGTACTTGAGAAACAGAATTATGAAGGGGTGTGAAACCAAACCTGAAACAACTTAGAAATATTTAATTAGTATATGGTAAAGAACTAATTAAACAAAAAGTGTAAATGTTGAATACTAGAACAACTTTACAGTGTACAAAAGTTGGAGTTCTACTGTTTAGACAGAGAAACAGAACTATACATGATACAGCGAGGGGTTTACTACTTACTATACAAGTCTCTGACCATGATCTGGTTATATTGCCTTTGACCAAACAAAATACTTGTTCATACTTGTTCATAAGGGAGTTAAATTATGTCTCAAGTCTCATTAGGACAGCGTAAAAAAATAACATCGGTAGAACAGCATGAATCAAATTGTCATCCATGCATTCTGATTTAACTATCACTGCTCAAAAATATTATGGGACACAATGAATTAACAGAAGAAAATGTAATAGAGATATAATGCTAAATAATACATATATAATCTTCATATTTCTAATTATACAAATATGATAAAGATATGATTTTGATATCCATAAGAATAAAGACATGTCTCTTATTTATCTAATGATAAGAGTATTTAGTGTATACACACAGTGGCGGATCTTCTTGGGATCTTCTTAAGGACAACCATGACCCCCCTCTTTATAACTCCTATATAATTTATAATTTTGGTCCCCCAAACTTAATGATTATTTAATATATTTACTTATATATTTACAATTTTATTCTCTTACCTTCCCCTCAATTTTGTAACTCCTATATAATTTATGATTTTGACCCCCAAACTTAATAATCATTTAATATATTTACTTATATATTTACAATTTTATCTTCTCTCCCTTTCATCTTCTTTACACATGAGTTTTCTTATTTACAATGAAGAAGAGATCCAATACTAAGGAACAAAATCAATAATTAATAGTAAGAAATCTTTGCTTAGATTTTTCCCTATTTGATATAATCAAATCATATCATATTTCTCTATTTAAAATCAAATCATATATTTAACAATAACAATATCAAATTTGTTTCTCCTAATAACCAATAATCTTGCAAATTTAGAACTTAATATTTGTGCTAATGGGTACCACACTACGTACTAAATCCCTTTATTACTTTTGTGACAGGTTTCACTTGCCCTAATGTATTTTGCACGTATCATGTCCCTTGCCATATTAGCATATATCTATTTCCTCATATAGAACTAAAAAAATTGGTTTTTAACTTCCACAGGCTAACCACCTACTTATTATCTTTCTTAGATTCATAAGTTTTCCCATTCTCACTATAAACTAAAGCATTCTCCTTTAGTTTTAACATTCTCTTGAATATCCAACCAACATGATTCTTTACTTCCAGTTTTTAGAAATCCACTCAAATACTCGCTATTCCTCTTTTTACACCAGACTTTAAATCCCTGCCGTCCTCAGAATCCTTTCTAATATTTTTTCTAAAAAACCAATCACTATCCTTCATTTCATCCTTGATTTTCAAGTTAGTTTCATTTTTTCTGTTCTACTCATGGCATGCACATAAAAAACCAAAAACCCATACTAGGTAGCTAGGATCTCTCTTGGTATGCCTTTAGAATCCTCACAAACCCTTTTTTCTCTATTCCCCACTTGTGTTTCTGTCACTGGAAAGGCTAATAACAATTTTATTTGACTACCATTTTATGAAAAATGCTAGAAACCTGAAACAATATGCATAATGGCGTCAGACAAGAAGCAGAAATTTATCAGTTAACAAACTATGTTCACATGGAATCTTCCAAATTAAAAAGGTATTTGAACCATATGTTTTGCATTTGAGCTGAATGTTCAAGATAATAAATGCTTAATCCCAAGTTCTATAACTATTTGGAAAAGGTAAAAGAGTAGAGACACTGATAAAAAAAAATTGATCCAGTAAAACCTTTCCTGCTCAGACTTTGCCAAAAACTATATGTAGACAGCTATACACACAGATTTAATGTAGTTCAAAATTATGGAACAAGACCAAGTATAGAGATTGTATCAATACTATGATTATCATCAATTGATCAATCAAATCAATAAATCATAGATTTAAGAGGTAACAGAAAGTACAATACACCATTCAATTTTAAAAGTAACTTGAAGTTAGACAAATAAAATGCATTTTAAAGTTATGAAAAATGAAGGAAACATAACAACGAGTAAAACATGTATCCTGTTCCAATTCGTATCATTCATAGTCCATGACAAATGGGCGAACATGTGTTTTTGGGTCTGTAGAAGTGGAAAAAGATGTAAAAATGCAGAGCAAGGAAGAGAACCTTGATGGAATAAGCAAGTGGTAACAACGTATCTGGATTCATTGCATTCTCAGGGAAGTTTTTCAAAGCATGTATGAGTTTTTCAAAAGGTAGTTTAACCTGATAAACAAACAAACACAGTGAGTAGAAATTTACTTTGGTTTAAAACAGAAACAGGTCACAAGATCACATGATACTAACCAAGTCATCATGGCAGTACTTTAATAGGGCCAAGCCAACTCTAAAGACAATTTTAACACCCTGGAAGATAAGAAAGTTATCAATATAGGCCCATATTTCTAACCAATATATGGTTGTTCAGATGGAAAGCACTGACCTCATAGAGAAAGACATCCCAAATTCGAAGAGCCAAATGAAATGGAAAGGAATATGAAAATACAGTTATGAACCACTGGCTAGCATACATGCTAGGATTTATCATTTCGTTGGAAAAATGTTCACCCAACTTCGGTAGATTCTCCCTCACCAAGCATTCAAATTGAGATAGGTATTGCTGTACCAGAGGCAATCCTGCCTGCAATCAAAATAATAGTAATTTTACTGAGAAAAGAATTATTATCATCAAAAAATACAATATTAAAAAGAAACATGCAATTTAATACTTATCCAGTTCATGCCTCATAGAATATCATGTATCTTGTATAAGACAGGGATAATACATTGTCACCATCAATAATGCAAACAAATAAATTCATGGTACAAAATAGTACCAGATACAAGCCCTCCATTGGGGCATGAACGGCTCCTTTCAACAATGCCACCAACAACCAAAATGCATCCTCCTCACTCATATAAAGAAGCAAAAGTCCTGCTAAAAACCCCATTCCCTGCATTTTTAAAACGATCAATATTATGAATTACTTCACAACAAGAACATAAAGGTGACGAGTAAAACCTGAACATATCCAACATCTCTGTCAAAGACAGAGTAAGCTTTTAGAACATTGTATAGGGACCGCTGCCCAGGTCCATGTCTCTGTTGGAAGAATACATGTGAAGGGAAGGTCCGAGAAATATCTCTAATTATATCCAGTTCAGAGGCTGATGTCTCGTATATGACAAGTTGCTGCAGTAGGTACAGTGTCTTGTGAATGCAAACCCCCAAACATGGAACAGTTGTGTAATAAAATTCAAGATAATTTCAAAAAGAAAAGGAGGAAACCTTGGTATAAAAACTGGTTTGAGTCAAACTATCTCTTCAATTTCATACAAAGTTGTTAAAGTTCAGAGAAAAGAAATAATATTTGAGTCGTAGAAAAATTGAATTAAACAAGATACAAAAGACAAGAGATCAGCTATATTTAGTTGTGTGACATTTAACAGACTCTAACCAATATCTAAAAAACTAAGAACAGAAAACATAACAGATTTTAACATACTTTAACTAACTAGATAACTGTTCAAACATCACAGAACATCTACTGCTAACTGTTTTACATCATAAAATACTGCTCAAATATTCCCCCATAAGCTCAGGAGGGGAAGAATAGAAAGAGTCAGCCACTTTGAGATTGGAATGAAGATCAGCAAAAATATTAGGAGAAAGAGCCTTTGCTAGTGCATCTGCAACCTGATCAGAAGCAGGAACATGCACAACTTGAAGTTGTTTACTACTCACTCGTTCATGAACAAAAAAGGGGTCCAGCTCCATACACTAGTGCAAGCATGAAGTACAAGCTTGTGATCAAGAGCCACACAATAAATCCTGAGAGGTAAGTGGACCTTGCAACATAGAAAAGATTGAATTAATGAGATTCCAGCTGTTACAAGATCCAAACTACGATTTCAGCCTCAGTGCTAGAATAGGTTACAATGGTTTGTTTCTGGCCACCATGACACGAGATTTGGCCCAAGAAACACTGTTGCTCCTGAGTTTGGGCATGTCATCTGTATCAGAGGCCCCTTCCACCACCGTAAGCATTAAAAGAGAGAAGAGAAGTAGGCGAAGCAGGCTGTAAATGGAATCCCCAAGAAATTGCACCCTTGAGATAACTTATCGTTTTAACTGCAGTCCAATGCTGCTCAAGAGGTTGAGACACGTACTGGAAAACTTTATTAACAGAGAAACTGGTCTCAGATCTAGCAACAGATGCATACTAAACAGCACCCACCACTGATGTATACATGGTAGGATCAAGAGAAAAATCCAGAACCTTCCTTGGTTAATTTGCAGCCACTAACCATAGGAGAAGAGATAGGTTTAGCATTGTCCATGTTATTATTGGATAGAATATCTTATATTTTTACTTTGAGTCACAATCAGCAGACCAACAGATGGATTTGACTTCAATGCTCAAAACATAATTAAGATTGCCAAGATCCTTGAGTGAAAAAACATAATTGAGATGAGATGTAAGAGATTGAAGAGTTCATTACCAATGACAATAATGTCATCTACATAAACAAGTAGGGTTATCAAAACGGCAATCCAATTGATTCAAACATGACCCTGAGTTAAGTAAAAAAAGTTGACTGTCCAACATAACCTATATTTTAAAATAGGCTACAATATTTTGCTTACCTTGACCTTATATTAGGTCAACAAACCATTTTTAGCCTAGTACAAAATTCAAAAAAAAATCAAAATCTATCTATATAAAACAATTTATCCAAAATAACTAATTCAAAAAAAAATTATATATGTATATATATTTAAAATTTAAGTTATATTAATGAAATTAATTTTAATTTTAGATGTAATAATTTGATATATAAATTAGTATATATGTTTTAATCAAATAATATTACCTTTATTTTTAATTAAAAATGATTATTATTTTATAAACGGACAAGTTAAAATTGACTTAATTCAATTGAGGTCACAATCTTTTTTGTTTGACCTAAGCTATGTTTTGGGCTTTTCAAGTTGATTTATCGAGTCAATCTTATTTTGACACTCTTATAAACAATAAGGTAAAGCATACTTGTCTTGAGGGTGTAAAGAAACAATGAGGGGTCACATTTACTGGGCTGAAACTGAAATTGCAGTAGATTAGACTTGAGCTTATCAAACTACTGTAGATAGCATTGTGAAGTTTGCAAACTAAAATTCTATTTGAAGTCTCAAAACCATGAGGTTCAGTCATGTATAGCTTTTCTTCGGCATGCCCATTGAGGAAGGGATTATTCACATCAAGTTGTTTAAGAGGCCAACAGTGAGGCTTGGGAATAATACGCAAAGTTACAGGTTTAGAAACAGGTGAGAAGAACTACATAATCTGTTACAATATGTTAGTTTGTTGTAATGGGCTGTTGTTGGGCCTTAAGCCCGTTTATCATACCATATATTAATATCCTTTTGGTTCAATTAATGATAGATCAATATATTTTTCACTACAGAAAACATAATCAAAGTCATACTACTAGTGAAAACCTTAAGCCACAAGACAGGCTTTATACTTGTTAACTATGCCATCAGGGTTCTCTTTAACCAGAAAGACCCATTTGCAGCCAATAGGGGTGCGATTGGATGGTAAAGAACAAGAGACCATGAATTATTGCTAAGAAGAGCATGTGGGATCAACCTTCATAATTGTAACCATGTGGGATCAGCCAGGGCCTGTTTAGTAGACTTAGGCTCCATATCAGTCAGTAACAAGGTAAGAAGGTTACGAGATTTGACAATACCTGATTTGGCCTTAGTCTTTATAGGGTGAACATTAGAGACTCTATGAAGGCTAGAGGAAGAAAGAGGGACAGACTCAGAAAGAGATGCCCTATAGATAGAGAAGAGAAGGATGAAGTGATCAGCGGAGACTTGTTACAAAGGTTGCTGGAAACAGTAACCGGAACAGGGAGGGGTTTAGGTAAAGTGGAAGTGGTAGGGGTTGGTGAATAAAGGTCAGGATATGGAAATCGTAGTAAATTATAAATGACATCTTTTGAAATATTAATTCAACCTTCGGATGTTGAACATTTATACCCCTTGTGAGTAGTGAAATAGCCTAAGAAAATGCATTCTTCAGAGCACAATTGAAGTTTGATTGTTGTAAAGTCTAAGGAGGGAAAACAAGCACAACCAAATATCTTGAGAAAATTGTAATCAGGTAACTGGCCAAACAGTTTACAGTATGGAATTTCAAATTAAAGAGGAGATGTGGGAAGGCAGTCGATGAGACAAACACTAGTTATGAAAGCATGATCCGTAAAGGTAAAAGGAAGAGGCGGCTGAGACCAAGTTCAACAACATACCTATGTTTTCATTCAAAACCACCATTTGATGATGAATATGAGGGGCAAATAACACGATGCAGAATTCCAAATTAGTTTACGTTGGTGCCAAGGGAGTGAAATTCTACCCCAACTCTCAACCCAAATCAGTTTGATTGGCTTTTATGGGTAATTTAAAGTAGCTGTGGATCTTGTCCCAAAGCTGCCATGAAGATTTGCAGCCAATAACATGAGAAAGCATTTCATGAGAAATTGAAGATTGTAACCAAGCAAGTAGAAGTTGATCTTGTTGCTCCCATACAAGATAATCATCAAATACTTTACATGCATCATGGTGATAAAGAGTTAGGTATTTTGGGGGAATTTGAGGGTTTATGAGGTAATGATATAACGTGTGACCTTTTATTACACTTTCAACTTGCTGAAGCCACAGAAGATATTCTTCACATCCAATTTCTCAGAAATAGTGCAAGAAATCGTAATAGCTGCAACTGAAGGATTCATCTGAGTTGATGTTGAAGGTGTTGCCAGTGGAACTGAGGAGATAGGTTCAGGTTCAATGGAGAAGGAATAGAATCAGAAGCCATACTCTAGATCCAGGTCTAGAAAAACAAAAATTACTGCTAGGGATCGAACCTTGCGCTAGATATCATGTTAAAGTACAGAGAAAAGAAAAAAGAATATCTGTTTGAGTAATATTGTATTAGAAAAGATACAACAGACAAGAGATCAGATATATATAGCTGTGTAACATTTAATTGACGGTAACTAATACCTAACTACTAAGAACAGAAAACATAATAGATTGTAACAGACTAAACCGACTATAACAGAAAACATATACTACTCACTGTTTGACATTGTAAAATACTATAATAAAATTATTCTTTTAGAAAGACAACTCCAAAGTAGGACTTCCACTGGAGCAATCAAATAAAAATTGATCAAATAACTTTAATTATGTACACATCCATATTGAAAACAAAATTTAAGCTATGTATTAGCAAGAAAAATATTGTTCAACTCAAACCCAGCATATCCACCAGGCTGGTGACGCTGTGACAGCAAGCACAAATATACAAAGTGATAAAGAAAAACAAAAGGACATGCAAATAAAAATGGAGAGTATCCTTCAGTTCATATTTATTGGAGAACTATAACAAAAAACAGTGAAACAAGCATTTAGGTTACACAATCTACAAAATATATCATAATTTTGCATCAGCATTAATTAATTTGATTACCTCATAAACTCCAGGGTTCATCAGCAATAGGTCTCGACTTCCAGATATCAACTGCCAAACAAGACCCCTTAAACAATCTGGAATTCCTTTCCTTATACGCCTTTTAACAACATGAGGTTTCCTCCTTAGATAATGCTTCCAGTCACTGCCGCCAACCCCAATCATCTTCCTCCATTTTCTGACCCTTCTCTCCTCCCTATATCTGATGAAAGATAAAGATAACATAGGTAAATCACTGGCTATTTATTTTATGCTCATTAATGAATAAAACACAGAAAAACATATCAATCAACAAGAGAAAAACAAAATACCTTTCATACTCATAGGCTGATCTACTTTTGACTAAGCCATCAGGTGTAACATCCTGTTTTACAAACCCAAATCTATCTAATGATCTTGGTGAAGGAACTGGACCTGGTTCATAGTCATCTAATCTTTTCATTTCCATTCAAAAATCACAAACCGCCTCTCTCAAACCAAAAGACAAATGGCTTCGCTAAACATCACAACGACGAAAACCTGAAAAATAAATGTAAAAAAATATTGATGTCACTATCAGCTTGCAAAATTTATTGATAAATAAATAAGTTTCTGTGCACAAAGTAACTGTATTTGCTCATTTAATTTTAAAACATACACTGCAAGTATGTAATAATAAGATTAAAATGTATGCTGAGATTACAGCTTGTTGTGCCATAACCCATAAGCATAATAACAACTCCCTTCCAGCACATACAAATAATGATTTCTAATTGGTCAAAAGTACAAAATCTTTTACAATGACAATGTATGTCTATTAAACCCATCAAATAATTCTTAATCCAATAAAGTAAACACCCCAACACACACGCACACACCCCCAAAAAGCAATTTAGGAAGAGTAACTGAATATCGCAAATTCATTAAGATCATAAATGCAAAACACACTTATTTATTCATCATTAGTTACATATAAGTGAATGCCTGTTCTACACTAATATGCAAACCATGTGCTCCCAAAGACACATTATGAGTATATTTTCTTCTCTCTTTTTTTTTTTATTTCCATTCAACATTAATCAAACACCCAATAGCAAGAGAACAGTTAGTGTGCCAAACTCGTGGAAATTGAAATTATACAGTGAAGAAGTAGCTAGAATTGATTATGTAATTTGAGAATTTAAACAAAATTGCTGAGCCCAAGACATAACCAAGAAGCTTAAATTTTTCATTATCCGTACCATCATTCCACTCGAGCCCTACACCCATTGCTTTCAATTTGAAGAAAATCACAAATTATTGGACCGAATTGTGCGAGAAGAAACAGGGGCACCCAAATTGAGAATCGCCCAAAGAAGGATGACGGTGAAAAGATCAAAGATCATATAGATCAAAGGTTGAATTGGTGAAGGGAGGGTGTAATTGAGATTATAGAATTTTGAGGGAACACAGAAACAAGAGAGATGAATTGGGGTGGCCGGCAACAACCTCGGAAATGGAAAATAAGAGAGATGGACGTTTTTAAACAGGAGAAAACCAGAAGCCAAAGGTGTAATTTTTTTATTATTATTTTCTTTTTTCAGTTTTCAACAATTCTGTTTTATTTATTTATATATATATATATATATATATATATATATAATATTATTTATTAGGATGAAAAATGTTAAAAGAAGCTGAAAGAGAAAACATAAACATATAAGTTAATTAATAATAAAAATAAAATGTTTAATTATCTCTAAATACTAGGTTCTGATGTTAACAAATTTATTTAAATCCCTTGAATTTAGTGGTTAGAACTGAAATTCCTTTTTAAAACTTTGACCATTAAAAAATTAATATACAAAGTCAAATCAGAATTATCCTAATTATGAGAATTAAAATATAATTAAATAAAATAAAATATGATATTTTTACTTTTTATGAAAAATTGATGAAAATATTTTTTAAGGGTTATAAAACATAGCGGAAATTTGTTATTGAGCATGAATTTGCTGGGTGGGCTAACAGTATTTACAGTTCATCTTCAACTTTAATCCAACCTAATCCATGAATACATGAGTTGGCCTAACAAATTATGTAAATTTAATTTATTAAAATAATATAATTAAAAATATATTTTTTCTATATTGTGTTGTATACAAATATTTTATTTATAAGATATATATAAATTCAATTAAAATTATTAATTATAATTAAATAATTTAATATATAAAAGCATTAATCATCTCAAAATTGATAAAATAAGATATATTAATTAAGTTTAAATTTTTTTTAATATTAATATATATGTATTTTTAAAATATAAATAAATATTTATTTATTTTCTATTTAAAATTTTGAAAATTCAATAATATCTTGACTATGACAGTAGACAAAAATAAAGAGACTGACGTATTTGGTCTCTCCTAAATTAAATTTATGCATGTCTATTAATTTACATTTATCATAAATTAATTAAATTTTATAGACATAAATATGCTTTTCAGATAAAGTAAAACTGGGTTTATTAGGAATGAAAATTTAAAAGAAATATTAAAATTAAAAAGTAAAAACAATTTATAAGAAGTAAATATATATTTAAATAATTTTATAATGATTAACCTACAATTTTTATAGTAATTCTTTTTTTACTCTATTTATTTTATATCTAATAAAAGCTTAAAAAATTATCGTAACCATCAACTATTAAAAAAAAGTGTGTTTTTTTAAAGATATTTACATAATAAAATATTCAAAATTACTATTATTTATAGACATAAAAATAAAATTATAATATATTTTTATAAAGATAATTTAGAAATGAGAGTTACATATTTTTTAATTTTTTGTAATTTACATTTGTATTTCTTAAACTTAAGGAATATATTAAATACGTTTATTTATATATTTATAATGTTGATTTTTTATTTTTTATATAAATATTAAATTATTAAATATATTAAATAAAAAATATTTTATATTCTTTTGTATGTTTTTACAAATTTATATTTATTTATTTATTATTTATTAATAAGACCTGATTAAAATTATCCGTTAAGATTTATTAATAAAATATAAATAAATTTTAAAAATCTTTTCATGATGTGTTGTTAGTTTATAGATAACTTTTAATCTTAAATAAATTAGTTAACTTAAAGTGTGTGATAGTGTTAAGTTGACCAAACGACTTAATAATATTATTGTTTAATGTTTATAAGTTATTTTCAAAAATATTTTTATAATAACTAAATTGTTCTTTAAAGAAGTATACAAAATATAAGTTATATGATCAAATAAGTAAGAAAACAAGTAAAAATACTTAATTTTTATATTGGTTTACTCAAGTTGAACTTCATCTAATAATTTTTTACTAATAGTTAGAAAATTCTACTAGAATCAACAAATTACAAAACAAATCATTGATTATTACTCTTGTTTTACATCAAAATACATAAAAGACACTTTTAATTATCTTTTAACTCTCCTTGAGTTAAAGAATTAATCCACGAGGCACTATTCGTTTACATAAGATCATTTTTTTGGTGCACATGTTTACAAGGTCACTCTTGCCATATTGAGTATTTTTTATCATTTAAATAGTCCTAGTTCTACCAAATAAACATATGAAGTATATCAAACAAAAGTTTGAAAATGTCATAGGATTTTAACTCTTACCAAGAGGATATGATTGAACATGCACAACTTGTCAAATTGAGTGACTATTAGATTTTGCTATGGTTACCATTAAATGATATATTTGACATTGAGCGGTCTGATAATTATTAAATCTTATAGTGACTTACACGCTAGTTTGATAAATTTATAAATTAACTTATTTACTAACTAATATATTAATATATTAAGTCACTAGATAATATATGATTAACAACTTATAATATAATTTATGCATTTATTCTCAATTAATATTTTTAAATTTGAATGATGAAACATAAATCTAAAATTTTAAGGTTTAAAGATTTAATTAAAGTTCAACCTAGTGGCAAAGGGAGAGGCCATGTTATGACCCCACCAAAATTTTTAATATCATTAACTATTATTAATATAATTTTATTTTATTAATTAAAAAATAATTATATAATGAAAAATGAATAGATAATCATTTAATCCTTGTTTCATATCTAATACAATCGAATTTAATAAAATAATAATTTTATAATATAATAAATTCATTAATAATAATATCTTTTTTAAATATGGATAATAGTATATTACAATAAAAGTTAAAAATATAAAATAAATAATAATTAAAGTAAGATAAAAATATAATAAAATAATTATTAATTAAAGTTGATATATTTAATATAAAATAATATATATAATAAAATTATATTTCAAAATTTGATGTTTATTTTTATTTATCAAACGAAAAGATTCCATCAATTTTTTTTCAATTTTACTGATTTTTCTAATTTTATACTGATTTAATTAAAATTAATTGTTTAAAAATAACTAATTAGCTTTTACATAAGTGGTACAAGCTAATCTATTCAAATTTCAAAAAACAATATATTCACGAAATAAATAATAAAAACTTAATTATATTTATTATAATTAAAATCATAAATATAATATCCATCTTTTTATAAAGGTGGAGATAATGTCATTATTTGAGTTTAACAAAAATTTATTTTATCAAATTGTAATTAAAATTAATGTCTCATAACTATAACTATGTTACAAAATAGTCCCATTAATTATGCTATAAATATTTACTAAATTATAACCAATTAAATATGTTATTTTTATACTAATAGTTATGAAAGAATTTATTTCTAAATTGTTAAAAAAAAAGGGAAAAGAGAATGTTATTTGTCTCATATGAGTACAAAAAAGAAAAATAAAAGAATAAGATTATTAGAATAAAATCATACGCAAACAATAATATTAGTTTGACAAATATTTCTTATGTTTAAAAATTCATAATAAATCTTTTTTTTTCTTTTTCTGAAAGATGATGTAAGTATAATTATCATTCTAACTAAGTTATACATCTAAACTTACATATCATTTGTAATATATTAATATTATTAAAAAACTAAATATAAAATTAACAAATAGATTATGTCTAACAATAAATCTAAAAATCTATGCTCAAAATTATGCTTAGTTAATTCATCAATATATTTCCTTCTTAAAATTGTAAGAATAAATAAAAATAATGAAAGACTTAACATGAAAAAATTCTTCCATTTTATACACAAATGCTGGGACACGATATTATAATTTTAAAAAGTCATATTAAATAATAATTTCAATAAAATATTTTAGTTAATTTCAATCAAACATTACTTTATTCTTAGAACGTGTTCATGTTATTGTTATAGTCTTGCATTTATTTAAAAACATATAGAAACTTTATAATCATTGATATTAAATAATCATCTTATTTTATCAAAGTGTTTGAGGTGTTGTCTGACGCATATCAAAATTTAAATTTAAAAGTGTTTTGATTTTTATTTAAAAAAAATCTTGAAAGCAATGAGGAGAGATTTATGAAAATGTCCTTACATTTTCAAGAGATGATTTTGACGATGATTCAAGTCAATCGTATTCAAGTCAACATCATTCAAGATGACATTCTCTTTCCTTTATCTCTTTCTCCTTTCCTGATTATATTATTGTTTCCGCTTTATCTGTGATCAAACAAATTATTGACTCATAAATAAATTTTTAATTTGACATCTATTTTAATTTGTGCATCTATTCACCCTCTAGATGTCATTTGTCTAACAAATCTTAACCAAAATAAATTAGTATTTTATATGTTTAATAAAAAAAATACATAATTAATTATGATATTATTAATTTTATTTTGTTTTATATATTCAATTTAAAAAATAACAACATATATTCTAAATTTAAAAAAAGTAATTAATTTATTCTTAAAAAATATTATTTTATATTTTAATTTCAAGAATATATATTATAATTTTGATTATGGGGTTAAATTAAGAATCGACCTAAATCAATTAATTTTAAAATTTTTCAATTAAAAAATAATTTTAATTAAATTTTAATCTTTTTAATAAAGATAATAATAATAATTAATTTGAGAAGAAGTAAAAAAAAAAACATTAAGAGAACTTACATTAATTTTATGAAACAAGGAAATACTCAATAATGCAAGAGATTCATAAAAATATAGATGCAAAAGGTAGGGCTATGAATCATTATATCATTGAGGCATTATGGACCCCTCAATTATTTAAGGTCTTATTGTTATAGTTTTTAAATAATTTTAATTATTAATCTACATTTTCAAATTATAATATCCACAAATGGTTCGATTTCTTAAAATAAAGTCTTATATTCAAGTTTTATGAATAAATAAATAAAAAATATAGATAGACAAACATACTCCACTAAGAAGATAGTTAATAAGACTTTTTTTAGTATAAATCATTTTATATATAGGATGTATCTTCAATTAAAATTCAGTTTTAATAAATGTTCAAATATGAAATCACATTCACATTTTTTTTATTTGAATTCTAGCAACTACAAAATTTAGATAATAATAAGCTAAAAAAATATAATTTTTATCTTTTATTTATTTTAATGAATAATGTAAAAATTGCATAATAAATTATATTCTAATAAACATATGCCATAATATTATTTTTTTCAAATTCATTATTTCTAAATAATTTGTTGTTATTAATGAAAGTATATTTTTTTAATTCAAATATAATATAAAACTACTTATGTTAAATAAATAAATTGCATCATTTATACATAATTAAGTATTATAAATATTTAACTATAAATTTGAATAAT
The DNA here is from genome assembly GCA_963425845.1 of Sphenostylis stenocarpa. Lineage (NCBI taxonomy): Eukaryota > Viridiplantae > Streptophyta > Magnoliopsida > Fabales > Fabaceae > Sphenostylis > Sphenostylis stenocarpa. Next base: position 4,153,183 of record OY731401.1, on the reverse strand, counting down.
ACTTTCATAGTAAACAAAATAATATACTACTATTAAATTTAAAGCTTAAATTTCATCTTATTCTCATGATTCTTAAGAGAACCTCATTTGCTTTTCGCAACCATCTATTGGCTTAATGTGAAACAATAATTATACTTAATGCATTAGTTACACAATTTCTCATAGAAAATAGTTTTCAAACTCTCAAAAGTACTGGTTGATGAAACACCATTTCACTAAGCACAATAACCCAAACATAAATTTCTGAGAAAAAAAACACCACAAATAATATAAAACGAAGGTTAAGTTTTAAAATATTAAAAAATAATATTTATTTCGTTTAGAAACGAAAACGTAGTGATTTAATATTTATTAGGATAAACACAGTTTAAGATTAATCCCTATGTTGGACATATTATTTTATTAAAAAAAAATGCGTTAATCTAAATTATTGGTCAATGGAAGGGACATAATCTTGAAAGCAAATAAAAGTTATTGAAGTAAGGAACATAATAAGATAATCCAAATTCTCATTAAGGGAAAGTTATCCTAAACAAAGTAAACTTAGTAAATGACATTAATCAACACAGAAATATCCTTAAAAGCTAAGTCAGATGGTAGATAACAACAAACAGTCAAAGTAAAACTGAAAAAAGTTTACTTAAATTATGCAACAAGCTTTCCATAATAAGCCACTGATGAATCCATATGATTCATTCCTAAGTTTCGTATCTATTCATAAGATTCATTATTCATCATTTGACATATGCATGCCAAATAAAATCTAAATATGTACCAATTCTCAGAACAATATATCTCTGGCTAGCTTTACAGACATGGTTGACACATGGTTGATGCACAAATTTGAATCATTATGTTACAATGTCATATACTGCTATATACTTGTCTATTAATATATATTGTCAAGGATTTTTTTTTTTCATATATATATATATATATATATATATAAAAGAGGATGCAAATAGGAAAACTTGCTGTGCTAATAAGAATGTCCTCCTATATTGGCCCTTTTTATATAAGAAGCCTAGGTCCATCGGAGAGCTATTGACACATGCAAAATTGAATCTTGGAACCCCAAGACTTTTTCAAGACCCAAGACCCAGGACCCAGGTAAGAGATTGAATATGTAATACACTAAAACTGGATATATTTCAAAATAAATAATATTTAAAAAAGATATACCAACATTGTAGGAGCACTCTGTTCATCTTCTTGGTCCACTAGATACAGTTCTGTTTGTTTTACGCAATACCATATGATGATATCAGGTAATAAATGCCCTTTCGGCTAATATTCTTTTTCATGTTTATGTTACTCTATGCATGTTTCTGGGTAATTATGTATCTCCTCCTCCTCTTATATTTTTAAGCTTCAAATTTTCTTTGTGGGGGTAATGCCTTTTCTGTGGCACTGGCAGGTTTCATGGGTATGTAGTTTGATTGTGGAAGAGGCATGACTTGTTTTTCTTTATCTTGCAATACTGGGTCATTTCTTACCCCATCTGCGGTCCAAAGAAGATATTTTGGGGTGGGTGGAGGTTTGTGCACTAGGTCATGTGTTTTTACTTCTCTAGGGTTTAACCAATTTTACAAGTTTCAACATGATTGTGTTTGGGAAAAGAAACTAGGGTATTGTGGTGGTAGAAATAGAGTTCCCTCATTGACGGTTCCTTTTTGTTACAAGACTCCACGTGGTGTCTCAAGTAACAATAAAATTGAGCCATTTGTAAGTAGAAGCAAGGGTGAGAGGAAGACTCACCATGGTAAGGGTGAAGGTAATGGGTTGAAGAAGAGGTTTTCATTGAGATGGCGGCCGAGGTTAAGGTTATTGGCTATGAGAATGAAAAGGGCTTCCATTAAGTCCATTTTGAATGAGTTGGGGGTACTTATTCGGAAGAACTATAGAGCAGTGGCATTTTCTGCCTCAGTTTCTGTTGTGTTCAGCCTTTGTTTTCTGATTCTAAAATTGACTACACTTCCCCCTACAAAATCTGTTCCATATTCTGACTTGATCACCAGCCTTCAGAATGGATATGTTGATAAGGTTTTAGTTGAAGAGGGGTCCCGGCGTTTATATTACAACATGAAGTCCCAGATTGTTGAAAATGATTATGTTTCTGGTGAAGAATCTCAAGTTGCTGATGTTTCCATTTCTCCAGATATTGATGAGATAGGGAGTGAGGGTACTACTACGGCTAGCCAAAATTCACCAGTGAATGTACTAAAGAAATTCTCCAAGACTCGAGCTTCAATTCCTGAATGGCAGTATTGCACAAGAAAAATAGATCATGATGAAAAATTCCTTGTTAGTTTGATGAGAGAAAAAGGGGTTACATATAGCTCTGCCCCTCAATCTGCGTTGATGTCAATGAGAAGTACTTTGATCACTGTGATAACACTGTGGATACCTTTAATTCCATTGATGTGGCTTCTCTATCGTCAACTTTCTGCTGCTAATAGTCCCGCAAGGAAGCAGAGGCCTAATAGTCAGACAGTTGGATTTGATGATGTGGAAGGTGTTGATTCTGCAAAAGTAGAGCTCATGGAGGTAATTATCTCATACTAGAATGTTTATAAATAATTATGTTTGGTTAATAAGTGACTGTTACCACTGACATAATTACTTTTTATTTCACTGGAGAAAGATCCTATTATGTTCACTCCTCTAAGTATGAATTGGGTTTGTGATTATTTTTAGACAGATTCAGAATGCTGGGTGCACTGTGCTAATTGGTTATTTGTACTAGTAACATTAGAATCTGAATTATTGCTTTTTTTTCCCTTCAAATTCTCAAAATCGCATGGCCTGAAATATTATCATTTTCAGTTTATAAAATAGCAAGAAGAAATACGGGAACATTTTGTTGGAAAAGATCAGCAAGGCTAACTGGCATGGTAGTATTATAGACTGAATAATGGTGTTGGCAGGTAGTTAGTACTAGTTTGCTAGAAATGATAAAAATCTTTTGTTTTTTTTATTACATTTTGCAATTCTATTTTTATCACTTGGAAGTTGAAATGAATGATCAATGGTACAATATTTAGCTTATTACATGATAAAAAAAAGGCATAAAAGCTTTAGTATCATGAGCTAAGAAAGTGCACTAACTTAATGACTTATAATTTGTGAGATGTGACAGTATTTATGGATAATATTCTGGTCTTTGAATAACCAAATTCTGAATTTATTATCTTGGAATCATTATGTTCAAATCCATTTGACTACTGCCCAGATAAAGAAAACTTTAATCAGGCAAATTTTTTGTGTCAAAAGCAAAATAATTTATTCCTAAGGTTCTCTTATGGACTTATTGTAAGATCTTTTCAATCAGAAAATGGCATGCAGTTCTGTGAATTGGTCTTCTACTTTGCTATTTAGATATTCTAGAATTGGACAATTAAGACATTGAAACAAGGTTTCCCTGCCATATAGATATCCTTAATACTTAAAGGTAGTCATTTAAAGTTACTCTTGGCTCTTGGTTATAGTATAGCCAGTGGCAATTAGGTACATTGTGTTGAAAGTAGTCTCAATTGCATCAAATTGTTGTAGATTGGAAACTAACATTTGAATGAACTATGAGCTGAACAAAGACATATATTAGTCGGTTGTTCCTTTAAAAGTAGCGATGACAAAATGTGTTAAGCCTAGCAGGCCGGCCCACCTAAAAAATGGCAAGATGGATTGATAATTTTAGCCCATTAACCCATATTGGTTAATTTTAAAAATATTTATATATTAAAATTAAAATAAAAAAGATTATAATTAAAAATATTATATTTTTTGTGTCATGATGTTGAAACATGTAAATATATTATAATATTATAATTTAAATTACAAATATTAACCTATTAAGTTTAAATTATTGATTATAATTAATAATTTTTACATACAAGTATAATATTTTTTTCAATTTATCTAATAAAAATATTAATTAATTAATAAAAATTTAAAAATTATTCATACAAATAAAGTATATTTTTAAAAAAATATATATAAAAAATATTGGTGGATTAGCCGTCTAACTTGTTCTTTGGTGGGACTGGACCGAGTCTATAATCCATCTTGAGTATAGCGGGCCAATTCGTTCCATCGATTTTGGTAAACTAGAGACGGGGAGAGTCAAAATGGGACAAACTGACCCATTTTGTCATCCCTATTTAAAAGGGTTGATTAGATAAATGGGAGAAATTGGATTAGAGGGATTCATTATGTAAAAGGAGAATCCTTGGTGAATGGGAAGAAGGAGTCGTTGACAAGAGAAACCCCCTCTCCCACGCGTCCCCTCTCTTAGTCTGAAAAAGTTAATAAAATTGTTCATTTGTTTGTATCTATTTTCCATTCTTGGTTCATAACATGTTCATTGATTAATGATCAATCTAGATCACTTTGAGATATCTAACCATTTTGTTCAAAAATATTTAAGAGAGAAATAATGGTTTGGAATAGTTGTATATAGGAGATTGGACAAAACACATGAAATAGTCTGTTGATTAATTGATCCCATCCAATCATTGAATATGGAAGACTTATTGTAACAACTGGAAAATGAATTTCTGATTATATGATAGCCGATTAAAATAATTTTTAACCAAATGCCTTCATATGTTGATGATTTATAATTTTATTAGAATTTTCTTGTCAATGGTTAAGCAACTTCATTGTGTTATTATTTACACAATCCCTTTTTGTAGATAGTTTCATGCCTGCAAGGGGATATAAATTACCGAAAGCTAGGGGCAAAGTTACCTAGAGGTGTGCTGCTTGTGGGTCCTCCTGGAACTGGGAAGACACTACTTGCACGTGCAGTGGCAGGGGAAGCAGGTGTACCCTTTTTCACTGTATCTGCTAGTGAGTTTGTTGAGATGTTTGTTGGAAGAGGGGCAGCTAGAATCAGAGACCTTTTCAACGCGGCAAGAAAATTTGCACCATCAATCATATTCATTGATGAACTTGATGCAGTTGGAGGCAAGCGAGGAAGAAGTTTCAATGATGAGCGTGACCAGACATTAAACCAGGCAAGCTTACATAATAGTGTATTTCTTTAGCAGATACAAATTATGAACAATTGGTTATTTTTATGGCTCACGAGTCACTTCTGAATATAGAGTAATGTGTGGTGGGAAGATAATGAGCAAAAGTCCAGTTTCTTCAATTATTTCGCAGTATTAGTATATGCTTTCTACATGAAAGACAAATACTTAGTATGTTTAGTTGGAATTTTGAGCAGGAAAGTGAGAAACAAATCATATGCTTTTAATAGTTGTTATATGCTCTAAACTGAATTTTAAAGTGTCTTCTGTCTATGTAGTTGCTGACAGAAATGGATGGATTTGAATCAGAGATGAGAGTGGTAGTCATTGCAGCAACTAATCGGCCAGAAGCCTTGGATCCGGCTCTATGTCGCCCCGGTCGATTCTCAAGAAAAGTATATGTTGGTGAACCTGATGAAGAAGGAAGGAGAAAAATATTGGCTGTGCATCTGAGAGGAGTCCCTTTGGAGGAGGACACTGACATCATTTGCCATTTAATTGCTTCTCTTACAACTGGTTTTGTAGGTGCTGATCTGGCAAACATTGTCAATGAATCTGCTTTGCTTGCTGCTCGGAGAGGTAACACCAACTTACATTTTTTATATCTAATGTGTAATTGGTTCAACTTATTTTAGAGAAAAAATTCCTTATTTTGTCAGGTTTCTAAGAGAACTTTTGAAAAATAAGCAATTATTTCCCAAAAATGAATCCTAACCAAACATGCACTAGCTCACTAGCCATTTTGCATTCACAAATTAGCGTTTCTCAATGGATTGAATCCCATTCTACTTTTCTCTGTTTTCATTGATGTCTTTTTCTTTTTGCTCAAAAATATGTATGGACACTTTCAAGTGTGATGAATTTAGGACTGAGTGGTATGTATATTTTTGGACTTTACAGGTAGTGAAAGTGTGGCAAGGGAAGATATAATGGAAGCTATTGAAAGAGCGAAATTCGGAATCAATGATAAAGAATTGAGGTCTAGTAAAATAAGCAAGGAGCTAACCAAGCTATTCCCTTGGATGCCATCATTGATGGGAAAAAATGAAAGAAGACAGGATGACCTGCAAGGACCGTTAGGTTATCAATCATTGAGTTGATGAATTTTCCTGTTAAATTTGCTTATATTTTTGCCACCATATTTGTTCATTTCTTTGTTACCCTTTACGTAATGCTCAAGAACACTGTCAGCAGAAAGGGAAAATATAATATAGCTGGTAAAAGCCCATGTTTTTGGCCACCAAGCATTTTATACTACCACTAGCAGTTCATTATGCTTTTTCTATGGACACGATTGGAGTTTTTTACACCAAAGCACAGCAGTACGTTACACAAGGAAGACAGTAAAATCATGAAGGAAGACATTTTCTTATACAGAGGAACTAAAAACATTTGATCTAATAAAAGTACCCATAGCCTGGAATTCCACCGTGCAGCATTGAATAAGTTCTCTTCAGTCCAAGCTCTAATTTTGCACCCTACCCAAAATCTCCTTTGAGTTCAATTCATGAACTATCAAACAAAAGATGAAAGAAGAAACCCTGGAATTCCACCGTGCAGCATTGAATAAGTTCTCTTCAGTCCAAGTTCTAATTTTGCACCCTACCCAAAATCTCCTTTGAGTTCAATTCATGAACTATCAAACAAAAGATGAAAGAAGAAACCACCACAACACGGTCCCTCACACAACGCCATAAAATGGAGTTTTGCTAATGGTCGAGATTTTTGGGGCAGAGGCCCAGGATGCAGAGTCCTTGAAAGAGGGTTTACACCAAAAACAATTTCTAGCCCCATCACTTCCCTCATTTTTCTCTTCCTTTTTCCTTTTCTTCATTTACTTTTTCCTTTTTTTTTTGTGTCCTTTATTTATGTTTATTCTTCACAGCTATATCACATCCATGCAAATATAATATCTCCTTCAAGACAAGTAAGAAAGATCGATGATATAAAAATTAATTATTATATAAAAATAAATATGATATAAAATATTCAACAACATGCTTATAGAATTTAAATTTTGAAATTAGAGTTTATTTAATCACCTATTATATCTTTTTTTAAATAAGTTTATAATTTTATTTTTAAACATTTCTAAAATTTAACATGAATTATTTTTTTCATATTTTAACATTAAAATAGAATATCATAAAACATTAAATAACTAATTAATTTATAATAAATAAAAAATTATAACAATATTTTTTATATATTACTATGCTAATTTGTTATAACAAAGAACAAAAACAATAAAGAAAATAAAATTGATTATTATTTCTTTATTTCAAGAAAATTATTGTTGGATATCACTTTAATTTTTAATTTTTTATCTTTTTTCAACTCGTGAAAAAAAATATAATCTTTATATTATAAAGATGAAACTATAAAGATAATTTTTTTTATCTTTTGAAAACTAAAATGAAAAACTTACAAGTTTTATGGTATAAGACTAATCTTAGAAAGAGAAGAATATGAGAGGAAAAAATTGTATAAAAAGTTGTAAGAAAGTGAAAATGCAATAGAGAAAAATATAAAAGTCTTTATAAGGAGAGAGAAAAATGTACAAGTGAAAAAATTATGTTAGGGAATAAAGATAATATTTATTATAATGGATAAAGTTGAAGGAGAAAAGATAAAAATTTAAATTTTATTTATATTTAAAAATATGTTTAATTTAATTTTTTGTTGTATTTGTCATGTTTTATTAAATAAAAAAAATATTATTATTATACATAGGTAAAAAATATAATTTTATAATGTAGTGAATATTAAAAAAAATATATTCAAAAGAAAATTTTAGTTGAACGTATCACTCTCTTACTTTTGATATTTAGAAAGGTAAAATGGTCAATTCAATTTCATCATTTAAAGTGTATAAGTTTTAATTTAATCTAAAATTTAATAAATTAAAACAAAGTCCTTCAAAATAACTTTAATTTCTCACATTCATTTTTTATTTCAAGTAAGTTCTTAATTATCATTAAAAGACAATTTAATTTGTAGATGTAAAAGCTAGGAACCTATTTTAAGATGAATGTGATTATTTATTAACATTCATTGGATTAACTAAAAAATATACACTTAAACATATTAAAACACCATTCCGCCTTTAAAAAATGTTATGATAATTTGTTAAAATTTTTTTTCAAAAGTTAATCTATTTAAGAATAATATTAATGACATATTTATTAAATATAAAGCTATTAATACCAACTAGAAAATAGAATACATATTTTGTTTTACTTATTTTTAAAAAATTATAATAAGATAAAAGATAAATCTTTATAAGAAGTTTTGTCATTCAACTACAATAGACTGTGACTATGAAAAAATTGGATATTAATTACTCAACCTCTTTTCTAACTCAATGATGTCTTAAGTATCATAATTCACATAATATTCATAATAATTATGATTTATTATAGTAAGTGGTATAATACTTGATTGTTTCCCACTTACTCTTACTCTTCTAACCACACCCAGTAATTAATTGGACAAATCAAATTTCTCTAATAAAAGATAAAAATGGTGGTGACTTCACTTATATAAAAATATATGGATTGAAGAACAATAGAAATAATGGAAACAACAATCGATGAACCACACATTAATTATTTTTCCTTTAAAGATGAACATATGCATTGTAATATTATAAATACAAAAATAATTTAAAAGACATGATAATTTAAAAAATGATGTGTGCAAAGTTAATATATATATATAATTTTTTTAAACAAATTGAGATTTATTATTTGAATAGATCAAAATATATTTAACCCACATAAATAAATAAATAAATATATATATATATATAATATAAATATGTATTCATATTATATTATATTTATATATATATATATATATATATATAATAATATAAATATATATATATATATATATATATATATAATATAAGTATATATATAAATATATATTCATATATATTCTATATATTTATATTATATATATATATTTATATTATATATATATATATTTATATTATATATATATATATATATATATATATATATATATAATATACATATATTTAGAAAAAAATTAAACATAATGTTTAATCTTATAAGCATTTATTTGTCTTGATAACATATAAATATTAATTTAATATTCGAGGTAGGAGCTCACTTACATCAAGAAAATAATAATAATAATAATAAATAAATTTATAAAAATAAATATACAATACAAATAATAATAATAATAAATATTTGTTTTAGTTATTTTGAAAATTATATGATGAGATAAATATTTTGAAAGATATTAATATTTTTCTTAATAATAAAAGTTAATTAACTTTGCAAAGAATTTTATATATTTTTTAAATATAATAGACTCTCACATTCAAAATCTAACTTTATAAATATTTATGTAAATTTTATTTTTTTAAATATTTTTTCATTCCACTATAATTCTAGTTTCAAAAGATTGTAATTATAAAACAACTTATTATTATTGATGTCTTAGTAAATTTTTAATTTTGTCTACAACTTAATATTGTCGTAATTATCCTATTACATGAATCATCGATATCAAAGTTCACATGGTTATTGTGAGAATAATTATGATTTATTGTGGTCAGCTAGAACATCACTCAATTGTTTCTCCTCTTATTCTTACTCTTCTAACAATATCCCATAAAAAATTAGACGAATAAATTATCTTATCCAAGGCTGAAAATGGTAAAAGTGGTGGTAATTTAATCTAGATGTCTAAGTTGTCAATATGATGTGGATGGAAGAACAATCAAAATAAAAGAAACAACAACTTGATGAACCAAACCGTAACCTTGAATCATTGTTACACCATAGACAATCATGTGAATTGTAATATTGAAGATTCATGCGATGAGGACGATTAAGATAATATTAAGTTACAATAAATAATAATTTAGGAAACATGATCATTAAAAAAAATAATGTATATAATGCTTTATATATATACATATATATATATATATTACATATATATATATATATATTACATATATATAATATACTTAAAAGTAAAAAGTTAATACTATATTAACTATGGTTATCTTATGAATAATCAAAGTAATCATGATTGATTATAATCATGGGCTAAGAAATGATTGTATCTCTTATTCGTGTGAAGTGTCAAAGAGAAAAACTGAAATAGTAGCAATATACAATTGCATATTAAAAAGAAAGTATTGGTTTGAGAATAAAAACAACATAACATTAAATAGATCCACAAAAAATATTTTGTTTTGAGAGCATGCAATCTATCAAAAGGAAAACAAAAACAAACACACGATGATAGTAATAAAAAAACGACCTCATCTTTCTTCTTCAATCTCTACTACTTTCATCATGTTATCCACTTACAAAATTTTCAATAATCATTAACAAATAGTAAACAATCTTGTATATAGCAGGTTTACTCGCTTATCATATGGTGCATTTTCTAATTACTATTATATACAAATCTTCAACCTTTACGAGTATGAAATGAATGAACATATATGCTATTAAAGAATGTAATGAAATTTATAATGTTAAAAAAAAAGAATAAAACCATAATTTGAATGTAATGAAATTTATCAAGTTTATTTCACAAAATAAAATAATAATAATAATAATAATAATAATAATAATAATTATTATTATTATTATTATTGAAACTAAAGTTTAGAAAGAACAAGGGAATAAAACCATAACCCGATATAATTGATGAAGCCTGGTGTAGATTATCACTGAAAACTAATTTTTTTGTCAATACTTTTTTCATTTTTTTACTTTTTTTCCCTCTCTTTCTCATTCTCCCATTCTTTCTCATTTTCACACTTTGTACATGAAATCCTAAATTATTTTATCTCACTTCAAACCTCAGAGTGAGAGACTCTTTCACATTTTTTGTTCTCTGGTCGCCTATGGTTTGCATTTTTTAGTCGCAAAAAGTACTAATTCTTGTTGCGGCGCATCAACCATTATATGAATTAGGGTTTTTTATTTTGTACATTCTCTATTGTGTTGGGCTTGACCCAATTTAAGATATAATTTTTTATTCCTTTTTCTTTCATTTTAACAGAAGCTAGGAGAACAACACGTCAGGTAATTATTTGAATTAGGGTTTTACATCTCATGCATACTTTGTTGTGTTTGGTTTGTCCAATTTAAGACATGTTCTTTATTCCTTTTTTTTATTTCTTTTTAATGCAAGCTAGGTCCATTTGCTTTATATATATATATATATATATATATATATATATATATATTAAAATATTTGTAAATAAATTATTAAAATACTTTTAGAATAGGGTACTATTTTTTGTTATGTTGAAAAATGACCCATTTAATAATTGTCTGAATTAGGATTTTACATCTTGAGCATTCTTTATTATGTTGGACTTGACCCAATTTAAAATATTTTTTATTCCTTTTTTTTAACACAAGTTAGGAAAATGATGATCGAACAATTGTATGAATTAGGGTTTTGCATCTTGTGCATTCTTTATTGCGTTGGGTTTGGTCCAATTTAAGACATATTCATTTATTCCTTTTTTTCTTTCGTTTTAATGCAAGTTAGGAAAACGGTGCATCCAACAATTGTATAAATTAGGGTTTGTATCTTGTACATTCTTTATTGTGTTGGACTTGGCCCAATTTAAGGTAGGCATGGCAACGGGCGGGGCGGGGCGGGTTTTGCCTCCCCGTCCCGCCCCGACTTTTTAACCATCCTCGTCCCGCCTCGATCCCGCGGGGTTAGGAATTAAGTCCCCATCCCCGTCCCCGCTGGGTTTCGGGTTCCCGCCTCGCCAGTCCCCAATTTATATTATTTTTAAAAAGATAATTATATTTATAATAAATTAATTTTACTATGTATTTTTATATATAAATAAATATTTATAATTTATAGTTATTATTAATTAAATATACATTTTAATTTATTATATTTATATTAAAATATATATGTAAAAGAAATATTTAATTATTTTTTATTTATATATATATATATATAATATTTATAACATTATTATTATTATTATTATTATTATTATTATTATTATTATTATAACACTGTATTCAAATATTTGAATATTTATAACATTATTATTATAATACTGTATTCAAATATTTAATTATACATATAAGTTAATTCATTTTTAAGTTGTCAATATATAGTTTATAAGAAAATATTTAATAAGTTAATTCTTATTTAATTAGTTTGAAGTAATAAAAGTTTAAATTATTAATTTCTTTTAATCCTTTAAAATGCAATTATTTTATTAAGATAAAATTTGATATATGATAAATAAGCATAATAAGATAAAAAAATATGGCATAATAAATATAAATTATAAATAAACTAATATTAGTTACTACTAAGATTGATGTAAAATATTTAGAAAAAGATAAAGAAAAAAGATTAACTTTGTGTTCATCAAATTGGTTGAAAAGATTGAAAAAAAAAACAAATTGATGGGAGAGACTAAGAAAATGTGAAAAAGCTGAAAGATAAGGGAGAGAATAATATAATAAATTAATTGATATAAAAGATTGAGAAAGATAAAAAAAATTAAAAAGTGGGTAGAAGAAAAATAAAAATTGGTGAAATATAAAAAAATAACCTTATATGTAATAGAAAAAGAAAATGAAATACTTTTAAAATATTAATATTTTAAAATTTAAATTTAAATATAAAGTCGGGACGGGGACGGGGCGGGGTCGGGGTGGGGATTGCATTACCCATCCCCACCCCCGCCCCAGCCTCGCCGACTTTTTAAAGTGGGGAAAACACGAACCCGCCCCGCCCCGGTCAACTCGGGGTTTCCCGTCAAACTCGGGCGGGGACGGGTCGGTCCCCACGGTACGGTTTTAATTGCCATCCCTGATTTAAGGCATGCTTTTTTATTTCTTTTTCTTTCTTTTAAAGGCAAGTTAGGAAAATGGTGCATCCAACAATTATATAAATTAGGTTTTTACATCTTGTGTATTTTTTATTGTGTTAGGCTTGGCCCAATTTTAGACATATCTTTTATTTCATTTTTCTTTCTTTTGAACATAAGTTAGGAAAACAACTCATCCAAGCATAAATTAGGGGTTTGTATTTTTTGCATTCTTTATTATATTGGGCTTGCCCAATTTAAGGCATGTTCTTCTATTTTTTTTTTAAATGTAAGGCATGAAGTGCATCCAACAATTGTATAAAGTAGGGTTTTGTATCTTGTGTATTATTTATTATGTTGGACTTGGCCTAATTTAAAACATGTTTTTTAATTTACTCTTATAATTAAATAAACTTAAAAAAAGTACTTGAAAGTAATTTCAATTTCTCACAATCATTATTTTTATTTAGAATAATTCCTTATGTATTATTGTTAAATAAAATTTAGTACCTTTATGTTATGATAGAATATAATTTAACACACACACACACACACACTCATATATATATATATATATATATATATATATATATATATATATATATATATATATATATATATATATATATATATATATATATATATATATATATATATATATATATATATATATATATATATATATATATATATATATATATATATATATGAAAGAGATGGCTCAAGACGAGTGGAAGAGATAATTCAAGGCGACTGTGGTTCATTCAAGTGAGAGTGAAATTGATTCAATTTTTGTTTAAGCAAGAGTTAAATCGACAAAAAGTTTTACTCAAGTGAGATTATCTTCGCTCAAGTAAGAGGAGAGAGAATGACACAAATGAGTTTTCACTCAAACAAAATTCTTAGTATGTTTTCTATCTGAACTTCTAAAAATCATAAAAAATAGCTATAAATTTCAAATTTTATGTTTCATATATTCAAATTGTAGCCTTAGAAATGAGGAGAATAATGAAACAAGAATTAGGTGAAAAATATATCTACAGTTATGACCAAAAGGGCAAACAAATCAAATAAGAAAAATACATAATTATAGTATTTAGTCCAAAATAAGTCTAGTTTATTATGAATGTAAGAAAATGACATGGGTGATGAATTAGGAGATGATATGGTGTTGTGTGTGTGGTGTGTGTGTGTGCGTGCGTCTGTGTGTGTGTGTGTGTGTGCATGCATGCGTGTGAGGGCGTGTGTGTAATGTAACTCCCAAATATTAGTCTATGAGTTTAGAACATAGTGTGCATGGTTATCAAACTCGTGAGTTAACTCGTTTATTCGTACGAGTTAATGTTATATCAGAAAGTGAGGTGAGGACAAAATTGGAAAATATAACCATGATGGAGAATTCTATTAGGAACGTGGGACAACTTACAACTAACAAACTTGAGGGGGAGCATAGAACCAGGAGGGAGAGAATAACGAATTCACGTTTGTGGGATTTTGTGTGTGGGCCTCAAGTAAATATAGAGTTATGATGGTCATAAGAAGAAGGAGGGGAAAAAAGTTGTGATGTTTCTTCTTCTGGAATGCTCTGTAATTGCTGCTAGTCATTTCTTCTCATATGTCAAAAATTATACTATACGTAAATAATACAGATAGCACAAATAGTCGGATACGAGTTAACTCGTGAGTAGACTCGTTTTAGAGTAGACTCAGAGTAAAATTCAATGAACTCTGAATAAAGTCGCAAGTTAGAAGCAAGTCAGCGAATTTGAAGGGAAAGAAACACTTGAATTTTTTTTACTCTCCTCACTGTTTGTCGCTATTTATCATCTATTGATGGTGGTCGTCGCGTGTTTGTCCTTGGTCGTGCGGTGGTCATGCAACGCTCACTTGGGTCGTGCGGTGGTCACACAACACTCGCTTGGATTGTGCACGTTCGCTTGAGTCGTGCATGTTGACTTAGGTCGCGCAGTGGTTGTGTGATGGTCGCACGGTGGTCTCGTAGTGGTTGCGTGATGGTCGCACAGGGGTTGCGCGACGTTCACCTGGGTCATACGGTGGTCGCGCTCCTTGCAATTTCTCTCCGCTACTCACCACCCTCTAGGTTAGATTGAGGAATGAAGATATTTGAGATTTTAGGATTTTCAAATAGATGAGACATGTTAGATTGAGGGATTGAAGGATTTGAGATTTTAGGGTTTCGAATAGATGATGAGATTTTAGACATTCAGGATTTTTTTATTATTATTTTGATTATACTGTTGTAAAAATTCAATTATTGTTTTATTTTAATAATAGAGAATTAATATTATTATATTTATTATTAAATTAGTATTTTCCATATCAAGTAAACTCTTACGAGTCTACCAGTCAAGTTTACAACCTCTCACGGCTTGAGTGTTAAGTGGTAAAAAGTTGATATAATTATGCCTTGAATTGTTATGAAACCACTTAACTTATGTTAATTCTAATATATTTTTCTCCTAATATAGGATGAATTCGAGAATACCTTGATACAAGAGTAAGGAGCATAATTGTTAGCATAATTGGAGTAAAATTGAAAGAAAGAAGAGCGCTTAAGCGAATGAATGATGCGAGGCCCGACCCAAATTCTCTTATAAAAAGATAAGTTGTGTTTTCAGAAAAGGAAGCAGTCTTGGAGGAGAGGAGACACGACTACTGTTAGAGTTTTGTCTAATCTTCATCAATTCTTCACTTCTTCATCAATTCTTCACTTCTTCATCAATTGGAGCATTGTAATGGTCAACATGAGTGACTAACTTCATTCTCTTAGGATTCGGTACACTTCCTTTGAACTCTTTTGTATCATGATGATATTTTGAGATCTTAATCTATTCTTTGATGTTATTATTCTTATCTTTTATGCTTTGGAATGATTTATCTTGATTGTTTGAGGTATGATTGGAAAATATATCTTGAACCCTAGATCACGGTAAGAATATTTGTTACGTTAATTGCCAAGAATGAAATGAATGTATCAATTGATTAACACCCTAACCCTAATGTTGAAAAATCTATTAATTGTGTGAGGAATCAACATTTATTAGGTTTTCTTATGAATTTCATGTGGGAGGAATCAACATGGATGATTTGAGTAGGTGACATCAACATTGTTAGGTTAATTGACGTTCTTAATTAACATAGCCATTACAAAAGAGGGATAAGGAAGGAAACCAATCATAAGTACCTTTAATTGATATTTTCTCAACAATGTACAGTTCTTTGTCATTTAAATTCAACTCAACTCTTATTTGCAAAACCCAATCTGTTTAATATACTTAGTAAGCATACTTGGGAATTTTCATTGAAACTGTTCCTCGTGGGATCGACTTTTATTTTATCGAAATACTATATTGCGATTGATAATTTTGGTACGCTTGTCAATAATTCAACAAGTATTTCGTAGCGTTGCTGTCGGAACGGTGTTCTTTAAGAATTCTTTGTTTAGCTTATTGAGTATTTTATTTTTATTTACTGTTATTATTATTATTATTATTATCATTATTATTATTATTATTATTATTATTATTATCATTATTATTATCATTATTATTATTATCATTATTATTATCATTATTATTATTATTATTATTATTATTATTATTTTCATTATCATTATTATTATTATTATTATTATTATTATTATTATTATTATCATTATTATCATTATTATTATCATTATCATTATCATTATCATTATTATTATCATTATCATTATTATTATTATTATTATTATTATCATTATTATTATTATTATTATTATTATTATTATTATTATCATTATCATTGTCATTATCATTATCATTATTACTATTACTATTATTATCATTATCATTATCATTATTACTATTACTATTACTATTACTATTACTATTATTATTATTATTTAGTTTTTAGTTTGTGCTAATATTTGCTTGAGTTACTCTTTTGATTTATGGGTTTAAGAGGACAAGTATATTCAGAGCAGTTAGAATTTAATCCAGAGATTGAAAAAAACAGCTCGGAGGAACCAGGGTAGAAGAAGAAGGGAAACTCAAGAACAAGCCACAAGAGAATATGTTAATTCTTCTTTCACACTTGATTTACCAGACCCAATTATAGAAGATATCGTGGAAGAAGGAGCAAATATGAATATTTTCTATACTGGCTTGTGACATGATGCAAAGATGTTATTAGAGGCTGCAGCAGGAGGATCTATGTTGGATGTAGAAATTGATCATGCCACCAGAATTATTGATGCACTATCCTTTATAGACCAACAGGCCCAACATGATAGACATCCAATTCAAAGGAAGGGAATACTTGAACTTAACAGCTTAGATGCTATCTTAGCCCAGAATAAACTTATAACGTAACAAATTGAAGCATTGAACCAGAAGATAGAGAAATTACCTCAACAAATGCACACAGTACAATCTATTCTTAATCAACAGATGAGTTGTGATGTGTGTGGAGGTGATCATGCAAATGAACAATGTTCTTATCAAGACAACATTCAGCAAGAAGAAGCTAATTATATGGGGGTCCAAGGTAGTAGTCAAGGCAGACAGGGCAATTTTTCTAATCCCAATAATTATCAGAATAATTTTGCACAAGGATGGAGAGGGAATCAAAATCATAATCAGAATTTTGGGTGGAACCAAGGTGTTAGCTCATCTACTAGACAACCTGCATTTCAACAACAGTCATATCAGCAACCTCCATATCAACAACAGCAACAACATTATCCTTCAGTGTCTGACAGAATAAGTAAATTGGAGGATACTTTAGAAAAATTCATGCAAGGCACTATGGTTAATCAGAAAAATACTGAGGCTTCATTAAGAAATATAGAGATCCAGATAGGCCAACTGGCTAAGCAACTATCTGAGCAGCAGCAAGGCGGACAATTTTCAGCTAATACACAAACCAACCCCAGGGAGAAATGCAATTCAATAACTACAAGGAGTGGTAAGGTTATAGGAGAAGGTATTGGTGACAATCTGACTGTAGAGAAGGAAATCCTACAAGGAAAAGAAGATGAGTGTGAAGGAGAAAAAGAGGAAAAGAAAAGAGAGAATATAGAAAAAGAAAAAAAATACTAAAAAAGAAAAGAAAAATAAAAAGAGTGAGAAAAAGAGGGAGAAAGATGAGAGTCAAATACCGCAATTGAAGGATTTACCATATCCTCGTCATCCTTCCCAGATAGATAAAGAAAGACAATTCACAAGATTCATGGATATTTTCAAACATTTACACATTAATATTTCATTTATGGAAACTATGGAGCAGATGCCGACTTATGCAAAATTCATGAAAGAGTTGTTAACTAAGAAAAGGAGATTTACTGTAGAAACAATGGAGCTAGAAGCAGGATGCAACGCTATAATTCAGAAATCATTACCTCAAAAGTCCAAGGATCCTGACAGTTTCACTATACGAGTCACAATTAGGACGTTACAAGTAAGTAAGTCATTACTTGATTTGGGTGCTAGTATAAATCTAATGCCTTTTGTCTATGCTTAAAAGAATAGGAGACTTGGAAGTAAAGTCTACAAGAATGACATTACAGCTAGCTGACAGATTTGTAAAGATTCCTTATGGAGTAGCAGAAGATGTTTTAGTTAGAGTGGATAACTTCATATTTCCTGTTGATTTTGTGATTATGGACATGGAGGAAAATGAGGAAGTCCCATTGATCTTGGGAAGGCCATTTATGAAGATTGCCAAAGTAATTATAGATGTTGACATGGACAAGTTGAAAATTAGAAGTGGAGATGATGAAGTTAATTTTAATCTGTTTGAAGCTGTACAACAACCGGAAGACAAGAAAGATTGTCTCAGAATAGACACTTTGGAGGAATTAACCATCTCAACTGAAAAACAAGATTACAAGCCTGTTGTACAACCCCAAAGACATCTTAGTCTAATTATGAAGGAAGTTGTTCAAAGAAAGGTACTGAAACCTCCTGAAGCAGGTATGATCTATCCAATCTCTGACAGTTGTAAGGTTATTCGCAATGAAAAGAATAAATTCGTTCCCACAAGGACAGTTAAAGGATGGAGAATGCGTATATATCACCTTGATCACTCACCTGCATGAGCCCTAAAGCAAATAAGCGTCGAGCTAAAGACGTTAAACAAGCGCTCCAGGGAGACAACCCAATGTTTTGAATTTGTTTTTTTCTTTTTGCAGTTTAAGTTTTTTTGTGCATTTTTCTTCCTTAGGTTCTTTCTTTGCAAGATTGCTCTAGGTACACAGTGCACTTCTCCTCAAGAATTTGAAGCCTTACTTCAATGGCCTGGGGACAGTCTAACTTTTCTGGAGGGGGTGAGAAAGTCTGCAGCTGAGGCTGAGGCACAAGATAAGGAGTACATGACAAGTGAAGAAAATGAGGGAGGAAACTTACTTTTCTTTTAATGTTTTTAATTCCTTTGTTTTTAATTTAATGTTTTTAATTGCTTTATTTTAAATTTTGAATTCCCTTGTTGTCTCATAATTTGTTTTAGAGCCATATATGAGATTATTGCTTATTGTTTAATTCAAATCTAGAACGTGAAAAATAATTTTGATTGTTTCCAATAACAAGTGATTTTGGGATATTGAGTATGATAGTGAAAAGGAATTAATGAGGAAAATTAGGAATTAATTGAATTGGAGAAGCTAGCCAAAACCCAGGTGAGCAGAGTACCAAAAACAGATAAATTGAGTGTCAACACTTTGTGATGATAACTGATATTGGTTGATTCTTTGATGTGATTACATGTTGGCAAGACTTCAAAATGATAAAGACATTTTTTTTCTTTGTAGTAGATATAACTCAGAGCCAAATAGTCAACCCTGCATTAATTATAGGACATCTATTTGAACCCCTTCTGAGCCAAAAGTAATATTGTTTCTTAAACAGAACCCTTAAGCCTAAACATTATTTATCTACCTTCCTATATTTAAGAAAGGAAATGAGTATGAATGTCACTATTTTTCTTATTGTTGGGTATTGCTATTGTTGTCCTACGAGTATTATTGGGGTGTATTCTTAAAAAAAAAGGTGTAAAGAAAAAGGAAAAGCAAAGCTTAAAAAAAATTGGCAAAGCCAAAAAGAATACATGCAAAAACATGAGAAAAAAAAAGAAAAGTAGTTCAAGGGGGGAATAATAACTTGTGAGATCATTAACTCACTGTCATTGTGTTAGGGACAAAAGCATGAAGTTTGACACCTGACTTGAGGAATTGTTAATCAAGAATCATTCATATGAGTTGAATTTCTCAAATATTTTTGTATATCCTAGAAAAACAAATAATTCTTTCTTAGCAAAACCCCATTACAAGCCTCAAAAGACCTTTTGATTTAAGTCTTGTTTAACAATTGTTGATTGCTTGAAGATGATTATCAATATTGGATTGTCTAAATGAAGTGATTGAATGAGATAAACACTTACCTGTGAGAATTAAATATGAGTATATATAACTCTTTTTGAGAGATCATGCTTCTCTGAGGATAGTTAAAGACTAATTATTCTTTGTTGGTTTCTGTAACTTGAATGCTTATGTGTTCTATTTTCATTTGGAGTTGTGAGCATCACCTCTGAAAATTTTTATGTTGTGGTTCTGGAAGAGAAAGAGATAATAGGTGATGATTTTGTTTTGGAAAAACTACTTTACTTGGGACAAGCAAGATTCTAGGTTGGGGGGAGTTGTTAAGTGGTAAAAAGTTGATATAATTATGCCTTGAATTGTTATGAAACCACTTAACTTATGTTAATTCTAATATATTTTTCTCCCAATATAGGATGGATTCGAGAATACCTTGATACAAAAGTAAGGAGCATAATTGTCAGCATAATTGAAGTAAAATTGAAAGAAAGAAGAGCGCTTAAGCAAATGAATGATGCGAGACCCGACCCAAATTCTCTTATAAAAAGATAAGTTGTGTTTTGAGAAAAGGAAGCAGTCTTGGAGGAGAGGAGGCACGACTACTATTAGGGTTTTGTCTAATCTTCATCAATTCTTCACTTCTTCATCAATTGGAGCATTGTAATGGCCAACATGAGTGACTAACTTCATTCTCTTAGGATTCGGTGCACTTCCTTTGAACACTTTTGTATCATGGTGATATTTTGAGATCTTAATCTATGCTTTGATGTTGTTATTCTTATCTTTTATGCTTTGGAATGATTTATTCTTGATTGTTTGAGGTATGATTGGAAAATATATCTTGAACCCTAGATCACGGTAAGAATATTTGTTACGTTAATTGTTAGGAATGGAATGAATGTATCAATTGCTTAACACCCTAACCCTAATGTTGGAAAATCTGTTAATTATGTGAGGAATCAACATTTATTAGGTTTTCTTATGAATTTCATGTGTGAGGAATCAACATGGATGATTTGAGTAGGTGACATCAACATTGTTAGATTAATTGACGTTCTTAATTGACATAGCCATTACAAAAGAGGGATAAGGAAGGAAGCCAATCCTAAGTACCTTTAATTGATATTTTCTCAACAATTTACAGTTCTTTGTCATTTAAATTCAACTCAACTCTTATTTGCAAAACTCAATCTGTTTAATATACTTAGTAAGCATAATTGGGAATTTTCATTGAAACTGTTCCTCATGGGATCGACTTTTATTTTATCGAAATACTATACTGCGATTGATAATTTTGGTACGCTTGCCAATAATTTAACATTGAGCCTGATAACCTTGATAGTGTGTATGTGTCGAACGTAACTCCTAAAATATTAATATATGAGTTTGGAGCATGTGTATGTCTCGAACGTAACTCCCAAATGTTAGTTTCTAAGTTTAGAGCAGAGTATGATTTTCGAGAAGACATATGTACGAGTTAAATATAAATATGATGTGAAATGTCCCGAACGTAACTCCCAAATGTTAGTCTCTGAGTTTGGAGCATAGTGTGTGTTAAACGTAACTCTCAAATATTAGTCTCTGAGTTTGTAGCATATTATGTGTGTCTCAAATGTAATTCCTAAATGTTCTGAATTTGGAATATAATGCGGTTTTCGAGGATACGTATGTATGAGTTAAATATAAATATGATGTGAAATTATTTGATAAAGTAAAATTTGATGTGAATGATGGGATGTAGTATATTTTTAATATAATGTGAGTGCAATTATTATTTTGAATAGTGAATTTATCCTTTTTTTTTTTGTTTATGGACTTGATTGTCATGATCTTATTGATATATATTTATTAGCATTTCATAACATAACATGATCATGTAAATATTTTTTATTAAATACTTGTTAAAATAATATACTTTCTTTATACATTCAATCAATATAAGTTATTTTTTAGAAAATATTTATAATAATAACAATTTATAGAAATATTATAATAATTTTTTATTTTTTTATATTTAAAAAATATAAGTTGTAACATTCCCTTTATGAAAATTTTAGAGTAATAATAATAATAATAATAATAATAATAATATTTTTATAATCTATATAACTATTAAATCAACTTTCACTCATTAATTAAAAACTGTTACTTTTAAGATAGAAAATGATTTGATGGTATGTGACCTCTTTTGAAATTTATTATTTTAAAGTCATTTTGTATTATTTAAAATAATAAATTTATTATTTAAATGTATTAGAGTATTTTTAAAAGGAAGTTGCTACAAAAAATTGCTTAGAAACAAAAGTGAATATTTTATTATGGGTCTCATATCTGAGTTGTTTAAAAGTGAAAAAAATTACTTAAAATTGGAAGAAAGTTTCTTGTATAAGCAACTCGACAAAGTTTTAAGCAACTCAATCTGTGAAACTTATAATAAAATATTTAATTTTATTTTTAAGTAACTCTTGTTAAAAACTCCATTTGTAATGCTCTTAGATATTATTCTTGTCCTTTCTTTTTTCTTTGAGTATTTAATAGGGATTATGTGATATTTTCATAAATGAATTTGTGGGATTCAAGGAGTGTCCTTGTGTGGAAGGTAAAAAAAGAAGAGTCAATTTGGAAAGTGGGGTTGAAGCTAAGCTTGAGCAAAGTTTTGAGGGACATGATTTGTGGATGAAATAATAAGAAAAAAGATAATGTTTGGATTTTAAAGTAAACCGGTCAATGATGATTTAAAATATATGAAAATTTTTAATTTAATCCTAAAATTTAATAAATTAAAATAAAGTTCTTTTAAATAACTTTAATCTCTCATAATATTTTTTATTTTAAAAAAGTTCCTAGTTATTATAATATATTTTAATGATAATATATATAGATCTATTTTATGCTGAATGTGAAAAATAAAAGTTGCTTTGAAGGATTACTTATGTATTATCATTTAAAGGACTAATAAGAAAAAATACTGAAAGATTAAAATACCATTAAACCTTTAAAAAATGTATATCATGACAATTCGATACTTTAAATATTTCCTCAAAATTGAACGTATTTTAGAGTAATATTAATGACATTCTTATTAAAAATATAACTATTAAATTAAGTTTCACTCTTTAATTTTAAATTATTGTTACTTTTAAGTCTTTTTCTAAAATAAAAGTCAAAATTTATAAAATCTAACAGTGACAAAAATAATGAAGTATTTTGCATTAGATCACTTATATCGAGGAAAAAAAATATAAAAAATATAATATTTATTTTATAATGATAATTAATAATATTATTTTATAATAATAATAAATATAATAATAAACTTAATTTTATAATAGTAAATACACATAAAAAATAGTAAATATTTGTTTAAGTCATTTTTAAAATTTTATAATGAATAAATCTTTAAAAATATATCAATAATTTACTTAACAATAAAAATTAATTATATTTAAAAGATCTCATAAAACATTAATATATATTATTTAGAATATAAAATTCAAAATCTAATTTTACTAATACTATACAACATTATATATATATATATATATATATATATATATATATATAATAATAATAATAATAATAATAATAATAATAAAATCATAATTTTATAGCAATAAATACACAATAAAATAATAATAAATGTTATTTTAATTATTTTTAAAATTATAAAACGAGATAACTATCTTAAAAATATTAATATTGTACTTAATAATAAAATTAATTTTGGTAATAACTTTATATATTTTTTAAATATAATATTCTAAATCTAAATTCGTAAATATATATATATATATATATATATATATATATAAATTTATTTTCAATATTTGTTTCAATAAGTATTTATTTTAACTTTTTAATTTTTGAAGTTTTTATTTTCATCTAATAATACTCTTAGCTAAAAAAAAATTTAATTAGCAATTTTTTAATTTTTTTCAACTTAATATTGTCTTAATTATCCATGAATCATCGATATCATAGTTTATGTAGTCATTGTGAGAATAATCATGATTTACTATAATTAACTGGTACATCATTCAATATCTCTTTTCCGAACAAAATACACAAAATACACGTGATATTCATTTTATATATATGTTTAATAGGACGTGTATGGAAAAACAATAAAAATAAAAGAAATAATAACTTGATGAACGAAATAGTGACCATAAATCATTATTATACTAAAGACAACTATGTTAATTATAATATTGAAGATTCATCGATGAGGATGGTTAAGACAATATTAAAGTACAATAATAACTTAGAAGATGTAATAATTTAGATAATAGTATGTGCAAAATAATACTTTAAAAAACATTTTTTTTATTACTCCACATAAATAATGTAAAAATATCTTTTATATATATATATATATATATATATATATAATTATTTGAATTACATATTAATTTTTTTTGACAAAATAACAATTAGAATAAAATACATCCTAAAAAAGAAAAAAAATAAGTCATTGAATTATTTGTTTATTAGAATAGTTTATTTTAATTTTATCATGCATGAAATAAAAGTAAATCAAAGAATAATTTATATATTTTGAACTAATTTTTGACGTGTTAATATAGGTGTAAAACTAATAGTAAATAATAATAAAAAGGAAATTTGAAGAAAATAACAATCATGACTCACAATATTGACAAAGTACCACACATTATGACAGTGCTTTTGACTTATGGTCAAATGGAGGGAAATATCCATTAGTAGTTTGAAAATAAAAAAAATTGTGTCAATGTCTTAACAAAAACATAATATTAGATAGTGTTAGGAAATTCTGAGGTACAAAATGATTTTTATAAATGAATCGTGGTTAATATATAAGAAAATATAATAATATTTTTAACTTAAAAAGACATTAACATTATGGATCTTTCTTAAAATAATATAATTGACAATAAAAAAAATGAAATACGAATAAAATAAGAATATTAATAAAGTACCTCTTTATATGTTTTATTTGAGAATAAAAAATGGTACAAAAGCATAACAGAAGAAAAAAACAATATTACATTAAATTGATCGATAAAAAATATTTTCTAATGAGAGCATGCAACCTACAAAATAAAAAATAAAAACCAACAAATAATAATAATAATAATAATAATAATAATAATAATAATAATAATAATAGGAAAAAAGAAACTTCATCTTCCTTCTTCAACCTTTGCTAATTCATTCATGTTATCCCTTTGCAAAATTTTCAATAATCACCGACAAATATAAAGAATATTGTATATACCAAGTTGGCTCCTCAAAACCGAGTATGTGATTTACCATTTTAAAAACAAACTAAAAGTTTACTAAAATAGTTAAATCCCAAAAAATCTATAAATACCATAGAAAATAAGGTTGGGATTAATGAAAAAATTATAAAATTTTATATGAGGAAAACAAACAAGATAAAAAATAAATAGTAGATATTTTATTATTTAATATGCTCAAGGAAAAATACCAACAAAATAATAAAAAAAATATGATTATTTACTCTTCCATAGCGTATATTTCATACATTGTATTTTGTAATTACTATTCAATACAAATCTTAATATTATGAAATGAATGCACGTATATATTATCATTTGGAATATAAGGAAATTTATCAATGTTTATTTCACAAAATAAAATAATTATTGAAATTAAAATTTAGAAAGAATAAAGGAATAAAACATAATCCGGTACGTTCATGAATCTTAAATCGAATAGAATCGAGGTCAAGAATAATTTAAATATATGCTACTCTCTTAAACTATCGATATGCTTTTTAAAGACAAAATTGTGATGGGATAAAGCTTCAAAACAGATAATAACTCAGATATAATAATTGACATTAGTTATGTCAATGGAACATTGTACATTTCTCACTTTTTTATTTCCTCTTCCTCATTCCACTCTTTCCCCTTTTTACCAATTATATATGGTGGGACTACTATCAAACCTTAAAATATTTTATCTCTTACTTCACATCTCACGCCACATAGAGTGAGATACTCTTTCATTTTTGTTCTCTCTATGATCACCTATTGTCTGCATTTTATAGTCGCAAGAATTATAATTCTTGCGAAAATGACGCATCCAACTATTGTATAAATTAGAGTTTTGTATCTTATGCATACTTCATTATGTTGGACTTAGCCCAATTTAAAATATATTCTTTTATTGCTTTTTCTTTCTTTATAACACAAACTTGGAGAATTGTGAATCCAATAATTGTATGAGTTAGAATTTTACATCTTGTGCATCTTTGTTGCGTTAAGTTTGGCCCAATTGTATGACTTATAATATTTATTATAATGAAAAAAAGGTTAAGGAGAAAAGATAAAAATATTTATTATTATTATACATAATTATTAAGTAAAAAAAATACTATTTTATAATGTAGTGAAAATTAAAAAAAATATATTCAAAAGAAAATTTTAGTTGAACGTAACACTCTCTTACTTTTGATATTAGAAAGGTAATATGGTCAATTCAATTTCTTCATTTAAAGTGTATAAGTTTTAATTTAATCCTAAAATTTAATAAATAAAAATAAAGTCCTTCAAACTAACTTTAATTTCTCACATTCATTTTTATTTCAAGTAAGTTCTTAATTATCATTAAAAGACAATTTAATTTATAAATGTAAAAGCTAAATTGTATTTTAATGATAATATGTAGGAACCTATTTTCAGATGAATGTGAAAAATAAAAGTTACTTTCAAGGATTATTTATTTATTAACATTCATTGGATTAACTTAAAAATATTAAAACACCATTCCGCCTTCAAAAAATGTTATGATAATTTGCTATTTTAATTTTTTTTTCAAAAGTTAATCTATTTAAGAATAATATTAATGACATATTTATTGAATATAAAGCAATTAATACCAACTACAAAATAGAATAAATATTTTGTTTTTCTTATTTTTAAAAAATTATAATAAGATAAAAGATAAATCTTTAAAAGAAGTTTCTCACTTACTCAACCTCTTTTCTAACTTAATGATGTCCTAATTATTATAATTCACATAATATTAATAATAATTATGATTTATTATGGTAAGTGGTATAATACTTTATTGTTTCCCACTTACTCTTACTCTTCTAACCACACCCCAGTAATTAATTGGACAAATCAAATTTCTCTAATAAAAGATTAAAAAAAGATAAAAATGATGGTGACTTCACTTATATGAAAAGATATGGATTGAAGAACAATAAAAATAATGGAAACAACTATAGATGAACCACACATTAATCATTTTTTCTTTTAAAAATGAACATATAAGACAATATTAAGTTACAAAAATAATTTAAAAGACATGATAATTTAAAAAATGATGTGTGCAAAGTTAAAATTCATATTATATATATATATATATATATATATATATATATATATATAATATAATATACATATATTTAGAAGAAAAAAAATAAACATAATGTTTAATCTTATAAGCATTTATTTGTCTTGATAACACATAACTATTAATTCAAACATCTATGTAATACTTGAAGTAGGAGTTCACTTGTATTAAGAAAATAATAATAATAATAATAATAATAATAATAATAATAATAATAATAATAATAATAATAATAATAATAATAATAATAATAATAATAATAATAAATAATTTTATAAAAATAAATATACAATACAAATAATAATAATAAATATTTATTTTAGTTATTTTGAAAATTATATGTTGAGATAAATATTTTGAATGATATTAATAGTTTTCTAAATAATAAAAGTTAATTAACTTTGCAAAGAATTTCATATATTTTTTAAATATAATAGACTTTCAGATTCAAAATCTAATTTTATAAATATTTATGTAAACTTTATTTTTTAAAATATTTTTTCATTCCACTATAATTCTAATTTCAAAATATTGTAATTATAAAATAACTTATTGTTACTCGAAGTATTATTATTTTTCAACTTTTTCTGCAACTTTGTCGTAATTATCCTATCGCATGAACTATTGATATCAAAGTTCATATGGTTATTGTGAGAATAATTATGATTTATTGTGGTCAACTAGAATATCACTTAATTGTTTCACCTCTTATTCTTACTCTTCTAACCACATTCCATAAAAAAATTGGACGAATAAATTATCTTATCCAAGACTTGAAAAGGTAAAAGTGGTGATAATTTAATCTAGATGTCCAAGTTGTCAATGTGATGTGGATGAAAGAACAATCAAAATAAAGGAAACAACAACTTGATGAACCAAATCGTAACTTTTAATCATTATTACACCAATGACAACAATGTGAATTGTAATATTGAAGATTCATGCGATGAGGACGATTAAGACAATATTAAGTTATAATAAATAATAATTTAGGAAGCATGATCATTAAAAAAATAATGTATATAATGCTTTATATATATATATATATATATATATATATATAATATATATATTACATATATATAATATACTTTAAAAAAAATGTTAATGCTATATTAATTATGATTATCTTATGAATAATCAAAGTAACACTACAAGAAATATTAAAAGTACCGACGGTCAAAATCCGTCGGTAAATGAATATTACTGACTGAATTCGACGACCAAAAATCCGTCGGAAATTCAGCTTGTCGGTAAATATTACCGACGGATTCAGTCGGTAATAATTTTATTAATTATTAAATATTTTACTTATTTATAACATTATTTTTTTATAGAACCCCTCCCCTTATATTCTTATTATTTATTATTAATTATTTCAATTATTTCTCCATATTATAACTTTGAATTATTGTCGATTAAGAGAAATGTCATTGGCAGGATTCGAACCCAGTACCTTAGAGTCGAAGTCGATACTCCAACCACTAAGCTACTAGAATTTCTTGATAACAATTTACAAATAAATTATATTTATATACAAATATACAAATACATTTATATATATACAAATATACAAATACATTTATATATATTTATATATATTTATATACATTTATATATATTTATATATATATTTTTATATATTTATATATATTTATATATATTTATATATATTTATATATATTTATATATATTTATATATATTTATATATATTTATATATATTTATATATATTTATATACATTTATATATATATATATATATATATATATTTATATATATTTATATATATATTTTTATATATTTTTATATATTTTTATATATTTATATATATTTATATATATTTATATATATTTATATATATTTATATACATTTATATATATTTATATATATATATATATATATATTTATATATATTTATATATATTTATATATATTTATATATATTTATATATATTTATATATATTTATATATATTTATATATATTTATATATATTTATATATATTTATATATATTTATATATATTTTTATATTTATATATATATTTATATATTTATATATTTATATATTTATATATTTATATATTTTATATTTTATATTTATATATATTTATATATATTTATATATTTTTATATTATATATTTTTATATTTTTATATTTTTATATATTTATATATATATATATATATATTTATATATAATTAAATATTTATTTTTAAAATTACTTAATTTAATAAATTATTATAAATTAATCTAATTATGATTAAATTAAATTATTAAATAAAAAATATTTTATTTTTTAATTAGTGAATAATTAAATTATATTATATAATTTTACCGACGGATTTATCCGTTCGGTAAATAATTTTTAATTTACATATGAATTTACCGATGGATATATCCGTCGATAATTACTTGTTAATTTATCGACGGATTTACCGACGGATATATCCGTTCGGTAAATTCATCTATAAATTACCGACGGATTTATCGACGGATATATCCGTCGGTAACTAATTATTATTTTACCGACGGATATATCCGTCGATAACATCAAATTTCACAAATATTTTATATCCGTCGGTAATTTCCGTCGGTAATGATTATTTTCCGACGGCTACAATTCCGTCGGTAAATATCCGTCGGTAATACGCGATTTTCTTGTAGTGTAATGATGATTGATTACAATCATTGGCTAAGAAATGATTGTATCTCTGATTCTTAAGAAGAGAACTTGGGAAGTGTGAAAGAGAAAAACTGAAATAGTAGCAATATAATTGCATATTAGAAAGAAAGTGTTATACTTGGTTTGAGAATAGAAAAGGTATCAAAGGTTGAAGGTGAACCAAAAACAACATAACATTAAATAGATCCACAAAAAATATTTTGTTTTGAGAGCATGCAATCTATCAAAAGGAAAACAAAAATAAACACAAATGATAATAATAAAAAAAGACCTCATCTTTTTTCTTCAATCTCTACTACTTTCATTATGTTATCCACCTACAACATTTTCAATAATCATTAACAAATATCAAACAATCTTGTATATATCAGGTTTATACGGTTATCATATGGTGTATTTTGTAATTATATTATATACAAATCTTCAATCTTTATTAGTACGAAATAAATGCACATATATGCTATTCAAGAATGTAATGAAATTTATAATGTTAAAAAAAGGAATAAAATCTTAATTTGAATGTAATGAAATTTATGAAGTTTATTTCACAAAATAAAAATTATTATTATAATAATAATAATAATAATAATTATTATTATTATTATTATTATTATTATTATTATTATTATTATTATTATTATTATTATTATTATTATTATTATTATTATTATTATTGAAACTAAAGTTTAGAAAGAATAAGGGAATAAAACCATAACCTGGTATAATTGGTGAAGCCTCCATCGAAGATGTACCTGGTATATATGATCACTGAAAACTAATTTTTTTGCCAATATTTTTTTCATTTTTTAACTTTTTTTTTTTCTCTCTTTCTCATTCTCCCCTTCTTTCTCATTTTCACACTTTGTACATGAAACCCTAAATTATTTTATCTCACTTCAAACCTCAGAGTGAGATACTCTTTCACATTTTTTGTTCTCTCTATAGTCGCCTATGGTCTCGCATTTTATAGTCGCAAAAGTACTAATTCTTGTTGCGGCGCATCAATCATTATATGAATTAGGGTTTTTTTACCTTGTACATTCTCTATTGTGTTGGGCTTGGCCCAATTTAAGATATAATTTTTTATTCCTTTTTCTTTAATTTTAACGGACGTTAGGAGAACGACACGTCAGGCAATTATTTGAATTAGGGTTTTACATCTTATCCCTATGTTGTTGCATTGGGTTTGTCCAATTTAAGGCATGTTATTTATTCCTTTATTTTCTTTCTTTTTAATGCAGGCTAGGTCCATTTGCTTTATATATATATATATATATATATATATATATATATATATATATATATATATATATATATATAAATTAAAATATTTGTAAATAAATTATTAAATTACTTTTAGAATAGGGCACTATTTTTTGTTATGTTGGAAAATGACCCATTTAACAATGGTATGAATTAGGATTTTACATCTTGAGCATTCTTTATTATATTGGACTTGGCCCAATTTAAAATATTTTTTATTCCTTTTATTTTTTAACACAAGTTAGGAAAATGATGCATCGAACAATTGTATAAATTAGGGTTTTGCATCTAGTGCATTTTTTATTGCATTGAGTTTGGTCCTGTTTAAGACATATTCTTTTATTCCTTTTTTCTTTCTTTTTAATACAAGTTAGGATAACAGTGCATCCAACAATTGTATAAATTAGGGTTTGTATCTTATGCATTCTTTATTATGTTGGACTTGGCCCAATTTAAGGCATGCTTTTTTATTTCTTTTTTCTTTCTTTTTAAGGCAAGTTAGGAAAACGGTGCATCCAACAATTGTACAAATTAGGTTTTTACATCCTGGACATTCTTTATTGTGTTAGGCTTAGCCCATTTTTAGACATGTTCTTTTATTTCATTTTTTTTTAATTTTTAACGTATGTTAGGAAAACAACTCATCCAACAATTGCATAAATTAGGGATTTTCATTTTTTGCATTTTTTATTGTATTGGGCTTGCCCAATTTAAGGCATGTTCTTTTATTCTTTTTTTTTTTTTAAAGCAAGGTAGGAAGTGTATCTAACAATTGCATAAATTAGGGTTTTGCATCTTGTGTATTATTTATTGTGTTGGACTTGGTCTAATTTAAAACATGTTTTTTAATTTAGTCTTGTAATTTAAATAAACTTAAAAAAAGTACTTGAAAGTAATTTTAATTTCTCACAATCTTTTTTTTATTTAGAATAATTCCTTATGTATTATTATTAAATACAATTTAGTACCTTTATGTTATGATAGAATATAATTTAACATATATATGTGGAAGAGATGGCTTAAGATAGTGGAAGAGATAATTCAAGGCGATGGTGGTTCGTTCAAGTGAGAGTGAAATCGATTCAATTTTTATTCAAGCGAGATTTAATTCGACTAAAGTTTCACTTAAGTGACTGTGAGACTATCTTCGCTCAAGTAAGAGTAGAGAGAATGACACAGATGAATTTTCACGCAAACAAAATTCTTAGTGTTTTCTATCCAAACTTCTAAAAATCATAAAAAATAGTTATGAATTTCAAATTTTGTTTCATATATTTAAATTGAAGCCCTAGAAACGAGGAGTATAATGAAACAAGAATTAGTTGAAAAATATATCTACAGTTATGACCAAAAGAGCAAACAAATCAAATAAGAAAAATACATAATTATAGTATTTAGTCCAAAATAAGTCTAATTTATTATGAATGTAAGAAAATGACATGGGTGATGAATTAAGAGATGATACGATGTTGTGTGTGCGCCCGTGTGTGGTGTGTGTGCACGTGCGTGCGTGTGAGGGCGTGCGTGTGTGTAATATAACTCCCAAATATTAGTCTATGAGTTTAGAACATAACGTGCATGGTTATCAAACTCACGAGTTAACTCGCTTACTCATACGAGTTAACGAGTCAAATAACCAGATACGAGTTAACTCGTGAGTATACTCATTTTAGAGTAGACTCAGAGTAAAACTCAATGAACTTGGTGAACTTAATGAACTCTGAATAAAGTCACGAGTTAAAGGCAAGTCAGCAAATTTGAAGGGAAAGAAAAATTTGGATCTTTTTCGACTCTCCCCATTTCTTCTCTCAAGTTTAGATCTCGTTCCGTCCCACTATTTGTTGTATTTATTGTCTATTAGTGGTGGTCGTCGCATGCTTGCCATTGGTCGCACGGTGGTCATGCGACGCTCGTTTGGGTCACATGGTGGTCACGCGACACTCGTTTGGGTCGCATGGTGGTCACGTGACACTCGCTTAGGTCGTGCGGTGCTACGCAACGCTCGCTTGGGTTGTGCACGTTCGCTTAGGTCATGCACGTTCGCTTGGGTTGCGCAGTGGTTGCACGATGGTCGTATGGTGGTCTCGCAGTGGTTGCGCGACGGTCGCACGGTGGTTGCGTGACGTTCACCTGGGTTGCACGGTGGTCGTGTTCCTTGCAGTTGCTTTCCGCTACTCACCGTCCTCTAGGTTAGATTGATTAGATTGAGGAATGGAGGGATTTGAGATTTTAGGATTTTCGAATAGATGAGATAGGTTAGATTGAGGAATTGAAGGATTTGGGATTTTAGGGTTTCAAATAGATGGCGAGATTTTAGACATTCAAGATTTTTTTATTATTATTTTGATTATAGTGTTGTACAAATTTAATTATTTTTTTATTTTAATAATGGGGAATTAATATTATTATATTTATTATTAAATTTGTATTTTTCATATGAAGTAAAATCTTACTACTCTACGAGTTGAGTTTACTGACCTCTCACCAGTTTACGTAGACTATTGAGTCTGATAACCTTGATAGTGTGTATGTGTCGAACGTAACTCCTAAATATTAGTATCTGAGTTTGGAGCATGTGTGTGTCTCGAACGTAAATCTCAAATGTTAGTTTCCCAAATGTTAGTTTCTAAGTTTGGAGCATAGTATGATTTTCGAGAAGACATATGTATGAGTTAAATATAAATATGATGTGAAATGTAACCTGAAAGTAACTCCCAAATGTTAGTCTCTGAGTTTGGAGCATAGCGTGTGTGTCGAACGTAATTCTCAAATATAAGGCTCTGACTTTAGAGCATACTGTGTGTCTCAAACATAATTCCTAAATGTTAGTCTATGAATTTGGAACATAGTGCGATTTTCTAGAAAACATATATATGAGTTAAATATAAATATGATGTGAAATTATTTGAAAGAGTAAAATTTGATGTGAGTGATGGGATGTAGTATATTTTTAATATAATGTGAGTGCAATTATTATTTTGAATAATGAGTTTATCCTTATTTTTTTTATGGACTTGATTGTGATGATCTTATTGATATATATTTATTATCATTTCATAACATAATATGATAATGTAAAATTTTCTGTATTAAAATACTTGTTAAAATAATGTATAAAAATAATGTACTTTCTTTATACATTCAATCAATATAAGTTATTTTTTAGGAAAATATATTATAATAATAACAATTTATAGAATCATTATAATAATTTTTTATTTAAAAAATATACGTTGTAACAATATGATAACTTAAACATTCCCTTATGAAAATTTTAGAGTAATAATAATAATAATAATATTTTTTTATAATCTATATAACTATTAAATCAACTTTCACTCATTAATTAAAAACTATTATTTTTAAGATAGAAAATAATTTAATGGTATATGACCTCTTTTAAAATTTATTATTTTAAAGTCATTTTGTATTATTTAAAATAATAAATTTATTATTTAAATGTATTATGTGACACATTTACTATCAACATTCACTTTATTATTATTTATTACTTATTATTGGTTCCTCTTAGTATTTGATTACCAATACACACTTGTAGAAGTAAGGTATACAATAAATAGAACATACACTTAGTAATTAATATACATATCATTCATAAGTATCAAATATAACCAAATAGTAACTATACACAAAGTCATCCCAAAATACACCTAACAAAGGTTCACAAGACCAAAGTAGACAAACTAACTAAAAATGAAATATATTTCGTACGTCCACTAAAATGAAGTATCTCTTGTAGCATTGTAGTGGTGTCCGATCAAGTCCTCTACTTAGTACTTGCAGCGATCGTATTTAAACTTTACTTGGAGATGATATATGGGATGAGTTGTGTTCAATGTCACCTATGCAAACATTTCATAACAACAATACATGCACAGAAAGGGTAATACAACTTTATGAATGCAATGTATCCACTAATCTTTTCTAGGACACATCCTAGTATGCAAGACCATGGGGATCCCAAAACCACTTTTTTTTTCCGAGAAGGATCAGGAGTTTCTCACTGGAACCTTTCACCGCCTCACGGTAGTATACTCATAATTACTTGTCTAGCTCAACTGATCATGAGAAACCTTGGGGCTTTAGTCAGGATAATTAAACTTAGTAGTGAGAGTCTCAAAGTTTAGGTAGTGAGTCTAAGCCACATATGAGCTCGATAACACTCAATCATCCCCAAGGTTAGCATGGAACTGACCCTAATTTTCCATATCCTCCTCATACACTCAATCTTTGACTCATGAACATGATACATGACTTATCATAACTTTTTCACACTCTTTCAACTTTGTTTCACCTCATTATACTTAAATCACATTTTAAATTCTTCAAAATAATACTAAGTTATTTCTTAAAAAAATTTGACAGAGTCTTCTCTGTAAATCGGACATTCCCAAAAAAATTTAACACTTGCAAAATAATCAAAAACAACCAAAAACACTTCTACTTTTCACAAAATCATCCTTCCACCTCATCATACTCATCATCACTCAAAATCATAATTTACTCAATTTTAATTTATTTTTCTTAAATAATAATAATAATTGCAAACAATTTCCTCAAAATTATTAAAAATTCATTTTCACTTACAATTAATTATTTTCTCCTAAATCAAAATTATTCCAATACTTTTGAAAAATATTTATTAATTAAATAAAAATATAAAATTTACTTCATAATAAATTATAAAATTCAATTTAATATATCTTAAAAATTATTTTTCTTTCTCACATAGTTCATTTCTCACACCTTTCCTCCATTCCACCAAATTATACAATGCAATTTTACATGTTAATCCATCTTAACAAAAACACTCCACAATAATTTTCTACTTATCATGCTTCATAATATACATACAATATATCTCAATAATTAATTTACAACAATTATCATAATACTAAATATAGAAATAGGTTAATTCTCAATCTAAATTTATCAATAAATCATATAAAATTATTAATAATTAAGCAATTGATTCAAACAACACTCATTGATGCCTTATAATCATACAAGGTTCCATACACTCAAGTTGCTCCATTTAGAAGCCACAAAATTCACATAATCTTAAAACTTTAAAAATTCATCAAAAATAGAAATAGCATTCAAATAATTTCTAATAAATTTCTAATTAACTTAGAAGTAAAGGGACTTCTTCTTAATGTTATTTCAAACAAAAGTGAATTATAAAAATGATCCTACCTCTTACCTTATGTTGTAACTTGGTGAAAAACAACTCTTGATCAAATAATCTACAAAGTCT
Organism: Sphenostylis stenocarpa; assembly: GCA_963425845.1. NCBI lineage: Eukaryota > Viridiplantae > Streptophyta > Magnoliopsida > Fabales > Fabaceae > Sphenostylis > Sphenostylis stenocarpa. The sequence continues at coordinate 4,116,320 of OY731401.1, read as the reverse complement.
TTGGGTCTCCTCTTTGCATCTCTAAGTAGCCTTCTACATACCAATTAAATATCCCGATTAAGCCCTTAATTTCAACCATATTAGACCTCTAAAATCTCATCTCCTTCAGAGCCTAAAATTCTAAAATTCAAGACTATGGTTCTTTGAGTTATAAAATCATTTCTAGGGCCTAAATTGATGCTAATGGAAGTAATACAAGTGGAACAGAGTAATGGAAGTAATACACTTAGAGCAGAAAGAATCCTAATAACAAATATGGACAAAGTTTAATGTTTCAGAATTTTCTAGAGTTATATAAGCTGTTTTAGCATGAGGTCTGAGCTAAAATTTCAATAACTTAATTATCTACAATATTGATGAAGGAAATAAATTCAAATACCCTATAGAATAATTATAGTGTTTCAGTTTATAGTGGTTATTTCCAACATGATTCAACTACAATAACACTCTAAATATGCCTTGATAATTTGATAATAACTCATGCTACACATAAGCTATTGACATAAAACAAATTTCTAAATTTCAGGAATATAATTTCCTACAACTTTTATGAAGGAATAAAGTCCTAATTTCACACGTATCAATCTCAGTAATTCAAAAACCGAGGCTGTTGAAACAGGACAACCTCTTAACGTCACAACAAGAACACTTGACATTCACAAATTCCTAATTCTATTCACACAAGTCCCAGAATTCAGTGAACAATGATCTACAAATTAGAATTCTTAAGGTTTCTAGCTTAACCACTTCTAATCCTCAATTCTAAGCATTATTCTAGTGTCCTAGGTGTAAAACCTACAATAACACTCTTCCTACTCCCATTCAAACTTAGTCAAATGAGGAAAAAAATTTGAAAATGCACCATTTTGAAAAATAAAACCGTATAAATATAGAAGAGATTGAGAGAAACAAACTTACCTCTTGGAGCTTCTCAAGAAAATCAATATTTTCCCCTTAAAATCAAGCTTCAAAGTGAGGAGGGTTTGAGAGAAAGAGAGAACCTAAGGGGAACTTGCAGAGAAATGTGTTTTTAAAAGTAAAAAATTAATTTATTTTCTATTATTATTATTATTTTAAATTCCAAAAAATTTCCAGAAAATCACAAATAATCTAACAAACATAAAACTCTATAGTCACTTTCCCTAATTTCTAATAATTTAATTATTAAACTTTTGACAATGATTTTGTCAAAATTTAACAAACCACGGGTTTTGAGAATTAGGATCTTACATATTAGAGCATCTCTAAAAGAAAGTTGTTACCAAGAGTTGCTTAGAAATAAAAATGAATATTTTATTATGGGTCTCATATCTGAATTATTTAAAAATGAAAAAAATTACTTAAAATTGGAAGAAAGTTGTTTGTACAAGCAACTCGACCAAATTTTAAGTGACTCAACGAGACTTATAATAAAATATTTAATTTTATTACTAAGTCACTCTTATTAAAAACTCCCTTTTAGATGTTTTTAGATATTATTCTTGTACTTTCTTTTCTCTTTGAGTATTTAATAGGGATTATGTGATATTTTCATAAATGAATTTGTGGGATTCAAGGAGTGTCCTTGTGTGGAAGGTAAAAAAAAAAAAGAGAGTCAATTTGAAAAGTAAGGTTGAAGCTAAGCTTGAACAAAGTTTTGAGGGACATGATTTGTGGATTGAATAATAAAGGAAAAGACAATATTTGAATTTCAAAGTAAATTGGTCAATGATAATTCAAAGTATATGAAAATTTTTAATTTAATCCTAAAATTTAATAAATTAAAATAAAGCTCTTTAAAATAACTTTAATTTCTCATAATATTTTTTATTTTAAAAAAGTACCTAGTTATTATTATATATTTTAATGATAATATATATGGATCTATTTTATGATGAATGTGAAAAATAAAAATTGCTTTGAAGGATTACTTATTTATTATCGTTTAAAGGACTAATAAAAACAAATATACACTTTGAAAGATTAAAATACCATTAAACCTTTAAAAAATTGTATATTCTAACAATTTGATACTTTAAATATTTTCTCAAAACTTAACACATTTTAGAGTAATATTAATGACATTCTTATTAAAAATATAATTACTAAATTAAGTTTCAGTCTTTAATTTTAAATTATTGTTACTTTTAAGTCTTTTTCTAAAATAAAAGTCAAAATTTATAAAATCTAACAGGGACATTGCATTACCTACGAGATCACTTATATCGAGGAAAAATATATAAAATATAATATTAACATTTATTTATGATAATTAATAATATTATTTTATAATAATAATAAAAATAATAGTAAACTTAATTTTATAATAATAAATACACATAAAAAAATAGTAAATATTTGTTTAAGTCATTTTTAAAATTTTATAATGAGATAAATATTTAAAAATATATCAATAATTTACTTAACAATAAAAATTAATTATCTTTAAAACATCTCATAAAATATTAATATATATTATTTAGAATATAAAATTTAAAATCTAATTTTACAAATACTATACAACTTTTATATATATATATATATATATATATATATAATAAAATCATAATTTTATAACAATAAATACATATTAAAATAATAATAAATATTATTTTAATTATTTTTAAAATTATATAGCGAGAAAAATATTAATAATGTGCTTAACAATAAATTTAATTTTGGGAATAATTTTATATATTTTTTAAATATTATATTCTAAATCTAACTTCATAAATATATATATATATATATAATTTATTGTAAATATTTTTTCAATAAGTATTTATCTTAACTTTTTAATTTTTAAAGTTTTTATTGTCATCTAATCATAGTCTTAGCTAAAAAAATTGTAATTAATAATTTTTCAATTTTTTTTATTGTCTTAATTATCTCATCACATGAATCATCAATATCATAGTTTATGTAGTCATTGTGAGAATAATCATGATCGACTATGGTAGACTAGTATGATCACGTCCCATAAAAAAATTGGATAAATCAATTATCTCTTTTCCGGAAAAAGTATAAGTTGTTAATTTTCCATATATGTTTAATAGGATGTGAGTGGAAGAACAATAAAAATAAAGGAATAATAACTTAATAAACCAAATGGTGACCATGAATCATTATTACACTAAAAACAACTACATGAATTGTAATATTGAATATTCACGTTACGAGATGATTAAGACAATATTAAAGTACAATAATAACTTACGAGATGTGAGAATTTAGATAACAGTGTGTGCAAAGTAATACTTTAGAAACAAAAATTTTTATCACTCCACATAAGTAATGTAAAAATATCAATTACTCAATATATATATATATATATATATATATATATATATATATATATATATATATATATATATATATGATTATTTGAATTACATATTAAAAATCTTATATTTTTTTATGAAAAAATAGCAATTAGAATAAAAGACATCCTAAAAAGGAAAAAAAAATCATTGAATTATTTGTTTATTAAAATAGTTTATTTTAATTTATCATGCATGAAATAAAAGTAAATCAAAGAATAATTTATATATCTTGAACTAATTTTTATAGGTTTTAAAACTAATAATAAATAATAATAAAAAGGAAATATAAAGAAAATAACAATAATGACTCACAACATTGACAAAGTACCACACATTACCTCAATGCTTTTGGCTTATGGTGAAATGGAGGGAGAGAGTATTTGAGAATAAAAAAATTATCAAACACATAAGTCATAACAAAAACATACCATTAGATAATTTTAGGAATTTTTAAAGGCGAACAACAGAAATATTTTTAGCATAAGTTAACATATAAGAAAATATGATAATACTTTTAACTTAAAATATTAAAGTATTGAATTTTTTAAAAATAACGATATAAGTGATAATAAAAAAAAAGTGAAATGTGAAGAAAATTAGAATATTAACAAAGTACCACATGTTTCTTTATCTTTATTTGAGAATAAAAAATGGTATCAAAGGCACAGGCCAAAGAAAAAACAACATAACATTAAACTGATCGACCAAAAATATTTTCTAATAAGAGCATACAACCTACAAAATGAAAAAAAAAAAACACGATGATAATAATAATAGAAAAAAAGACCTCATCTTCCTTTTTCAACCTCGATTACTTTATTCATGTTATCCACTTACAAAATCTCCAATGATCACCAACAAATACCAAAAAATCTTGTATATACCAAGGTTGCTCCTTAAAACTGAGTATGTGATTTTCCATTTTAAAAACAAACTAAAAGTTTATTAAAATTGTTAAATCCCAAAAAATCTATGAATACCATAGAAAAATAAAGTTGGGATTAATGAAAAAATTTATAAAATTTTATATGTGGAAAATAAACAAGATAAAAAATAAATAGTAGATATTTATTATAAAAATGCTTAAGGAAACACACCAACAAAATAATAAAAAAATTATAAAAAAATATGGTTATTTATATATTTCATAAAGTGTATTTTGTAATTATAAAAAAATATGGTTATTTATATATTTCATAAAGTGTATTTTGTAATTACTATTCAATACAAATCTTAAATCTTTATGTGAGTACGAAATGAATGCACATATATATTATCCTGGAATATAATGAAATTTATCAATGTTTATTTCATAAAATAAAATAATTATTGAAATTAAAATTTAGAAAGAACAAAGGAATAAAATCATAATCGATACATTCATGAATCTTACATTATGTAAAGTCGAGGTTAAGAGAAAATATATATATATATATATATATATATATATATATATATATATATATATATATGTGTGTGTGTGCTCCTCTCTTAAATCATCGATGCGTCTTTTAAGAACAAAATTATGATGGACTAAAACTCCAAAATAGATAATACTTCAAACATGAAAATTGACCCTAGTGATGTTAATAGAACATCATACATTTCTCACTTTTCTTCTCTCTTCCTCATTCCACTCTTTCTCCTTTTTACCCCTTATATATGGTCGGACTACTATCAAACCCTAAAATATTTTATCTCTCCCTTCACACTTCACACCACATAGAGTGAGATACCCTTTCATATGCCCCAAGAGTAAGTTATTTTATTGGAAAATGGGACATCCAACAATTGTATGAGTTAGGATTTTACATCTTGTGTATCTTTTGTAACAACGCTAGAAATCGCTACTATAATGATGTCTTCGCAAAATAGTAAACAAGTAAATAACAACATCTATTTTACATTATATTACTGTAATTGTAACATATATTGAAATTCCAGTTCACTAACGGAACTTCAAAATATAGTAACATAATTTATTTATATATTATACATGTAAAAGTAGCTCCCTCGAAGCTATCCCACTGAACTATCCCTGTTGTCCAGTAGTCACATCACCATCTCTCAACTCCTGATCTGCTCCCACATAAAAGTGATAATCGCAGTCCCATCCACATGGAAAAATAGGGGTAAGTATTAAATCATTCGATATAATAAAACAGATATAGAAGTAATAATTATATATTATGATCAATTACGAAATTATCAACACACTAAGACACCTTCCGGAAGTATACCCTAACTATGCCCAAATTCAGAGGCTATCATCTGTGGGCACATTGTGATCGGTACCCGCAGTACCATTCTGACCACTCTCCACACAGAGTAGGATTACTGGCGCCCTTCATCACTCATACTGGAGTACCCCTTCGAGCGCGCCACCAGTCATCCCCCCATCGACTTCTCACCACCTGATCTCGTAGTCTACCTCACCCGACCAATCAGTGAAGTCTGGGACCTCATTCAGAATCCTCCGACATAGTTATTACACTAATGTACTCTGTACCACCCCGGGTACCATTCAAACATAACAAAATTTATTCACATTTGCCGGATTCTGGACCACCTGTCCTCACGGCTCATTCGGGTTAATAAAAATAGTATTTGACTGATTTTGGCACCAACCCTCCAGCTCAGTCTAGCCAATATATAACGTCTCAGGACTGATTCTGGGCATCAGTCCTCAGGCTCAGTCTGACCCACACACGTCACAACACACTACTTTCATTCTCTCTCTCTCTTTATATATATATATTTTTCTAAAATCATTTTCGAAATCATTTCCGAAACTATTTTCGAAACTATTTCCGAAACTATTTTCGAAATCATTAAATTACTATTTTGCCCTTAATCTTTTCTTAAAATTCCATGTATGTCCCTAAATGACTATTTTACCCTTGGACATTTTTTAAAATTCCTTCCATGTCCTGAAAATGACTATTTTGCCCTTGGATATTTTCAAAAAGTCCTTCCATGTCCCGAAAATGACTATTTTACCCTTGAACAATTTCAAAAATTCCATTTATGTCCCTAGGATGAAAAATGACTATTTTGCCCTTGAACATTTTCAAAAATTACATTTATGTGCCTAGGATGAAAAATGACTATTTTACCCTTGATCTTTTTAAAAAATCCCCACCATATCCCTTTCTTCTTCCTTCGCCCGATAATGAGTGTCAAATTTTACAGATTTTGGCAAATTTCAAAATACTCAGTTTTAGACAACCAAACTAGTCCCAAATCGAAATTAAACATGAATTATATCTAATTTAAGTTGAAAACAGCAATTTTACTATATAATTCATCCTTAATTTCAAGAATTTAATCAATATTTAAAACTTTGCAAAATATGAATAGTAATCACTTCTAGTACGCCATTTTCAAAATTCAGGTTTCAAATTTCTCAGTTTCAATCACCAAAATTAATTCCAAATCAAAATTAAACCATAAACATGTTCAATTTAAGTTAAAAACAACAATTTTATTATATAATTCATCCTTAATTTCAAGAATTTCAGAAACTTTCAAACGGTGAATAGTTCATTAGAATCATAAATTCTTCAAAATCAGACATTCAAATAATTCATATCTATACTCCTATTCCTTATTCGCAGAGTACCCAACAATTCAATTTCATATATTGAATGAATTAAACTTCCCCTTACCTGGTATGATATTTCTACCGAAGCTTTCCCACTTAATTCAAGCTCTCTCCCGTTTCACCAGATCTTGCACGAGTAGAGTCTCGTTGCTTGAAATTTAGACAATAGAAGAAGAAGAATGAGAAACATGTGATATGGGAGGAAGAATTTCCCGCAGAAACCATTCATCCCCCATTCGAACATATAAAAGAAAACAATTTTACTGTGCATGAGGAAAACTTCATTACAAAGTTTTCTTGCACATTAAAAAGCATACGTCACAATCTCCCCTCCAAAAAAAATTTTCGTCCTCGAAAATGAACTTACCTGGAAATAGATATGGATAGGACTCTCGCATCTGATCCTCCATCTCCCAAGTGAAGTCTCCTGATTTATGATCCCATACTACCTTCACCATTGAGATGGTTCTACCTCTAAGTTGTTTCTGCTGAGAATCATCTATCCTCAATGGTCTCACATCCACGGAGAGATCGTCTCTAATCTGCACATCGTCTGACTCTAGGACATGACTGGGGTCATGTACATATTTCCTCAACTGAGATACATGAAATACATTGTGCAGATTCGCCAAATGAGGTGGCAACGCTAACTGATATGCCACTGGACCTACCTTATTCAAAATCTGATATGAGCCAATAAACTTGGGAGTCAACTTCTTAGATTTAATTGCCCTTCCTACTCCAGTAGTAGGTCTGATTCTCAAAAATACATGGTCTCCCCCCTCAAATTCCAAAGGTCTCCTCCTCTGGTCCGCATATGATTTTTGTTTACTCATAGCGGCTCTCAGCTTCTCTTGTACCTCCCAGACCTTTTCTGTAGTCTGCTGGAGTAGCTTAGGTCCAATCAACACTTTCTCCTCATCCTGATACCAACATAAAGGTGTTTGACACCTCCTCCCATAAATAGCCTCATATGGTGCCATTCCGATACTAGCATGATAGTTGTTATTATACGTGAACTCTATTAATGGAAGGATATCATCCCAACTTCCTAGATTATCCAACACACAAGACCTCAACAAGTCTTCTAGTGACTGGATGGTCCTCTCTGACTGTTCATCTGTCTGTGGGTGATAGGCTGAACTCAACCTAAGTCGGGTACCTAATGCCTCTTGTAAAGTCTGCCAGAATCTTGAAGTAAATCTAGGATCCCTATCCGAGATAATGCTAGATGGTACCCCATGTAATCGAACAATCTCGCGAATATATAGTTGTGTCAGCTTAGCCATAGATATCCTCAGATTTACAGGGAGGAAATGTGCACTCTTCGTCAATCTGTCCACTATCACCCAGATCAAATCGTGCCCCCGAATTGTCCGTGGTAAATGGGTAACAAAATCCATGGTAATGCTATCCCACTTCCATTCAGGTATCTCCATTTGCTGTAGCATTTCTCCTGGCCTCTGGTGTTCCACCTTTGCTTTCTGACAAGTTAAACAAGCAGCCACATACTCTGCAATATCTCTCCTCATACCAGACCACCAATAAACCTTATTCAGATCTTGATACATCTTAGTCATACCAGGGTGTAGACTCATACGACTTCGATGACCTTCATCTAGTATTGATCTCTTCAATTCTTGGTCAACAGGAATACAAATCCTTCCTCTGAATCTTAGAATATTATCCTCACCCATCTTGTAGTCAATGGTCTGCTCGGATCCTAACTGATCCATAACACCTTTCAACGTTATATCACCCTGTTGTCTATCTCTGATCATCTCGAGAAAATCATTAGTAATGGTAATGCTACCACAACTAATGCTAGTATCACGAAACTCTACATCTAGATGCAGATCCCTGAACTGCTCAAGTAATCTTAATTCATCCATCATCATTGCTGATATATGAACTGTCTTCCTACTCAAGGCGTCAGCCACCACATTCGCCTTTCCTGGATGATAAAGTAACTGAAAGTCATAATCCTTCAGAAATTCCATCCATCTTCTTTGTCTCATATTTAGCTCCTTCTGATCGAATAAATACTTCAGGCTCTTGTGATCACTAAAAACTTCAAATCTGACTCCATAAAGATAATGTCTCCACATCTTGAGAGCAAACACCACTGCTGCTAGTTCCAAGTCATGAATGGGATAATTCCTCTCATGAATTCTAAGTTGTCTCGACGCATATGTCACCGCCCTTTTATCTTGCATCAAGACACAACCTAACCCCTGAATAGAAGCATCACAATATACCTGAAAAGATTGAGTCACATCTGGGATCACCAACACTGGGGAATTAGACAACCTTCTTTTCAACTCCTGGAAACTCTCCTCACATCTATCTGTCCAAGCAAAAGGTTGATCTTTACGGGTCAACTGTGTCAAAGGAGCTGTTATTTTAGAGAAACCCTTTATAAATTTCCGCTAATATCCTGCAAGTCCAACAAAGCTACGCACTTCCGTCACTGTCTTAGGGGGTTCCCATTTTAACACTGCATCTACCTTGGCAGGATCTACAGATATCCCTTCTGTCGATATTACATGTCCCAAAAACTGCACCTGTTCTAACCAAAACTCACATTTTGAAAGCTTGGCATACAATTGTTTCTCTCTTAACACAGCCAACACCGCCCTCAGATGTTCCTGGTGTTCTTCTCGAGTTCTAGAATAAATAAGAATGTCGTCTATAAAAACAACAACAAACTTATCTAAATAAGGACGGAAGATCCTGTTCATATAGTCCATAAATACTGCAGGTGCATTTGTTACTCCAAACGACATGACCACATATTCATAATGGCCATATCTCGACCTGAACACCGTCTTCTGTACATCCTCTTCTTTAACCAGTATCTGATGGTATCCAGATCTTAAATCAATCTTAGAAAAGATTGATGCTCCCTGTAACTGGTCTAATAAATCATCAATCCTCGGCAACGGGTACTTGTTCTTGATAGTCACCTTGTTTAGTTACCGGTAATCAATACAAAACCTGGAGCTCCCATCTTTCTTCTTTACTAGCAATACAGGAGCGCCCCAGGGAGATACACTCGGGCGAATGAACTTCTTTTCCAGCAAATCCTCTACCTGTTTCTTCAATTCAGCCAATTCTACTGGAGCCATACGGTATGGTGCCATAGAGATTGGGCCTGAACTAGGAATTAGATCAATCCCAAATTCTACCTCTCTCTGAGGTGGCAGCCTTGGTATCTCATCTGGAAACACATCAGGAAATTCTCTCACAACTGGTACCTCTTCCAGGATATTATCCTTCATTTCATCCATCTGAGTCAGAATCAAATAACACTGAGCTCTCTCTCGTATCTCTTTTTGAACCTGTCGAGCTGATGTAATAAGCTCATCTCCTGATTCCGGATGCACCAACCTCTTCTGTCCACAATCAATCAGAATGTGATTGGTGGATAACCAATCCATCCCTAAGATCACATCCATATCCTTCAAAGGTAAACCGATTAAGTTCACCTTGTACTGTCATCCTTCTACGACAACTGGGCACCTTAAACACACATAGGAAGACACCACCAGTCCAACTGCTGGTGTAGATACCCTTAATTCATAGGGTAGGTCACACACAGGTAACTTAAGTTTATCCATACAATTATTAGCAATAAAAGAATGGGTAGCACCTGAATCAAACAAAACTCGTAGAGGTATATCAGAGATAAAACACACACCTTGCACTAAATTCTCTGACATCGATGCCTCTGCTCCTGACAAGGCAAACACCCGTCCTGCAACTCTGGGTTTCGCGTCACTCCCCCTGGGTGCTAATGATGCCCCAGCTGAGACTATAACATTGAGCTTCTGTGGACAGTCTCTAGCCATATGTCCCGGCTTCCGGCAAGTGTAGCAAAGACCTGCCGAGAAGTGCGGGAAGGATTAGTGAAGGCATTCGTGGGCACTCGATTCCCGTAATGAGGGCCTCCACATTGAAAACATTTTACCCCGGATATAAATCTCGATGATCGAGGTGCTGGGATAACACTGCCACTCCTGGAGGACTGGGGGCGTGAATAAGACATCCTCCTCTCTGATCTACTACTCCCACTTGGGACCCCACTTGGGTGGGTCCTCATCACTCTGACTCCTCCCTCCTGGAGTCTCTCTATTGTCTTCGCTTTCTCCACCAGCTCTGGGAATCTCCTGATAGAGAAAGGAACCACCATGAGCTTCATCTCAGCCCTCAAGCCTTCCTCAAACTTCCTACAAAGCCACTGTTCTGAAGATGTACCTGTGTAGAAACGAGATAAGTGCTCAAATCGTACGGCGTAATCATGCACCGTCATATTACTCTGTCTTAGACTCAGGAACTCAGTCTCCTTCCGAAATCTAACACTGTCAGGGAAGTATTTCTCCAAAAACCTCTCACGGAAGGTTTCCCAATTACACACCTCCCCACGTGCAATCATCATCCTTTGAGTCCCTGACCACCAGAACTCAGCCTCATCCACTAGTAAGTATTTTCTGAATGTCAATTTCCTGTCTTCCAGGCATAAGGTAGCCTAAAAAATCTTCTCCACTTCACGCAACCACTTCTCTGCTGCATCTGGACCCAAATCTACTCCAAAACGAGGAGGATTATGCCTCATGAACTCAGTCAGTCCCATCTGCTCTGATTGGTGAAATCCAGCAGAGGATGATGCCATAGTTGGCCTCCACTATGGGTAGGTAGCCTGCTACTGCATGGCAGCTGCCAACATTTCCATTGCCCTGGCTAGGGCATCTACACTCGGTGGAGTAGGATTAGGAGTAGGAGGTTGCGGTGCCATCCTATATCAAATGCAACCATCAATACAGAAAAAACATTCACACACACTTACATATCAGAGTATAATCACAACGGACTTATCATAGGGTCACTACCCATCCCCACAGATTTACAAGGATACTACCGTTTTGATACCACTATTATAACGACCCTAGAAATCGCTATTATAATGATGTCTTCGCAAAGTAGTAAACAAGTAAATAACAACATCTATTTTACATTATATTACTGTAATTGTAACATATATTGAAATTCCAGTTCACTAACACTAACGGAACTTCAAAATATAGTAACATAATTTATTTATATATTATACATGTAAAAGTAGCTCCCTTGAAGCTATCCCACTGAACTATCCCTGCTGTCCAGTAGTCACATCACCATCTCTCAACTCCTGATCTGCTCCCACATAAAAGTGATCATCGCAGCCCCATCCACATGGAAAAATAGGGGTAAGTATTAAATCATTCGATATAATAAAACAAATATAGAAGTAATAATTATATATTATGATCAATTACGAAATTATCAACACACTAAGACACCTTCCGGAAGTATACCCTAACTATGCCCGAACTCAGAGGCTATCATCTGTGGACACATTGTGATCGGTACCCGCAGTACCATTCTGACCACCCTCCACACAGAGTAGGATTACTGGCGCCCTTCATCACTCATACTGGAGTACCCCTCCGAGCGCGCCACCAGTCATCCCCCATCGACTTCTCACCACCTGATCTCGTAGTCTACCTGACCCGACCAATCAGTGAAGTTTGGGACCTCATTCAGAATCTTCCGATATAGTTATTACACTAATGTACTCTGTACCACCTCAGGTACCATTCAAACATAACAAAATTTATTCACATTTTCCGGATTCTGGACCACCTGTCCTCACGGCTCATTCGGGTCAATAAAAATAGTATTTGACTGATTCTAGCACCAACCCTCCAGCTCAGTCTAGCCAATATATAACGTCTCAGGACTGGTTCTGGACATCAGCCCTCAGGCTCAGTCTGACCCACACACGTCACAACACACTACTTTCATTCTCTCTCTCTCTCTCTCTTTATATATATATATATATATATATATATATATATATATATTTTTTTTTTCTAAAATCATTTCCGAAATCATTTCGAAACTATTTCCGAAACTATTTTCGAAATCATTTTCGAAATCATTAAATTACTATTTTGCCCTTAATCTTTTCTTAAAATTCCATGTATGCCCCTAAATGACTATTTTACCCTTGGACATTTTTGAAAATTCCTTCCATGTCCCGAAAATGACTATTTTGCCCTTGGACATTTTCAAAAAGTCCTTCCATGTCCCGAAAATGAATATTTTACCCTTGAAAAATTTCAAAAATTCCATTTATGTCCCTAGGATGAAAAATGACTATTTTGCCCTTGAACATTTTCAAAAATTATGTTTATGTCCCTAGGATGAAAAATGACTATTTTACCCTTGATCTTTTTAAAAAATCCCCACCATATCCCTTTCTTCTTCCTTCGCCCAAGAATGAGTGTCAAATTTTACAGATTTTGGCAGATTTCAAATTACTCAATTTTAGACAACCAAACTAGTCCCAAATCGAAATTAAACATGAATTCTATCTAATTTAAGTTGAAAACAGAAATTTTACTATATAATTCATCCTTAATTTCAAGAATTTAATCAATATTTAAAACTTTGCAAAATATGAATAGTAATAACCTCCAAGTACGCCATTTTCAAAATTCAGGTTTCAAATTTCTCAGTTTCAATCACCCAAATTAGTTCCAAATCAAAATTAAACCATAAACATGTTCAATTTAAGTTAAAAACAACAATTTTATTATATAATTCATCCTTAATATCAAGAATTTCAGAAACTTTCAAACGGTGAATAGTTCATCAGAATCAGAAATTCTTCAAAATCAGACATTCAAATAATTCATATCTCTACTCCTATTCCTTATTTGCAGAGTACCAAACAATTCAATTTCATATTTTGAATGAATTAAACTTCCCCTTACCTGGTATGGTATTTCTACCGAAGCTTTCCCACTTAATTCAAGCTCTCTCCCGTTTCACCAGATCCTGCACGAGTATGAGGAAAATTTCGTTACGAAGTTTTCTTGCACGAGTAAAAAGCATACGTCACATCTTTGGTACGTTAGGTTTGGCCTCATTTAAGACATATTCTTTTATTCTATTTTTTCTTTCTCTTTAATTTAAGTTAGGTCCACTTGCTTTATATATATATATATATATATATATATATATATATATATATATATATATATATATATATATATATATATATATTAGAATATTTGTAAATAAATTGTTTTTAGAATAGAGTACTATTATTGTTAGGTTAAAAAACAATTCATCCAGCAATGGTATGAATTAGAGTTTTATATTTTTTTTAAGAGTAGGTCTACTTGTTATTTTTTATATATAAATTTGAATATTTATAAGTGAATTGTTAAGAATAAAATATATTTCTTGTTGTGTTAGAAAACTACCTATTCAACCATGGTAAGGGTTTTATATTTTACACATTCTTTACCGTGTTGGACTTAACTCAATTTAAGACATGTTATTTTATTTTTCTTTTTAACACAAACTAGGTCTACTTATATAAATTGAAATATTAATACATGAATTGTTAAATGATTTTTATAATAGAGTATTATTTCTTGTTGTACTAGAAAATTACGCATCCAATAATTGTATTTTTTTTTCAATGCAAGCTTATAGATCCAAGAATTATATAAATTAGAGTTTTATATTTTGTGTACTATTTATTGTCTTTAACTGATTAATTTAAGACATGTTCTTTTATTTTTTTTTTAAAAACAAGTTAGGTCACTTGCTTTTTTATGTAAATAAATTATTAAGTTATTTTTAGAATAGAGTATTATTTCTTGTTTTAGTGGAAAACGGAACATCCAATCATTATATGAATTAAAATTTTGTCTCTTATGTATTTTTTATTTTATTGGGTTTGGCCCAATTTAACATATATTATTGTATTTTTTTTTAACGCAAGTTAGGCGTACTTGTATTTTTATATAAATTAGAATATTTGTAAATGAATTATTATATTGTTTTTATAATACTTTTAGTATAATTTTTTAAATACCGCTTGATGGCTGCAAAATATTATCAAATCTCTTAGTGATTTTGATATTTTAAAAATATCCTTATTTTATAGTAATAATAAAGATATTATTTTAGAAAATATGTTAAATCAAATGTATGAGGTATGACATCTTTCTAATTTTAGGACTAAAGATGCAAGTCATCATGGTTATTTGTTTTCAAATTTTTTTTCTCTAGACTAAAGTAAAAAATTACAAAATAATAATTACAATTAGGAAAATATCTTAATATATTAACTTGTATACACATGTCAATTTTCTACTAAGTTCAAAAATCTTGAAATTTAATAAACAAAATATTTAAAATATTGACACGTAAATCTTTATGGAAAGAATTATGAATATATATATATATATATATATATATATATAATAAATTTAACTTTATAATAATAAATATATTCAAAGAAATAATATATTTTTTATTTAGTTAATTAGTAAAATGGTCAATTTCATTCGGTGATTCTTCTATATTAAGCAACTCAAGTCCTTCAAATGAATGATGTTGAGAGAGAGAATTGTACATTATCTCTTTCATTGACATAAATTGGTCTTGTTGAGCCATATGTGCACCACTACTTGAACGGTGTACAAATTGTGATCAAAATTCTCTTTAACATGAGGTATTTGTTCACCATAATCGACCCAAATCCAGTATTTTGTTTTGAACCCTTGCTTCTAAAGGTGAACTTTGATGATTTCATCCTTCAAAATCTTTGTACGGTCACATTTAACACATGGACATCTAATCCCTCCATCACGTTTATAATGCTCATATTGTCGAGCTGTTGTAATAAACTCTTCAATCCCTATAACAAAAACTCTTTCAAACCTCTTCTACCACTATAACATCTATCATACATCCAACCGCGATTGAAAGAAATACCATCCATGTTCTGTAATATTGAAGAGAATAAGATCAATTGAAGGAATTATTTGAGAGAAATCGTCCATTGGATTTTGATGAAACTATGCTTCAATTAGAGTGGAAAGAATCAACTAAAACTTTTATGTTTTGCAAAAGTTGATACAAACGAAATCTCCTATAGAAATTGCACTTCACATAAATTGAAACAAAATCCAATCTAAACATTGGATTCAACATAATAATATTAAGCTATTTTTATGTTATCAAATCCAATTTAACATTGTGTTAGGATCGAGCGCTTACCACTTAGCCAAAAATTATAGCTATTAGTCAGAGCGCAACTCTTTTTACTTAAGAGTAAATCCAACCTTTGCCACGAGACAACTGTGCAACCCGCAACAATCTCCCCCTCAATAATTGTCCACCAGGAATTGAACTCGTAACCTTGGCTCTGATACCACTTGTTAGGATTGAGCGCTTACCACTTGGCCAAAAGCTATAGTTATTAGTCATAGTGCAACTATTTTTACTTAAGAGTAACAGTCCAAGCACCACGATTCGATTGTTACTCGGCTCACCTAGCCTCTGTCACGGGATAATTGATGCTACCTGCAACACATTGGACTTTCAAGCAATTAGGCTTGAATAGAAAAGGAATCAGTGTACTAAAACATATTTACATATAAAGATGAATTGAAATTATGGTTACGATTAATAAGCTTGTAATGTGCACATATTCGCACTGTTGGAAAAATTTGGGTCATGTATATATATGATACATAATTTAAATGTGTTAAGGTCATTATTTATTAAGTCAAATAATAAAGTGATCTGACTAAATTAAAGTTTTGGCTAAAAGCATATGTCATGAAAATAAAATTGTGTAAAGACCATTGAACAATTTCTAATTTGATGAGGGGCCAAATTGGAAATACTAAAGCTTAAGTAATTAACCTAATTCTGGTTATCTAAAGGGTCATGGTCCCCTTCTGGGAGCACACACACAAAACGTAAGTATCAGTCCCGTTCCTTTCTTTCTATCCCCATCAAGAGAGAAAATCAAGAAGGAAATACAGGTGCTCTTTAGGTGGAAGACGATAAGATCAATATAGTGCTCTACAAAGACATCATCATTATGGCTAATTCAGGTACACTTTCACATTCGGTTTACAGCATGTTTATCGAGTATGAGATTACGTTTATGTTTGATCGTTAGAATCAAAATTAGGATTATTATTATTATTATTATTATTATTAATTTTCCAACAATTGGTATCGGAGCCGCCTATACTTGATTCATGTCTGTTTAATTTATAGAACCCTACTTATGAAAATTAGGATTAATTTTGTTTTAAACAATTCAAATTATCCAATTTTATGAACCCTAAGTGGAGAATAATCTCCAATTCTCGTGAACCCTAAAATTTAAATTTGGGGGTAACATCCTCAATCTGCTTGCTAATGGAACTGTGGAGGAAGCTATGGATTCTTCTTCTTCGTTTTTCCCTTTTATTTCGGTTTAGGTTTCAAATTTTACTGAGAAAGAAATAGTGTTTCAAATTTCAATCTTTCTTGTATTGGGTTCTCTGTTCTTTTTTGAATATTTTATTTTTATTTAATTTTAGGGGTTTGGAATTCGGGGTGGTGTTTGTGGAGTTCCCAACACAGAGAATCTTAGGTAAATGGTGAATGTTTCCATAGGTGTGACTGTTCTTATTTTTAGGAAAATTTGATGTTAAATTCCATGTTCAGGGTTTGAGTGATTATTGTTTAATCCCCTTTTAGTGTTTAGAGCAGTGTGTTAAAGAGACTCATAACTATCTCTGTTTCATCCCTAGTGTGATTTTAGGGAGATGTTCATCCTTTATGTATTGGTGGAAAATGAGGCCTTTTTTTCATCCTTTGATTTGTTCAAATGAGGTGTTCATCCCTAATGAGATTCTAGGGAGGTGTTCATCCTTACTAAAATTCTAATGAGGTGATTCTCTTTTGAATTAGTTTGCAAATATTAAATATTTGGTTTTGTTATATAAATAAAATATTCAAGTTTTTGGTAGTTTAATATTTTTTGTGAGTAAATTGAGTCAAGAAGTCACCAAAGTAACCTCTCTTGAATTGGGCAGTTCATGAAAAATATTGAATGTTAATGTTTGTGTATATTCATGCGAGTATTCGTCGGCCTAAAGGAAGATTAATATTTGGCCGAATTGCATATACACTTGTAATGATAAACATGTGATAATTATAAGGATTTGCTTTGTCGATGATAAATCAATCCAAAGACTGGTTTGTTGTTGGACGTGTTTTATTGTCAATGTTTGATTATTACAACAAGATACCTTTAGCAGTTAATATTACTGTTCAAAGATTGATATTGATGGTGCATTGGGTGTCTTGAGATGGGTTAAACCACTATTTGAGTATATATTATTTATTTTTTATATAATGTGAGCATAATTAGTTTATTTCTCGTGTTCTAAATTCAGCTACAATTGCTTCTGTATATGCCAATTTAAATTCTGTTCCGGTCCTCAATGGAACAAATTTTAAGGATTGGAAAGAGAACATTGATATTATTCTTGGTTGCATGGATATGGATCTTGCGTTAAGGACTGAGCAACCCCCTACTCCTATGGATTCAAGTACCTCTAAACAGAAAAGAGATTATGAGAAGTGGGATCGCTCAAATCGCATGAGTCTAATGATCATTAAGCGCGGCATCCCGGAGGTATTTAGGGGCACTGTTTCTGAAAACATCACAAGTGCCAAAGAATTCCTTGTTGAAATTGAGCAGTGCTTTGCAAAAAGCGATAAGGCGGAGACAAGCACTCTTCTTCAGAACTTGATCTCCATGAAATATCAGGGTAAAGGAAATATCAGGGAGTACATTATGAGCATGTCTAATATTGTTTTTAAACTCAAGGCACTAAAGCTTGAACTCTCAGAAGACTTGCTCATTCATTTGGTGTTGATTTCTCTTCCTGCAACGTTTAATCAATTTAAGGTATCTTACAACTGTCAGAAGGATAAATGGCCTCTTAATGAGCTCATTTCACATTGCGTACAAGAAGAGGAAAGACCAAAGCAAGACAAGACAGAAAGTGATCATTTTGCAAGCACCTCCAAGGCTAAGGGCAAAAGAAAGAGATCAGAGGATCTCAAGAAAGAAGGTGCTAAGGGTCCAGAACAAAAGAAACAAACTCAAGAAAACAAATGTTTCTTTTGCAATAAGACTGGACACGTAAAGAAGAAATGTGCTAAATACCATGCTTGGCATGAAAAGAAAGGGTTGCCTAAACTACCGGAAGCTAATTGATTCTGAAAGATGAATTTATGTTGGAGATGACAAATCGGTAGAGGTGGAAGCTATAGGGCATTTTAAATTGTTATTGAGTACTAATTTTTTATTTGGATTTGAAAGACACTTTTGTTGTGCCGTCATTTAGATAGAATTTGGTTTCAGTTTCTTATTTGGACAAATTAGGTTATTTGTGTTCATTTGGAAACATTAAATTCAGTTTGTCTTTTAATTCAGATATTGTTGGAACTGGTTCACTTTTGATTTATGATAATCAGTATTTACTTGATATTGTGGCCACCAATAATGAAAACCTTAATACAGAATCACGTGGTACTAAACGTAAAATTGAAAAAACTCACTCAGGTGCATTATGGCACAAGTGCTCAGGTCACAATCAAATCGTGATGTTTGGGCTTGTGTTACACTCTTAAAGATATGGTAGAGAGTATGATTTGTCATTCCACCTTACTGGAATCACTTTGGGGAGAGACATTAAATACGACAGTTTATATTCTAAACAGAACCAACTAAAGCAGCTACCAAAACACCTTATGAGCTTTGGATTGGGCGACAACTTAGTCTGAAGCATTTCCATATGTGTAATTGTCTAGCTGAGGCAAGACCTTATAAGCCAAATGAAAAGAAATTGGACTCCCGAACAGTAAGTAGTTATTTTATTGGTTATGCTGAAAGATCCAGGGGATATAAATTTTATGATCCCACATTAAAGACAATTTTTGAGACGGGAACTGCTACGTTCTTTAAGGATATTGAGTTTGGGGGGAAGAATAAGATTAAGAACTTTATCTTGGAGGAAGAATCGGTAACAATTTCAGAACCGATTCAAATAGTTACTTTTGATAAAGTAAGTTCGGAACCTCCACAAGGCATTGTTGATGAACCCCTTACTCAAGATGATTTGGTTGTTCATGAAGAACAAACTCAAGATCCTCAAGAACTTGTGCATCATGAGCTAATAACTTTGCAGAGATCCACTAGAGAAAGAAGAAGTGCTATTTCGGATGATTACATGGTATTTCTTTAGGAACATGAGGAAAATAATGATATAATGGAAGATGACCCAGTTAACTTCCGTCAAGCTATACGAGGTTCTAACTCTCAAAAGTGGATTGAAGCAATGAAGGAGAAGTATAAGTCCATGCAAGACAATAAGGTTTGGGAACTTGTCCCATTACCGGAAGGTATGAAACTCATTTGACTTCAAGATGAATATTGTTGATGATTGTGTGTATCTCAAGTTTAAAGGGAGACAAGTTTAGTCTCAATCAGTGTCCAAAGGGAAATTTGGAAATTGAGGAAATGCAACAGATTCCCCATGAATAAGCTATCGGGAGTTTGATATATTCCCAAATATGTACGCATCCAGACATAACATATATAGTTGGGGTTCTAGGCAGATATTTAAGCAATCCAGGAATAGACCATTGAAAAGCAGCAAAAAAGGTTATAATATATTTAAAGAGAACAAAAGATTATATGCTCACATACAGGAGGTCAGACCAGTTGGAGATCGCTGGGTTTTCTGACTCAGATTTTGCAGGATGTCAAGAATTTGTAGCATGCTATGAGGCATCAAATCATGGAATATGGCTGAGGAATTTTGTCACAGGGCTGCAAATTGTGAAAGGCATTGAAAGACCACTTAAGTTATATTGTGACAATAAATCAGTTGTATTGTTAAGGAAAGAGTACAAAGTAGACAGATTTTCATAGAACACTTAAGGACAAACTCCATGATAGCATATCCTTTAACTAAAAGACTTTCGCCCAAGGTCTTTCATGAGCATGTTGCTCACATGGGTGTTTTACAGTTTGAGGAATTTGTGGTTTAGTGGGAGTTAGTCACTTTCATATATTTTATGTTCTATGTTTAATTTCATATATGTATACATTGATTTTTGGACATATTTGGTTATCTATAGATATGCGGTTTTTTCGTCCATTCATTACACTTTGTACATTAAGGATATTATATCGATCTCGATAAGTTAAAGTTTGGACCAGTTGAAAATAGACATGTACATATCACCTTCACCTAATTTTTCATGTTACACATTTCATGATGAATCCATGTCATTTGGTTATGTTAGGATGAGTAATCATTGTTGGTTTTAATTGCGATGATGCAATGAAAAGCTGGTTTGGTTCTATATCCTGATATGATTAATGGACAGGACTTTTGGAGTATGCTAAAGGAATATAATGGCAATTTTGAGCTCATAAAGTCTAACACATTTGTAAGGTTGTAAGGACATATATATTTGTGACCAGTGGGAGATTGTTGTCAAAATTTGGGTCATGTATATATATATGATACATAATTTAAATGTGTTAGGGTCATTATTTATTAAGTCAAATAATAAAGTGATCTGACTAAATTAAAGTTTTGGCTAAAAGCATATGTCATGAAAATAAAATTGTGTAGAGACCAGTGAACAATTTCTAATTTGATGAGGGGCCAAATTGGAAACACTAAAACTTAAGTAATTAACCTAATTCTGGTTATCTAAAGGGTCATGGTCCCCTTCTGGGAGCACACACACAGAACGTAAGTATCAGTCTCATTCCTTTCTTTCTATCCCCATCAAGAGAGAAAATCAAGAAGGAAATACAGGTACTCTTTAGGTGGAAGACCATAAGATCAATATAGTGCTCTACAAAGACATCATCATTATGGATAATTCAGGTACACTTTCGCATTCAGTTTACAACATGTTTATCAGGATGGGATTACGTTTATGTTTGATGGTTAGAATCAAAATCAGGATTATTATTATTCTTAATTTTCCAACACGCACAATAAACCTACTAAGCTAAAATAATATAAAAATAATTTATTAAAACTTACATGGCTCTAGGTACATCATTGAACCATTTGCAAATTGTTGAACATTCAAGGACTTGATGTTAGACTTGATGGACATGAAGCTTGTTGATTTTGATGATGATTCAAGAACACAAGACTTAAAGAGTTGAAGACTTGTTTTGTAGTGTAATAACTCTGTTTTGATTAGATTGAGTCTGTAATATTAGAGTTTGAGATAGCCGGTACATAGTATGCACCTTAGAAGCTTCAAAAAGCTCAAATTTATCAAAGAGGCTCGGCTTTAATCGATTAATTGGTGAAATAATCGATTAAAACAGTGAGAAAAACCATTTTCTGTATCTGCTCACTGGTTTAATCGATTAACACCCCTGTTAATCGATTAACAGGCCTGTTAATTGATTAACAGGTCATTTAATCGATTAAAACAAAGAGTTTTGGGGTTCTGTTGATTTTGGCTCTGTAATAATCGATTAACACTCCATTTAATCGATTATTTCAGTCAGATTTTGAATTTTAACTTCAAATCAACCCTATTTTCGAAAACCCTATTTCCAAGAACCCTAGTTTCAAAAATCCCAATTCCAAAACCCTAATTTCTCTACTTAAGCATCTCTATGGCACTCAGAAAATAAGAACAACCTTTTCATACAAAAGTTAAGTGTTGTGAGTGTCAGAGAACTGTTTGTTGCAAGAAAAAGGGGCTTTTGGAACCTGGTGTGGGCTAGAAGCGATAAGAATCACTAAGTGGAGTTCTTAGTGGATTGTGTGTTGTGCCGTCTCTAGGGAAAGTTGTTCTTCATCTCTTGTGGATTTCAAGAGAGGTGTTTTCTTTACTTTATCTTTTCCATTGTAATTTGTTTGTAACAAACTTTGATTATAGTGACAACGTTAATCCTCTGTTTGAGTGATTAGCAACTGGACGTAGGGTCTTTTGATCCGAACCAGTATAAATCTCTTGTGTAAGATTCTATCTCTATCTCTATTTACATGTACACAGTTTTTAATCGGTAAAATTTGGGGAAAATTTTGAAAACTAATTTTTGTTAAGAAACCAATTCACCCCCCCTCTTGGTTTTTGTCCGACCATGCGAACATTCCGCTGCGCAATTCTAACAAGTGGTATCAGAGCTTGCTTTGATAGTCATTCAAACTTTTCGAAAATGGCCGGACAAAATCAAACTTTTGCTGAAGGTGCGTCTATCAACAGACCCCCACTTTTTGCGAGTCAAAATTATCATTTCTGGAAGGTAAGAATGCAAATCTTTTTAGAGTCTGTTGATAGAGGCATTTGGGACGCTATTTTAAACGGTCCATATGTTCCTAAAGTTACTGAGAACGGTGTTGACGTTCCCAAACCTTTTTCTAGATGGACTGCAAAAGAAAACAGAAAAGCACAATTTGACGTTAGGGCTAGAAATATAGTTTCATATGCTCTAACCCTTGACGAGTTTTACAGGATTTCTGTTTGTAAAAGTGCTCAGGAAATGTGGGAAATGCTAAGAGTGACCCACGAAGGTACCGACGACGTTAAAAGAGCAAGGAAAAATTCTCTAATCCAAGAATACGAGATGTTCCGGATGCAACAAGGTGAAACGATATTCGACGTTCAAAAGCGTTTCACTCATATTGTGAACCATCTCACCGGATTAGGTAAAATCTTTGACGTTGATGAATTAAATGTTAAAATCTTAAAATCTTTGGATAGGAAATGGAAACCTAAGGTGACGAACATCTCAGAGTCACAAAATCTTTCCATTATGTCAATGGCGGCGCTCTTTGGAAAGCTTAGAGAGCATGAGCTAGAACTTGGAAGGCTAAATGAAGAAGAAGGTCAATATCAAAAGAAGAACTTAGCCTTCAAAATCGAAATTTCCAAAGGTAAAAATAAAAAGGAAGAAGAAGACTCAAAAAATGAAGAAGAAGAGTTGAGTCTTATGATAAAGAAGTTCACCAAATTCATGAAAGCAAAAGGAAGGCATCCATTCAAAGGTAAGGAAAAGGTAAGAGAAAGTACTTCCGTAAATATAAAATGTTATGGTTGTGGTGAAGCAGGGCATGTAAAGACCGAATGCCCAAACAAGAAAAACGATGAAAACAAAGGCAAAAAGGTCTTCAAGAAGAAAGCTTATATTTCTTGGGACAACAGTGATTCAAGTTCGGAATCAAGTGACTCGGAAGTAGAAGCAAATATTTACTTAATGGCAAATGACAACATATATTCTTATTTTGAGGTAAGTGATTCCGACTCATCTTCTAGTGATGATGATAATGACCATGATGAACTGTAAAATGCATATAATGAATTATTTAGTGCCTTTAAGAATTTGAAAAATGAATATAAAGTTGTAAAGAAGAATCTAAGTAGATCCGAAAAGGAAATTGACTCTTTAAAAATGAAAATCACATGTTTAGAAGAAAAGGAGCAATTAAATACGAAAATTGTATGTTTAGATGAAGATAATGATAAGAACTTGGCATGTGCAAATTGTAAAGAGCATGAATATGATATAGATATTCTTAACCATTTGCTAGACAAAGCCGAAAAGGAAATAGATGATCTTAAGAAGCATGAAATGGTGTTTGCTCAAAATAGTGTAAATCAACAAGTTCCTTTGAAAAAGTCTAAAAAGAAAAATAAAAGAGTATGGGTAGAAAAAGGAACTAGAGCATGTTTTGTAAGTAATGCATCTTATTCTAAAGCTACATCAAAAGCATGTTTTTATTGCATGAAACAAGGTCACACTTCAAATAAATGTAAAATTAAACATTTTGGTGTTCCTAAAGGTAAATACATTTGGGTTCCTATTGTTAAATAATTTATTTGTCTTTAACCCCAAGGACCCAAAAGTTATGGGGACCTAAGTTTACTATGTTCTTGTTTTGTAGGAAACTTCCAAATCTAAAAAGTATATGTGGTATCTTGATAGTGGATGCTCAAAGCATATGACAAGTGATAAATCAAAATTTGTAAGTTTCAAAGCTAAGGAACAAGGATATGTAACTTATGGGGACAACAACAAAGGGAAGATTCTTGGAATTGGAAACATAGGTGGTGCAAACACTTTGGAGATTAAGGATGTGCTTCTTGTTGATGGACTAAAGCATAATCTCCTTAGCATAATCTCCTTAGCATAAGTCAACTGTGTGACAAAGGATTTAAGGTAATTTTTGAAAGTAAATTTTGCACCATACATTTGATAGATTCCGAAAATGTTAAATTAAAAGGCATTAGGCATAACAACATATATTTGATTGATTTAGATTGTTTACATGATTATAGTATAACATGCTTAGTTGCTAAGGAAGAGAACCCTTGGTTATGGCATAAGAGAGCAGCTCATATAAATATGCATCATTTGAATAAATTGATTTCAAAAGACTTAGTTATTGGTTTGCCTAAATTAAAATTTGAAAAAGATAGATTGTGTGATGCATGTCAAAAGGGTAAACAACTAAAATCATCATTTAAATCAAAGAATGTCATTTCCACTTCAAAACCCCTAGAATTATTACATTTAGATTTATTTGGACCTTCTAGGATAAAGAGCTTTGGTGGAAATTATTATGGCCTTGTGATTGTTGATGATTACTCTAGGTATACTTGGACATTTTCCTAACTATGAAAAGTGAAGCCTTTAAGGTCTTTAGAAAATTTGCAAAACAAATTCAAAATGAGAAAGACTTAAGAATTAAAGTTTTAAGAAGTGACCATGGTGGTGAGTTTCAAAATGAAAAGTTTGAAAGTTATTGTGAAGAAAAATGGAATATTACATAATTTTTCTGCTCCTAGGACTCCCCAACAAAATGGTGTAGTTGAAAGGAAAATTAGGTCATTAGAGGAACTTGCTAGAACTATGTTAAATGAATCTAATGTTCCTAAATATTTTTGGGCTGATGCGATAAGTACTGCATGTTATGTTTTGAATAGAATGCTCATTAGGTCAATTATAAAATCAACTCCCTATGAATTGTTTAATGGTAGAAAGCCTAATGTTGCTCATTTGAAAATTTTTGGATGTAAGTGCTTTGTGTTAAATAATGGAAAGGATAACTTAGGAAAATTTGACTCTAAAGCCGATGAGGGCATTTTCTTAGGTTATTCATTAACTAGTAAGGCTTACAGGGTGTTTAATAGAAGAACTTTGAATATTGAAGAATCTATTCATGTTACTTTTGATGAGATTGTAGACCTTGGGGGAAATCCTCTTGAGTCAAATAAAGAACTTGCAGGTGATGATGAGTATATAAGAGAGGCTCTTGATGAATTGTATTTGGAAGAAAATGAGTCTTCTCAAACACCTGAGTTAGCAAAAGAATGACAATCACCTAGAGGACTCTCAATGGACAATATCATTGGTGATATTTCAAAAGGGGTAAGAACAAGAAATATGACTAATTTTTGTATGTCTGTAGCTTTTGTGTCTCAGATAGAACCCAAAAATGTGGAGGAAGCACTTAAAGATGAACAGTGGTGCATTGCTATGCAAGAAGAACTTAACCAATTTGAAAGGAATCAAGTCTGGGAATTAATCCCAAGGGAAGAATCACATCAAGTTATTGGAACCAAATGGGTGTTTAGAAATAAACTTGATGAAGATGGAAACATAACAAAGAATAAATTCAAACTTGTTGGCAAAGGCTATTGTCAGGAGGAAGGTATAGACTATGATGAAACTTATGCTCCTGTTGCCAGGTTAGAGGCTATACGCCTACTTCTTGCTTATGCATCTTTAATGAAATTTAAATTATATCAAATGGATGTTAAGAGTGAATTTTTGAATGGTTTTATTAAAGAAGAAGTTTATGTGGAGCAACCCCCTGGATTTGAAGATTTTAGTTATCCTAATCATGTTTTTAAATTAAAGAAAGCATTATATGGGTTGAAACAAGCTCCTAGATCTTGGTATGAAAGACTAAGTAGTTTCCTAACTTCAAATGATTTTTCTAGAGGAAAAATAGATTCTACTTTGTTTATAAAGAAAGTTAAAGAACATATCTTATTGGTCCAGGTATATGTTGATGATATTATTTTTGGATCAACTGATAATTCGTTATGTGTAGAATTTGCTAAGATAATGCAGGGAGAGTTTCAAATGTCTATGATGGGAGAATTGACATTCTTCCTTGGACTACAAATCAAGCAACTTAAAGATGGCATTTTCATCTCTCAAACCAAATACTGCAAAGAGATCCTTAAAAAGTTTGGAATGGACACCTCAAAGGAAGCTAACACACCCATGGGAACTTCATGCTATCTAGACAAGGATGAATCAGGTTTGGAAGTTAATCAATCTATGTATAGAGGTATGATAGGTTCACTGTTATACTTAACTGCTAGTAGACCTGATATTATGCATTATGTTTGTGTGTGTGCTAGATTTCAGGTTTGTCCAAAAGAATCTCACCTAATTGCAGTAAAACATATTTTAAAATATTTAAAAGGAACTACTGGTTTTGGCTTATGGTATCCATCTGATGCTTGTACTAGTTTAATAGGATATTCTGATGCTAATTATGGTGGATGCAAAATTGATATGAAAAGTACTAGTGGAACATGTCATTTGTTAGGTTCATCCTTAGTATCTTGGCATTCTAAGAAACAAGCTTGTGTTGCTTTATCTACCACTGAAGCTGAATATATTGCAGCTGGTAATTGTTGTGCTCAAATTCTATGGATGAAACAACAGCTAGAAGATTATAGTATATTTCTGAATGACATACCTTTGATGTGTGATAATACGAGTGCAATTAATCTTACTAAGAATCCAGTAATGCACTCTAGGACTAAGCATATAGAAATTAGACATCATTTCTTAAGAGATCATATCAGCAAAGGAAACTGTAAAATAGAGTACATTGATACAAAGCATCAATTAGCAGATATATTTACTAAGCCTCTACCCAAGGATAGATTTTATGAACTTAGAAGAGACTTAGGGATATTAGAAATAGCTTAAATTGTGCTTAATTAGACAGTTTTTGGATGGTTGTGATGTTATAATTCATTGTGTAGGATGTTCATAGTTTATCATGTGTAAAAACCTCAAAAATTTGATGTACTCTCTGGAATAATCGATTAATTGGAGTTATAATCGATTATTTGCATCCAAAACACCCAAAACATGACATTCCTCTCTGGATTAATCGATTAATTCGCCCATTAATTGATTAAACACAACATTAATCGATTAACTACACAGTTTAATCGATTAAATGGTTCTGATACTGGTTTAATCGATTAATTTGAATTTTAATCGATTAAACCTGGCAAGTTTGGCTTCCTAGCCGTTGCCAACGGATCTTTTGCACCCTATACACTTTCATATGTCCGTTGGAGTTGCTTAGCTATAAATAGGGACCTCCATTTCACTTCTACTCACTCCTATCTCTTGAATTCAAGCTTTCTTGCCTCATTCTATCAATCTTGCCCTATTCTAGCAATCTTGTCTTCTTCTATCTACACTTAGCTTCTTAAATCTTCTTGTTACTCTTCTAATCCTTCAAATGGCCTCATCTTCTCGTGCAAAAATCCCAACTAGAAGAAGATCCACACCCTCATCTCATCCCAGTCCTAATTACGTAGAAGGATGGATCTCGATGCGAGATGACCGAGCAAGAATTTTTGTCCTATTGGAAGGAACGTGCTATTATTTCTCCTAAGTTCCTTATTGGTGAGCAGTTCATCGAGTAGGGGATTCAACTTTCCAAATCTTCTTGAAATTCAAGGAGTTCTCCCTTTCATCCAAATGCAAGGTACGTATTATCCGACTTAGTTAGGGTATTTTACTCTAAGTTCAAATTTAGAGATCAAATTGCTACCTCTAGAGTAAAGGGAGTAACAATTATTCTTGATGATGATATTTGGGAAAACATTGCCCACTTTCCTATTAGAGATGATGCTATTAACGTGTATGGTGAGTTAGATGATTTTGACAGGTTCTTAGCTTACCGTTCTTTTCTGCGAAATCCCTCCATGGAGATTGGGCGTCTCCTTCTTGCTGGACCTTTGAAAAAGGAGGAATGCATGATTTTACATCTACTTGTCTGGATTCTATGTCCTCGGGCTACAAATCATGCTCAATGTTCTTCAATTGATCTTCGTATTATTCATGCCATAATGAATAATGAGCCTTTAGACTGGGGCGTTCTTATCACCATGACTATGTTAAAAACCAAACGTCATCCCACCTTCAAAATTCCATATGCTCTCCTTGTCTCTCGCATCCTTGAATACAAAGGAGTAAATGTCGAAGGTGAACAAGCTGTAAGGACAAATAACTTGAATCGTATGTTAGACAACACATTAATCCAACTACAAATGGTGCGCGTCAACGATATTTATGTTCATAAGGATGATGTTCCAAATGAAGGTGATGAAAATGAAGATTCTGATGAAGATATGCCTCCTGCTGCTGAGCTTCCCTCTGATCAAATCCAAAGTGTTGGAACTTCCTCTACTCATCATGAAACCCGACAATCCATGGAAGACATGTTATCTGACATGAATCATAGAATGCAGTCATTCTTCACTCTTTCTGGAGTACAACATGAGGAAATAATTTGCCGTATATCTGATGTAGATGATAAAGTGTGTCGTTTAGAAAATAGATTTAATGCACACTTTCATAGTGATCATAGTGAAGAATTTTAAATTTGATTGTTATTTTCTTATTTTGTAATGAATGCTTATTTCTGAAATAAAATGTGGTGTTCTGTTTTTGCTTTGATTGAGGGGGAGTTTTCTTTAAGTTATGCATATTTTGAGGGGGAGCTCTTATGTTTGTCATAGAAGAATTATTTTTTATTATAATCAAAATAGGGGGAGAAATATTTAAAGCCTAATATTATTGTTTTTAAATATTATCTGGTATGTTTAATGTGTTTGTTAGTATGACAGATAAAACAGGTTATTACAAGGCTTTAAAAGATAATTTTGATCATCATACAAAAGGGGGAGATTGTTGAACATTCAAGGACTTGATGTTACACTTGATGGACATGAAGCTTGTTGATTTTGATGATGATTCAAGAACACAAGACTTAAAGAGTTGAAGACTTGTTTTGTAGTGTAATAACTCTGTTTTGATTAGATTGAGTCTGTAATATTAGAGTTTGAGATAGCCGGTACATAGTATGTACCTTAGAAGCTTCAAAAAGCTCAAATTTATCAAAGAGGCTCGGCTTTAATCGATTAATTGGTGAAATAATCGATTAAAACAGTGAGAAAAATCATTTTCTGTATCTGCTCACTGGTTTAATCGATTAACACCCCTGTTAATCAATTAACAGGCGTGTTAATCGATTAACAGGTCATTTAATCGATTAAAACAGAGAGTTTTGGGGTTCTGTTGATTTTGGCTCTGTAATAATCGATTAACACTCCATTTAATCGATTATTTCGGTCAGATTTCGAATTTTAACTTCAAATCAACCCTATTTTCGAAAACCCTATTTCCAAGAACCCTAGTTTCGAAAATCCCAATTCCAAAACCCTAATTTCTCTACTTAAGCATCTCTATGGCACTCAGAAAATAAGAACAACCTTTTTCATACAAAAGTTAAGTGTTGTGAGTGTCAGAGAACTGTTTGTTGCAAGAAAAAGGGGCTTTTGGAACCTGGTGTGGGCTAGAAGCGATAAGAATCACTAAGTGGAGTTCTTAGTGGATTGTGTGTTGTGCCGTCTCTAGGGAAAAATGTTCTTCATCTCTTGTGGATTTCAAGAGAGGTGTTTTCTTTACTTTATCTTTTCCATTGTAATTTGTTTGTAACAAACTTTGATTATAGTGACAGCGTTAATCCTCTGTTTGAGTGATTAGCAACTGGACGTAGGGTCTTTTGATCCGAACCAATATAAATCTCCTGTGTAAGATTCTATTTCTATCTCTATTTACATTTACACAATTTTTAATCTGTAAAATTTGGGGAAAATTTTGAAAACCTAATTTTTGTTAAGAAACCAATTCGCCCCCCCCTCTTAGTTTTTGTCCGACCACGCGAACATTCCGCTGTGCGATTCTAACACAAATGTGGTATATTATAATTGTCCTATGTTGGATAATGCCATTTAGACGTAGAAAAAAGATATATTTAGTGTGAAACAAATGACATCTAGAGGGGTGAATAGATGCACAAATTAAATAAATGTCAAATTAAAAATTTATTTTAAGATGTCTAATATTTATTAATTCAATTTTAATTATCAAATTAAACAGATATAGCGGAAACAATATAATCGAGAGAGATAAGGGGAAGAAATAAGTTGATGTTATCACAAAGGTATAAGGAAGAAAAAAACACACAATAATTTATACTGGTTCGGGTATAGCCAACTCTACATCCAATTCCCAGTCAACTCTTAACACAAGAGTGACCACAATTCACTATCTTTTAAATTCAGTTTACAAATTACAATAAACTCAACAGAGGAATCAGTAAAAAGCAAACTAATTCAAAAGACAAACACCTCCTTAGAAACCTACTAAGGATGAACACCTCCTTAGAATCCTACTAGGGATGAACACCTCCTCTGAACAAATCAAAGGATGAACACATATCCTTAAAATCTCACTAAGGATGAACACCTCCCTAGAATCCCAGTAGGGTTGAACACCTCCTCTGAACAAATTAAAGGATGAAAACACCTCCCTGAACAAATTAAAGGGATGAACAGTTTCCACACAAGAAACCCTAAAAAAACATAACAGAATGACAATGATTACTAAACCCTAAACAGGGAATTTAACAATCAACCACTTAAGCCCACAAAGGATGAAGGTAATAAAATAAGAACACTCACACCTGGGTAATGGAGACAACAAATTGTAGAAGCTTGTAGAATGTCAACCTCCAAGAATAAGTGTGATTAACAATGAAAGCACAGTAGGCAATGGCGAAGAGGGTTTTCTCAAAACATGTAACATATCTCTGTTGCCTTGCTCATAATTCTTTTCTCAAAACTAATTGAATGTAAATTGTATTTTCAAATTCTGTAATTGTGTGTTTTTTTATTTTTCATCAAAACTTAATTAAATAGAAAAATAGCATTAGAAAATATTCGTTGGTCATTAATACTTTCACAGAGAAAAAAATCAGGATGTATTAAAAAACATTTATTCTTCAAAACAGATACTTTTCAAATTTGAACTGTCATAATCAATTATATTATCAGTATAATCAATTATGACAAAGAAAAACATTTTTTCCATTTCTGATGCATCATAATTGATTATGACAGTAAAAAATGTCATGTTACGAAGTTTTATCACACTAGTGCTTTGGAGACTTATGCATAATATTACTTCATCAACTTGTACCTCCATATCTAGTATTCTAAGACTCTATCTAATCTTCAGGAATAATCTTGGGCTTGCTTGAATCTTGAATAGAATCTTTATCAAATCATATCTTGGGCTTGCTTGAGTCTTGAATGTTGTTGACTTGAATCATCATCAAAATCATCTGTTGGGAATGTAGGGACATGTTTCACATTGTCATCAATCTCCCCCTCATTGCTTTCAATCTCCCCCTTTTTTATGATGATCAAGGAAACACCTGAAATGAATTAAAATGCTTGACTCTATATAGCCAGCTCAATATTAACACAATATAATGTAGCATAGATTAGTACAGTATATTTAAACTCCCCCTAGATATGTTAATAACAAAGCTCCCCCTAACTCATCTGAGAAAAACTTCTCTTAACTCCCCCTGTTTAATTCAGAATTAAAAATGGATTTCATACAGATTTTAATTCATAAAAAATCTCTCCTTGTTTCATTGATATTCATAAAAATTATTTCAAGAGAAAAAAAATCTCCACCTGTTTCACACAGATTAATATCATCAAAATTTCTCCCTATTTTATTGATAATTATGAAATAAATTTGCACATATTAGCATATAAAACAAGGCAAAGAAGATAATGCATCACAAAATATCATAGAGAAGAACATCATATTAAGGAGGAAATATCTAGGATACCCAAGGTAAATGAAGAGAGAGAAAGATAGGGGAATGAAATGATTTCAGAGATAATGGAATGAAATGCAGTAGTTTCCGAAATTGCAGTCTTCTTATTGAGGCAACTTTTAAATTAAAATTTAAATTCACTAATATTTCAAATTTAAAATTTCAAATTCAATTCCAAGTTTCTAATTCCAATTTCAAACTTCAAACTTTGAATATAAACTTCAAATTTCAAACTTTCAAATTTTAAACTTTCAAATTTCTAAGTTGGTTAACAATCGAATTTATGTGGCAGATAAGTGCAGATATTCAATGCAAAGGCATGAGAAACAAGAATAAACTTATCTTTGTGATATTTTCCTGTTCATCCATCTCGTTCCCATACACCCATTTAGCTCTAATAACCTGTATTGATTTTTTATCCTTGATAATCACCTGCAACATCAATGTAGACCCCAAATCTTTCCCGGCCTCATAATAAAGACCAGAAGACCTCCTTTTCGAAGATGGATGAAGCCTAAGAAGCCACTAGGAGAGACTATTAGGCCCCATACTAGGATAGGAGGGATTTTTGGCCCAAAAATAAGGATTTTCGCCTTTTAAGGACGAGACCGCCGTCTCGGATTCAAGACCGCCGTCTCGCCTTGCGCGGATGGCGAGACCGTCATCTCGTTTGGCGAGACGACCGTCTCGCCATTCCTGCAAGGCGAGACGGCCGTCTTGACCTTGTCAGATGAGACGACCCGTCTCAACCTGACAGACGCAAATCCCTATAAATAGGAGCGACATTCCCTTCATTTCCAACAGTTTTTCCTCCTTCTCTCTAGACTTTTATTCAAATTCTCTCTTTAGACCCCCTCCGAAGCATTTCTGTAGTTTCTGAGAGTTTTCTAGAGCGTTTTTTGAGCATTTTCGGCATTGTAACGAGCAGAGGGCTACCAAAAAGCACCCTAGTACTCAAAGAATTAATAGAAAATCTTGCTTCGGAGGTTTATACTTTCTCTCTCTATCTTTTACTGCCTTATTTTAATTACGCAATAGACATTAGGGTCATGTAGTCATAATTTAAAATTCCGCA
Organism: Sphenostylis stenocarpa; assembly: GCA_963425845.1. Taxonomy (NCBI): domain Eukaryota; kingdom Viridiplantae; phylum Streptophyta; class Magnoliopsida; order Fabales; family Fabaceae; genus Sphenostylis; species Sphenostylis stenocarpa. Next base: position 4,082,402 of record OY731401.1, on the reverse strand, counting down.
AATAAAAGGGTAAAAGCGTATTTTCACCGGTTTAATTATTTTTAAGTAGCTGGCCTATCATAGGGAACCCGAAAGGGGCGTCGTAAAGGAACTAACACTTCCTTTACGAGTAACTAACTCCCTTACCCAACTCTGGTTCTAATGACCAAAGTTGGTTTTTCGAAAACCAACGCCTTTTAAACTTCTTTTCCGATGTTTTCGGTAAAAACATCGGTGATGACTCCAGAGAACCCTTAAAAAACTAGTTCTTGGTTTAGCCCGGTTATCGGACAATCCAAGAACACCCTTTCGAAAACCTCGCCTCTAGGTTCAGCCCGGTTATCGGACAACCTAAAGGAGTTGTAATCACCAATAATAACGCGAAAATTGGAAAGTCGGAACCATTGCGTCGCTCCGACCGCCCTCATTTTGACGGCGGCGACAATCAACATACAAATCTAGGTACCCTTTAGGTCCTTAAGAAGATTAGTAAAATCACAAGTCTCTGCCAAAAGACTAAGGATAAAAGAATAGAACTATGATATAATAATCGATTATCACAACACCTTCAGAATCAACATAATTATGACAACAAATTTTTTTTTTCCGAAAATTCATAATCTATTAGATGCTCAAACTATCATCTAGACATGTATAAATGTTTTGTTCCTTTAATAACTCATTCATATTTATCATTAGATATGCCAAAATGTTTTATGTAACATCTATTTGATGTATGGCCTAATTTCATGCAATAAAAACATGTTGGTTTTCTTTGAAGAGGTCTAAATGAATTTCTTAAAGTTCTTAAAACTGGTTTCACATATATTTTCCTTGACTCTTTCACAAAAATAGTTTTATGAGGTTCTAGACTTTTTTTGGGTTTGTAACCAAGTCTAGCTTTGCTAGAATTCCCTCTTTGATAACCTAATATAGAATCAAGATTTTCAGAAGATTTTGAAAACTTGCTTATTAATTTCTCTTACTTGAAAATCTCATTTTCCAAATGATTACAATTTTCACAAGGTTTATCAACTTCTTTATTTTCAGACAATATTTTAAATTTCTCAACATCTTTCTTTAAGCACTCATTTTCTTTTTTAAGAATACCAATAATATTTTCTAATACATTAAACTTTTGTCTAAGTGCATTGTATTTCTTAGATAACTTTGTGATGAGGCTTCATCATCACTTTTTTCCATAAAGCAAAAATTTGTTTCTTCTTCTCCATCACTGCTTTCGAAAGAACTTTCTTGTGTTGTGGAAGAATCATTATCCTCCCAAGCAATATAAGTTTTGCGTTTGTTCTTATAGATACCATTCTTCTCTTTCTTCTTCTCTTTCATATCTTTCTTCTCTTTCTTAAGTTCCAGACAATCTGATTTGATATGGCCAAGCTTTCCACATCCATAACATTCGTACCCATTGATTTTCTCTTTTCTTTGTTGTCTCTTTTTCCTATTCTTCATAAAACGAGAAAACTGTTTAATAAAAAGAGACATATCGGAATTTGAAAACATACCTTCATTTTCGCTTTTATCTTGTGAAGATTTTTCTGCTTTTAGAGCTATTGTCTTGGTTTGGTTCTGTTCACCGTTATTTAACCTTTGTAGTTCCATCTCATGTTCTCGTAGCTTTCCAAATGTAGTAGCAATATTCATTTCTGTGAGATCCTTTGATTCTGTAATAGTAGTGACCTTTGGTTGCCAATTCCTGTCTAAGGATTCCAAGATCTTTGTGTTCAACTCCTCATTGTCAAAACTCTTTTCTAATGGTTTCAAGTGATTTACTATATGTGTGAAGCGTGTCTAGAAATCTGTGATGCTTTCATTCTGCTGCATTTGAAACAATTCATACTCCTGGGTGAGTGTATTCTTACGTGCATGCTTTACTTTATTTGTTCCTTCATGTGTCACTTCAAGAGTGTCTCATATTTCTTTTGTCGTCTTGCATTGTGAGACCCTGAAAAATTCATTACGAGTTAAGGCAGAAACAATAGCGTTTCGGGCTCTTACATCATATTGGGCACGCTTGTTTTCATCCGGCGTCCATTGGTCAAAAGTATTTGGAACAGCTCCAGACTCCGTTATTCTCATCGGAATGTAGGGACCGTTGAGTACAACATCCCAAATACTGTAATCTAGTGTTTGTAAAAATATTTCCATTCTCGCCTTCCAAAACTAATAGTCTTCTCCTTCAAATAATTGTAGTATGTTTATTAAGGCTCCTTCCTTGTAAATCTGATTCTGCATAGACATCTTGACAGATCGTTTAGAAATGTCTTATCTAAGCAAGCTCTGATACCACTTGTTAGACAAATGGCATCTAGAGGGGGTAAATAGATGCACAAATTAAATAAATGTCAAATTAAAAATTTATTTTAAGATTCTAATATTTATTAATTCAATTTTAATTATCAAATTAAACAGATATAGCGAAAGTGATATAATCAGAGAGATAAGGGGAAGAAAATAAGTTGATGTTATCACAGAGGTATAAGGAAGAAAAAGCACACAGTAATTTATACGGGTTCGGGTATAGCCAACTCTACATCCAATTCCCAGTCAACTCTTAACACAAGAGTGACCCCAATTCACTATCTTTTAAATTCACTTTACAAATTACAATCAACTCAGCAGAGGAACCAGTAAAAAACAAACTAATTCAAAAGACAAACACCTCCTTAGAAACTCACTAAGGATGAACACCTCCCTAGAATCCTACTAGGGATGGACACTTCCTCTGAACAAATCAAAGGATGAACACACCTCCTTAGAATCCCACTAAGGATGAACACCTCCCTAGAATCCCACTAGGGATGAACACCTCCTCTGAACAAATCAAAGGATGAAAACACCTCCCTAAACAAATCAAAGGGATGAACAATTTCCACACAGGAAACCCTAAAAAACATTACAAAATGACAGTGACTACTTAAACCCTAAACATGGAATTTAACAATCAACCACTTAAGCCCACAAATGATGAAAGTAATAAAATAAGAACAGTCACATCTGGGTAATAGAGACAACAAATTGTAGAAGCCTGTAGAATGTCAACCTCCAAGAATAAGTGTGATTAACAATGAAAGCACAGTAGGCAATGAAGAAGAGGGTTTTGGTAAAATATCTTTGTGGCAATGGAGAAAAGGGTTTTCTCAAAACATGTAAAATATCTCTGTTGCTTTGCTCATAATTCTTTTCTCAAAACTGATTGAATGTAAATTGTATTTTCAAATTCTGTAATTGTGTGTTTTTTTATTTTCCCTCAAAACTTAATTAAATAGAAAAATAGCATTAGAAAATAATCGTTGGTCATTAATACTTTCATAGAGAAAAAAATCAGGATGTATTAAAAATCATTTATTCTTCAAAACGGATATTTTTCAAATTTGAACTGTCATAATCAATTATATTACCAGTATAATCAATTATGACAGAGAAAATAATTTTTCCATTTCTGATGCATCATAATTGATTATGACAGTGAAAAATGTCATGTTACGAAATTTTATCACACTTGTGCTTTGGAGGCTTATGTATAATATTACTTCATCAACTTGTACCTCCATATCCAGTATTCTAAAACTCTATCTAGTCTTCAGGAATCATCTTGGGCTTGCTTGAATCTTGAATAAAATCTTTATCAAATCATATCTTGGGCTTGCTTGAGTCTTGAATGTTGTTGACTTGAATCATCATCAAAATCACCTCTTGGGAATCTAAAGACATGTTTCACATTGTCATCAATCTCCCCCTCATTGATTTCATTTAGGACAAAACTCTTCAATGTAGTATAAGTGATAGTCAGGAATAATATGATACAGGACAAACTTATATTAATCTATATGATCATTTGTTGCTTATTTGTATTGTTACTACACTTTATTTGTTGGAATTAAGGCTTAGGGGCAGGACACTAGGTTTGAAAGCAAGTATACTAGTTTTAGCCCTAAACCACATTTTGGTAACCATTGTTAACCAAAATCACAGTTCATAGATTTGTTAATATTGTTGCATGAATCATATTAGTGTGGGCAGTATTGTGGACAAACTTATGCCCTTGTTTCTACTACCTTATTTTACCTAAACATAGGTACCTTACAGTATACTCACTACCACTGCTACACTTATTTTTATATTAAATAAGTGATTCCAGCCCTAATGACAGTTGTTAACATTATTGGAAACCTCAAGTAGATTATAAAGTCATTTGACATCCTATAACCAAAAAAATGAAGTAGTAATGACCCTGAAACAAAACAACCCATACTATGGCATGGATCAATCTCCCAAGTGTGGAAATTCGAATTTTCACATCATTTCTAACACTTAGTACTTAGTTGATTTCATCAAACAACAATACACATACCAATTACTCAAAGTCATATAATTGATATTAATGTTTCATTTAAACTATTTCTGAACCAAATTATAACTTACATAAGTGTTCTCTACCCGTGACCCTACAACAACTACTATGACCCCTTCTATGGTTAGACAAATAGTGGATTTCCTTGTAAAACAATAAAAACGTACAAAATTTAGGCCACAAATTCAGCAGGGTCTATGGATAAAAATAAATGAAAAGTTAGAAAAAAAAAAGTCAAACCAATGCACAACAATAAGCTTTAGTGGGGCGCGGTTTTTGCGGTTGCGGAAGCGGCGGAAATGGGATAGTCGGCAAGGTAGTGGAGGTGATGGTTTTCTCTTAGGCTCGCGGTGGTTATGGTGGTGACTTATGCGGCCAAAAAAGGGATTAATGTGAAGAAGAGAGATTGGGGAGGGTGAGGTCAGCGAGGAAGGTCCGTATTGGCATTTTAGGGTGGCGTGAAGCGCCGCGCGGCTTGGGCAGCAAGATGGGTGGCGTGAAGCACCGCGCGACTTGGGCAGGGCTAGCTAGGGTTTGGGGCGTTGCAAAGGTGATCTGAGGAAGATGAGATGGGTAAGGCGAGATGAGGGTGAGGGAGACTCAATTTGGGACTGGCTGATGGGAGGAGAAAGTGCTGGTCATGGGATTTGGTGGCGCAGGGTGGCTAGGTGAGGGGATGAGGTATTGTGCGAAGGAGGTGGTTGTGGCCGTGTGCAAAAAAGGTTTTGGTTGTGTGCGGGGGATCTGGAGTTGGGAGCAACAGTGAGTATGAAAAGGAGTCTCCCTGTTCTCCAATATTTTTGTTCCTAGACTCAACCAAATTACCTATGGATAAATAAAATGTTGACTAACTTACCGATGGATATATCCGTCGGTAATTTAATCCACAACAATTTTCGCTCAACCTATGAACATTTGATGGCTAAGTACTGTCGATATTTAATTATTAAATTACCAACGAATATATCCGTCGGTAAGACAAAATTCCACTAATACTTTATATCCTCTATCGGTCATCACTCACTTATCAACGACTTTAAATTTGTCGGTAATTAATCATTTTCTTGTAGTATAAAAAAATAAAAAAAAATTGTAACTAATTTTGAAATGAACTCTTTGAAATCATATATCCTTTTAAACAATATATGTATGAATATGAAATGAATTGCAAATATACGTTAATCATTGAAATAATGAAATTTATAATCATCATTTCATAAAATAAATAAAGTGACATTAAAATTTAGAAAGAATAAGGGAATAAAATCACAATTAAAGGAAAAAAAAGAAATTGGTATAATTTGTGAATCACTTATCAATAGTTGTGATATTTTATGGCGGATCAAAATAGAAAATGAGTAGCACCAACTTTCCTCATTTTTCCCTTGTTCTTCGTTTTCCATTAGTTTCCCATTTTCACACCCTATATTTTGGCTCCAATAATGAAAGGACCACTATAAATAATAATTAGATCACGAAGGGAAAACACCTACCAACTGTCAGAGTAATCATCTCAATATGACCTAATCCAAAGGTTAAATAAAAAATTTGATAACTAAGTATGAACTAATTTATAAATGTGTGATAATTTTTAACTTATTTTGACCTATGATAAGTTCCCAGCTTAACATACTAATTTTGGTCTAATTAAAAAGTTAAAAAGAATTATATTTTTCAAATATAAATTATAATAATAAAATTAATTTTTATTTAATATATAAATTACAAGAAAAAGAATTTATTTAATCTCAAAATAAAAATTAAAAACTTATTTTTCATTATCATCATTTATTTTTTAATAATTTATTAATCTAAAATAATAATTTATTTTAATAATTATATTTTAAAATAAATGATTGATAAAGAATATTTATTCTTAAGATAAGTGAATCCCTTATTAAATTAATTTATAATATATAAATATTTTTTAATAAAATAATAATATTATTATTTTTAATTAAAAAATAATTTATTATTTTATAAAATAAATTGACCATGAACGTATAACTAATCTGACTTATATTTATACAGGACATTACTTAAACGGATTAAAGCAAAATAGGTCTTATTCAATTTAAATTATCAATTTTTTTGTCTAACTTAATTTATTTCTCAAGTGTTTTGAATTATTCTATCAAACTAAATCTGTTTAAAAAATGATTTTTTAATCTTTATTCATTATTATTGGTTCTATAAATAATAATTAAGAAATTCATAAATAATTATTACTTATAATTATAAATATTTATTATTTTATATATATAGAATAATTCAATTTATAATTTATTATGTTTATTATTAAAAAAATAAATTAATATAATTTAAAAGACAAAATAATTATTTATTCATAAGACCAAATGAAGGAGTTGGTGAAGATTACTAAAAGCATGACCTATCCATCACCTCTTGATCATCGTCATATCATATCTCTCTCTTTTTTTTTCCTTAGAACATTAGTTTTATTTTGATGTATTCTTTTATTTGGGTTGGGGCTGTAATTTGTAGTCTTATTAGTTTTATTTGGATTCAATGATATCCAGTGACAAATGTTTTGTAGTTTTGAAGTTACATTCATTTAGAAATTGAACTAAAACATTTTCTCAAACACTTACTATACATTCTCTAAAATGGACTCATGTCACATCATTCTTCAACACTACATCGTTATCCTCTCTTTTTGCCACCAACTAACTTTCGCATCAATTGTAAGAATTAAGTGTGTCATCTTCTGAATTTTTTTATATTTAAAAAATATAAGTTGTGACAATTTGATATTTTAAATATTTCTTCTAAACTTAATCAAGATTTTATGATAATAATGATGATATTTTGTTTATAAACTATATAACTACTAAAAACTATTACATTTAAGATAGAATATGTTTTAATAGTATGTGACGTTTTCTTTAATTTATATTTAACATTTATTATTTTAAAGTAATTTTCTACAATAAAAGTAAAATGTTATATAATATTAATAAGCATGAAAATGATATATTATAATAATTTATTTTTTCGGATACTTGTGTGAGAGTTACAAATTATAAAAGAATCTATAAATGTAATAAAATTTAAAATATCAATAAAAAATATTTATTACAAAAATATGTAACTTTAATTTTTTGTTATATTTAGAGATAGTTGAGAGCAAAAGATAATTTTTATTAAGCCAAAAATATATAGAAGATATGATTTTTTTTAATAAATATAATAATATTGATAATAATTTTATTACGAGAAAAAAAAATTTGTGAGGAACGTTTGAAATGAAATCAAATTTGTCACGAACGGAATGTTGTGACAAACGTATTTAATTTATAACAAACAGATTTTCGTTGTATGTTGTGACGGAAATTTTTTATTGATACATATTCTTTCATAGATGGAATTACAAATTTTAAAACAATTATGTTATTGATAATATTTGAGATAGAAAGGTTTATCACAAATAAATTTAAAATATTAACTTTATTTAAGTAAAATTAATAAGATTGTGAAGAAACAACAAATTATGTGATATGTTTGTGACGGATAAATATTCTTGGTAAATTTTTTTTTATGAATTTGTCACAAAATTTGTCGTAAATAATATTATTTAAACTTTTACTGTTTATTGTAAGTTACATGATTTTTTGTTTTCTCAATATAATATAAAAATAATTTTATATAAATGTGTATTTAATATATTATTATTTTATAGTATATATTAATTATATTAAGAATATGTTTTAAAATAAAAGATAAATATAAAATATTAACATATATTAAAACTTTAAAATTAAGTTTTATAAAATATGTGGTATGTCAAGTTAAAAAGTTAACATTGAAGATTTAATTTTTTGCAAATTCAAGACACTAAAAATATTATATTAATTAAATATGTTGTAATTATCTTATTCAATAATAAAGTATTATCTATAAACTATTAAATACCTTTAAACACCATAAACTCGATGTAAATTAGAATGTTCATTACAATAATACATTTTTAGTATGAAAAATTTGATTTAAAAATAAAAAATTGTTCATAAATATTAATTTTTAATTAAAAACATATATTTTATTTAGAAAAAAATAATAATGAGAATTTAATTTAAAAATAATGCATAAAATTTTAAATTTAGATTTAAAGGATTGAAATTAAATAAATTACTAAAGAATTATTTATTACGAATTAAACATATTTAATAAGAAATTATTATATAATTATATAATTATATAATTAAAATATTTTCAAATTTTATTTTATTTAAATCACAAATATTATAATATGTTTTATTACGTTTTTGTTTATCACAATTACTGGTAGAGTCGACCAATATTTAAATAGTTATATAAGTTTATTTATATAAATTAAAATAAATACTTTTTTCCAAAATTATTATCATAACTTATCAATATTTGAATAAATCTATAATTGAAATTAAAGTAAATTATTATAATCATTACTAAATGAGATTGTTTATCCACCACCAATTATTAATGAAATAATTGTATAATTATATATTATTTTTCTATTGTTTTAATAATTTAACATTAAAATGATTGTATTTACATAAAATAGTTTTAATTTTTTTTTCGAAACATCAATGTTACTTCTTTAAAATGTTTTGTAAATTAAAAAAAAATTCTTAACCCCACCCAATCCCTTCCTTATTCTATAAAATTATAGTAAAACGTTAATAACTATATTTATGACGTATGTTTTTTATATATATTATAATAATATTATTGTGCAAAAACTAATGTGCAAAAATTTCGTAGTGAAATTTTCTATGCACGCCAATTTTCTATATATGTACGAAGGGGAGGAATGATTACAACAAGAAAATTTTTCCTTCCATATCACGCGTTTTTCGTTCTTATTCTTCTTTCGTCTAAATTTCAAGCAAACGATACTCTACCGTGCGGGATCCGGTGAAACGGGAGAGAGTTTGGATTAAGTGGGAAAGTTTTGGTAGAAATAATACACAAGGTAAGGGGAAGTTTAATTCATTCAATATATGAGACTAAATTGTTGGGTACTCTGTTAATAAGGAATAGGAGTGAAAATCTGAAGTATTGAACAACTGCTTTTAAATATTTCTTCATGTTTGAAAAGTTTGAAATTTTCTTGAAATTCTTGAAATTAAGGATGAATTATATGGTAAAATTGTTGTTTTTGACTTAAATTGAACATAGTTCATGTTTAATTTGAATTTGAACAAGTTTGGTTGTCTGATACTGAGAAATTGGAAATCTCCAAAATTTGATATAGTTACAGGATGTAAGGTTGAAGAAAGGGATAAGAGGGGAATTTTTGAAAATGATCAAGGGTAAAATAGTCATTTTACATCCTAGGGACATAAATGAAATTTTCAAAAATATTCAAGGGTAAAACAGTCATTTTTGGGACATGGAAGGAATTTTTGAAAATGTCCAAGGGTAAATAAAATAGTCATTTTCGGGACATGGAATGAATTTTTGAAAATGTCTAAGGGTAAAATAGTCATTTTTGGGATATGGAAAAAATTTTCGAAAATGTCCAAGGGTAAAATAGTCATTTAAGGACACATGAAATTTTAAGAAAAGATTCAGGGCAAAATAGTAATTTAATGATTTCGGGATGAAAAGGGAATAATGCAAAATGTTTAAAGGTATAATTGAAACTTTAAAAATAAAGTAAAGGTATGTTAGGAAAAATAATTAAAATGTAGAATGAAATTAGAAATTTTAAAGAATCAGTGTGTTGTGACCTATGTGGGTCAGACTAAACCTAAGGGTCGATGTCCAGAATTAGTCATGAGATGTTATGTATTGGCTAGACTGAGTTATAGGGTTGGTGCCTAGAATTAGTCAAGTATTATTATTTATTGACCCGAATGAGCCACGAGGACAGGTGGTCTAGAATTCTACAGATGTGAATGATTGTTGTTGTGTTTGAATGGTACTCGGGGTGGTGCAGAGTATATTAGTGTACTAACTATGTCGGAGGATTCGAATGAGGTCCCAAACTTCACTGATTGGTCGGGTCAGGTAGACTACGAGATCAGGTGGTGAGAAGTCGATGAAAGGATAACTGGTGGCGCGCTCAGAGGGGTACTCCAAAATGAGTGATGAAGGGCGCCATTAATCCCACTCTGTGTGGAGGGTGGTCAGAATGATACTGCGAGTGCCGACCACAATGTGCCCACAAATGATAGCCTCTGAGTTCGGACATAGTTAAAGTATACTTCCGGAAGGCATCTTAGTGTATTGATGATTTGTAATTAATGATAATATGTAATTATTACTTTTATATCTATTTTATTATATCGAATGATTTAATACTTACCCCTATTTTTCCATGTGGATGAGATTGTGATGATCACTTTTATGTGGGAACAGATCAGGAGTTGAGAGGTGAATATGCGACTATTGGACAATAGGGATAGTTTAGTGGGAGCTACTTTTGCATGTATCTATATAAATAAATTATGTTACTATGTTTTGAGGTTTTGTCAATAAACCAAAATTTCGATCTATATTACAATTACAATAATATAGATATTATTATTTACTTGTTTACTATTTTGCGAAAATATAATTATAGTAACAATTTCTCGAGTCGTTACAATATTCAAATATTTTATTATAGAAAATTTTTTACTATTAATTGTTAACATTTGAAATAAATATATTTATAAAATTAAAATATATCATCGGGATCATAAATAATTCTTAGGCAAATTAATGATTATAAAATCTTATTAAATGAAAATAAAAAATTATTGAGTAATGACAGGTGGTAAATAGTTATGAAAGATATTATATTAATTTAGTGAAATTAAAAATTAAAATGAATAAATTAAAATTAAAATTAAATTATTATTATAATATATGTAATTAACTATATTTATGAAAATTAAAATAAACCTTGTTTGAATAAATCTAATAAATATATAATTTGAATTATTAATATAGGAAATATTCTTTAATACATTTTTAATTCAAAATTTAAATTTTCATTAAATAATATCATAATTAATATTTTTTTAGAAGTAATGAGCACACTAAAACGGATTTTAATGAATAATAATTATAGAAAACATATGAATACAGATGGTGTAATCACTAGTGTCTAGAGATTTTTTAAAGACTTTTATTTTTTAAAGACTTTTCCCAAATAATTTTTCATAAACTTGTGTATAGTGGATTAAACAAGTTAGATATTGTGCAATGTGTAATAATAAAAATAGATAAACACTTTTATTGGTTGGCTCTAATTAAATCACTTTTTTTTTTAAATCTCTTGAAATATTGTATTATCATGATTAGTCTCTTATTTCATACATGTATGACTCATCCTTCCGTAGATTTTAAAAAAATCATTGAAACAAGGAATTAACAGGGGAGCCGTATATGGTATTGATTCGACAATGATCCAAATAACAATAGTCTGTATTATGCTTTCTAAGAAAAATTAAATGAAACACAACAGAATCAAGGATTGGAAATTGCTGTGATGTATGAAGGTTCCGCCTGAAGTAAAGAAAAAGTGGAGTCAGGTAACAGAATGGAGAATGAGAGAGAATTAGTGAATATTCTGCAGAGAGAGAAAAAACCGAGAGGAGAGAGAAGGTTCATACCAAAAGTCTGCTTCTATCCAATATCAAAATCCCTTAAAAACACACTCTCTCTACGTGGCCTAGTGTTTTTCCTCGTGTCCTTCTTTTGCTGATCCTGGTCCACGTGTCCCATTGATTCCACTACATTCTCTGTGCCCATTCTGCTTGTTACAATACCCTTCCCATTAACAACAACCTTGCCCTCAAGGTTGAATTGAGGATAAGCTTGTTGAAATTCATCCAGATCTTCCCAAGTAGCTTCCTCAGGTTCCGTAGAGTGCCACTGTACCAACACCTGTTGTACTTCAATGGAATTGCGCTTTATAATTCTTTTATCCAACACTGTTATTGGATTCAAGATAGGTCCAAACTCAGTGGTGGTCAAAGGTAGGGGTAAATATTGGTTAGACTGTATTCCCATAAACTTTTTGAGCAATGAGATGTGGAAAACAGGGTGAATCCGAGCTGTATCAGGAAGCTTTAATTTGTAAGCCACTGGACCTATCTTCTCCAGTACTTCAAATGGTCCAAAAAAACGCATGCCTAATTTTTTATTCTTTCTAAGAACCACTGAATGTTGTTTATATGGCTGCAACTTTACTAATGCCAAATCACCAATTTGCAGATGGAATTCTCTCCTTTTCTTATTTGCCTGTACTGTCATATAATTTTGAGCCTTCATCAAGTTGGTCTTGAGTTGTTGCAACACTTTGTCTCTAGTGATTAAAGACTCTCTAATGGCGGGAAGATCTGTGGAATTGACTTCATAAGGAATGGCCAGAGGTGGTTCTCTACCAAATACTGACTTTAAATGGGCTCATTCTTATGCTTGTGATGGTAGGAAGAGTTGTACCGAGTATTGTGCCCAAGGAAGCATAGAGTACCACAACTTGGGATTATCAAACACATAACACCTCAAATACATTTCCAATGTCTTGTTAAGTACCTCGGTTTATCCAGTCACTTTGGGGATGATATGCGAGCTCATCGCCAAAGTTGTGCCTTGAGCTTTAAATAAGTGCTTGCCAAAATGAGCTGATAAAGATTCTATCTCTGTCCGATACAATAGTTCTCGGAAAACCATGCAGCTTTGCCACATTATTAATAAAAGCTTCTGCTACACTTTTACTGGTAAAATGGGCTTTCAAAGCAATGAAATGCCCAAACTTAGAGAGCCTATCAATGACTACCAAAATAGTAGAATAACCATGTGAAGTGGGAAGATTTGTAATGAAATCCATGACTATGTCTTCCCAAATCTGTTGAGGTATTGGCAATGGTTGTAACAGACCATAGGGTAAAGCTTGGTCCACTTTAGCTTGTTGACAAATACTGCAATGTCGTATATAAGCCTTGATATCATCTTGCATTTTTGGCCAATAAAATTGATTGCAGATTCGGGCTAGTCTTTGTATTTCCAGCATGACCACCCACTTTCGAGTCATGAAATTCCTGCATAATATGGTTCTTCAAATCCTTATCAGCCGGTATCATCAATTTTCCTCTTCTAAAAAGCATTCCATCTTTAACAACAAACTTGTCCATAGGCAATATGCCTTGAGTATGTTGCATCATCAACTTACTTAACTCAGCATCTTGCATAGTCATCTCAGGAATCTGCTCTAACCATGTAAATTTGGATTCTGACCAGCCCAGAAAACAACTTCGAGATAAAGCATCAGCTGGTATATTCTCTCTACCAGGCTTATATTGTATAGTGAAGTCATATCCTAAAAACTTAGGTAACCACTCGTTGTTGTTCGGGAGTTTGCAAGCTGCTTGTTCTAGCAACTCTTTCAAGCTTTTCCGATCTGTTCTAATGATGAACTTGTTTCCCGAGCAAATAATGTCTGAACTTAGCCAAAGCCTCTGTGATGGCATGAAATTCTCTTGTATAAGCGGTATGTTCTGCATTACGGGGAAATTTTCTTGGAAAAGTAAGCAATTGGATGTTGAGATTGGCTAAGGACAGCACCAATTTCAGATCCAGATGCATCAGTTTCTAACACGAACTGCTCTTTAAAATTTGGAATGGCTAGTACAGGGGCAGAAGTCATAGCATCCTTCAACTTTTCAAATGCTATAGATGCATTTTCTGTCCACTTGAATGAGTCCTTTTTTAGCAAATCTGTTAAAGGAGCAGCTATTGCAGCATAACTTTTGATAAATCGCCTGTAGTAACCGGTGAGGCCTAAAAAACCTCTCAACTGTTTTACTGTTGTAGGTCTAGGCCACTTTTTGACAGCTTCTAGTTTGGAAGTTTCCATGGCTACACCTTTTCCTGACAATGTATGTCCTAAATAGTCAATTTCCTTTACTCCAAATGAACATTTTGAGAGTTTTGCATATAATTGCTGCTGCTGTAAGGTCTGCAAGACTAATTCCAAATGAAACAAATGATCCTTCCACGTGGCACTAAACACCAAAATATCATCAAAAAATACTATTACAAATTTCCTCAAATACTCTTTGAAAATCTCATTCATTAAACTTTGGAAGGAAGTCGGTGCATTAGTTAACCCAAATGGCATTACAAGCCATTCATAGTATCCATGGTGAGTTCTGAAAGCAGTTTTATGTCTATCTTCAGGCTTCAACAGAATTTGGTGGTAACCAGATCTTAAATCTAATTTAGAAAAGAAATTGGCTCCAAATAACTCATCAATAAGTTCATCAACAATAGGAATAGGAAATGTATCTTTAATGGTAATAGCATTAAGGGCTCTATAGTCAGTACATACCCTCCATGATCCATCCTTCTTCTTTACTAGAATGATTGGAGAAGAAAAAGGACTCTTACTGGGTTGTATTATGCCTTCATCAAGCATTCCTTGCACCAACTTTTCAATTTCTGCTTTTTGACTATGTGGGTACCTATATGGCTTCACTTTTACCGGTTGAGATCCTTTCATCAAAGGAATTGAATGATCCTGAAATCGAGGGGGTGGTAAAGAGGTGGGTGTCTCGAAAACTGAACTGTAATTATGTAACAACAAAGCCAATTCTGGCTCTATATCAAGAGGTACTTCAGTTAGTGGGAACTGATAAGCACTTTCACCAACCATCCGCATACTGAAAACCTCGGCTATAGAATCCGTGTTAACCATTCTTCGATGTGATGTAAATGGGCTCGAGTAGGTGAGGAATCAATTTCCCCTTGTAGAGTTATAAATTTTCCCTCATGGAAGAACTTCAATTGCAATGAATCATAATCGGCAATGTGAGACCCTATAGTTTTTAACCATTTGGCCCCCAAGATCAAATCGGCTCTCGAAATAGGTAATAAAAATACGGGAAATTCAAATTTAGCCCCTTGAGCTTGAATATTGAGTTTTTTAATCATGCCTTCAACGAGTCATATAATTTCCATTTCCCACCATAACTTTGAATAGAGGAATTGGTTCTATCGCTAACTTAAGAAACTTAGCAATCCTTGGTTGCAAAAAATTATCGGAGTTGCCCCCATCTACTAATATCGTGACTTGGTAGAGTATTAATATGTGCAGTAAAATGAATGGTGCCAACTCCTAAGCCTCCTGTTAAAGCATTAAATGACAAGTGAGAATTAGCTTCTAATCCTTCTTCGACGGTTGCGAGGATCGGTAACATTCCCATTTTCGGTAGTAGCCACTATTTCGATTCCTCTTCATCGGCTTGTAACATCAATAATTGTCTATTAGGACATCGATGATTAAATGTGAATTTCTCCTCGCGAAATAACATAACCCTTTTTCTCTCCTCAGTTTCATCTCAGTAGGTGTAATTTTCTTGACATTTGAATTTCGATTGGTGGAATTGAAGGTGTGGGTAGAAGCGGAGGTAATGATTGTTTAGGTGTAGTTTTTCTTTGGATTAAAATTGGTGCTTGGTATATGAAGCTGGGAACATCTCTAATCGTAATTTGTAGAACGTTACGGAACAACGGTAGTGTACTTTTCTTCATATAATCTAGCTAATGCCACTTGCTCTCGGTATGTTAGTAGGACATTGAGCCACAACATCCCTTCGATATCCGATTTAAGCCACTTAAAAACAATTCAACACGACGACATCACTAAGACCTTCGGATCGGTTTGCTAGTGCCATAAATTTCAAATAATATTCGAAAACAGTACCAGACTGATGGAGCTTAAATAGTTCTGCCATTGGAGAGTCGAAGGGAGATGGTCCAAAATGACTTTCCAAGGCTCTCGTCAAATCTGACCACGTCTGAACAACTGACATGCGTTGCAACATTTGAAACCACGGAATTACATCTTTCTCAAAATGCATTGAAGCTATCTCTACTCTTTCGTGGTCATGAGTACGATGATAATTGAAAAATTTCTCCGCCTTAAAGATCCATTCTAACACGGAGGTTGTGCCATCAAAGTGAGGAAAACCCAAGGAAATATTGCGTACCGGTCGCGCTGAGTCTCTCTGTGTCACGACCAACGGGAAGCCATTTGAGTTCACACCATCACTGCACTGAGCCTGACTTTGATTCAATAAATCCAATGAGTTCTGCATTTGGTCCATTCGATCATTGTTTGCTGTTTGGAATTGGATGATCAATTCACGATTAGCTTTATCACGATCTGATTGTTTCTCAATCCAACTCAATATTGAAGCGAGTTGCGCTTGCAATTCTTTCATCCTAGTGTTCTCAGCCATTGACGTCAATGAAATCACCAATGAAACAAGGAATTAACAGGGGAGCCGTATATGGTATTGATTCGACAATGATCCAAATAACAATAGTCTGTATTATGCTTTCTAAGAAAAATTAAATGAAACACAACAGAATCAAGGATTAGAAATTACTGTGATGTATGAAGGTTCTGCCTGAAGCAAAGAAAAAGTGGAGTCAGGTAACAGAATGGAGAATGAGAGAGAATTAGTGAATATTCTGCAGAGAGAGAAAAAACCGAGAGGAGAGAGAAGGTTCATACCAAAAGCCTGCTTCTATCCAATATCAAAATCCCTTAAAAAAACACACTCTCTCTACGTGGCCTAGTGCTTTTCCTCGTATCCTTCTTTTGCTGATCCTGGTCCACGTGTCCCATTGATTCCACTACATTCTCTGTGCCCATTCTGCTTGTTACAATCATCATTGATTATAAGTTTGCAGTTGTCTCATGTGTTATAGTTCGATGAGTACGTGACACTGAGAAAGATAAACTCCATGCATAATCTTTACTCTTTTCTTTTTTAGATGATGATTGTTTTTTTTTATGAGTGTGTCAACTTCTATGTTAGGTTTGGAACTCAACTTTTATGAAGGTTCTCTTTATTGGTCCTACAATAAAGCTGATCGAATCATCTAAATGAAGTTGGTTTTCATCAATCTTAGAAGATAAGGTTCAATATTATTTACTAAATTGGATAATTCATATATTTCCTATGAGATAATTCCACATAGTATATACTAAATTGGTTATCATCCATTTTAAAATCTTTTAAAATATGAATCACATAATTAAATTAATTTATTTATTAATTCTAACAACACAATAAATAATTCCGACACTACTGTAACAAAACGGTAATTTTATCATGGTCTGTCATCTATTGCCATACGTTATATATGAAAATACAGTTTTTTTTCATGTATTTTTCACTGTAAAGCATTTATTTCTAAGGAGGTTTGTGTCTTGATTAGTTAAGTTGTAAAGAATGGTGTATACATGAAACCATTGCAAATATTAAACTTTTCTTTGAAGAAAAGAAGGAAAGGAATCTGCATATAATGTAAAGTTATGTGAAAAAGAAAACTGGAAATGCCTGAGCTGTAAAGACACGTTTTCTGGGGCCTATTTTGCAAAATTGGATAAGCAAAGTCTTAAAAAATGGGGCAATAATTTCATATTTATATATTCTTCCCCGAAAGTTAAATATAAAGGAGCATAATATAATATATACATGAATTTAGAAAATGAAGATGCTAAAATTACGCGTCAGTGTTGATTATTTTCTTCATTTTAGAAATGCCAAATCATCTTACACAACTCTCAACTTATCTAAAAAGAGATTTTTTTTTCACACTTACCATTATTTTAACATAATTTTTCATATATAGCATATTGTACGTAATATTTGCATGAGTAGCATACTTTTATAAAAAGTTAAACATTTC
Organism: Sphenostylis stenocarpa; assembly: GCA_963425845.1. Classification (NCBI taxonomy): domain Eukaryota; kingdom Viridiplantae; phylum Streptophyta; class Magnoliopsida; order Fabales; family Fabaceae; genus Sphenostylis; species Sphenostylis stenocarpa. The sequence continues at coordinate 4,064,350 of OY731401.1, read as the reverse complement.
AATATTTTTTTCTTTACTAATATCCTATTAAACTTATAAATCAGAAATAACATCATTTTATCAATATTTATCTAACTAGTACAATTTTCTTACACAGTTGGAATTCAATTATTAGGAGGTCGAATTCCAACCTCACTAATTAATATAATTTTAAATATAAAATAATATTTATTAAATATAATAATTAAATATAAATATATATATATATTATATAAAAAATATATATAAATATTATATATATATATATATATTAAATATATTAAATATATTTGTTTTTACTATATTTATAAAAATATTTAAATATATATATATATAATATTTAAATATTTATTTATATTTTTATAAATATAATAAAATTTAATAAATATATATTTATATCTTTCTATATAACATTTTTACATAAATAAATTATATATATTATTTAAATATATTTTCAATATAAAATAATTTTAATAAGTAAAAATAATATTTTTTTATAGAAATATATAAATATTTTTATTATATTTTAATATATTTTTACTATATTTATAAAAATATATTAATAATATAATTATATAAATATATTTTTATGTTATTTAAAAAAATATATTTATATTTATTTCATATAAGTATATAAATAATTTTTTTTAAAATATATATATATATATATATATATATATATATAATATTTATATATTTACTTTATATAAAATATATATATTTATATTTAATTATTATATTTAATAAATATTATTTTATTTTAAAAATTATATTAATTAGTGAGGTCGAATTCGACCTCTAGGAACCAAATTCTAATCGTGTATGTAAAAATGGTACTAGTTAGGTAAATATTGATAGAATGATGTTATTTATGAATTATAAATTTAATAGCATGTTAGTTAGATAAATATTGATAAAATGATGTTATTTCTTAATTATAAATTTAATAGCATGAAAAAAAATCCCAAAAAGATGCTGCAATTTTTTAAAATTGACCTTAAAAGCTACTCTCATACTAACTTTCCTGCTCAGAATTTCTGAAAAATAGAAAATAAATTTCTATTTTTTTTAACTCAATTATTATTATTTTAAAAATTATATACCATACAGTTTTTTTTTCTAATTTCCACATATTTTACCGAAATTTTGTAACCGAATGATATGCCATGAGAAATAAAAAAGTCAAAATGATATCATTTTATAAAAATTTGTAATAAAATCACGTCATTTTGATTTTTAAATTTTCTAATAAAATCACGCCATTTTGATTTTTAAAATTTGTTTAATAACATATCATTACTTTATTAAAAAAGTATGATTAAATAACTGTGTTCCAATATTTTTTCACTTTTTTCAATTTTATTTTACTATTATTTTACCCTTTTTTTCAATTTTTTTAAATAAATCAATATGATTTCTTTTGAAATAAGTGTATGTGATTTATATCCCATAATATATATATATATATATATATATATATATATATATATATAATCTAAATTAAAATAGAACGAAATTGATGGAATGAATCACATTAATTCATTTTAAAAAATAAATCAAATTAACATTAGAAATAAAATATTAAATTGAGATTTAAAAAAATAATAAGAAGAACTTAAAAAAATCAGACAAAGTTATTTAGACAAAAATTAATAAATCATTAAAATATGCAAAAAAAATACAAAAATTATAACAATATTTTACTTTTTATAACAAAGAGCAAAACCAATAAAAAAAATAAAATTGATTATTGTTTCTTTATTTCAAGAAAATTATTGCTGGATATCTTCTTAATTTTTTAACTTTTTATCTTTTTCCAACTCGTGAACAGAAAAAAATTATAATCTTTATATTATAAAGATGAAACTATGAAGATAAAAATTTTAAAAACAAAAATAAAAACTTATAAATTTTATGGTACAAGATGAATCTTAGAAAGAGAAGAGTACAAGAGGAAAAAATTATAAAAAGTTGAAATAAGAAAGTGAGAATGCAATAGAGAAAAATATAAAAGTCACTATAAAGAGAGAGAAAAATGTACACGTGAAAAAATCACGTAAGAGAATAAAGATAATATTTATTATAATGGAAAAAATTGAAGGAGAAAAGATAAAAATTTAAATTTTATTTATATTTAAAAATATGTTTAATTAAATTTTTTTGTTGTATTTGTCATATTTTATTAAGTAAATAAATTTATTATTATTATTATACATAATAATTAAGTAAAAAAAAACTATTTTATAACGTAGTGAATATTAAAAAAATATATTCAAAAGAAAAATTTAGTTAATGTAACACTCTCTTGATATTAAAAAGTTAAAATGGTCAATTCAATTTATTCATTTAAAGTGTATAAGTTTTAATTTAATCCTAAAATTTAATAAATTAAAATAAAGTCTATCAAAATAACTTTAATTTCTCACATTCATTTTTTATTTCAAGTAAGTTCTTAATTATCATTAAAAGACAATTTAATTTATAGATGTAAAGGCTAAATTGTATTTTAACGATAATAGGTAGGAACCTATTTTAAGATGAATGTGAAAAATAAAAGTTACTTTCAAGGATTATTTATTTATTAACATTCATTGGATTAACTAAAAAATATACACTTAAAAATATTAAAACACCATTCCGCCTTTAAAAATGTTATGATAATTTGCTATTTAATTTTTTGTTTCAAAAGTTAATCTATTTAAGAATAATAATAATAATGACAAATTTATTAAATATAAAGCTATTAATACCAACTACAAAATAGAATAAATATTTTGTTTTACTTATTTTTTAAAATTATAATAACATAAAAGATTAAAAGAATTTTTGTCATCCAACTACAATAGACTGTGACTATGAAAAAATTGGGTATTAAATACTCAACCTCTTTTCTAACTTAATGATGTCCTAATTATCATAATTCACATAATATTCATAATAATTATGATTTATTATGGTAAGTGGTATAATACTTTATTGTTTCCCACTTACTCTTACTCTTCTAACCACACCCCAGTAATTAATTGGACAAATCAAATTTCTCTAATAAAAGATTAAAAAAAGATAAAAATGATGGTGACTTCACTTATATGAAAATATATGGATTGAAGAACAACAGAAATAATGGAAACAACAATCGACGAACCACAGATAAATCATTTTTCCTTGAAGATGAACATATGTATTGTAATATTATAAGTACAAAAATAATTCAAAAGACATGATAATTTAAAAAATTATGTGTGCAAAGTTAAAATATATATATATATATATATATATATATATATATATATATATATATATATATGGGTTAAATATATTTTGAATATTCAAATAATAAATCCCAATTTGTTTAAAAAAATTATATATATATATATATATATATATATATTATATTATATATATATATATATATATATATATATATTATATATATATATATATATATATAATATATTTATATATAATATACATATATTTAGAAGAAAAAAATTAAACATAATGTTTAATCTTATAAGCATTTATTTGTCTTGATAACATATAAATATTAATTCAAACATCTATGTAATACTTGAGGTAGGAGTTCACTTGTATCAAAATAATAATAATAATACTAATAATAATAATAAATAAATAAATAATTTTATAAAAATAAATAGACAATACAAAAAAATAATAATAATAAATATACAATACAAATAATAATAATAAATATTTATTTTAGTTATTTTGAAAATTATATAGTGAGATAAATATTTTGAAAAATATTAATAATTTTCTTAATAATAGAAGTTAATTAACTTTGTAAAGAATTCCATATCATTTTTAAATACAATAGACTCTCACATTCAAAATCTAACTTTATTAATATTTATGTAAATTTTATTTTTTTAAATATTTTTTTCATTCCACTATAATTCTAGTTCCAAAAGATTGTGACTATAAAATAACTTATTATTAAGTATGTATTAGTAATTTTTTAACTTTTTCCGCAACTTAATGTTGTAGTAATTATCTTATCGCATAAATCATTAATATCAAAGTTCACAGAGTTATTGTGAGAATAATTATGATTTATTGTGGTTAACTAGAACATCACTCAATTGTTTCCCCTCTTATTCTTACTCTTCTAACCACATCGCATAAAAAATTGGACGAATAAATTGTCTTATCCAAAACTGGAAAAGGTAAAAGTGGTGATAATTTAATCTAGATGTCCAAGTTGTCAATGTGATGTGGATAGAAGAACAATCAAAATAAAAGAAACAACAACTTGATGAACCAAATTGTAATCTTGAATAATTATTAAACCAAAGACAATCATGTGAATTGTAATATTGAAGATTCATGCGACGAGGATGATTAAGACAATATTAAATTACAATAAATAATAATTTAGGAAGGATGATCATTAAAAAAATAATGTATATATGCAAAATATACTTGTAATGTTTCTATGTATATTATACTTATGTTTTTAAAAGTAAAAAAAATATTAATGTTATCTTAATTATGATTATCTTATGAAGAATCAAACTAATAAGGATTGATTAAAATCATTGGCTAAGAAATGATTGTATTTGATTCTTGAGAAGAGAACCTGTGAAGTATGAAAGAGAAAAACTGAAATACTATAGCAATATATAATTTCATATTAGAAAGAAAGTATTATGTTGAATTGAGAATAGAAAAGGTATCAAAGGCAGAAGTTGAACAAAAAACAACATAAGATTAAATAGATCCACAAAAAATATTTTGTTTTGGGAGCATGAAATTTATCAAAGGAAAACAAAAACAAACACATGATTATAATAATAAAAAAAGACCTTATTTTTCTTCTTCAATCTCTACTACTTTCATCATGTTATCCACCTAAAAAATTTTCAATAATCATTAACAAATATCAAACAATCTTGTATATACCAGGTTTACTCGATTATCATATGGTGTATTTTGTAATTATTATTATATACAAATCTTCAATGAAATGAATGCACATATATACTATTCAAGAATGTAATTAAATTTATAATGTTAAAAAGAAAGGAATAAAACTGAATGAAATTTATAAAGTTTATTTTACAAAATAATAATAATAATAATAATAATAATAATAATAATAATAATAATAATTATTATTATTATTATTATTATTATTATTATTATTATTATTATTATTATTATTATTATTATTATTATTGAAACTAAAGTTTAGAAAGGATAAACGAAAAAAAACCATAACCTGATATGATTGATGAAGTCTCCATCAAATATGTATCCGGTATAAATTATCACTGAAAACTAATTTTTTTGCCAATACTTTTTTCATTTTTTTAACCTTTTTTTTCTCTCTTTCTCATTCTCCCCTTCTTTCCAATTTTCACACCTTGTACATGAAACCCTAAATTATTTTATCTCACCTCAACCCTCATGGTGAGAGACTCTATCACATTTTTTGTTTTCTCTATAGTCACTTATGTTTTGCATTTTATAGTCGCAAAAATACAAATTCTTGTTGCGGCGCATCGACGATTATATGAATTAGGGTTTTTTATCTTGTACATTCTCTATTGTGTTGGGCTTGGCCTAATTTAAGATATAATTTTTTAATCCTTTTTCTTTCATTTTAATGGAAGCTAAGAGAACAACACGTCGGACAATTATTTGAATTAGGGTTTTACATCTTATGCATACTTTGTTGCCTTGCGTTTGGTCTAATTGGTCCAATTTAAGACATGTTCTTTATTCTTTTTTTCTTTCTTTTTAATGCAAGCTAGGTCCATTTGCTTTTTTTTTCTTTATATATATATATAAATTAAAATATTTGTAAATAAAGTATTAAAATTATTTTTAGAATAAGGTACTATTTTTTGTTATGTTGGGAAATGACGCATTTAACAATTGTATGAATTAGAATTTTACATTTTGAAGATTCCTTATTATGTTGGACTTGGCCCAATTTAACATATTTTTTATTCTTGTTTTTTTCTTTTTAACACAAGTTAGGAAAATGGTGCATCGAACAATTGTATGAATTAGGGTTTTGCATCTTGTGCATTCTTTATTGTGTTGGGTTTGGTCATGTTTAAGACATATTTTTATTCCTTTTTTCTTTCTTTTTAATGCAAGTAGGAAAACAGTGCATCCAACAATCGTAAAAATTAGGGTTTGTATCTTGTGCATTCTTTATTGTGTTAGACTTGACCCAATTTAAGGCATGCTTTTTTATTTCTTTTTAAGACAAGTTAGGAAAACGGTGCATCCAACAATTGTACAAATTAGGTTTTTACATCTTATGCATTCTTTACTGTGTTAGGCTTAACCCAATTTTAGACATGTTCTTTTATTTCAATTTTCTTTCTTTTTAACGTAAGTTAGGAAAACGACTCATCCAACGATAGCATAACATCGGGGTTTGCATTTTGTGCATTCTTTATTATATTGGGCTTGCCCAATTTAAGACATGTTCTTTTATTCTTTTTTAAGCAAGGTAGGAAGTGCATCCAACAATTGCATAAATTAGGGTTTTGCATCTTGTGTATTATTTATTGTGTTGGACTTCGTCTAATTTAAAACATGTTTTTTAATTTAGTCTTATAATTTAAATAAACTTAAAAAAAGTACATGAAAGTAATTTCAATTTCTCACAATCATTTTTTATTTAGAATAATTCCTTATGTATTATTGTTAAATACAATTTAGTACCTTTATGTTATGATAGAATATAATTTAACATATATATGTGGAAGAGATGACTCAAGAAAGTGGAAGAGATAATTCAAGGTGATGGTGGTTTGCTCAAGTGAGAGTCAAATCGATCCAATTTTTGTTCAAACGAGAGTTAAATGGACTAAAGGTTCACTCAAGTGAGACTATCTTCGCTCAAGTAAGAGGAGAGAGAATGACACCGATGAATTTTCACTCAAACAAAAGTCTTAGTATGTTTTCTATTTGAACTTCTAAAAATAGCTATGAATTTAAAATTTTATGTTTCATATATTCAAATTGAAGCCCTAGAAATGAGGAGTATAATGAAACAAGAATTAGCTAAAAAATATATCTATAGTAATGACCAAAAGAACAAACAAATCAAATAAGAAAAATATATAATTATAGTATTTAGTCCAAAACAAGTCTAGTTTATTATGAATGTAAGAAAATTATACGGGTGAGGAATTATGAGATGATATGGTGTTGTGTGTGTAGTGTGTGCGTGTGTGTAATGTAACTCTCAAATATTAGTCTCTTAGTTTAGAACATAGTGTGTATGTGTCGAACGTAATTCCTAAATATTAGTATGTGTGTGTTTCGAACATAACTCTCAAATGTTAGTTTCTAAGTTTGGAGCATAGTGTGGTTTTCGAGAAGACATATGTATGAGTTAAATATAAATATGATGTGAAATGTAACCCGAACATAACTCCCAAATTTTAGTCTCTGAGTTTGAAACATAGTATGTGTGTCTCAAACGTAATTCTTAAATGTTAGTCTCTCTGAGTTTGGAGCATTGTGTGATTTTCGAGAAGACGTATGTATAAGTTAAATATAAATATGATGTGGAATTATTTGATAGAGTAAAATTTGATGTGAGTGATAGGATGTAATATATTTTTAATAAAATGTGAGTGCAATTATTATTTTGAATAACGAGTTTATCCTTTTTTTTTATGGACTTGATTGCTATGATTTTATTAATATATATTTATTAGCATTTCTTAACATAACATGATCATGTAAATATTTTTGTATTAAATACTTGTTAAAATAATGTACTTTCTTTATACATTCAATCAATATAAGTTATTTTTTTAGAAAAATATATTATAATAATAACAATTTATAGAATCATTATAATAATTTTTATTTTTTTATATTTAAAAAATATAAGTCGTAATAATTTGATAATTTAAACATTCCTTTATGAAAATTTTAGAGTAATAATAATAATTTTTTTTATAATCTATATAACTATTAAATCAATTTTCACTCATTAATTAAAAATTATTACTTTTAAGATAGAAAATGATTTAATGGTATGTGACATCTTTTAAAATTTATTATCTTAAAGTCATTTTGTATTCTTCAAAATAATAAATTTATTATTTAAATGTATTAGAGCATCTCTAAAAGGGAGTTACTATTAAGAATTGTTTAGGAATAAAAGTGAATATTTTATTATGGATCTTATCTGAGTTGTTTAAAGTGAAAAAATTACTTAAAATTGAAATAAAGTTATTTTTATAAATAATTCGACCAAGTTTTAAGCAACTCAACTGTGAGACTCATAATAAAATATTTAATTTTATTCGTACGTCATTTTTGTTGCCTTTGTAGTTGTAGATGCTCCTAGATATTATTCTTATCCTTTCTTTTCTCTTTGAGTATTTAATAGGGATTATGTGATATTTTCATAAATGAATATGTGGGATTCAAAGAGTGTCCTTGTGTGGAAGGTTAAAAAAAAAAAAAAGAGTCAATTTGGAAAGTGGGTTGAAGCTAAGCTTGAGCAAGATTTTGAGGGACATGATTTATGGATGGAATAATAACGGCTAAAATAATGTTTGGATTTTAAAGTAAACTGGTCAATGATGATTCAAAATATACGAAAGTTTCCAATTTAATCCTAAAATTTAATAAATTAAAATAAAGTTCTTTTAAATAACTTTAATTTCTCATAAAATATTTTTTATTTTAAAAAAGTTCCTAGTTATTATAATATATTTTAATGATAATATATATGGATATATTTTATGTGAAATAAAAGTTACTTTGAAGGATTACTTATTTACTATCATTTATACACTTTGAAAGATTAAAATACCATTAAACCTTTAAAAAATTGTATATTATGACAATTTGATACGTTAAATATTTCCTCAAAATTGAACACATTTTAGAGTAATATTAATGACATTCTTATTAAAAATATAACTACTAAATTAAGTTTCACTCTTTAATTTTAAATTATTGTTACTTTTTAATCTTTTTCTAAAATAAAAGTTAAAATTTATAAAATCTAACAGTGACAAAAATAAGGAAGTATTTTGCACTACCTACGAGATCACTTATATCGAGGAAAAAAAATATAAAAATAATATATTAACATTTATTTTATAATTATAATTACTAATATTATTTTATAATAATAATAATAAAAATAATAATAAACTTAATGTTATAATAGTAAATACACATTAAAAATAGTAAATATTTGTTTAAGTCATTTTTAAAATTTTATAATGAGATAGATATCTTTAAAAATATATCAATAATTTACTTAACAATAAAAATTAATTATCTTTAAAACATCTCATAAAATATTAATATATATTATTTAGAATATAAAAGTCAAAATCTAATTTTACAAATACTATACAACTTTTATATATATATATATATATATATATATATATATATATATATAATATTTATAATAATGATAATAATAATAATAATAAAATCATAATTTTATAGCAATAAATACACATTATATTAATAATAAATATTATTTTAATTATTTTTAAAATTATAAATCGGGATAACTATCTTAAAAAATATTAATATTTTACTTAACAGTAAAATTAATTTTGGGAATAACTTTTTATATTTTTTAAATATAATATTCTAAATCTAACTTCGTAAATAAATAAATATATATATATAATTTATTTTTAATATTCTTTTAATAAGTATTTATTTTAACTTTTTAATTTTTAAAGTTTTTATTTTCATCTAATAATAGTCTTAGCTAAAAAAATTTGTTATTAGCAATTCTTCAATTTTTTTGGAACTTAATATTGTCTTAATTATCCCATCACATAATCATCAATATCATAGTTCACGTAGTAATTAGTAATAATTATGAGAATAATCATGATTCACTATCGTCCACTGATATATACGTCATTCAATATCTCTTTTTCGGACAAAAAATATAGGTAGTTCATTTTATATATATGTTTAATAGGAAGTGCATAGAAGAATAATAAAAATAAAAGAAATAACAATTTGATGAACCAAATGGTGACCATAAATCATTGTTAAAAATCATTGTTAATATTAAAGATTCATGCGATGAGAATGATTAAGACACTATTAAAGTACAATAATAACTTAGAAGATGTGATAATTTAGATAATAGTATGTGCAAAATAATACTTTAGAAAACATATTTTTTTTATCACTCCACATAAATAATGTAAAAATATCTTATATATATATATATGAATTACATATTAAAAGTCTTTTTTTTTGACAAAATAGCAATTAGAATAAAATACATCCTAAAAAATAAAATAAGTCATTGAATTATTTGTTTATTAAAATAGTTTATTTTACTTTTATCATGCACGAAATAAAAGTAAATCAAATAATAGTTTATATATTTTGAACTGATTATGGATTTTTTTAAAATAGTATAATTGATAATAAAAAAATGAAATGCGAATAAAATAAGAATATTAACAAAGTACTTCTTTATACGATTTATTTGAGAATAAAATATTAGGTATTTACGAGGGGCAAACAACGGCGAGATTCTCACAACTTTCAACCCAAAATTAGGTTATGAGTTTTTCTCACTTATAAGTTACTCAACTTTCTCATTTCTACTCAATGAAAGATTCTCATATATGGATCATGAAACAACCATATAAGAGAATATGACACCACTTTCAACAAAAAACCTTAAGGTATTAGGTTATGAGTATTTCTTATTTATAAGTTACTCAACTTTCTCTTTTCTACTCAATGTGGGATTTCAAATTCATACTTGAATTCTCAACATAAAAAATGGTACCAAAGGCGGAAGCTGAAGAAAAAACAATATTACATTAAGCCGATCAACAAACAATATTTTCTAATGATAGCATGCAACCTACAAAATGAAAAACAAAAACAAACACATAATAATAATAATAATAGTTTATATATTTTGAATTGATTATGGATTTTTTTAAATAGTATAATTGATAATAAAAAAAACGAAATGCGAATAAAATAAGAATATTAACAAAGTACTTCTTTATACGATTTATTTGAGAATAAAATATTAGGTATTTCTGAGGGGGCAAACAACAGGGAGATTCTCACAACTTTCAACCCAAAATTAGGTTATGAGTCTTTCTCATTTATAAGTTACTCAACTTTCTCATTTATACTCAATTGAAGATTCTCATATATGGATCATGAAGCAACCATATAAGAGAATATGACACCACTTTCAACCAAAAACCTTAAGGCATTAGGTTATGGGTCTTTCTTACTTATAAGTTACTCAACTTTCTCTTTTCTACTCAATGTGAGATTTCAAATTCATACTTGAATTCTCAATATAAAAAATGGTACCAAAGGCAGAAGCAGAAGAAAAAACAATATTACATTAAACCGATCAACAAACAATATTTTCTAATGAGAGCATGCAACCTACAAAATGAAAAACAAAAACAAACACATAATAATAATAATAATAATAATAATAATAATAATAATAATAATAATAATAATAATAATAATAATAATAATAATAGAAAAAAAGACCTCGTCTTCCTTCTTCAACCTCTGCTACTTTACTCATGTTATCCACTTACAAAATTTTCAATAATCACCAAAAAATATCAAAAAATCTTGTATATATCAAGTTTACTCGAGTGTGTGATTTACCATTTTAAAAACAAACTAAAAGTTTACTAAAATAGTTAAATCCCGAAAAATCTATAAATACCATAGAAAAATAAAGTTGGGATTAATGAAAAAATTATATAATTTTATATGCGGAAAACAAACAAGATAAAAAATAAATAGTAGATATTTTATTATCAAATATGCTTAAGGAAAAACACCAACAAAACAATAAAAAAATGGTTATTTACTCTTCCATAGCGTATATTTCATACGAGTGTATTTTGTAATTACTATTCAATACAAATCTTAAATCTTTATGTGAGTATGAAATGAATGCATGTATATGTTATCATCTAGAATATAATAAAATTTATCAATGTTTATTTCACAAAATAAAATAATTATTGAAATTAAAATTTAGAAAGAATAAAGGAATAAAATTATAATCCAGGCATGTTCATGAGTCTTAGATCGAATAGAGTCGAGGTCAAGAATAATTTATATATATCCTCCTCTCTTCAATCATTGATACGCTTTTTAAGGACAAAATCGTAATAGACTAAAAATTCAAAATAAACAATAACTCAGATATGAGAATTGACATTAGTTATGTCAATGGAGCATTGTACATTTCTCACTTTTTTTCGTCTTTCTCATTCCACTATTTCCCCTTTTCACCCGTTATATATGGTGGGACTACTATCAAACCCTAAAATATTTTATCTCTCACTTCACACCTCACATCACATAGAGTGAGATATCCTCTCACATATTTTGTTCTCTCTATGTTCACCTATTATCCGCATTATATCGTCGTAAGAGTTATACTTTTTGTTTTGTTGGAAAATGACGCATCCAACTATTGTATAAAGTAGGGTTTTGTATCTTATGCATTCTTCATTACGTTGGGCTTAGCCCAATTTAAAACATATTCTTTTATTCCTTTTTCTTTCTATATAATGCAACCTTGTAAAGCTGTGTATCCAAAAATTACATGAGTTAGAACTTTACATCTTGTGCATCTTTGTTGTGTTAGGTTTGACCAAATTGTATTTGTCATGTTTTATTAAATAAATAAATTTATTAATATTATTATTATTATACATAATAATTAAATAAAAAAATACTATTTTATAATGTAGTGAAAATTAAAAAAAAATTCAAAAGAAAATTTTAGTTGAATGTAACCCTCTCTTACTTTTGATATTAGAAAGGTAAAATGGTCAATTCAATTTCTTCATTTAAAGTGTATAAGTTTTAATTTAATCCTAAAATTTAATAAATTAAAATAAAGTCCATCAAAATAACTTTAATTTCTCACATTCATTTTTTATTTCAAGTATGTTCTTAATTATCATTAAAAGACAATTTAATTTATAGATGTAAAGGCTAAATTGTATTTTAACGATAATATGTAGGAACCTATTTTAAGATGAATGTGAAAAATAAAAGTTACTTTCAAGGATTATTTATTTATTAACATTCATTGGATTAACTAAAAAATATACACTTAAAAATATTAAAACACCATTCCGCCTTTAAAAAATGTTATGATAATTTGTTATTTCTTTTTTTCAAAAGTTAATCTATTTAAGAATAATATTAATGATATATTTATTAAATATAAAGCTATTAATACCAACTACTAAATAGAATAAATATTTTTTTACTTATTTTTAAAAAATTAAAATAAGATAAAAGATAAATCTTTAAAAGAATTTTTGTCATCCAACTACAATAGAATGTGACTATGAAAAAATTGGGTATTAATTACTCAACCTCTTTCTAACTTAATGATGTCCTAATTATCATAATTCACATAATATTCATAATAATTATGATTTATTATGGTAAGTGGTATAATACTTGATTGTTTCCCACTTACTCTTACTCTTCTAACCACACCCAATAATTAATTGGACAAATCAAATTTCTATAATAAAAGATTAAAAAAAGATAAAAATGGTGGTGACTTCAATTGTATGAAAAGATATGGCTCGAAGAACAATAAAAATAATGGAAACAAATGAACCACACATAAATCATTTTTTCCTTTAAAGATGAACATAAGCATTGTAATATTATAAATACAAAAATAATTTAAAAGACATGATAATTTTAAAAAAGATGTGCAAGTTTATATATATATATATATATATATATATATATATATATATATATATATATATATGTGTTATTATTATCATAATAATAAACATTGTATATATATATATATATATATATATATATATATATAATGTTTTTACACAAATTGGGATTTATTATTTGAATAGATCAAAATATATTTAACCCACATAAATATATATATATATATATATATATATATATATATATATATATATATTGTTAAGGTTCCAACATAAAACCAATTGACAATATGTGGAGTAGCCTAACATGTATTTAAACCATACCAAATGACATGAGGTAGGCGATGTGGGACTTTCAACACACCCCTCCAACGAAGCCCACGGACCAGGCAAAGCGTACTTTTGACCCAACTAAAGGGCAACTTTTGGCTCATGACAATAACCGGAAAGATGTTAGGCTTTGGCTCCGATACCATGTTAAGGTTCCAACATAAAATCAATTGGCAATATGTGGAGTAGCCTAACATGTATTTAAACCATACCAAATGACATGAGGTAGGCGATGTGGGACTTTCAACATATATAAATATATATTTATATATATATATATATATATATATATATATATATATATATATATATATATATATATATTTATATATATAATATAAATATATGTATTTATATATATATTATATTATATATACATATAATATTTATATATATATATATATAATATATTTATATATATAATATATATTTATATATATATATATATATATATAATATACATATATTTAGAAGAAAACAAAACAGTTAAACATAATGTTTAATCTTATAAGCATTTATTTGTCTTGATAACATATAAATATTAGTTCAAACATCTATGTATCAAGAAGATAATAATAATAATAATAATAATAATAATAATAATAATAATAATAATAATAATAATAATAAATATTTGTTTTAGTTATTTTGAAAATTATATAGTGAGATAAATATTTTGAAAGATATTAATAGTTTACTTAATAATAAAAGTTAATTAACTTTACAAAGAATTTCATATGATTTTTAAATATAATAGACTCTCATATTCAAAATCTAACTTTATAAATATTTATGTAAATTTTATTTTTAAGACATTTTTTTCATTCCACTATCATTCTAGTTTCAAAGACTGTGACTATAAAATAACTTATTATTATTTATGTATTAGTAATTTTTTAATTTTTTCTGCAACTTAATGTTGTCGTAATTATCCTATCGCATGAACCATCGATATCAAAGTTCACAGGATTATTGTGAGAATAATTATGATTTATTGTGGTTAACTAGAACATCACTCAATTGTTTCCCCTTCTATTCTTAGTCTTCTAACTACATCCCATAAAAATTGGATCGAATAAATTATCTTATCCAAGACTGGAAAAGATAAAAGTAGTGGTAATGTAATCTAGATGTCCAAGTTGTCAATGTGATATGGATGGAAGAACAATCAAAATAAAGGAAACAACAACATGATGAACCAAACCGTAACCTTAAATCATTATTACACCAAAGACAACCATGTGAATTATGATATTGAAGATTCATGCGATGAGGACGATTAAGACAATATTAAGTTATAATAAATAATAATTTAGGAAGCATTATCATTAAAAAAATAATGTATGCAAAATATACTTGTAATGCTTCTATATATATATATATATATATATATATATATATATATATATATATATAATACTTATGTTTTTAAAAGTAAAAAAAATTAAATGTTAATGCTATCTTAATTATGATTATCTTATGAACAATCATGCGTGAAAGAGAACAACTGAAATACTAGCAATATATAATTGCATATTAGAAAAAAAGTATTATGTTGGTTTGAGAATAGAACAGGTATCAAAGGCGAAAGTTTGAACCAAAAACAACATAAGATTAAATAGATCCAAAAATAATATTTTGTTTTGGGAGCATGCAATCTATCAAAGGAAAACAAAAACAAACACATAATCATAATAATAAAAGAAAAGACCTCATCTTTCTTCTTCGATTTCTACTACTTTCATCGTGTTATCCACTAACAAAAATTTTCAATAATCATTAACAAATATCAAACAATCTTGTATATACCAGGTTTACTCGCTTATCATATGGTGTATTTTGTAATTACTATTATATAAAAATATTCAATCTTTATGAGTATGAAATGAATGCACATATATGCTATTTAAGAATGTAATGAAATTTATAATGTTAAAAAAAAGGAATAAAACTATTTGAATGTAATGAAATTTATGAAGTTTATTTCATAAAATAAAAATAATTATTATTATTATTATTATTATTGAAACTAAAGTTTAAAAGGAATAAAGGAATAAAACCATAACCTGATATAATTGATGAAGCCTCCGTCAAATATGTACCTGGTATAAATTATCATTAAAAACTAATTTTTTTGCCAATACTTTTTTCATTTTTTTATCTTTTTTTTCTCTCTTTCTCATTCTCTCCTTCTTTCCCATCTTCACACCTTGTACATGGAACCCTAAATTATTTTATCTCACTTCAAACCTCAGGGTGAGAGACTCTTTCACATTTTTTGTTCTCTCTATGGTCGCCTATGGTTTGCATTTTATAGTCGCAAAAGTACTAATTCTTGTTGCGGCGCATCAACCATTATATGAATTAGGGTTTTTTATCTTGTACATTCTCTATTGTGTTGGGCTTGGCCCAATTTAAGATATCATTTTTTTATTCCTTTTTCTTTCATTTTAACTGAAGCTAAGAGAACGACATGTCAGACAATTATTTGAATTAGGGTTTTACATCTTATGCATACGTTGTTGTGTTGGGTTTGGTCCAATTTAAGACATGTTCTTTATTCTTTTTTTTTTCTTTCTTTTTAATGCAAGTTAGGTCCATTTTCTTTTTTATATATATAAATTAAAATATTTGTAAATAAAGTATTAAAATTACTTTTAGAATAGGGTACTAATTTTTGTTATGTTGGAAAATGACGCATTTAACAATTGTATGAATTAAGATTTTACATTTTGAGGATTCTTTATTATGTTGAACTTGACCCAATTTAAAATATTTTTTATTCTTTTTTTTTTTTAACACTAGTTAGGAAAATGGTGCATCGAACAATTGTATGAATTAGGGTTTTGCATCTTATGCATTCTTTGTTGGGTTTGGTCCTATTTAAGACATATATTTTTATTCCTTTTTTCTTTCTTTTTAATGCAAGTTAGGAAAACAGTGCATCCAATAATTGAAAAAATTAGGGTTTGTATCTTGCGCATTCTTTATTGTGTTGGACTTGGCCCAATTTAAGGCATGTTTTTTTATTTCTTTTTCTTTCTTTATAAGGCAAGTTAGGAAAACGGTGCATTCAACAATGGTACAAATTAGGTTTTTACATCTTGTGCATTCTTTATTGTGTTAGCCTTAACCCAATTTTAGACATGTTCTTTTATTTCATTTTTCTTTCTTTTCAACGTAAGTTAGGAAAACTACTCATCCAACGATCGCATAAATTTGGTGTTTGCATTTTGTGCATTCTTTATTATATTGGGTTTGCCCAATTTAAGACATATTCTTTTATTCTTCTTTTTAAGCAAGGTAGGAAGTGCATCCAACAATTTTATAAATTAGGGTTTTGCATCTTGTGTATTATTTATTGTGTTGGACTTGGCCTAATTTAAAACATGTTTTTTAATTTAGTCTTATAATTTAAATAAACTAAAAAAAAGTACTTGAAATTAATTTCAATTTCTCACAGTCATTTTTTTATTTAGAATAATTCCTTATGTATTATTGTTAAATACAATTTAGTACCTTTATGTTATGATAGAATATAATTTAACATATATATGTGGAAGAGATGGCTCAAGACAGTGGAAGAGATAATTTAACGTGATGGTGGTTCATTCAAGTGAGAGTCAAATTGATTCAATTTTTGTCAATCTCTTTTGGTTTGGTACATGAACATGTGCCACACATCCGAAAACTCGGAAATAATCTACTCTTGGCTTTTCACCACACCAAGCTTCCTCGGGAGTTTTCTGATCTACAGCTGAAGTTGGACTTCGGTTCTGTACATGCACACACCATCTAGCTGCTTAGGATCGAGCGCTTACCACTAGGCCAAAAGCTATAGCCATTAGTCAGAGCGCAACTCTTTTTACTTTAACAGCCCAAGCGCCACGATTCAATTGTGACTCGGTCCACCTGACCTTCGTCACAGGACAATGTGCCACACATCCGAAAACTCGGAAATAATCTTGTTCTCTCTTGCTTGTGGTTTCATTGTTAATCACACTTGTTCTTGGAGATTGACATTCTACAGGCTTCTACAATATGTTGTCTCTATTACCCAGGTGTGACCGTTCTTATCTTACTCTTTCATCCTTTGTGGGTTTAGGAGGTGTTTTCATCCCTTTGATTTGTTCAGGAAGGTGTTCATCCCTAGTGTGATTCTAGGGAGGTGTTAATCCTTAGTGGGATTCTAAGGAGATGTTTTTCATCCTTTGATTTGTTCAGAGGAGGTGTTCATCCCTAGTGGGATTCTAGGGAGGTGTTCATCCTTAGTGGGTTTCTAAGGAGGTTATTGTCTTTTTAATTAGTTTACTTTTTATTGGTTCTTCTGCTAAGTTGATTGTAATTTGTAAACTGAATTTGAAAGATAGTGAATTGGGAGTCACTCTTGTGATTAGAGTTGACTGGGAACTGGATGTAGGGTTGACTATACCCGAACCAGTATAAATTACTGTGTGTTCTTCTCTTTCCCTTATCTTTTTCTCTTTTCCTGATTATATTATTGCTTTTGTTTTATCTATGTTCAAATAAATTATTGACTCACAAATAGATTTTTAATTTGACATCTATTTTAATTTGTGCATCTATTCACCCCCTCTAGATGTCATTTGTCTAACACATACGTCTTCTCAAAAATCGCACTATGCTCCAAACTCATAGACTAACATTTAGGAATTACGTTTGAGACACACATTATGCTCCAAACTCAGAGATTAATATTTGAAAGTTACGTGCGACACACACACTATGCTCCAAATTCAAAGACTAACATTTGAGAGTTATGTTCGGGTTACATTTCACATCATATTTATATTTAACTCATACATATGTCTTCTCGAAAATCACACTATGCTCCAAACTTAGAAACTAACATTTGGGAGTCACATTCGAAACACACACATGCTTCAAACTCAGGTACTAATATTTAAGAGTTACGTTTGACACATACACACTATGCTCTAAACTCAGAGACTAATATTTAGGAGTTACATTACACACACACACACACGCATGCACATGCACACACACACCACACACTACACACATGCGCGCACACACAACACCATATCATCTCGTAATTCATCATCCGTATCATTTTCATACATTCATAATAAACTAGACTTATTTTGGATTGTATATTTTCTTATTTGATTTGTTTGGTCTTTTGTTCATTACTATAGATATATTTTTTAGCTAATTCTTGTTTCACTATACTTCTCATTTCTAGGGCTTCAATTTGAATATATGAAACATAAAATTTGAAATTCATAGCTATTTTTTATGATTTTTAGAAGTTCAAATAGAAAACATGCTAAGAATTTTGTTTGAGTGAAAATTCATCTATGTCATTCTCTCTCCTCTTACTTGAGCGAAGATAGTCTCACTTTAGTGAAACTTTAGTAAATTTAACTCTCGCTTGAATAGAAATTGGATCGATTTGACTCTCACTTGAGCAAACTACTATCACCTTGAATTATCTCTTCCACTATCCTGAGTCATCTCTTCCACGTATATATGTTAAATTATATGCTATCATAACATAAAGGTACTAAATTGTATTTAACAATAATACATAAGGAATTATTCTAAATAAAAAAATGATTGTGAGAAATTGAAATTACTTTCAAGTACTTTTTTAAAGTTTATTTAAATTATAAGATTAAATTAAAGAACATGTTTTAAATTAGACCAAGTCCAACACAATAAATAATACACAAGATACAAAACCCTAATTTATGCAATTGTTGGATGCACTTCCTACCTTGCTTAAAAAAAAGAATAAAATAACATGTCTTAAATTGGGCAAGCCCAATATAATAAAGAATGCACAAAATGCAAACTCCTAAGTTATGCGATCGTTGGATGAGTTGTTTTCTTAACTTACGTTAAAAAGAAAGAAAAATGAAATAAAAAAACATGTCTAAATTGGGTTAAGCCTAACACAATAAAGAATGCACAAGATGTAAAACCTAATTTGTACAATTATTGGAGGCACCGTTTTCCTAACTTGCCTTAAAAAGAAAGAAAAAGAAATAAAAAAACTTGCCTTAAATTGGGTCAAGTCCAACACAATAAAGAATGCACAAGATACAAACCCTAATTTTTATAATTGTTGGATGCACTGTTTTCCTAACTTGCATTAAAAAGAAAGAAAAAAAGAAATAAAAATATATGTCTTAAATAGGACCAAACCCAACGTAATAAATAATGCACAAGATGCAAAATCCTACTTCATACAATTGTTCGATGCATCGTTTTCTTAACTTGTGTTAAAAAGAAGGAAAAAAAGAATAAAAAATATGTTAAATTGGGTCAAGTCCAACATAATAAAGAATCCTCAAAATGTAAAATCCTAATTCATATAATTGTTAAATGCGTCATTTTCCAACATAATAAAAAATAGTACCCTATTATAAAAGTAATTTTAATACTTTATTTGCAAATATTTTAATATATATATATATATATATATATATATATATATATATATATATATATATATATATATATATATATATATATATATATAAGCAAATGGACCTAGCTTGCATTAAAAAGAAAGAAAAAAAACAAAGAACATGTCTTAAATTGGACCAAACCCAACATAACAACGTATGCATAAGACATAAAACCCTAATTCAAATAATTGTCTAACGTGTCGTTCTCTTAGCTTCAGTTAAAATGAAAGAAAAATAAATAAAAATTATATCTTAAATTGGGCCAAGCCCAACACAATAGAGAATGTACAAGATAAAAAACCCTAATTCATATAATGGTTGATGCGCCGCAACAAGAATTAGTACTTTTGTGACTATAAAATGCAAACCATAGGCCATTATAGAGAGAACAAAAAATGTGAAAGAGTCTCTCACCCTAAGGTTTAAAGTGAGATAAAATAATTTAGGGTTCCATGTACAAGCTATGAAAATGGGAAAGAAGGGGAGAATGAAAAAGAGAGAAAAAAAAGGTAAAAAAAATGAAAAAAGTATTGGCAAAAAAATTAGTTTTCAATGATAATTTATACCAGATACATCTTCGATGGAGGCTTCATCAATCATATCAGGTTATGATTTTATTCCTTTATTATTTCTAAACTTTAGTTTCAATAATAATAATAATTATAATTTTTTATTTTGTGAAATAAACTTTATAAATTTCATTACATTCAAATGGTTTTATTCCATTTTTTTAACATTAAAAATTTCATTACATTCTTATGTGCATTCTTTTCATACTCATAAAGATTGAAGATTTGTATATAAATAGTAATTACAAAATACACTATATGATAACTGAGTAAACCTGGTATATACAAGATTGTTCGTTAATGATTATTAAAAAATTTTGTAGGTGGATAACATGATGAAAGTAGTAGAGATCAAAGAAGAAAAATGAGATCTTTTTTTATTTATTATCATCATGTGTTTGTTTTTGTTTTTCTTTTATAGATTAAATGCTCCCAAAACAAAATATTTTTTATGGATCTATTTAATCTTATGTTGTTTTTGGTTGAGCTTCTGCCTTTGATACCTTTTCTATTCTCAAACCAACATAATACTTTCTTTCTAATATGAAATTATATATTGCTAGTATTTTAGTTTTTCTCTTTCACACTTCACACGTTCTCTTCTCAAGAATAAAAAATACAATCATTTCTTAGCCAATGATTTTAATCAATCCTGATTAGTTTGATTGTTCATAAGATAATCATAATTAAGATAATATTAACATTTTTTTTACTTTTAAAAACATAAGTATAATATATATAGAAGCATTACAAGTATATTTTGCATATATACATTATTTTTTTAATGATCATGCTTCCTAAATTATTATTTATTGTAACTTAATATTGTCTTAATCGTCCTCATCACATGAATCTTCAATATTACAATTCACATGGTTGTCTTTGGTGTAATAATGATTCAAGGTTATGGTTTGATTCATCAAGTTGTTGTTTCCTTTATTTTGATTGTTCTTCCATCCACATCACATTGCCAACTTGGACATCTAAATTAAATTACCACCACTTTTACCTTTTCCAGTCTTGGATAAGATAATTTATTCGTCCAATTTTTTATGCGATGTGGTTAGAAGAGTAAGAATAAGAGGGGAAACAATTGAGTAATGTTCTAATTGACCACAATAAATCATAATTATTCTAACAATAACCTTGTGGACTTTGATATCGATAGTTCATGTGATAAGATAATTACGACAACATTAAGTTGCAGAAAAAATTGAAAAATTACTAATACATAAGTAATAATAAGTTATTTTATAGTCACAATCTTTTGAAACTTGAATTATAGTGGAATGAAAAAAATATTTTAAAAAATAAAAATTACAGAAATATTTATAAAGTTAGATTTTGAATCTAAGAGTCTATTGTATATAAAAAATTATATGAAATTCTTTGCAAAGTTAATTAACCTTTATTATTAAGAAAACTATTAATATCTTTCAAAATATTTATCTCACTATATAATTTTCAAAATAACTAAAACAAATATTTATTATTATTATTATTTGTATTGTATGTTTATTATTATTAGTTGTATTGTATATTTATTATTATTATTAGTTGTATTGTATATTTATTATTATTATTAGTTGTATTGTATATTTATTTTTATATAAATTATTATATTATTATTATTATTATTATTATTATTTTCTTGATACAAGTGAACTCCTACCTCAAGTATTACATAGATGTTTGAATTAATATTTATATGTTATCAAGACAAATAAATGCTTATAAGATTAAACATTATGTTTAATTTTTTTTCTTCTAAATATATGTATATTATATATATATATATATATATATATATATATATATATATATTATGTAGGTTAAATATATTTTGATCTATTCAATTAATAAATCCCAAGTTGTGTAAATACATTATATATATATATATATATATATATATATATATATATATATATTAACTTTGCACACATCAATTTTTAAATTATCACGTTTTTTAAATTATTTTTGTAATTTAATATTGTCTTATAATATTATAATGCATACGTGCATCTTTAAAGGAAAAATGATTCATGTGTGGTTTATCGATTGTTGTTTCCATTATTTCTATTGTTCTTCAATCCATATCTTTTCATATAAGTGAAGTCACCACCATTTTTATCTTTTTTTTTAATCTTTTATTAGAGAAATTTGATTTGTTCAATTAATTTTTGGGGTGTGGTTAGAAGTGTAAGAGTTAATAGGAAACAATAAAGTATTATACCACTTACCATAATAAATCATAATTATTATGAATATTATGTGAATTATGATAATTAGGACATCATTAAGTTAGAAAAGAGGTTGAGTATTTAATACCCAATTTTTTCATAGTCACAGTCTATTGTAGTTGGATGACAAAAATTCTTTTAATCTTTTATGTTATTATAATTTTAAAAAAATAAGTAAAACAAAATATTTATTCTATTTTGTAGTTGGTATTAATAGCTTTATATTTAATAAATTTGTCATTATTATTATTATTCTTAAATAGATTAACTTTTGAAAAAAAAATTAAATAGCAAATTATCATAACATTTTTAAAGGCGGAATGGTGTTTTAATATTTTTAAGTGTATATTTTTTAGTTAATCCAATGAATGTTAATAAATAAATAATCCTTGAAAGTAACTTTTATTTTTCACATTCATCTTAAAATAGGTTCCTACCTATTATCGTTAAAATACAATTTAGCCTTTACATCTATAAATTAAATTGTCTTTTAATGATAATTAAGAACTTACTTGAAATAAAAAATGAATGTGAGAAATTAAAGTTATTTTGATAGACTTTATTTTAATTTATTAAATTTTAGGATTAAATTAAAACTTATAAACTTTAAATGAATAAATTGAATTGACCATTTTAACTTTTTA
This sequence comes from Sphenostylis stenocarpa, assembly GCA_963425845.1. Lineage (NCBI taxonomy): Eukaryota > Viridiplantae > Streptophyta > Magnoliopsida > Fabales > Fabaceae > Sphenostylis > Sphenostylis stenocarpa. The sequence continues at coordinate 4,040,400 of OY731401.1, read as the reverse complement.
ATATCAAGAGAGTGTTACATTAACTAAAATTTTCTTTTGAATATTTTTTTTAATTTTCACTACATTATAAAATAATATTTTCTTTTACTTAATTATTATTATAATAATAATAATAATAATAATAATAAATTTATTTATTTATTTAATAAAACATGACAAATACAACAAAATATTAAATTAAACATATTTTTAAATATAAATAAAATTTTAATTTTTATCTTTTCTCCTTCACCTTTTTTTCATTATAATAAATATTATAACTCATATGATTGGGTCAAACCTACACAACAAAGATGCAGAAGATGTAAAGTCCTAACTTATACAATTTTTGGATACACAGTTTTACAATATTACGTTATAAAGAAAGAAAAGGGAATAAAAGAATATTTTTAAATTGGGCTAAGCCCAACATAATGAAGAATGCATAAGATACAAAACCCTAATTTATACAATAGTTGGATGCGTCATTTTCCAACAAAATAAGAATTGTAACCCTTGGGACTATAAAATGCAGACAATAGGTGACCATAGAGAGAACAAAATATGTGAAAGGGTATCTCACTCTATATGGTGTGAGGTGTGAGGTGAGAGCTAAGTATTTTAGGGTTTGATAGTAGTCCGACCATATATAATGGGTGAAAAGGGGAAAGAGTGGAATGAGGAAGAGGGAAAAAAGTGAGAAATGTACAATGTTCCATTGACATAACTAATGTCAATTCTCATATCTGAGTTATTATTTGTTTTGAAGTTTTAGTCCATCACGATTTTGTCCTTACAAAGCATATCGATGGTTTAAGAGAGGAGGATATATAAAAATTATGCTTGTCCTCGACTCTATTCGATCTAAGATTCATGAACCTACCAGATTATGATTTTATTCCTTTATTCTTTCTAAATTTTAATTTCAATAATTATTTTATTTTGTGAGTAAATCAATTTCATTATATGCCAGATGATAACATGTACGTGCATTCATTTCATACTCACATAAAGATTTAAGATTTGTATTAAATAATAATTACAAAATACACTGTGGAAGAGTAAATAACCATATTTTTTTTATTATTTTGTTGGTGTTTTTCCTTAAGCACATTTCATAATAAAATATCTACTATTTATTTTTTATCTTGTTTGTTTTCTGCATATAAAATTTTATAATTTTTTTCTTTAATCCCAACTTTATTTTTCTATGATATTTATAGATTTTTCGGGATTTAACTATTTAGTAACTTTTAGTTTGTTTTTAAAATGGTAAATCACATACTCAGATTTTATGAGCAAACTTGGTATATACAAGATTCTTTGATATTTGTTGGTGATTATTGAAAATTTTGTAAGTGGATAACATGAGTAAAGTAGCAGAGGTCGAAGAAGGAAGATGAGGTCTTTTTTTTCCTATTATTATTATTATTATCGTAAGTTTGTTTTTGTTTTTCATTTTGTAGGATGCATGCTCTCATTAGAAAATATTTTTTGTCGATCGGTTTAATGTAATATTTTTTCTTCGGCTTCTGCCTTTGGTACCATTTTTTATGTTGAGAATTCAAGTGTGAGTTTGAAATCTCATATTAAGTAGAAATGAGAAAGTTGAGTAACTTATAAGTGAGAAAGACTCATAACCTAATGTCTTAAGGTTTTTGGTTGAAAGTGGTATCATGTTCTCT